>CM052709.1:22298518-22380325 GCA_028551405.1 Uromys caudimaculatus
CAATCCCACCAACAATGGAGGAATGTTCCTCGCCAGCATCTGCTGTCACCTGAGTTTTTGATCTTAGCCATTCTGACTGGTGTGAGGTGGAATCTCAGACTTGTTTTGATTTGCATTTCTCTGATGACTAAGGATGTTGAGCATTTCTTTAGGTGCTTCTCAGCCCTGCAAATTTCCTCAGTTATGAATCCTCTGCTTAGCTCTGTTTCCCACTTTTTGATGGGGTTATTTGGTTTTCTGGAGTCTAACTTCTTGAGTTCTTTGTATATGTTGGATATTAGCCCTCTATTGGACTTAGAATTAGTAAAGATCTTTTCCCAATCTGCTGGTCTGCATTGACTCTTAAAGTTGATCCTAAATCAAATAAGTGAGTTATCCTGTACTAAAGATACAATTTAGAATTAAAAAAGAAAGCCTCAACTTTCAAGAATTTTCTTTCTGGATGTGCTAATTTTGGTCAGCTTGATCCAAACTAGTCTCAGCTTGGAAGAAACAACCTCAACTGAGGAACTGCCTCCATCAGATTGGCATTTTCTTGAATAATGATTGATGTAGAATAGCCCAGCTCACTGTGGGTGGTATACAACCTGAGTTCTATAAGAAAGCAGGTTGACCAGGCATGGAACTGAAGACTGTAAGCAGCATTCTTCATGATTCCCAGGTCAGTTCTGCACTCCAGATCCTTTCCACGAGCTGTTGCCCTGATAGATTGTAACCTGAAAGATGTAGTGACCATATTTCTCCTCAGGTTTGTTTTGGTAAATGTTTTATCACAGCAACACAGAAGCAAACTTCAGAACTAGGCCTCTGAGTAATTTCAGTCTCATTTTGCCAAGTGATGACATTGGGGTTCTGGGATTAAGTGGATCCACAGTGATTCTGAAGGAATATTTTTCTCCTTCATGTAAGTTTCTTTTTGTTGCAGTTATTTTAAGATTTTATTTTGATTACAACATCCAGTGTCTCTGGAAGAATATTTTCTCCTTTATGCAAATTTCTTTTTGTTATAGTTATTTTAAGATTTCATTTTGTTACAACATGCCTCCTTTCTTTTCCTCCCTCCAAGCCTTCCCATACACCTCTCCCCACTCTACTTAATATTCATGGCCTATTTGTTATCAGTTGTTAGTACATGGATATATGTATTTGTATATCCATATACATTCATAAATATAATTTGTTAAATCAATATGATGTTATTTGTTTGTATATTTTCAGAGCTGACTTTGACATTGGACAATCAATTGGTTTGCCCTTCCCTGGTGAGAGCTACTTCTCTGGCTCCCAACTTTACTCAGTTGCCTGTAGTTCTTTGTGTAGGGTTGAGACCTTGTGGGCGTAAAGTTCAATGTGTTTATTGGTGGCCTTCTTATTTAGCTCACAGTTGGGTGGACGTGTTGATAACTAAACTTTATGTTGTAGTTTTGGATGTTACTAGGAGACATGGTGTCACAACAAATTCCTTGATCTTGTGGCTCTTGCAATCTTTCTGTCCCATTTTCCACAATGTCATTAGAGCCTGAGGTGTGGGAGTGTGTTGTAGATGTATTCATTGGGATTAGATTCTATAACTCTTTATTTTGATTGCTTCTGGTTTTCTGTAGTGGTCTTTGTTGCAAAGAGAATTTTCATTGATAGGAATGAAGACTGCATTTATCTGTGGATAAAAGAACAAATAATTTATAGACTGTTAATAGAGATTATGTTGGTTTCACTAGCAATATTAGTTAGCTGGGTTTTCAGTACCAGGCCTCGTACTCCTCCTATTAAGCGGGTCATTAAGTCCAATTAGAGAGCCATTGGTTACTGCCAAGGTATTCTTGTCACTACTGCACTCACAGGGTTCTCTGCTTGTCATTGTTATGATCCATAGGCATCGTAGATGGGTAGGGCTGTTGGTTGCCAATCTCCTTTGTGAGTTTTCATGGTGTCTTCTGGTTCCATGAATGGTTGTCCTCAGAGAGGAAGCATTTGGTTCAGTTCCAAGATTCTCTGGACCATGGTTCTAAAGTGCACTGTGTCTTCAGTACAGAAGTGGATGAGTAAACCAAGGACAACAGCAATAGAATCTATGGTTTGGGATACAGGTCAGTTCCAGCTCAGGGATCTCTGGGCCATGTTTCTGAAATGCATTGTGTATTTCACCTCAGAGTTGGGTGAGTGACCATGGGCAACAGCAATAGGCTGTATGTTTTGGGAGTCTCTCAGCCATCCATGACCAACAACTTATGCTTATGTCTGGTATTGGAGGTGAAGGGTATTTAATAATGCTGAATAAAGGGTAGAAACTTCTCAAGTATAGTCTGTCTACCTAGAGCTGGAGGGTGGAAGAAAGGTAAATATAGGTAGAGGAATGGTATGGGTTGTAAATCATTGCTGAAGATGAATTGTACAGACACAATGAACATAATTTACTTCTTTCATAATTACAACTCCCTTCATGTTACAAAGTCTTGGAGAGACATAGAATTCATGGCATATACCTAAACACAATAAAAGCAATATATAGCAAACCAACAGCCAACATCAAACTAAATGGAGAGGAACTAGAAGCAATCCCACTAAAATCAGGGACAAGACAAGGCTGCCCACTCTCTCCCTGACTATTCTACGTAGTACTTGAAGTTCTAGTTAGAGCAATTTGTCAACAAAAAGGAGATCAAGGCAATACAAATTGGAAGGGAAGAAGTCAAAGTATCATTATTTGTGAATGATGTGATAGTATACATTAGTGACCCCCAAAATTCCACCAGAGAACTCCTACATTTGATAAACAGCTTCAGAAAAGTGGTGGAATATAAAATTAACTCAAACAAATCACTGAGGAAGAAATTAGGGAAACAATACCCTCCACAGTAGCCACAAATAATAAAAAATATCTTGGTGTAACTCTTACCAAGCAAGCAAAGGATCTGCAAGACAAGAAGTTCAAATTCCTGAAGAGAGAAATTGATTCATAAGATGGAAAGATCTCCCATGCTTATGGATTAGTAGGAATAACAGTGAAAATAGCTATATTACCAAAAGCAATTTACAGATTCAATGCAATCCCTACCAAAATTCCAACACAATTCTTCACAGACATGGAAAGAGTAATTCTCAACTTTATATGGAAAAACAAAAAAGCCTGAGATAGCCTAAACAATTTTCAACAATAAAAGACCTTCTAGAGAAATCACCATCCCTGACCTCAAGCTTTGCAACAGAGCAATAGTGAAAAAGAACAGATGGTATTGGTACAGAGACAAACAGATCTATCAATGGAATAAAACTGAAGACCCAGAAATAAACCTATGGTCACTTGATCTTTGACAAAGAAGCCAAAAACACAGAGTGGAAAAAGAAAGCATCTTCAATAAATGGTGCTGGTCTAACTGGAGGTCTGCATGGAGAAGAATGAAAATTGATTCATATTTATCACCTTGCACAAAGTTCAAGTTCAAGTGGCTCAATAACTTCCACATAAAGCCAGATACATTGAATCGATTAGAAGAGAATGTGAGAAAGAAGCTCAAACTCATTGGTACAGAAGAAAACTTTCTGAACAGAAAGTCAATGGCTCAGGCTCTAAGATAAACAATTGATAAATGGGACCTTATGAAACTTCTGTAAGGCAAAGGACACTGTCAGCAGGACAAATTGGCAACCTACAGATTGGGAAAACAATTTCACTAACTCTACATCTCATAGAGGACTAATACCTAAAATGTGTAGAGAACTTAAGAAGTTAACCTCCCCCAAACCCAAATAATCCAATTAAAAAATAGAGTACAGAGTTAAATAGAATTCTCAACAGAGGAGGAATCTCAAATGGTCAAGAAGCACTTAAAGAAATGTTTAATACTCTTAGTCATCAAGAAAATGCAAATCAAAACAAATCTGAGATTTCACCTTGCACCAATCAGAATGGCTATGATCAAAACCTTAGGTGACAGCAATGTGGCAAGCATGTGAAGAAAGAGGAATCCTCCTTCATTGCTGGTGGGATTGCAATTTGGTACAATCACTCTGGAAATCAATCTTGTGGTTCCTCAGAAAATTGGGAATATTTCTACCTGAAGACCCAGCTATAGTGCTCCTGGGCATATACCCAAAAATGTTCCAACATACCACAAGGACACATGTTACATTATGTTCATAGCAGCCTTATTTGTAACAACCAGAATCTGGAAACAACCCAGATGTCCCACAATGGAGGAATGGATACAGAAAATATGGTTCATTTACACAATGGAATACTATTCAGCTATGAAAAAGAAGGACATCATGAATTTTGCTGGGAAATGGATGGGACTAGAAAATATCATCCTGAGTGAGGTAACCCAGACCCAAAAAGGACATGTATGGTATATACTCACTTATAAGTGGATATTAGCCAAAAAGTACAGAATACCCATGATTCAACCCACAGACTGTAAGAAATTTAACCAGAAGGAAGGCCCAAGAGAGGATGCTTCAATCCCACCTAGAAGAGGTATCAAAATAATCATGGGAGGCAGAGTGATGAGGGGCCTGGGAAGGAAAAAAGAGGGGGAGGGGAAAAGGGGAAGAGGATCTGGTATGGGGGTAGTAGAACAGGAGAGAAGCCCAGAAGGCAAGGAGAATGATTGGAAATAAACTGCTTCTGGCAGTGGGAGGTGGGGGGACCCTCTAGAAAGTCCCAGATACCTGAGATGTGAGACATTCCCAGGACTTATTGGGGGTGACTTTAGCCAAAATGTCCAACCGTGGGGAGAGGGAACTCAAGGAGTCCACCTCCAATAGAAAGACAGGCCATCAGGTGGAGGGATGAGGTTGTCATCCCAGTCAAAAACTGTGATCCAGAATTGTTCCTGTGCAAAAGAACTGCAGTAACAAAAATGGAGAAGAGACTGAAGAAAGGCTGTCCAGTGTCTGGTCCAACTTGGGACATCTCATGGGGGGGGGCACCAAGACCTGACACTATTACTGTTGCTATGATGTGCTTATACACAGGAGCCTAGCATGGCTGTCCTCTGAGAAGCCCTAACAATAGCTGACTGAGGCAAACACAAACACTTACACCCAACCATTGGTCTGAAGCTAGGGACCCCTATGGAGTAATTAGGGGAAGGATTGAAGGAGTTGAAAGAGAGGATGACCTCATAGGCAGTCTCAACTAATCTGGACCCCGGGAGCTCCCAAAGACTGAGCCACCATCCAGGCAGCATACATAGGCTGGTCTGAGGCTCCACACACTTGTATAGCAGAGGACTGCCTGGTCCAGCCTCAGTGGAAGAGACCTAATCCTCAAGAGACTTGAGGCCCAGGGAAGGGTGGAGCTTCAGGGTTTGAGGTGGGTATGGGGGGGAGAAGCACCCTCTCAGAGGCAAAGGAGTGGGGGGATTGTGATGAGGAACAGTGGAAGGGAATCGGAGGGAGGTAACAGATGGATTGTAAATAAATAAAATAATTAATTAAATAGAAAAAAGAGACGGCTTCAGATAATCTCTATAGAGGAAAAATAATTCTAACTTTCAGTCTTACTAAGATTTTATTGATAGCATAATTCATTTAATTTTAGTGCATAATTGCATCAAATATCTGTAGTCACATGTCAAGTGTTCACCTCACAGTCACCTTTGTCTCCATCTTAATCCTTCCCTCAAGTGTTCTTTCATTATGGTAGTAAGAACACTTAAGGTCTACTCATCAGTGAGATGGCTCAGCAGGTAAAGATGATTTTTCTACAATCCTGGTGCCCTGAATTCAATCTCCAGAAGGTAGAAGGAATGAACTGACTTCATAAATGTTTTCTCTGATTTCCCCACATGTTTCAGTTGCCACTAAATGTTTACTATCCTGGGAGTTAGTGTGATGCAATGAAAATTTCAAATTAATTTGCATATTTTCAATGCTAGTGGCTATAAACATTATTGACTGCTCACTAAGCACACTGTGATGTTTGGATGTTGGCCTAACCAATTAATGAGGGATGTGGTCCAAGAATATCAGTAGATGCATAAAACTATAGAACACACTAAATTCCAAGTACCATGTAATATTTTCCCATAGGAATATTATATCATAAATTTAATCTATTTCACAATAAGAAATTAACAATAAAAGCTAATAATAAAGTAGAACAACTATAAAAATATGCTACAACAAATACTTTACGACCCCAACGTCATTCAATCTGTCTTGTTATATAGTGTTTACTATATAACGAGTGTGTGAGGTGAGATGGTATCTATGCAATGGGACTGAAATGAATGACGTAGGATTATAGCAACACTGGGCTGGGGTTGACTTTCTGATTGTTCCTCTACAGAAAGATCATCCATGTCAGGTGATCATGATTGTTGAGCCATGATGATAGTGGTTAGATGTCAGACCACAGCTAAACACAGGTAAGTAAAACAAAAGAAAGTGGAATTGTTATATCAAACTAAGAATTTTTATATACCTATCATTGTTTTCCAGTAAAATATTTAAAATATATTTTCAGCATCTTTCTTTTATTAATGACAACAATTAATTGATTAATTATTAATCAATCAATTAATCAATTAATTATTAATTAATTGATTTTCTGAATAATGATCACATGTCATGTGACACTTAAATTCACTTTTTAGCTCTGGGGAGATTTGGATTTTATATGATTTCCTATCATATAGGAACATGGGTAACAATGATGCATAAAGATAAGTAAATTTTTATATTTTTACTTTCAAAGCTGCATGGCTTTCGCTTCTTATTTTTATTCTAATTATGTTAGCAAGGGTGCTTGTATGAAATGGAGTATGTGTGGCATGGATGGTCCTTGCCTTATTCCTTTCTAAGAGAAGAACAGACAATCTTTTGACATTGAGGATGATGTTAGCTGTGGACGCATTACAGATGACTTACAGCAGATCAAAGAGGAAGTCATATGCTTCCCAGTTGCTGGGGCTTATAACTGGAATGAAAGTTGAACATAAAAGCATCACGATTAGTTTAAAATTTTAAATTATATTTCTGCACATATAGGCGTGTGCATGTGAGTACAGGTGACCACAGAGGCCATGAAAGGGCATCAGATCTCTGGAGCTGGAGTCACAATCAGTTGTGAACTTCTCAGTGTGGATGCTGGACGCCTAACTTGTGTCCTTTGAATTGGAAGTACTTCTTCTTAAACTATATTAAATATATTAATTAATAAGTTTAATAAATATATTATAGTCAGATATAAATTTTCTTTATATTTTTTAACTTAAGTTGAAGATTAAGTTATTTACTTCAGACAATTATAATTTCTATGTAAACACGCTATACTTTTTTATTTTAGTGCATCATATACATTTTGATAATTTATCTTACTCCCTTGGAATTAAGAATGTTACATACTTTCCAAATGTATGGAGATTTTCTAGATGTTTTTCTGGTTTTGATTGCTACTATAATTCTTACATTGCTATACAATATAATTTATATGATTTTAACAAGTGTAAATTTAAATTCATTGTTTAAAAAAATTTAATATACTACTTTCAACATAAAAAAATTGAACCCAGGGCTTTGTACATGCTAAGAATGTGCTCTCTCACTGAGCAATATCCATGCATACATTACAAATGTTCTTGAAAAGAATGTATAGCCTAGGGCTGATAAAATAGCTCAGTGGGTACAGGCAATTGCTCCTAGCTTCCTGACCTGACCGACCTGAATTTGATCCTTGGGACACATGTGGAAGGAGAGAATCAACTTCCGCAAGTTATCTTCGGACTCCATATGTGCTTCATGGTATGTATATGCATGCACACAACACACTCACACTCACACACTCACACACACATTAATATAAAAGAAATAAAAAATTTAAAATGCATATACTATCATTATTGGATGAAATGTCTTATTAATTTTACTTCTATCAAGTCCTTTTATACTATACTGCATTGATTTTTCTGTCTTGTCTACTTTATAGCCAAATTGTAGAATTTTGTCTTTCATCAGTTCTGTCAATTTTTACCTAATACTTAAAGTTTTGTTGGTGATACTGTTAAGCTTCCTCTTTCTGATTTGATGAACTAGCTACTTTAATGACATGCTGAATTTTATATAAGATCAGCGTTCTGAAATCCATTTTGTGTGTTACAAATGTACTCACTTCGGCTTAATTTTGATTAATTCCCAACTGTGTATCATTTTCTGTATTATCACATTTAGAAAAACTCATTTTATTTCATCATTTGAAAATCTATAATGCATTTTGATCAAATTTTCTGCCTCATTGTCTTCTATCTCCACCTACTCCTGAAGAATTCATTCTTCTCTCACCACATTCCAACTTTCATGTCCTTTCTAATTATTTTTTTATTTTTGTGATGCACTGAATCTAGAGTTTGTTTAGTTGCAAGTATGAATGTGGGGTTATGAATGGAGCAAGGGCAATAATTAAGTACCAGAAGCTCCTCAGGGATGGTGGTTTCTCCTGAGTCCCCATCTAGGATGGAATGTGAATAGACCTAATCTTGAGCAGGCAACCACAGCTCTCTTAGTCTGAGTATAAGGGCCAGGTCAGGACCAGAAAACAGCCGTTCACCAAGTTTCTTCCTCTCCTTGCTCCATCCATCTTTCAGCTCCTGTGTTCTGTTTATCCTATCTTCCATGATGGTCCTTGAATCCTGGAATGGTAATATCAATGACCTGGTTTTTTTTTTATCAGATTATGTAGATATCATATATGTGCAGAATCTAAAACTGTGTCAAATACAGGACAAATAGAACTTATATATGTGGCCAGTCAGGGTGGAGAGTGAAAGCATATGACTTAGGGGAAAAATGACAAATCCAATGCACAACCTGAGAATGATAGTTAATAAACTTATGTTGTATATTAGAAACTTTCTGCAAATAGATTTTAGATGGTTCCACTATAAATTTATTTACAGAATATATTATGATCTCATTCACTATTGGCCTCTGTTCCCTGCTCCCACTATTTCTGGCAGTTTCCCTCTCTTGCTTCTGTCCATCTGTCTGTCCATCTGTCTCCCTCCCTCTCCCTTCCCCCCCTCTGTCTCCCTCTCCCTCCATCCCACTCCCCTCTCTGTGCATTGTATAGGTAGTCACAGCACTTTGTGTTTATGCTTGTGACTGCAATAGCCATGACATATTCTGAACACGTCATCTTGGAGCCACAGTATTCTGTGCTTGTGAGTGCAATAGCCATATCATGTTCTGAATACGTCATCTTGGAGCTCTCCTCTCCGTCCTTCAGCTCTTGCAGTCTATCTGCTCTTTCTATGATGCTTCTTGGGTCTCAGAGGCAGTGACGTTGGTATCTCTATGCCTATGCCCTCAACTGTCACTTATCCCCAGCACTTTGGGCAGCTATGAGATTCTGCATTAACTGTCATACTCTGCCCAAAGCAGTGTCTCACACCTAGACTGAGAACAGAACTAGTTTTTGGATATAAACAAAAATTTATAGGAGACCACTCTACTACATGTTTATTTAGTGAAATATCAGCAGTACATTCTTGCCTAGTAATTTATGATCTGTTCCATCCAAAAGCTCTTGACAAAGCATGTATGTATTTCTCCATGTGGCAAGGACCTCAAATCCATCTTGGAAGTAACAGGCAAATTGCAAAACATTTTTGCCACTGCTACATCAGTGGACTTTTCTTGCTTGGCAGATAAGGGTTGCGGCATGCTAGGGTGCATGTCTGAGAGAGCATTGATAACTTTTTTTAGCCCAGCATCCTGCATAGCTCCTCGTGGTGTTATGTGTCATGGTCAGCAGGCAGAGAACTTGCAGCTTTGTTTCACCCTGATTTCTCAGTGTTCTGTATGCAAGGTGTAAGGTTCACCAATGCCTTTCCCACCCATTTCTGGTGGGTAACCAAGAGAAGTGGCAATACTTTGTGTTATTTAAGGACTCTCTATGGGAAAGTATCTATAATTGACACTCAGATTTTCTCTTAAAGGCCCACTGCTTCTGGGCAGAGTGTTATCAACTCACATAGTACTTACCTGTAAAGCAGGTTTTCCTTAGCAATGTATAAAGCCATATTTCATTTAAATGAAGGTTTCCTGTAGTTTCTTTAAAATATTTACATTGAACAAACTATGGATATGATTAAGTTCTTCACCACATCTTTTGTTTCTTTATGTCTTTCTTTTATTGTCTACAATCCCATTCTTTCTCCATTCTTGACATATCATTTGTTCTTCCTCTCAGTTTTGTTATGGCTTCTACAAAAGCATTTGTGCAATGCCTAAGCATTGATTACTATCTACAATTGTACAAGATCATACTAATTTTTGTATAGAGAAGTTAGGATTGGCCTATTTCAGTACTTTACAAGTTCTATTAGTTATTTTACAGTTTGCATGAATTTTGAAAGTTCTGATACAACTTTTTTGAAACATGATATTTCCATATAGCTCAAGCTCACCTGAAATACAGAGTCACCTTGTTTCAAGAATGCTGGGATTATAGGCACCTACTATCATGCTTGTTCCTAACTTCTAATTTTGTTTCTCGAAATAAAATGTATACATTTTCCTTGGAATTCTGCAAAGTTAATTCCATACTTTTGGAATGATGTTTCAAAATGATGTGTCTGTGTGTGTGTGTGTATAGGCCTATCTTCTATTGTTTTTATTGAGTGCTCTAGTGAGTCCTACAAAGCAGTTGTCATATCTGCTTCATTTATCCACACTTACAGTATTTCCATCCTGTGAAATTTCTTTGCATATCATTCCTATAAAATTGTCATCTTTTCTAATACAGGATGAATACAAAAACATCAACTTTTCTAAAACGTATTTTCAAGGTTATTTTAAAATAATTCTCTTGGTCCGGTAAAGGCTAGATGCCCAAGTGTAGAGGAATGCCAGGGTGGTGAGGTGGGAGTAGGTAGGTGGGGGAACACCCTCATCGAAGCAGGGGCAGGAGGATTGGGATAGAGGGTTTGTGGAAGGGGAAACCAGAAAAGAGGATAACATTTGAAATGCAAATAAATAAAATATCCAATAAAAAAAAACCAAAAATTAATTCTGCTTGATAGCCTAGTACCTGGTTCATGATTAAGTCATGTTGATTGCTTGAGCCCTTGAAAAGTACCCCTTCCCTCCTGTCATCCCGTCCTTGAGTGAGTATTGACAGTTTGTATTTGTGGATATATCTAAGATGCATGCATGAAGATGTCTGAAGCTAACCATGCCATTGCTTCCTATTTTGGGGGGGGGGGGGGACATAGCGTATAGCTCTGCAGCACAGCCTGATAAACACACAGACTGTGGCTGGTATATCTACTCCTAGTCCATGCCTCAGGACCAAATGATTGGTCCTGCAATGAACTGTAATGAAATACTTCTTGTGACTGTTGAGCACTACATTTAAGAACATTTAACATTTCCCATTTATCAACTTTCCTCTTTCAGTATAGGCAGCGATTTACCATTTTCTTGCTGTTCCTTAACAGTATCCAGTCCTTGAACAAGCTCGCAACCAGGGATGGTTGGCCAGTTTAAGAATGCTTTTAATCCTTGCTGATTCTGCATTTTGCTTCCCATTTTCCTTCCTAAAGAGTGTCACAGAAGCTTTATTTGTTGACCCTTTGAGCCCTTCCAGTTCGTCCAGCTCCTTAACTGTGTCAAGTCTTCCCATGAGCTCTCCATAAATACACATCTGAGAATAGAAAAGGCAACTGAATAGTTTCAGATTCCCTGTCAAACTTCTTCAACTGAGATACTCAAGCTGCTATCCTGAATGCTGAGTTTATAAAGCATTCCCATCATCTGCTGGCTGGAACCACATCCTGGCTCTGAAAATGTGTTTTTTCAGGACAGCATGCAGCAGGCAAAAGGAGTCACATTCTTAGATAGGGGTTGAGATCGCTTTTTTTTTTTTTTTTTTTTGATATTTTATTTACATTTCCAATGTTTCCCTTTTCTGGGTCTCATCTTTGGAAACCCCCTATCCCCTCCCTATCCCCGCCTCTATGAGGGAATTCCACCTCCCACCCACCTGCCCACCCATCCCCATATTCCCACCTTAACATTCCCCTTTACTGGGGCCTCTAACACTCTCAGGCCCAAGGGCCTCTCCTCTCTCCTGGATGGCCATCAAGGTCATCCTCTGCCACATATGCGGTCCGAACCATGGGTCCATAGATGTGTATTCTTTGGTTGGTGGTCCAAACTCCAGGACGACCGGGGGGGGGGGTGTCAAGCCCATTGACGCTCTTGCTCCCTCTATGGGGCTGCAAATTCCCTCAGTTCCTTCAGACCTTTCTCCAACTCCTCCATCTGGGACCTCACTCTTTCTTAAGATGTTCAACAATGATAGGAGGAAAAGGGCCTCTAGTCACATGTTGCTGGACTTTTTGGTCAACTCTGGGTCATGTGTACCATCTAGTTGGTTGTCTTAGTAAGAATTATTGAAGAGCAGAAAGGTGGGAATAGAACAAATTCTATATTTTCAGAGACACCAGCTTCCAACTACACAGTGAAACACCAAACACTTGTCCTTTAGCCAAGTCTGCCATGACACCATTTATCTTTACACGCTATGAAGCCTGTGGAACCCAGAATTGGAGCACATGGAGTTCAGGGTATAGAAGCTCCTTAAAGTGACAGCAGAGTTGACTTTCACACTGCTGTGGCCACCATGCTGTGTTACTCATTGCACCTTTACTGATACTTTGCAATGGCAGTCATTGTTTGATTTGACACCATTGTTTGGTGTCAGAGCTAGGTATGACTATAAATTGTTTCTATCCCTTAGAAGCTAGCATAGTACTTTCTATGCAGTACTATGTAATTAAGCTGCAGATAGGAGGCTTTCAGATTAGATCTATCCTGAAGCATTAGAGTCCCATATCCTAGTTATGAGCTATTTTCAGCAATAGGAACTTCAACCTCTGATTAGCAGCTAGGAGCAAGAGTATAAGCCTTTATTATTTTAGATATACTTGGACTATCTTGGACAAGCACTCATAAGGAGGTGTGTGTGTGTGTGTGTGTGTGTGTGTGTGTGTCTTGTACTGGGGATTTTGTTCATGTAAGATTTTTGTGGGTAGCATTGTCAGCCCAAGTCATGTAACTTTGTTTAATATATCTTTATATATTATATAAACACACACATATATAAATACATACATATTTATAGCAAAGTATAATTTTAGTTAAATACAAAGAAATATGATTCATTGAAGCTTTATTAAACTTAGTCCCTGCTTCTCCCTCTGTATTCTCTTCCTTCCCCCTTTCCCAGATGGAGACTCCCCTTCATGTTTTACTGTTTCCTCCATCACCACCTGTATCCTTACAGTCCTGTCTCAGGTCTTCCTCACCTACGTGGTCTCTGCATACTTTTCCCGATTTCTTATATACACATAACTGAAGATTTGGAGCTATGAGCCACAGATGAGAAAGAAAATGCAATAATTTCCTTTCTAGGTCTGGGTTATTTCATTCAATATATTCTTTTTTGATGCATCTGTTTACCTGAAATGTTCATGATTTCATTTTTCTTTGTAGCCAAATAGAATTCTATTGTGTACACCAAAATTTAATTATTCACTCATCTCCTGAAGAAGATTTCAGTTGATTCCAACTCCTGGCTATTATGAATAGGGTGGCAATGAGTATTGCTAAGTAAATTACTGGAGTAGGCATTGAATCTTTTGAGCATATGCCAAGGAGTGGTATAGTTTGCTTATGTCATTGGTTTATTTATTTAATTTTTTTAGTGTTTTCCCAACAGATTACTTTTGTATTGATTATTTGGGAATTTCATACAATGCACCCTGATTCCACTCACTTTTCATTCAGCTCAGGTTCATCCTCCTACCCTTGTGCTTTCTTCACAAAAGGAAAAAAAAAATACACCAAGTTCAATTTGTGTTGCCCATATATTCACTCACCGGAGCATGGTTAAACTTCCCAGTGGCTATATCTCTAAAGATACCCCCGTCTTAGAGTTTTACTGCTGTGAACAGACACCATGACCAACGCAACTCTTATAAGGACAACATTTAATTGGGGCTGGCTTACAGGTTCAGAGGTTCAATCCATTATCACCAAGGTGGGAACATGGCAGCATCCAGGCAGGCATGGTGCAGGAGGAGCTGAGAGTTCAACATCTTCATCTGAAGGCTGCTAGTGGAAGACTGGCTTCTAGGCAGCTAGGATGAGGGTCTTAAAGCCCATGCCCACAGTGACACACCTACTCCTACAAAGTCACATCTACTCCAACAGGGCCAGACCTTCTAATAGTATCACTCCCTGGACAGAGCATATACAAACCATCACCCCCTTACCCTCCAGACATCAGAAGCCATCAACTGTGAAAAGCTACTCTCAGCATCTTCATCCCAATTTTAAAGAACGCTTTTCAATGGCTTTCTGTCTAGACAGTTTCTTTTTATTGGGAAGCGGGGGTGTTGCCATAGAAGCCCTTAAATGTTTCTCATTCTCAATTATGAGACTGCAGATATCCATACCACTGCAAAAGAATCTTTCTTGCCCATAACAGGCACTGGCAGCACTGACTGATCACAAACATCAACAAGGCCTCAGTCAGCAGCACAGACCACAGACATCCACGGGCCCTACGGTAGCAACAAGTATCATGGGCATCAACACAGCCTTGTGGCAGCAGCATAGACCACAGACACCAGCATGTCCCCAGGCTATAGCATGAACCACAGACACCAATGTGGCCTCAGCCAGCAGCACAAACCATAGAGGTCTTTGGAGGAGGTCCAAACCAGAAAATGAACCATTCTCCATTTTGCATATCCTGCTGCTGCTCAGAGCCAGGGTGATCACGTGGCTGGGCAGCATGATAGGGGACATAGTCCGCAGAAGCTCCAGGCTGCTGCACACCATCCTGCTTGTCCTACTCAGCAATGACATGCTCCCTTGTCCACCATTGCCATGCTCCTACACCTGTTACCTCCGTATCTCTAGCTCTACCTACCTCCAAAGTCTCTAGTTTTGCTTCTTCCTACAGTGAAATGCAGTCTGCTCATCTTTCCAATTTCATGAAACCACTCTTTAAAACATCATCTCATGAGATCTGCTTTTTTCCTCCAATTGTTCTAGAAATGTTGTGGGCTCTACACACTCATTGTCAGCTGCTGTGTCTCCCCTCAGGGCCTCTGTTGGTCTCTCCAGGCCCCTTGGAGCTGCTCCATGATCCCAAGAGTGCCAACGGCTGCCATCTTGAATTGTGTCCCTCATTTTTCACTTTTTAAAAAGGATCCTCCATGCCTATTTCCAGAATGTCTGTACTGGTTTGAATGTTTGTACAGTCAATGACTGTACCCTTTCCCCCAAAACCTTTCCAACATTTGTTGTTGGATGTTTTGTTGATCTTAGTCATTCTGACTGGGGTGAGATGAAATATCAAAGTTGTTTTGATGTGCATTAACTTAATTTCTAAAGATGATGGGAACTTTTTGAGATATTTCTTAGACAATTTAATTTCTTCTATTGATGCAGATACTGTCAACTATCGGACTGAGCCTGGGAAGCCCAATGGAAGAGCTAGGGGAAGGACTGAAGGATCTGAAGGGGATTGCAACCCCATAGGAAGAACAATATCAACTAACTGGACCACTCAGAACTCCTAAACCACCAACCAAGAGTACACATGGAGGGATCCATGGCTCTAGATACATATGTAGCAGAGGATGGCTCTATCTGTCATCAATGGGAGGGGTGACCCTTGGTCCTGTGGAGATTTGATGCCCCAGAGTAGGGGAATGATAGAGTGGTGAGGCAGGAGTGTGAGAGTGGGTGGGGGAGCATCCTCATAGAGGCAAAGGGGAAGGGGGACAGGGAATGGGAGTTGTGGAAGGATAACTTGGAAGGGGGATGTCGTTTGAAATGTAAATGAAAAAAATGATTAATAAAACAATTTTAAAAAGAAAAAGAAAAACTTTCTGTTTCCATCCCTAGCCCACTTTTAATTGGGTCGCTTGTTTCATTGATACTTTGTTTTCTGGGTTCTTTGTATATTCTGCCAATTTATCCTTTATTTTAAACATGGAGCTGGCAAAGATTCTCTTGTGAGTTTCTTCTTCACTCAACTGATTGTTTTCTTAGCTGTACACAAACCGTTTGGTTCCGTTTGGTTGCTAATTGTTGACTTTAATTCCTGGGCAAATGGAGTCCTGTTCAGAAAGACCTTTCTTAAACATGTATCATGCCTGTATTTTGTTCTACAAATTTTAGCATTTCATGTTTCAAATTGAGGTCTTTGATATAATTAAAGCTAAGTTTTGCTCAGAGAGTGCTAGATAATTTTTTTCCTTTATTTTTATTCTACCCATGGACATTAAGTTTTCCAAGCACCATTTGTTGAAGATGCTGTCTTTTCCTCAGTGTATGCTTTTGACCTGCTTGTCAAATATTAGATAGCTATGGTTTTGTACTCATATTTGGGTCTTTACTTTTTATTCCTTTGGTCTATTTTTTTTTTTTTTTGGTAATGCCACATTGTTTTTATTCATATAGCTCTGTAATATATCTTAACAGCAATTTCTTCAGCATTCTTTTTGTTCAGTGTTACTTTAGGGATTCAAGTTCTTTTCTGGTTCCATATGAATTTTAAGATTATTTATCTATGTCTTTGAAGTACGTTGTGGGATTTTTGATAGGAATTTAGCTCTATCTGTAAATTGGTTTAGAAGGATGTTCAATTTTATAACATTAATTCTACTGATTCATGAACACAAGATGTCTTTCTCAAGTTTTTTCTTCATAGGTACAAAGTTTTCATGCTAGAGGTCTTTACATCCAGATTAGATTTGTTCCAAGCTATTTTATTGTGTTGGGTGCTAACATAATTGAGAGCATGCCCACGATCTCGTTTATAGTGTGTTTGCTGTTGTTGTATAAAAAAACTACAGATTTTTTATAAGTCGATTTTGTGTCCTGCCAGTTTGTTGAAACTATTGATTGTTTCTAGTTTTCTGGTGGAGTTTTTGGGTCTCTTACGCATAATATATCATCTATAAATAGGGATAATTTGAGTTGTCTTCTTATTTGTGTCTGTTATTTTCTTTCTTATTGTTCTGGTTAGTGCTTCCAGTGCCACATTGAAAAGAAATGAGTAGAGTGGACAACTCGGTCTCATTCCTGTTTTCTTTCTCTTCTGGTAGTGAGGACTGAACACAGGGTTTCATACGTTCTGAGTAAGTAGTCTCCCGCTTAGCTTTATCCTCAGCCTTCCAAGCTGAGACGAATATTTAAGTGTTGGGCCTTGTAAACACGCAAGTACAGTTGTCTCTCTTCTTATGAGTCCAGCATGAACATTTAATGGATATCATTTATAAATGTTACTATCCATTTTTCTCCCTTGAACAAGGAAGTCATTAATGTACTGGTGAGAAATGACTTGCTATCTATAGTAACTAGGTAAATAAAAGTGAATTATAGCCACATGATTATTGATAGTAGCTCCTCATTGGTCTTACCTATTTCTTGTGATTTCTTATTTGCCTCTATGCTTTGGTTTTGTGTTTTTTGATTCATGAATCCAGATGTGGCTCTCTGCATCTTCTTGCATGATTTTTTGCTGACTCTGTTATGTGAGCTTTTCTTTCCTACTGTATAACATGGAAGTCTGATTCTTCAAGGAACATTCCAGTTAGGGAGGAATAATTTTACATTTTATATTATTTAATTCTATTACACACACACACACACACACACACACACACACACACACACACACTAAAGTACATTCCACAGAATGAGATATAAACTATTATCCCTTCTATGTGCTAGATGTTCAGAAAGAAGCATATGGGGATTTAGTAATGGATTCCTAAAATCTTACAATATATTTAATATACTTTAGACAAAAGATTCTTATCAAAGCAGCCATTTAAAGGGAATTCAAGAGTTTAATAAGAAATGACTGTATAAGATTTAAACATTTTAACTTTTACTTTTAGCTTATGGGTATTGATGTTTTGCTTGCATATATGTGTAACACAGACACACAGACACACAGACACACAGACACACAGACACACACACACACACACACACACACACACACACACACACACACAGTGAATGTGGAGGCCAGAAAAGGTGTTGTATTCCTTGAGACAGGAGTTACAGATACTTATGAGCTACAATATGTCTTGTAGGAATTGGACCTGGTTCCTCTATAAGAGCAGTCAGTGCTCCTAACAGCGGTGCCATTTCTCCAACCCCAGCTTTGTAAGACTTTTTGGACTTATTTCATACATAGAAAGAAAGTAAAGAACTGGAATATGTATATTGAACTCTTACTAAACTTACTATTCAGTACAGATGCCAGAAGCCTTACAGAGCAAACATCACACGTATCTCAGAGGCCACAGTCATTTTTTTAGAAGTTAGAAAGAGTTGCATTGTTTTTAAACAGAGAGCTTCAGCAATGTCAACAGTTCTTTCTGATCTCGGTCTTCCTTGGACATGCTTAAAAAGTTGAGTAAGTGGTACAAAGAAAGGCGCTTCCTAAACTCTTGAGCTCAAAGGCCAGTCAGTAGTGCAAAGAAATAATTCTGTGTGTGTGAGGGTTTCAAGCGGTTCTTGCTAAACAATTATTATAAAGACAGGAAGATCTCTATTTTGTGTGGATGTTCTTTTATGACATTTGAAAGCAGCCTGATAACTGGCATTACTTTATTCTCTCCTTCTAAAGGACCTCTATCAAGAAATGGAACTTAAAGGTGGTAACTTAAAAAGTCATGATATATTCTTGGAGAAACTTGTAAAAGATAAATACAAGGGAACTGGCATTAAGGTTAGGTTCTTCTACAATCTTGGTGCAAAATTTAGAAAGTTCTCTTTCTTTCTTTAAACATGGTTGATATAATTTGAAAAAATAGTGCACATAATTTTTATTACGTTAGTGTTACAGAAATGGTATATATTTATTTTGTGTTTTAATCATGCTAAAATCATTTCTCCATATGCTATACCAAGGGTCAGGATTTAGTTCTTGATAAATCTATATGTGTAGAACAAAAATTATTTTATAATGGTATTTGATTAAGCTAGCACTACTTTAACTAACTAGAGGGAAGTATGACAAACTTAACCATCTCTGGTAAATGTCCTAGATGCAAAACATCATAGGTAGTTGTGGAAAAGAGACTACATTAAATCTAAGTTATTATTGTATAAAACTGCCTTGTTTTCTATTTTTACTCCATGCATTATTAAAGAGTATCCAGGGAACATTTTGCTATTATTTCAAATGTTATATCATCAGTAAATGATAGAATCATCATTTTAGACCTGTCCATGGAACCTGAAAATATCATCCCTATATGTAAATGGCCTGTGACATACCTTGATTGTGATTCTATTTTAGAGATTTATTTATTTTATTTCAGTATGAGTGCTTGCCTATATATTTAATGTGTATCACATGTATGCAAGTCAGAGGAAGAGAAAGAGAACACTGGATCCCCTGGAATGGGAATTACAGATGCTATGAGTGGCTACATGACTGCTGAAACTGAACTCCGATCATCTAAAAGAATAGCAAGTGGTCTTAACCACTGAGCAATCTTTCCATCCCTAACCCACCTTAAAAACATCAACAAAATACCACCAAATATTTAGATGTCATAAACACGTACCAACTCAACCATCAGACTTAAGTTAAACATGCCATTCCAGAAATTTTGCTACTCATTCAACATTGTGTTAAAAATAGTTTTCTGTTCTAGAATTGCTTAACTTTTTACTAAGATACATGTTATGAGCATGTGTTTCAGAAGGTTAGGCTAAACTGTATGATTCTGACTAGGTTAGATATCTTAAATGCATTTTTGTTTAAGATATTTTATTCCAACTATGATGCTTGAAACATAATACCAGTACATGTCAAGGATAATCTCTTTATATGTGTAGTTATGGGATATTGAGTGAAATAGCAGGCCAAATATAGCAGAGATGTTTCCTTGAGTATCTATTAGCATTCAAGCCAAATGCAAAATACCACGTGGTTAAATGCAGAAGGAATGTCCCTGTAATCAGTATTCAAAGATCTTACTTCTCAAAACACAAAACCAAGACCAAACACAAACAAACACAAAACAAAACCACACTATGGTTTTGGAGTTAAGCCCTGCTATTGTTTAGCTCCCTCCTTCCTCAGCCTTAGTTTTCTTTTCTATAAACAAATGAAGTCGGAGTCGTTGCGTTATGTGCAGTCTTTTCTTTATATAATTATCTTCCTCCTCTAAGTTTGAAGTATAGGGAATTTTATTCATCTGCTGCAATACCAACTGTGAAAGCTGTTTCTACCTCTAGGTTTTGAGTGATGAAAGCGAGGATCATAATACGTCTCCTCCACATTCTCATCACATGTGAAGCTTCATCCTAAGGAAGAGGCATTCCCAGGGGAACTGTACTCATGGTGCATTATGAGGATGAATTTGGCCTCTGTCTTCTTCTGTCTTTCAAGGTGAGGATATTAAAATTTTAACATTGTCAATCATTGTAGGCTACTTAAGTCTGTGTTGGTCCTTGATCTAATTAGGTTTACTTGAATAGGAAACTTTTGTGTTATAGATTATATATGCTTTGTGTGAAGCACCTTTGAGGAAGGAAATCTTGGTACAGAAGGCATCAGATTTACAGATTCCTTTAAAGCAGAGTCCCTTAAACATTTTCCAATTCACAACCTGTTTTGCACAATAAATTTTTGCATAGTCTAAGGTAATTAGACAGATAAAGTATGAACACAATTAAATAACATACTGATAATAAATCACGAAGTGATTTATTTTGAAAACAATCATTTGAGATATATATATACATATATAATATTTTGTCGCTTACAAAAGTTATAAGAAAATTCACATACTAGTAAGACAGATGTGTTTGTGTTTGCATAAAAAATTAAATCTTGGATGAATATTTGAAACTTAAGGAGTGTGAAACATCTTCAGCATTTTTTAGAGTTGATCAATATTTTGATTTTTTTTATAATCGTCAATGCTGAGAACATTTGGTACATTTTAGGGATTACCGAAAATCTTATTCCATTCACAAGGAAGAAAGGAATTTAAATTTTTATGAAGCTCTTTATGAACTCAAGCTACATTTTCTGTGTGTAGTATGAGTGTTCATGTGTGTGCTCATGTGTGTGGGGCGCTCATGGACATGTAGTAGACACTGAAGTGTCTTCCTTAAGTGTTTTTTGAGACAAGGTCTCTCATTGGACCTGGAGCTCACCAGTTCAGCCAGACTGGCTGGCCAGCAAATCCCAGCAATGCGCCTGTCTAAACATCTTCAGTGCTAAGGTTACAGGCATAGGTCATCATGTCTGGCTTTTTACATGGATACTGAGGAGGAACTGTTTACTGACCAAAGGATATTCCCAGCCCCTGAAATAGCAATTTTAAAAATCAATCATTCTAACACATACAAGCTAAAGTTTCTCTACACCTACTCTTGCATGCTGAGGAATAATGGTAGGAAAAATCCAAGATTTCACATCTTACCATTAAACCGTCACTTCCATAAGAGCAGAGAACTTTTTAGTACGTGAAAATATTGCAACTCATAACACACAGTCATTTCAAATCTGAGCCAAAGTTTTGGGAAGTGTGTGGGGTGGATTAGGGATGATGGCATATACAGAACTAAGTGCATTGGCTGTGTGCTCAGAGGCAAGCTTACAGCAGGAGAGCTGTACAAAGCAGCACAGGTGAGCTCCGCACCAACATGCTTGAAATTTCTTATGTCTGAATATTTGGCTGACAGGCATTCAGAAATAGTTTACTGCTGCTGTTTTGTTTTGCAAACCGTACCCCATCCAGTTATGTGATCCTATCGCGCATTGTAATGACAGTGTAATTCATTAACAGCCAGTCATGGACAGGGAGGAGCTTAGTAGGGACCTTGGTCCTTCCGGCTGAGCTATTTGCTACTATTCATGGATTGTGGTGGATGGGGAGTCCTTATCTCCCCATGGGTACCACTGGTGAGTTCGCCAACCTCCAAATGGCAATTCCAAACTTATGTTCCTCCAGTGTCCCTGGTGAAGCTCAGTGGGTCACAACTCAGCACAATACAAAACAAAACAAAACAAAAAGACTTGAATATGAGAAAGAGCCTGGTAAAGAGTTGGAGAGGTCAAAGGGAGGGACAGAAAGAAGAAAAGATTGGGTCATGAGAAAAACAAGAAGACATTCACTCTATACATGTATGGAATTGTCAAAGAGCAAATATAATGATAATGAAGAAGAAGAAGGAGGAGGAGGGGGAGGAGGAGGAGGAGGAGGAGGAGGAGGAGGAGGAGGAGGAGGAGGAGGAGAAGAAGAAGAAGAAGAAGAAGAAGAAGAAGAAGAAGAAGAAGAAGAAGAAGAAGAAGAAGAAGAAGAAGAAGAAGAAGAAGAAGAAGAACTGGGCTCAGCTATGCAAGAATTTTTAGAGGGATATTCAAAAGAGAACACACACCAAATGACAAGCCCCTTTGATAGTCAAAAAATTGGCTGAATTCTCCATTTTGTATCTACAGGATTTCTGGCATCCTAAAGACTTGAGGGGGTTTGAAAAATATTTTATGTGTTTGATTTATTTAGCAATTAATGCATGTGTATCTTTTTACTATGTACCAGGCACTATCACAGCTAAAAAAATATAAAAATAGTGAAACAGAACAGGTTATCTGTCTCTAAAGGTTTATATTTTATTAAGGGCTTATATTTGTGTAGTAATTATATGTATATATACATATCTATGAAATCATAGTCTATTTATCTATATAATCACAATATAAACTAGCATCTCCAGTTTGTTTTTAATTTTGAATGTATTTTTAATGCTTTTATTGCATTTTAAATAATTCTGAAGTAGCAGTCATGTGCCAATCCGTCATTATTTTACCCATCACTCAACCTACTTATATCTATAATTTCAAACTATACTCTGGTGGTCCTGAAACTCACTTTGTAGACTAGGTTGGCTTCAACCTCACAGAAATCCACCTGCTTCTGCCTCTGGAGTGCTGGGATGAAAGGTGTGTGCCACTATGCCTGTTTGTATGCTTTTCATATATAACCTCTTGATTACAATGAGTGTGAGGATAACGGAGAAATTATACCCAATAGTACAGTAGATTTTGGGTAGCTTTTGAAGGCAAAGATACAGTATATTACCTTTAAAGGGGAAAATACTGATATAGCATAGGACGGTAAAGGAGCAAATTATAAATAATAAACTTCAGTGGTCTATTCTTGTAGATGATATCTGTATTAGTGTTTTGTGTGTGTGTGTGTGTGTGTGGCTGTGACAGACCCTGTAAACAAATGAAACTCAAAGAAGAAAGAATTTATTTTGGCTTATGATTCTCTAAGGATAAGAGTCCAACATGGCAAGGTGTTACAGGCAAGAAACTGTCTGATCTACACACAGGAATGTATTCCAACCACCACAGCATCAGAAAATCAGGAGCTATTAATTTACTATTTCTGTTTATAGTAATCTTTACTTGATCATGTGTTGGACTGTACTCAACATTAGCCTATCTGCTTCCCGACCTATTGACTTCCCTCTGCAATATTATATGAATGAGATTTCACAAAAAGCAGCACTAGAATGTAAGCTACAGAGTTAACAAAGTATTCATTGCCCAGAAAAGAACACAAGAAGCCAATCTGCATAGTATCCCGATTCTGAGGTCCTGGGGCAATGCTCGTGTGGTATTTAGAGTCAGATGCCCGACTGCTGATATTTTTCTCTCCAGTACATAGGACTGGTTAAGTGTGGCCACTCCTCATAATCAGAGAATGCCTTGTACCAACTATTGTTTTCTACAAACAAGCATTTCTTCATGTGAAATGGGCTTATATGACATTTCCAAATGGTGCTTACATGCAAGCTGTATAGAGATAATGTTTCCTTGCTCTCTTTAACACACTCAGAATCAATTTGGAAATATATGTTCACTGATAGGTTAGAGGAAATACTGTCCCTTTGTATCCCAAATTATGTAAATGGAATTTATGATTAAATCCTGAAAATCACCCACATCGCTGCCTTTGAAAATAATTGAAACTGCTCCATTAACTATGAGCTAGCCTAGAGTACTAGGGAAATGGAAGCAGGAGAATTGCCATGAGTTTGAGGTTAGCCTGGGCTTCAGTGTAGGTTCCTGTTACAAGTAAACAAAGTCAGTTCCTCTGGAAGTGTTTAAATTTCAGATGTGTTTCCAATCTGAAAAGAGAGCTGGAGCCATTGTTCAATACCACAAATGTTGACTCTCTTTTGATGGTGCATGTGCCTGATACAAGACTTATGAGTACTTGGGTTAGTCACCCTCTTGTTCTTAGAGATTTTGTTACAATATCATTGAAGGATTGGACACCGTGACCTGTGGAAAGGAGGTCACCTTAATTTTGGGAAGTCTAGGCATTTTTCATTACTTCAGTCTTATATTTCTCTGGGTTTTTTTGGCTACCTTTTGAAAACAGTAGTAGAAGGCTAATATTCTTTGTCTATAACATCTGCATTATTTGTTTCTGTGAAAATGCTACCCTAATTTCTGAGACAATGCCACATGAATTACAGAGTTAACTTCCAATTTGCAGCACTGAGGACCCATCTATGGATCAAAGTTTTTCATACCTCATATCTCTGTTTCCTCCTCTTTTATTCCCATTCAATTGGCAGCTTCCTATTCTTTACCAAGTGACTGCCAGTGAACATGTATGTGCTGACTTTCATGATAACAGTGATTACATCGGAGTAACAAAAAGACATGTTCAAAAGTCTTTTAAAGTAGAGAATTGTTTAAGTAGTCATTATATGAATTGCAGCAGTAAAAAACAGCCACTTATTGTAGCAAACCCTTTAGGAGTGTCAACAGTAGCTGGCATTACTTTTTTTTTTTTTTTTTTTTTTTTTTTTTAATTCACATGGGGCTGTTAGTGGCCCTGAAAGACTTGTAATGTAGGAAGTAAGTGTGTTGATGTTTATCTGCGCTATATCATATTTCTATAGATTTTTTTTAGAGAGTTGGTATTAAATTTACTGAAATTGATAAAATCTAATACCCTTGGACTTGACTAAAGATTTGCCAGGGAAAGCATTTCTATTTCCAGAAACTAAAACAGAAGCTGCTTCTTGTTTCACAAAATAACAACTTATTCATTGAATACATGTTAATGAAATTTCTCTGAAGTTTTATCTTTTATCCTAAAATCACATGATTTGTCAAATTCTGAAAACTGGCAATGCAGGTGAAATATCTTTCCTTATCTCTGACTTCCTCAACCTCAGGGAGGTTTTCTTGCACTGTGGTGTCAGCATCCTTTGTTCTTTAGGTATGTCTTCTCTGTACTGCTTCTTTCTGCACATTGTCTCTGCTACTTCCTTGCCTCTAAGTCTGAGCAGGACTTGAGCGGGACTGTGCATCCCATGGGACCCAGAACTAGCTTAACACAAAGTTTCTTTATCTGTCAAGGAAAGTTACAGTTACTGAACTTTTGAGAGTTGGAATGGCATCCGGAGGATTACTTCTGGTATTCCACAATGCCCTTCAACACACCTCAGACTCTGGGTTAGTGATTTTTAAGCTTATCCAGGAATCAGAATCTAAGACTTTGTGTTTGCGATTGGGTGTAACTGAGAATAAACATGGGGTCTCCCATGTGCTAGACCAGTACGTTAGTAGCCCAGAATGCATTTTGGAAAGAAGTCCCCTCTATAGTTTTTATGTATAATCTAAAATTTGCTAAGTATCATCATCGCTATTATTACTAGTTTTTTTTTTTTTTTTTTTTTTTTGAAATAGGGTCTCACTGTAGAATCATGGCAGGTCTGGATTAACTACGTATAACCAGACTGGCCTTGAACTCACAGAGATCTGCCTACCTTTGCCTCTCTACTGCTGGCAGAAAAGGCATGGGCCACCATCCCTGGCCTTGGTACATATTGCTCTAGATAATATGATAGCAACATTTTGTGCTTATTTCTAAAACAAGGATCATTTCTTGTATGTGATTCATATATTAAAATAGAAGGGACTGGAGTTCCATCAGAGCTGGGGCCTTTGTTTTTTGTGCACACAGAAGTTAGATTAAGATTTTAGACATGAGCAGTAGGATACCTCTGACATCCCAGTGAGGCAGAC
Source organism: Uromys caudimaculatus (assembly GCA_028551405.1). NCBI lineage: Eukaryota > Metazoa > Chordata > Mammalia > Rodentia > Muridae > Uromys > Uromys caudimaculatus. The sequence goes on from CM052709.1 coordinate 22,324,641, forward strand.
ATGAGTCTGAATAGCTGAACTATGCATGGCTCCAGATTATTACCCATATTCTACTTTGACAAGTATAGAGGTAAGAAAATAGAGATGGAATATTAGAGCTAGATCTGAAACTGCATGACACAGCTCCAGTTTCTCTTTTCTCTGCTGAGAACACCCAATCCTACCACTGTTGAGATAGAGTGAGTGCTTAAAGCTCAGTGGCAAGGGGTGCAAGACTGGAATTTATTTCTCTTAAGTCCTACACTCTTCTTTCTTTCCACTATCACTTTTCAGGTCCTTTTAGCTTTCGATGCAGGATGGCAAGCCATCTTTGTAATCTTATGAAAAAGCAGTGCCATGTGCTACGGTATATGAGACACATCAGTTGCTGTTGCTGATGTCTGGTGATTTTAAATGAGGTTGTAACAGAAATAAGCAGTGTACACAACTGGTGTCATTCCCTCAACAAAGTTCTTAAAGCCTTTTTCTTTCCAGCTGTGGAACCCACTGCCTGTTAAGGTGGAATCTCTTCCTAGTGTTCCACAATTTCCAAAGGCACCAACTTGAAGACAGAAGTGTCTTGTGGGTTACATTTCAGTCTACCGCATTTGAACTTGTGTATGACTCAGTTTCCTCAAAGATAAAATGGAGCTAATACTAGTACATGTCTCAGAGACTCATTGTGAGAAATACGTAAGCAAACAGCTGCCACCATGAATAGGTCATGTGATTTGCAAATGTTGAAATGTTGACTTTGACTTTCTAGCACCACAGTACTCTGGCATTGTTGCTATCCCCCATAAGGTGAAACCTTCGAAGCTAAGATCTGAAAAGCCTCTGCTTTTTGAAGGGGAGGGGCTTTGTATATCATAAAACTAGTCTAAGTCTCCTAAAGTTCGAAACAGAATTGCTATTACAAATGAATTCTCTTGCAGAGTATGTGGAACTTCAGTGGATTGGTGGTGAGGACTGGAAAGGAATATTTCATTTTTTTCTGTCTCTCTTCAGAGTCTGGCAGCTCCCAGCACTGGGCAACACACATTGGAGTTTTAATATTCTCCATTATTTTACACATATAATGATAACCTCTGTTAATGCGACAGACTATTTTTTCATTATTTTTTAAAAATTAACTTTAGTACATGCATAAAATAATGGTTTGATACACTTTGATATACATATACCATTGCTTTTTGGTTCATACTTACCCCCAACCCACCCACCATACCATGTACTATAGTCAAAAAAAAGTTTCGTGCTCTAACTTAGGTGAAATAAATCATCAGTTACTGTTTAAATTTTATGTGGAAAATAGAAAAAGAAATCTAATGGAGTTTGAGTTTACCAAATGAAGCAAGTCTTTGTAGTACAACATTTTCTGGATCATTCAATTTTAACTGCCAAGTTTTAGGAACTGCTCAGCTGTGTTGGGAGTCTTTAAATAGGTTATAGCTTCTTACAAACACAACATGAAAGTTACTGCTGATTTATCACAGTTTCTGGCACTCAAAAACCACCATCGTCTTTCTCTGTTATACCTACCTAAATTTAAAGTCTCATGCAGGCATCAGAGTGATCTGTTTATTTGTAAAATATCCACCAGACCCTTTGAATTAGTTTCCTGTAAAAACATCAGGAAGAGCTTATTATGACTTTAATAGAACTGTAAACCAATGATGTGATAAAATCATCTCTCATACTATCAACTAATAACTGATCCACCACAACATGACATTCTGATTTTAATTTATAGGAAAGAGCAAGAAATAATGTAAGCAAAATATGCATATTTAATTTGGCAGTTGATGTTGTAGCTTGAGAGACAGGATTCTAGAAAAGAAAACTAAGCAAGGTAGACTGCTATGTGAGAATAATTATATCATGTAATTTGCATGCAAATATATTTAAACTAAAGAATTAATTTTAAATTATTCATACCATAAGGTTGACTTTGTATTGTCATTATTCCCTACATAAGATATATGTTATAAATCATGCTTTTAATGCAGAAGAGAATAGCTGAAATGAAAATATAGTTTTCTCCCAGATGTGCAAAATGCAATTGAATATTCCATGTCGAGAGAGGTAATTCTCAATTACAGCATATTGGAATTACCTGATAATCCATTATATGTAAGCAGTTTAAGCAAAATGTGCCTCTTTACAACAAATTAACTGTTCAAAGGATGTATTCCTAGCCTTCATGTAAGGTAATAACTATTTATTTATAAACTATAAAATATATAGCACAGTTATGCCTACAGCACTCAGAAATCACCAGGCTATATATTCATTAAAGAGTGGTAATTACTTTCCAGATATTTTGTCTCCATTCTTTTATTGACCTCATAATGCAGTTTCTATGGTTAATAGCCTGATGCAGCTGTTTGTATAATTCCTCTCACAACATATGAATTTGCAGTGTAAGTTCAGTGATAATTCAGACAGGCACTCGGCTGAGAGCGGAGCGAAAGGAGCCTGCCTGGCATAGGGAAATATCCGTTCTTGTCCCAAGGATGTGGAAGAGGAGCGAGAAAAACGATGTAATGTTTTTATGGTCATTTATGTGAGATTGTTACTGCCATGTGGTCTCCATGGGAAAGTGACATTGTCGAGGAGAGTGACTGAAACTTTACAAATTCTGATAGAGAAAATATTTGCTGAATTTGCGTTCACATCCTGAAAGGAGCTATAGCATCCTGTAAATCATTATGGGCAAGAAATTATTAGAACAGCCAAAGTGACGATAATGAACAATTGTTTCTCCTTCCTTGGGGGGGGGGTGTGCTTTTAAATTTGTGTGCCCTGTATCATGTCTCAGTTTATTTCATGCCAATATATCTTTCATTTATTTTTATTTCTGAGAAGAGATATTCACGTGAAATAAATGTCTGAGTATAAACTTCATTGGAAGAGTAAGAAAATTTGGAAAGAAAATTTATTCAAATTGAACTGTAGGAATTTGGAGGCAGTGATTACTTTCCATTAATATTGCAAACTTCTGAGGTATTAAAATGATACCTCTATTTAATAAATTCTATAGTATTTATATGGTGTGTGTATGTCTTCATATACATGCATTTATATGATTATAACATTGCACATAGTTTCTGAGCATTTCAGGTGGAGGGGTTAAAATAGAGGAGAAACTACTTAAAATCTATTTTGGAGTAAAGTGATCCATATTTACTTTGCTATATTGATTTGAATCAAAGTCAACTAATTTTCTTTAGAAATGAGCTCTACCCTTACCTTATTTATGTTTATAATTGTGCTACAGATGCAGAAGATATTCTAATAGCAAATACACTATTCTGATATCACACACTTTAAATATAAATTACCATTAGGAAATCTATAAATTACACTTGGAAAGCAACCTCATTACTGTCTTAATATTTTGGCAAACAGAAGAGAAATGGTTTAAGCAGCACCTGTAAATATTTTAATCAAAATGATGCACTTATATCCAAAACTTTGATATAGAACCACTCTAAAATCAGAGTGTGACTTTGGTCTAGAAAACACTAATCAGTGTCTTCTGCTTAGCATTAGTATCTTATGGTGGTATCATTTTTTTATTAACATAATACAAATATTCTGCACAGTGCTACCCCTTTCATTGCTTGAGGCTTTGGAATCAAAACGTCACAGCAAATTTTACTTTCGCTAATAGATTGAAAATTGCACATTACATTAGTATGAGTGAACAGGAGTGTGGTATTATGCCAGGATGGCAAAAGCTAGCACACACAACAACACTGGAAATGACATCTTGGTTATCCTTTGTCTCCAAACAATAACAAAAGGATGAGAACCTCAAGTGTGTGGTTTTTTTCCTTTTAAAAGTAAAGTTCACCTTTCTCCAACTTCTCCATATGTGTTGTCAAAATATCACATTATACAATTCACTGGAATTGAACTTATTGCTAAATACCCATTAGGCTCCTAAGAGATGCCCCCATATAATTGTTTAGTGTGAGCCCCCTTAGGCTATCACCAGGGAGGCACATTAAATGCATAAGACGAGAAGTTGACAAAGATCCCCGTAGAACGAGAAGCATCTACCAAACTCAAGACATCTCCAGGAAGCCTCTGATAAAGCAGTGTTAAGAATGTTCATTTGGGGCCAGGTAGTTTTTCTTCTTCTTTTATTTTTAGGGTACAAGCACGCATATTTTATGGGAGGAAAAAATAAACAATGCTAGCAAACCATTAGAAAAGGAATACTTGTAAATCATAAGCAGGATTAGTTAATACGGCTTGGTTCTGAGGACCCGATGTAGTTTTCACACAGAGGAAGAATTAGGAGTTAGAGATGAAGGGAATACTTGATAATGTAATAGTAATAAAATAAAGGGCGAAAGAGGTAAGTTTTTGAAGGAACCGGGGAGAATGTGACTGGGGGAAAGTCTTAGGCTAATGGCCAAAAGGGCTGGTGGAGAGAAAAAGTCACGCTGCGAAATGAGTGACAGTGGGTTCCGGCAAAATATGTTTTTGTGTCTGTCTGCCACATGCTATTGAAAAGCCTTTCCCTTTCTGAACACAGCAGATTGTTATCACTCCTCTGTTTAATTACAATCGCTGCTGGAGCCATTGTACATCTATTATGCACTATTATGTTTGTTTATTTCACATGATTGTGTTTAGAATGTTTCTAAAAAGGAAATGTAAGAAAGCAAACAAAATATGTGCTCAAATGTCTTTAAAAAAATCCTTTTGCCTGTATTACTGTAAAATCCCCACTAGAGGGGGCACTAGTAAAACAATAAAGAGGGCTTTTTGCAACCTTGCGTTCTTTTCTCTAGGAGGTGAATATACCTCGCCTTCTCTCATTTCAAGCCATAACGAACACCAGTGAAAGCAAAAATGAAGGGGCCGCTGGGTGTTTAACATGCTTACATTAAGTTCCGTTTAATTTTTTCTTAATATGCTGCAGCGAAATAGCCCAGAAAGCAAAAAGTTTTGGTTAAATATAGATAAAATTTCATGTGCATTTGTATGATGATGGGTGAAAGCTGAACTCAGAGAGATGTCTTACTCTCAAGATTTTATTTTTAGTGAGTCCTCATTGTTCTGTAGGCACATGAATGATGAGGATTACTCTTACTGGTAAAATGGAATTTATCCAAGTCGCAGGCATGGCCTTTGCTTTCAGCTCGCTATTTCAATCATGGGAGGAAAAAGCTAATAAAAAAATATAGCATCTCTTGTTAATAAATCTCCATGAAGTGCCAAAATTTGCCAAGCATTGTAAACTTTAATGTGAGTATTGTTTTGATGCTGTGTTTTATTGCTGTTACTTTTGTATCATGTCCTAATCATTAGTGCAGCTTTCTGGAGGCAGAGAGAGCTAGAACCTACAATGTATCATAACAGAGGTACCACCTGGCTCAACGGTTCAATATCCTGAGAACTGAGGGCATATGTCAACAGGAGTCTTGATGCAGTTGCTAGGAGCTCAATACAGTCACTCACTTCCTAATTTGTAACACTGATGGAAAGTTTAATTGTCAAAACTTGTAAAATGCCATGTTGCATCAGATGAAGTAAAACCACCTGTCCTAAATCTTCACCATAATGATTGGCAGAAGGTGTATTCAATAAATGTTAACAAAAATATGTTTTTAAAATATTCCTCATCCATAGGAACTAGTCACTCCAGCACCCAGTGTACCTTCCAGTTTGGCTTTATTCTGTCTTATCTTCTTAGTATTCCTTTCAGTCTTTTGTTACTTTGTCTCATGCAGCTTTTCTGCAGAACAATGATTATTCCTTACCTGAAGATTCTTTTTTGCTCTGACTTTCAGAAATGTTATGTTTTTATATTTCTTAGGCTCCAGTTAGTAGACTGTCTCTCATACACACACACACACACACACACACACACACACACACACACACACACACACACACACAGACACACACACACACACACACACACACACACAGACACACACACACATATATGCTTTAGAAAATTAAAATGTAATTTCCCTTATTACTTAACTTCAACTTCTTTGTCAATTGAAAATGGCTCTGAGAGAAACAGCCATCCTGTGCTACTTATCTGAGTTATTAGAACATACAGTCTGGAATAAGCTCCATGGGACGACTTAGCCCAGATTCTCAAACACATAGAACCCAGGGCTCAGAATTAAAGGGATGACCAGAGTCACAGCCTGTGGAGGGAGGTAAGCCACCTTTGGAAACTCATTTCTCCATCTTCCTCGGCTCTGGTTTTAAAACCTTGCATTGTAAATTAATCATTTTATTTTTAAGTTTCAAAGTGAAAACAAAACAGATTTGGGGAGAAGAAAGATAGAAGTGGCAACATGGCTCGGGCTTGTCAAGTAGGGGCACCACACTTTAGAGTTTATAAACTGCATCTCCACAAAGTCTGATGACAATGGAGCTTTGGTGGTTGGTACAGTGTAAGTGTTCTCTTACATTTTCTCGCTTATCCTTTTTAACAACTTCTTTATCTGCGTTTTCCTAGTTCTGGTGCGGGGATGAGCTAATGCCCTTTACACAAGTCATTAAGCTGGTATGGAGACATCAGCACTATTTGGAAATCGTCTTTGAGAGTACCTTGCTCAGGAGTATTGAATTACAGTCTTTTCCTCCCACCTCCATTTTGCTGTTTTGTGACCTCAGGTTTGTAATGGACATGAAGAGTTGTGATGGCATTTGGTGCCTGGGGCAGTGTTACCAACATGCTGGCCTCTCATGACACCACCATCCCTTTGAACCGAAAGAAACTAGACAGAGAGGAGGGGTGAGAACGCGACTTTGATCTCTAATTCCCTGTGGTCAGTCACTTTTCTCCATCTCTATTTCAGAAACTAGCTACTGACTCCCTTGGGATGAGTTTGGGGAACTAAAATTTCTGTCCCATACGAACCATGATGCTGTTGTGGTCACAAACCTTATTTTAATAGGTTCCTGGTAATTAAAATCGACAAGTTCAGGGCCACTCATTCTCTTGTTCGTTTATTTGAAAAATGTTATATGCAAAAATATTTTTCCATTGTCCAAGTACTTACTAGATGTGGAAGCAAATTACATTTTCTTTCACCAAAGTCCATTGTTTTCTCTCAGCCATGAATTGTGCCATAAAATATCGAAGATGCTTTTGTCAATATTCAACCAATCATTCACTTCTAATTGTTTTGATTGGGTTTTTCCAAAGTATTCTGAAATTGTGTTTTTGAACGATTCTGTAACATCCAGGTGAAATTCTCAACTGATGGTAACACAAGACACTCAAAAGAATCCTATTTGTTTCAATAGGGAGGTTGTGTGTGATTTGCTTAGGAGTAATGGAAACGTTCCATTCATGTTATAAATGCTCTACAAGGGGTTTAGGGATATGGCTCAGTCTGTAGAGTGTTTGCTCATCATACCCAAAGCCCTGGTTTCAATCTCTATCACTGCTTCAACTGCTTGTGATACTGCATTCCCATAAGCCCAACACTTTACTAAGACTGGATTCCTTCAAAAATACTGTGTTTAGTGTTTTAAGCTTAATGAAGATTCTATACAAAGAGATGGAAAACAGCACAGTTACAATTTTGGCATCATTTCAAAATATGCGTTCTTTCCAACTAGTCTCCAATTTCTTTAAGTTGCATACTTTTTATTAGTTCTAAGTTCTTTAGCTGACTTCAGAGCAGGGGATCAGGGAGAAACCCAAGGGCTACATGATGTATCTGGAGTGTTTGGCTATCCAATGAAGTAACCAGAACTCATTGTCACAGGACCCAGAGTAATGGGCTGGATGACTGAATTCTGATGGCCAAAAAAAGTAATAGGTTGAAAATAATACCCCAAGACAGGCAGAATATTGTATTGAGGCTAGCCAGGCGGCACTGAGAAGTCAGTAGCACCAGAGGTTGAAGGAAATATATGTGTCTAATGGGACTGGGGAGCCAGGAAAATAGACGTAGAGTTCAGACACTTAACCACAAAACAAAAATAAACCCGGACTCTCATTTACTTTTTAATTTATAATGCAGTCTTAGCATGGATGGTGTATAAAATTTTCTGCTAGCTCATGGTTCCACCATGTCTACTTGACACAGCAGTGAGCTTGCAGTTTCGCTGGAAAGTGAGTTTGCCGCAAAGTAAAACATCCAAAAAGGAGGCGATGCTCCAATGTCTCAAGCCAAATCTGCTGGCTGCTCACACCTTTGCCCCAGCCAGAGCCTTTTTCTGTCCCCTGGCTGATCCTCCGCCTCCCCCTTCAGGGAACACCATCTCCAGGAAAGAGCTGACATGTGGCTGTAGGGATGGTGATCCGTTTCCACCCACACAATCGTCACCAGGTTTGTTGTGCATGGCATCTGCAACGGGAGAGCTGACAGGCTAGGAGCCAGCTGTGGCTCACACTTGAAAATAATAATAATATCCACTTAGGGGTATGGAATTATTTATCACTGCTGGTGGAAGTTTTGCCAAAGGCAAAATAAAAAAAAAAAAGGGGGGGGGGGAGGAAGGGAACATCCATGACTAATATCCTCAGTTCACAGCTCATCTTGAGAGCCGATTAACTCAGTGACCAAGAATAAACAGTACTCCTGTTGTTACCATGATTACTCTGCTTTTTAAAGACATCGGCAAGTATAAAAATCAGAAAAGTTGCAGCGGCCCACGGGATATGAATGAGTAAATTTTACAAGAGATCTCTGTGCCGTCTTCCTATGTCCTAAGCGCTTTCTTTTCTTCCTCGCCTCCTCCGTCCTTAGTGTCCTCCCTTTCTTCTTCCTATGCTTATGTTGAGGCTGATGGCAAAGTAGAAATGATACCATCGACGCCTGCAGGAGCTTTAATAAAGCTTACAACCGAGGACCCTGTTGGTCATTGAGAGCCAGGCATATGAATATCCCGGACGTGTATACTCCGTATGAGCTTCCGCCCCCACCTGACTAGTCATTCATCCTTTATGCAAGAAGAGGGAACATAGCCCTCAATTTCACCTTTCTCAACCCGTGCTTCTTTGTGAGAAGTGTCTGTGTCCTGACTTTGGATCCCAAAGTTGGGTTTTGAGCACCTTATTGGATCGCTCGCTCCCTCCGTGTATATTTGACATCGTTTATGTTCTGGGTATTTGGCCTGCTTTAATTTGTGTGGTTTTGTTTGATAAATATCGACTCCAGGACCCACTACATTTCTCCTTTTCATTCTAATTCTTTGGGGGCAGATTTCTGAGTTTTTCCTGGGTTTCCAAAATCACGAATTTCTTGAGGGTTCTCTGATCTTAATTTTGATTCACAAAAGTTAGAATATCAGTGTTAATGAAGAAGAATACATTCAGCTGCACGTTCATCTCTTCTCTCCTTTCTCTCCCCTTTCCTTTATTTATCTCGATTTCTCTTTCCTCATCTTTCTTCCTATATTTCTTTCCTATTCCTTATTTGATTCTCTCTATTGTTCTTTTCTGTTTTATTCGAGTTTACTAAACTATCCTACATTCAGCATTTGGGAACTCCCAAATGATCAAGGCATATGCAGTACCAAGGATGAAGACCCTGATTACAGTGCCTTAAAATTAATTAGTAACAGTCCCAATCTGCCACATGTAGAGGTCCATGCTGTACTGTCAGCACAGGGAAGGTGAATGAAGGTGAGAGGAGCAGAAGTTCAGGCGCAGTCTGCACTACTGGAGACCCAATCTCAAAAAAGTTCCATTTGCTGTATTTTCTCAAAGTAAACTATAAACCATATAAACATATACCTTCTAAAATTTACAGTTCTTCTAAAACACTAATCTTGATACTTAGAAAATTCTAGGTTAGAAACAGAAAATTGGTGGCCATTGAGATGGTTTTGCAGATAGTCACCTGTTGCAAATCCCAAGGACTTGAGTCCGTTCTCCAAGACTCACATAGTAGAAGGAGAAAACTGACTTCTACAAGTTGTTTTTCTACCACCACACATACACCACAGCACACACATACATACACACATGCACACATGCCTGTGCACACACACACAACATATATTCCCAACCATATCTGCACATACATAAAAAAGAGAAATAAAAAAGATTTTAAAAAATAGAACATTACTGTCTCATAAAATATCCTCCAGGTGAAATCGAATTTTATATATATATATTTGAGACAGGGTTTCTCTGTATAGCCCTGGCTGTCCTGGAACTCACTCTGTAAACCAGGGTGGCCTCGAACTCAGAAATACGCCTGCCTCTGCCTCCTGAGTGCTGGGATTAAAGATGTGTGCCACCACTGCCTGGCTGAATGATATTTTTAAAACAACATTTAATGTATATTTTTGTTGTCTTTTTTCTGTGTTTTTATTGTGTTGGAAAACACCTAATTTCTATGACTTTCAACTTATAGCTAGAATCCCAGTATAATTTTGAGGAGAATATATAATATATTTATGAAGAAAGCAACATATAATTAAGGACAGCAGAACAAATTACCAAATATTAAATCCTAAAAGTAGTCTCTGTAAGAAATATCTTTTAAAAGTGGTCATAGATTACTAAGTGCATGAATGTATTAATACTAAGTCCTAAAATCTAGAAACTTCTGGGAGCCCTAAGGATTATAAAATGTATTCGGCATCAATAACTGAGCTTTGGCACCAGGTGGTTTAATTTATCCGTTTTATAAATATTCCCATAACTGCCTATAGAAGCATAAGTGTGTTCCATGATGAGCCAACTACAGGCCACAGAGGATTTGCTACAGCATCCTGTACATTACACCTTAAATTTCGCAATTCTGAAAAACAAAAATCCATTTGTCCCTAAGTCTGAGGTAAAGGACTGTTAGATTATATGTCTAAAGTAGATTGTTGCTCTTACATTGAACCTAAAGTGGAAAAAAATACATTCATGAAAGGAAATTGTGCATTTGGTCATTAAGAAAAAAATGGTGAAAAGCTATTTTTTTTTTTAATGCTGGGCGGATGACTCAGTGGGTAGAGTACTTGCTAGGTAAGCTTGTCGCTCTGAGCTCAATTACCCTGAACCCACATAAAGCCAAGTGCAGTAGCACACTACAAACTGTCTTTTGGCCTTGACACACACACCATCACACACACTTCTCAATTGCTGTGTGATAAACCTTTCTTGTCCAGATGCAAGACACAGTCTACTCACTCCAGATAGGGACTGCTATGATAGACCAAAGTACAAATACTACCAAAATCCAACTTAAGTAGCCAATAAGTTTCATGGGAGTTTTTTTATAGGTAGAAATATGGGTGAGAGCTTACTTAAAGGAGCAGAAATGACTCAAAGATAGCTGCATTACCAAGGCCCACCCCAGCATGGGTTGCAGCTCACAAAAGCTTGGAAACGCAGAGACATTGCACAGCCTGCTGGCAGCTCAACAGGTTGGAGTGTCCTTTACAAGTGACTCTGATCTAATTCTCTTCCAAGCAGTTTGACTGCTTTCTCCTTATTTCAGCAGCTGGTCTGGTCTTAGTCTTCTTTGCTTCTTTGCTTCTTTGCTTCTTTGGCTTCCTTCAGTCTGAAGGGTACTTTCTGCTTCTCTTGGTTGCTTTGGCTATGAGTCCCCCAGAGAATCTGGTCAGTATCAGGGACCACTTGAAGCTATTTTGAGTTGTTTCCTGTTTAAAGAACTTCCAGGCAGGATAGAACATTTCAATCCTGGAGGAGACAACCTGGGACATCCATACATCACATCACCATCTACAACACAACCCCTGCACCCAAAGCTCAGAGAACACCACAGAAAAGGGGAGCAGAGAAATTGTAAGAGCCCCTGCCCCTAGAGTTGTTGCAGATGTGGCTGCTATGTCACATGTACATTAGTAGGTGACACTGGGGGGGCGGTTGTCTATGTTCAGTGTTCTAACCTGTAAACCTCTGAATGAGGTTCAAGCCCTAGCAGTCCCTGAAAAAGCATGAACCTGAGAGGATCACCAGTTCATGTCAGGGGGCCTGTGCAGGGTGTTAGCCTGAGATGACCATCAGTCCTGTACTGAGCAAGCCTGGAGACATAGATCATGACCAAGATGTCCCCTGTCTAGTGCCATAATGCCTATGTGGGACATACCACTACTAAAACCACTCCTGAGGTGACCCCAGATGCTCAGAGACCCCAGCCACCACTAAGAGGAGGAACAAGTAAGTGGTGGAGAAGTGGAAGAGAAAGAGAAACAAAGGATATGGGCACAATGAAGAGAGACAGAACTGGATACTCAATGGTAGTGAGGGATAGCCTGATGTGAGTAGCTGCTGATGCCACCTGTGACCATGGTGGAGTCCTGGCCTGTGCTCCCAGGGCCACATTTGGGACCAAGGCCCTGCAGGAGCATGGGTCTGTTACGACCTCTATTACCACCAAAGGCCAGGTGAACATCTCTGATCTGGGCTACCTCCTGGGGACATGTTGATGTCTGAGGGCTGTGCAGAATTGGCCCTGTCACTCACTTGGGTATCACTGGAGAACTGGTCCTGTTGGTAAGGGAACAGGTGAGCCAGCCCCAAGGGTGTGAGCAAGGAAGATTTGCCCCTGCCACTTGTTTGCCATGTGGTAGTATAGGTGAGGGAAAGATGCCCTCACCCACTCTCTCCCTTTGCAACCAATGGCAGGTGTAAGAGCTGGCCCTGGAGTCATGAGATCAGGAGAGCTGGCCTGGCTCCTCGCCTGCTGTAGCACTCAGGAGGGCATGCCCTGCACCTTATCTAGGCAGCAGGGTGAAGCTGGAAGGTTGCAGGACTGCTGGTGAGCCAACCCTGGGAGTGTGACAGCGGGAGAGCCTGGTGGACTGACCAGCTCAGATACCTCTCAGGCCCAGATCCAGGGTTTTGACTTGTCCCACCTTGATATTTACCCTGGGGATGAACTACTGGAGTCCATGACACAGGGCAACAAAAGGAGAGCAGTCCCACTGAGCTTCCAGTATTAATAAGTCACAGAAGCCAGGAGCCCCGGTCCACACCAACGTATCATTGCATTGAACATTTGCAAATAAAGAAGTGTGGACAAAAGTGTGTACTGTGGGACATACTGTGGCACACTATGGGTTCCACAATGAGAATGTTTTCTCTCTTGGCAGTGGGAGTTGCCAGGATGGAGGGCAGGTATAGAGGAAGGGAAATATGAGTGGGATTGGGATGCATGATGTGAAATTCACAAAGAACTAATGGAAAGTAAAGAAAAAAAGAGCCAGAGGACCAGGAAGTCTATTGTGACATGACTACATAAGACCTGATTTGAATATAACACTATCAATATCTACAGAAACATGGGTCCCAGAAAATGCATGGAGTCCCATTCCTAGACAAATAACTACAGGCAACCAAAAGACTTCTGAGAGAGGGAGAATTAACTTCCCACAGGGATGAGCTTCTTCATTGGTTTTCCAATAAAAGTGCTCATCCCTGAAATAGTACACACACACAGCAAGACTGGACTCAGGACGTTGTATTTATGCACTTGTGCATCTCTCTGTATTTGGAACAATAATACATAAAAAGAGCTCATCGAAAGGAGAGGAAGTGAGGGAACGTGGGAGCACTTGGAGGGAGAAAAAGGAAAGGGGTACAGATGCAGTTATATTTCGATGAAAAATATAAAATCAGTAAGTAAAAGAATGGCTTATTTCCCTGAGACAAACTGTCTCAAAGTGACAGTACAATGTAATATCTAATAAACATTTCTCTGCACTGATGATATGTACCAACAGTTCGTATCTTAGTGAACCATCTTTAATGAAACAAAAGGCAATTCAAAGCGTCCTGGGAGGATTTGTGCCTGGCTTACTGGGAAAATTTCACTAGGTATCTGTTTCGTTTTGTCCAAAGGTAATGACTGTTATTGAAACCATTTTCTTTGTTTTTATTTAAGGAGTTCCCACACACGCCCTTTTAAACCTCCCTGGATGACGCACTTTGCTCTGATCACCCTGGCTTATTTCTTCAACCACGGCTAAGGCTATACGCATCTTCACAGGATTAATCAGGGGTCTCTTCACAAGATCCAATGATGAAAACCTCTGACGGCTGCTCATCAGGGCAAGCCAGGGGAGTTTGATTTCTGTGTTGTCTGCTGAGCTTAATACTCCACTACAGATGGATATCAATACTCAATCCATATCTCCCTTCTTATAACGAAAGACTCCCAGAGAATAAGAATTCTCATGATCCTAAAAGCCACTAGCCTCAAAGTTTTGGCCACTTTGGCTAAAGCACATAGTTACATCTACAAATGTGATTTCCTGTGGGAACACAACTTTTTGAAGCCACGTTTTCCAATTCAAAGTGCACCACTGCTCTTCATTAAAGATGTGTACACTACGTTCAAAAATCTGTCCTACATAACTTAATACATTATTGAATTAATATTCATCAGTGACTTTAAATAGTGTGAATACTTTGAAAACTCTCCCAGCAAATATTAGCAAGAATATTTATTTTGCCCAGAGCTCTTGATTAGCATGAAAAGAGAGAAACACATAGTGAAGACATAAACTGTATATTATATATTCACTGTGTTTAAGATATTACTTTAATTACAATGGATTTAAAAAATACTTTTATGACTAATTTTTCACTTAACATATATTAATGATATATTAATATGGTTGAATATACTATTTCAATACATGACTATAGTATTCAGATCTAATTCAGTGTCCCTTTCACCACACTCTGATTTCCCACCTTTTTAAGCTCTGTTACTCAGTAGTCTACATTCAGGTCAAGTTTTATAACTTCCACACTTGAAAGACAACATAGGTCCGTTTTTTCTGCCCTGTGTCTTTTATTTCATTCAATGCTATGTTGTCTAATTCCATATATGTATGTTGCTTATCTGACAAGCCCATTCTTCTTTAGGGCCAAATAATATTCATGGCAGGACATATATCTCTGTACATCACATTTCTTCTTCTTCCTCCATTAATTAATTTATTTATTCACTTTGCATCCTGATCTCTGCCCTTCTCCTTCCAGTCCCCACTTACACAGTGCCTCCCCCTAGTAAATACCCTTTGCCCTTCTCCTCTGAGAGGGTGGAGGCCACTCCTGGGTACCCCCCTACCGTGGCACATCAAGTCTCTATGAGGTTAGGTGCATCCTCTCACACTGAGGCTAGACAAGGAAGCCCTGCTAGGGGAACGGGATCCACAGGCAGGCAACAGCTTTTGGGATAGCTTCTGCTCTGGTTGTTGGGGGACCCACAGGGAGACCGAGCTGCTCATCTGCTACATATGTGTGCATATGTGTGGGGACACTAGGTCCAGCCTATGTATGCCCTTTGTTTGGTGGTTCAGTCTCTGGGAGCCCTCAAGGGTCCAAGTTAGTTGACTCTTTTGGTCCTCCTGATGATTACCTTTTTTTGTTTTTTAAGATTTATTTAATTTATATGAGTACACTGTAGCTGTCTTCAGACACACCAGAAGAGGGCATCCGATCTCATTACAGATGATTGTAAGCTACCATGTGGTTGCTGAGAATTGAACTCAGGACCTCTGGAAGAGCAGTCAGTGCTCTTAACTGCTGAGCCACCTCTCCAGCCCGACGACCACTTTTCTCAATCCATTCTTCTTTTTAATAATAATTTTTATTACATTTAAAAAAATTTTTTTATGTGTGTTTGCGTACATGCCTGCAAAGTGCGTGCATGTGAGTGTGTGTGTGTGTGTGTGTGTGTGTGTGTGTGTGTGTGTGTGTGTGCTTGCGCATGTTCGTGCCCGCCCAAGCTCTTGCCATGGCCGGTGTGTGGAGGTTAGAGGAAGCTTGTAGAAACTGGTTCTCACCTTTCTCTGTGTGGGGCCAGGGGATCAAACTCAGGACTTTAGACTTGGAAGCTGATTCATTTTCCTGCTGAGTCACCTCACCAGTCCTCATTCATCTCTTTCCTCAGTTTGATTTTAGTTCTTAAATGCCTTTTGAGATATATGGCCAGGGCTAAACACTTGTAGATACACAAATTAAAAAAGGAAACAAGCATGCTAGAAAGCAATGCCTTTGCAGGAAGTTTCACACTGCATCTCTTCTCCCCATTAGGACTGGCAGTAAGTCCAGGTCTGGTTTATCCCAATCACGGCAGTTTAATTACAGACAGTCTGGTCTCTTCATTCACTCCTCAAGTATGCTTACCTCTCCTTGCCTTAAAGCACCTACGACTTCATACACCCCGATCTCCCTTCTTCCTCTTCTCTTCAGGCGAGAGCTGCTTTTAGCCACACGTAAGGACACCTGGGTTTCATAGGTTATGGTTTATTAACATCATCAGGAAGTAGGAAAAAAAAAAAAAGAAACAGAATTCTTTGTACTTCAATAGCTGGAATTTATTTCAAAAGTTGGAAATATTTTTTTTCAAGTTATTTTTTAGTGTTCGGATCTAAGGGAAAATGACTTCAGAGAATCAATATGGTGTCTTTCCCACCGCAATCGTCTTTCCTTCAGTAAAATGATGTGCTGCTGGGTGCTCGTTACTTTGGAGACTCAGTGAAGTCTCATTCTACAAACTGTGGCTTCACCTTTCTTTTTCTGAGACTAAGGGGCATGCTTAGTCTTTTCTAGCAGCTGGAAAACGGTGCCACCTTGCAAAAAGGGCTGGTTGGCGGGGAGGCATTGTTTTCAGGCTGGGGTTGCAGATCTGTGGTCAAAGCAAGAGGAGGCTTCGAGCCAGGGCTCCACATCCTCTTATAAGCTCAGTTGACTCTTTAGGTCAGTGCTCCATCTTTTTATATTGACTTCCTTAGAATGAGAAACTGTGGAGCCCTTTTTGTCCCGTTTGATCAGAAAAATGGCAAACTGGGCCATAAGGGCCACTTTGGGAGCGAGACGGAGGAGATTACTTCTTATCTATGGTTTATCTCGATTTAGAGGTTTGGACTCAAAAACTGTGTGAAAGATGGGCCAGTCAGCGTGGGAGGTCTGGATTCCTCAGGAATCAGAAATTGTACTGTTTGTAGTTAGAGTGGGCTGTATAGAATGTGTATTTCTATCTCTTTGTAACGTATATCACCTTTGCCTGTACAACTTTGCAGTAAATACTCCTCCAACCTCAACCTGGCCCCAAGTTCAGATAAAAACAAGCAAGATGCAATTTGAAAAATCTTTCAGCAATTTCTACATTGTGTTTTGCAAAGGGAGCTTTAAAAATTCTTAGTGGGAGTTTGGTTTTGAAAGGAAGTCACCAAGTAACTCCAGATAGAGAATGAAGCTTCCCTTAAGCCTTGAGAACAAATGGGGCCGCAAGAACGGGGTTTTCTTTTCAGCAGGGTGGAATGTTGCTGATCCTTTTCAACTACAAAGGACCAGAAGCAGGATGAAGTCTCAAAGCCAGACGTTTCTCAACTGTTGGAGAGGTGAGGTGTTTGCACAGGCCCTCACAGCATGCCAGAGAGATAATGGCATCCTAACTCAGGAGGTTTTGGTACTTAAGAGTTTATGTTTTAGACTCACCGAGATAGGGGATCTCAATAGTCCCACAAAGCTAAGGTTGGAAGTTCTTTGCTCAGTTCAATCTGAAGTCAACAGTAACCCACAGTTTAAGGAGTACCAATTTATACATTTCAACATTAAGAGGTTTGTACCTGATGGCTGGAAAAAATGGCCCAGTGCTTAAAAGCAATTAATTGTTGCTTTTCCAGAGGAGCAGAATTTAGTTTCCAGCACCTATGTGGGTGTCTCATAATTACTGGTAAGACCTGCACTAGGGGATTTGACACCCTCTCTTTACCTCTATGGGGACCCCAACACAAATTCATACAGCCATATAAGCACACATACAATTAAATAAAAATAAGGTGTTTCTTTCTTCTTTTCTTTTCTTTTCTTTTCTTTTTTTTTTTTTTTCACAAAAGAAGTGTATACCTTCGTGGCTACCTGATACTTTACACTCAGAAAATGCTTATTGAGCAATTAATAGATGTCACGATAACACTTCAGACTGGCCAAAGTTACCAACACAAAACTAAGATGTCTTAAAGTTTTGGGTAAAAATAGAGAATTATATGCTGGTGAAGCATTTTGGAGCATTTGCATTTCCTGTACTTTTGATATTATTTATTTGCATGTTCTATGGAGAAAATAATTTTTTTCTGTATTCTCTCTGCAAAGATGTCCATGTTGGCTTTTCCAACATGAAAACTGAGTGAGAGAAAAACAGTGAATGACTTTTCTAGTATTACACAGCCACAGAAGGGAGCAGAGATAGGGTTCCTGAATGTTCTGCAATTGGAATGTGGCCTTGAGAACAGACATGACCTCAGAACATACTGATGCTAGAATTTGTCCTGTGTTTTCCATGAACAACCCTTGCAAATTTAACTGGGTCAAGCTATGAAGCTGGATATGTTTAGGACAGGTAATAATGAGTTGTTAAGTTGCACCCCACACCACTTGAACATCCACGTACTCCTTGAAGGAGTCAAACAGGAACCAGATCTTTAAAATCTCGAATTGTAAGCCATCTTTCAGAGATTGCTTGTACTGTGGTAAAGGTGGCAGACTCTCCTACAATCAAATGCATTCTTTGCTTGTCCAGATTTAGTTCCAAATAGCAAGTGTTTCCTTCGGAAAGAAATCTCAAAATCCGTGCACTCCAAAAGTTCTGCAACTCTTAGGAGAGAAGTCAAATGCTCCACTCTTGCTCATCAGAACCTGCAATTTATGTTGGCTGCTAAGAGTCCTTGGGGATATCGTACCCTAAAAAATGTATTCCAGTGCAATGTGGTCTCTCGAGCAATGTGAGCATCCACGACTGTGACTCAAATCCTGAAAATAGGACATTCTCTTGGCATTGCCTTCTGAAAAAAAAAAAAAAAAAAAAGGTACTTGTAAGAGGGAAAAAAATAACCCTGCAATTATTCATCACCAGACAACTTCCTGAATCCAGCTCACCTAAGCTATTTTTTTTTCCTCTGAGAGCAAAATGAATGCTGCAAGCGACCAGAGTACTAATGGTCTTCCTCCCACCTCCCTCCACATACTGCACTGTGTCCCCTTCCCAAACCCAAAACAAGGGGCTGGAGAGACTTTAGGAGTCTCTTCACGCTATCACATCACAGGGTAGAAGGTGACAGCTTCGCCAGGGACTAATGCAGTCCGACATAATTGAATGTGGCCTGGAGCAAAGCAGCTGCCTGCAGCCACTCCTGATTGTCGCTGTCATCAGGTAGAGCCTGCTTCAGGAGAATACATTCCAGTGAAAGGCCATCCCACCACCCCACTCCATGGTGATAGCTCATTCACCCTTATGCTGTGACCATAGTTTTGTAGTTAATAATTGTCATGTCACCTTGCTGGCTGAGTGGGCTGAGTGCAGGTGCTGGGTCTTTGAATCATCAATAATCTTTTTTGTTCTCTCTCTCTCTCTCTCTCTCTCTCTCTCTCTCTCCAACTCTCTCATTCTCTTTCCTCTGAAATGAAGTGTTACCTCAGAATTCTTTTTCTTTACCAGAATTTGATCTGATACAAAAGTACTATGCTGTCCATTTTTTTTCTTTAAAAACATGTAACTTTATGTGCTCACCCTTTCTCCACAAAGCATACCATTCTAAGCATCCCAATTCTGTACACTAAATATGTAAAATATTATGAACTGAATTACGCTTTATAGGTAGAATTAAAAATACATGACCATTTTATTTCTCTTTTAGTGTTTATTTATAAAAAGTCAGGGCATAGAAATGAATGATCCAAAGATTGCGTTTTCTTTACACATTAGGCATACGTTTTAGGAGGATGGGGATAAATTCTACGTAAATGATTTTAGCTGAAGAGTAAACATTTTACAAGCAAACAAAGCAATATGAACTCTAAGCAGAGGTATGTTAAATATTTGTATATTTTCATTTAAAAAACTGCCTATTCCTCCAACACAAGTAAATTGAAAATGAAAAAAGTCACCTAGTGTGGATTTACTGAATTATTTTACTCTTATTCTCTGCTGATTTTGATGAAATAAAAGTCACTATTTTTTCTGTAAAACTATGCCTGTAAATATAGTTAGTTAGTTAGTTAGTTAGTTAGTTAGTTAGTTAGTTAGTTGAAAGATTTTACACATTTGCCTCCATTTCTCTTACCAAGTTCCAAGGTCTGATTGTGATGCAAGCTTTGTTCTATGATTGATACGTAGACAGTCTGAAAGGGGATACAAATGACATAAGCATGAAGAGGTCAGACAGGATGCTAAAAAGAGTCCTAGAGTCTGTGACTAGTTTATATTTAAATAGCAAACCTATGTCCTTCTTGATTCCAATTGTTTCCATTGTTCAATTGTTTCTTCACTATGATGTCCTTACCTAGTATTTGTGACAAATTCATGTCTACATCTAACTCTGTAGTACTAATTTGTCATATACTGATCCTAGAAAAAGTTTCATTCTTTCAAGCATTTAGGAAGTTATTTGATTAAAAAGAAGGAATAAAGGCCATGAAGTTGGGTACGAGATGGGGTGATAGTGCCTCAATGAGTTGGGAATACCCAGTGGTGGAAGGATAGGACGTCATCATTATACATTGTATAAACATATTAAAATTTCAGAGACTAAAAATATTAAAAAATATTGCAAATGAGTAGCTAAATTCACATGTGTATCAGTAGTCTTAGTTTCCACCAGACCATCATTTTATGACTAGTGAAATAATATTTTTTCTTCTTAAAAAAATTATTGTTGTGTGTGTATGCCTGCACATACCATATCACCAAATGGAGGTCAGAGAAAATTTTAGTGAAGTTTGTTCTCTTCTTCCACCTTTATGTGGTTTCTGGAAATCAAACTGACATGTCTAGGCTTGCATAGAAACTGTCTTTACCTACTGAGATACTATGGCAGACCAATATTTTTGTTCTTGATACAAAACTAAATCATAGCTATTATAACAAAAATTTACTATTAAGTCACACACAAACACACACACACACACACACACACATACACACATCTTATTTACATCCTTAAACCTACAAGGTGCCAAAAAACCACGGTAATCCTTGCTTATTTCTGACAGGATTAAAGACAAGAAATTTGGGTCATTCCAATATTAAAATATCCCTTGAAATGCCCATATAATAAGATATATATCTATACCTCTCAAGTTTCTTGAAAGCTACTCATCTCTCTCATATGAGAAATTAGAAATGTACTGTATTTTTCTCCATTAAAAATAAAAATGGAGGAAGTTAAGAAAATATTGATTGGTTTGCTGTGTGCATCTGAGGTGTTTTCATGTTTGATTTTCTTTAATGCTTTCAGTAGCCTTTCATGTGCTCTATGCTGCTTGATACTATTAAATTGGAAGGTAGGTGGTTCAACTCAGTTACAAATGCAGGACTTCCCATGGCCACTAGCAGAGCATCATACTTGTGTACTGGCCTACCTAAAAAAACAATGTTCTCCATCACATCATTATGAAATTTTCCTGTAGAAGAAAACTGTTGCCTACAAGTACGTGATATTTTTCATAATTCTTATTTCTTGTAATTAATCTTAAGATGTCCCTTTCTGTAGGTTTTTAAGCCATAGACATGTCTATGGGCTGAGATTTATGGGCACTAAAATTTCATTGCACAAAATTGTTATTTGAAAGGTGTAAGAGGGGATAATATTTGCTTTTGAAGGAGATATTGCTCTGAATTGTACAGGTCATTTATGTAACTCAAAATGTCATGAACGATGTTCATAGCACAGATATCTCTAAGGCATTAGAGACTGAGTTCTGCAAGGAAGCATGAACTTACATAAAGCCCACATTCAAAATGGATAACTTTTCCTCAGTATTATCAAAGAATAAATATTGAAATTTGATGGTGGTATATACAATATTAAAATAAAGGTTGACATATGATGGCTCATAAGCCGTCAGTCACCAAAAGGTCCTTTCTTGCTCATCCTGGAAACACATATAGAAATAATACCATGGTGTTCCACCTCAATACCTCCATTAACTTGCTCATTTATAACCAATAGGGTGTCAACATAGAACTTCCATGTCCATGGCCTAAATCTCATGAATTATTGTTCATACTGAATGCTATACTTTTGCCAGAAAATGACAACCTAAAATCTATGATTACATATGTTTATACATGTAAGACAATAATGTATACATACACATAAACCTTCCAGTGAAAGGATTCTAAATCAAATTTATTTAAGAATTTTAGCTACAATGAATAATCCTTTGAATGTCAAACACATTGTTTGGTAGGATCTGGTCATTTTAAAGCATAGTTAAACAATTTACTAATAGTTCTATTTTAGTTTAAAAATGTTATTTTGTTATATATGCCAACAAAGGATACAACATGGTTTTCTTCTTAATGAATGAGAACTTTGTATTTTAACGTGTCAATTTATATTTCTTCTGCACTTTGCTTTAAAACTAACTGCATTTCACTCCTATGTTCAGGACAAAATGATTCACAAAAGCCAAGATACAGAAACTATCAGTGTCCATCAGTGGATGAATGGATAAAGAAAACACCCCCACCCCACCCCCCCACACACAAATACCTGTAAGAAGTAGTGTTCTGCCTTTAAAAGGAAATCCTATAACCTCCAACATTAATGCAACTTCTAACAAGTATCACAGTCCGCCATCTCACTTATCTCTGAAACCTAAAACAACAAAGTAAATTTGAAGGGGAATAGGCTGGGTTGAGAGGAAGAAGTTAAGAGATTCCAGTCAAAGGGTACAAAGTATAGAGCATAAGAGTAATAATGTCTGCACACTTACTGTACAGAGTAGTGAGTCATGTAGTAAATGCGTTTGCCAACAAAGCAGGTCTAAAGTCCTCGCAGACAGCACTATATTAATTACCGTGCACATGGCACAGCACATCAAGTCACCTTAAGTGTATGTTGTTTGCATTTGTCAATCATACCTTAAAGCTGAAGAAAACGTTGGCATTCACTTGTCAGCAATCAATCGTTTTGCTGTTAGCCAACATGACAGTTACCAACAGTACTTGTGAACTCCACAGGGTGTGGCTGTGTTTCCGAGAAAAGTGAACAGGGGCAGTTTGGGGTGATTGCTAAGCGGCTGACGATGAGATTGTTCTTAGAGGACTCAGATGGTCCATGCCTGTGAGTGAGATACAAGTTTGCTCTATTTCCTTGAACATGAAAAAAGTCTATTTTTAGGAGTCAGCCAACTATGACTAGTCAGCTGTCGGATGATATTTAGATTTGGGGAAGGCTATGAAAAGAGGAAAACCACTTGTTTCTCTTTCTGTGTCACCACTTGTCACTGCCATAAAGTTGACTCTGGCTCCTGGGAGCCCTTGGTAAAGTACAATGCCCAGGGCTATGGGAGACGGAGTCCTCCATAGCTGATATGAAAGGTCCTTAATTAAGCACTTAGCATTTCAAGGCAGGCATCACGGCTCACCCACAGCCCGATCTGGCAGTCCGTCACCGCAGATAGGCCACCTAGAAGACTAACATGAGTTGAGTCGGGTCTTTTGTACTTGAGGCAAGGCGCCCCGAGGCACAGGCTGATCCGTTGACCCTCCCATATACACTTTCTCTGCCGGAAGGAACAGGATATCGGATGTGACAACACTCCAGCCAGGAAAGGAATCCCCCCTCCCTGCTGTCCACCCCACACCCTCAGAAAGATCAGGGATTTGAGGAGAAACGGAGAATGTCAGTGGCACTTTCTTGGCTCAGCTGATCAGTATGAATATAACTGAAGCCAAGGAATGAATGAATAATGATGAATGTATTATGAAGCAAAAAGGGAAATCCTCTTCATTGTTAAAAGTCAATTATTTTGCAATTACCCAGGGCTGCAGAAAAGTTAACTAGGAAGGAAACATTTTCTCCCAGACCCTTGTATGTCATTCTCAGAATTGGAGAAAGAGAAACCAGAAGAAACATAAGTGTTTGGGGGAAGTTTATCTTTATATTAAGGAGCTGGAAGACTTGGTAGCATTAAAACAGAAAGGGTTAATGGAATGAACTATAGATTAAATTGTAAAGCAATCAAAGAAAACCAAACAGTTTATAGCAGACAACCATCTTCTGGTGTTTGGGTCTGTGTCAAGCTATGGATGTGGAAAATTAAAGCCATACTGAGAAGGGAAATGAACCATGTCTAATACATCCCCAGCAATAAAATGTTTTCACTAGGACTGTAAAACTGGGGCTTACATTAGGAAAAAGAAAATCAAACTATATGTCAATTCCACATCACGGGACATGAAGTGTCCACAAAAATTTATATTACTATTTAGAAGTGTTTCATTCTGGTGTTTTATTGTGATTGGATGCGCCCTCCTCAGTATCTTTTGACTGGTATGAAAATGATTTGAACTACTTTTTTAGCATTTATTTTACATCTATTACCTGTTCTATTACTTTTTATTATTTTATTGTGCTTGTGTAGAGGATTTTGCACAGTTTTCATTATAATGTAACATTAAGTCAATTTATTTGTGTATTACATGCTGTATAATTGCACCTTTTTCTAGAACAATTTGGATTTCATTATCTAAGAAAGCGGCACTGTTACATTTCCAAAAGCTCTTGCTAGAAACCAAGTGCATTTTCAAAGTAGGACAACAGAGGTCAAGTTTGCACCAGGAAGACGCTTCACTAATGCTGCGACTGTTTGAACATCAGGGGAAGGTCATAATGAAAAGAGAGGAAGCCTTGTTTCTTTGAGCAAATATTTAATTATTCACTATTGTACTAGGTTAAGATCAATAAGGATCAATACTGCAAGAAAAGAAATTGTGTAGAACAAAGGGTTCTGACACGGAACAGAGGAGAGTGAGGTATAGATCACGGAACGAACAAATTAATCCAGGAAAAATGTCAATTGTTACTGTGTTAGTTTTACCATTATAAAGGATGTCATGATACCTTCGAAATGTTTGGTTTATAAGGCCATAAATTGGAAAACTACCAGACACAATGAATACGTTATTGTTGTTGTTGTTGTTTTTAATACAAGGATATTGAATGAGGTGACCTGTGCCTTATGCAGGGCTGGTATTAATGATTCTATCACATAGGTAAGATGCAAAACCAAAATTAACCCACAAATGCTTGGAGATTGATTAGCTTTTTAAAACATTAAGAGATGGTGGATTGATGGTTTATAGGTATAATTAGATTTTAAATTTTCATTTAGTTAGAAAGTAAAGTTGACAAGTTCTTTAATACGTTTTATCTAGATTGCATACTTGCTACTTATCCCATATTATTTTGGGTAGTTGGGTGAGTTTCTGAGTGTTTGATTTTGGGTTCTCATTAGATGCTTGGGGAACTCGGAGGAGGAGTAATTTTATGCTTCTTCAGAGCCCAGCAGCAAACAGAGATAATAAGAATGTTGACTTCCCAGTGCTACTACTATTCACCATCAAAATATTACTCCATTGGTTATTAACACACAGTAGGTTGCTTATTTTACTTACCCTTCAAAGGATGAATTATCAACTTCATTTTTGATTTTCATAAGAGAGATGATGTTATAGGAACTCTCATATTTGAGAGGAATTTTGACTATCATTTGTCAAGGTCATTATGAAATTTTCTTGGTGATGTATGTACCAAATCTTTATCAAGTGAAGCTGTTTGATTAGAATAATTCATTATAAAAATAGCAGAAATTTTTTTTCATAATTTACATTTTTGTTGGATATTTTATTTATTTACATTTCAAATGTTATCCCCCTTTCCAGTTTCCCTTCCACAAGCCAAAATTTCAACCGAAATATTCTTTAAAATCTGTGAAATCATGAATCTTATTAAGTTATATATTCTTCTCCAAGTAAAAAACGTAAGATGTAGCCAGGCAGTGGTAGTGCACGCCTTTAATCCCAGCACTTGGGAGGCAGAGGCAGGTGGATTTCTGAGTTCGAGGCCAGCCTGGTCTACAGAGTGAGTTCCAGGACAGCCAGGGCTACACAGAGAAACCCTGTCTCGAAAAACCAAAAAACAAAAACAAAAACAAAAACAAAAAAAAGTAAGATGTGTTAAAGGAAAAGTTTTATGTATTTTAGACACATGGGTAATACATCTTCCTTGTATTATTAATACACAACATGTCAAGTTGGAAAAATCAAACCAATAACAACAATAACAGTGACAAAATACACCCATGTAACCACTGAGTGAAAAAAAAAAAAACCTCAGGGGAAATCTAAGTAGAATAGTCTTTTGCCCTTTTCTGTTTCTTCAATTATCCTTATCCTTTGCTCTCTGCTTGGAGTTGCATCTTTCTTAATTTTCTGAGTTCTTTCTCCTGTCAGATTTTAGATATAAGTCAGTCTTACAAAAGTTAATCTATTTAGTGGACTCTATCTGGACCTTTGTTCCCTGTGAATATATTGCTGGACTCCTGTAGCTAATTACCTTATGCTGACAGTCGCCCAACCCATGAGTGCTTCCATCAGCTAGGTTGCTTGTGTACTTGCCAAGAGTTCTTTTATTTGTTTGTTCCTAAACTTTTCTTTGTAATGGCATAGCACCAGTGTTATGTTAGATAATTAATACTGTTAATGCAATCTTACTCTGGCCTTCCCTTAGCTATCTGGTCCTTGTGATCTCTATGAAAATAATTCAGAGGAGGCATATATATTAAAGTGCAGAAGTAAACAAGATTTATTACAGAATAGTATGAAGTACTCTCAGAAGTGAGAGTGGTTAGTGACCAGAGAGACTATTGTTTCAGTCCATGTGTTTAGGCAGGCTTTATAGTACTATATAAATTCTGTGAAACAGACAGCTTCCTGAGATATGTTTGTTCAAGTGATTAATATGTCTATTTCGATTAACTCTTAATGGGAGTTTTAATTCTATGTCTTTATTCTTTATCTTGTGGACTTCCCTGCATAGTCCATTATGCAGGGTTTCCATTTAGGGGAGAGGAATGGAAAGAAAGAACGAGGAAGAGGGAGGGAGGGAAGAGAGAGGGAGGCATCAGACCCCATTTCCTTCCTGCAAACAGAGTCTTGCAGGTTATTTCCTGGCTTTATAAGTTGCCAGTTAAGAGGGAGAGGACCATCTTCAGGAATCTTTGACCTTATCAACATCTAACCAGCTACCTAGTAATATGAAACAATTATGTGTTCCTATGAAAGCTATTAAATACTTTTCTGAGAAGATTTGATAAGGTTTGCAATAAAACATAGAAATATCTTAAATACCCATTAAATGATGAATGAATAAGGAAAATCTTGCATATATATTATTCTTAGAATATTATATAGACAGAATATATATTACAATATTATTCAGCTATAGGATGGATGAAATGCTGTCATTCACAATAATGGAATGGAAGTGAAGTCTTTAGTAAAATAAAGCAGGAAATGAAACACACTTAAGTCATGATCTTATTAATATGGATTATAATGAAGTTGGTGCCTTAGAAGATGAACATAAAGGGTGAGTTGTCCGAGGCTAGGGAGAGGACAGAGAAGGAAAATGATAAATGGTTAATGAATGCACACTATGTTAGAGTTAGACCACACAGTGTTTGAGTGTTCTATCACACAGTAGGATTGCATGATAATATACTGAATATATATACATACATATATATTATATTTTATATTAATAAAACAATGGAGAGTATTTTAATTTCAATGTTTAGTTGAGAATAAATGATTGCATAATTCTTTGAAAGCTCAAAATTAATCATATAGGAGATCTGTAGTGATAACTCAGCCAAGAGAGTACTTGTGTAAGGAAAAGTTTTAATTATTGACTACAGTTAGAATTCAAAATATAAGATATGAATATTTTAAGTAATTTCTTTTTGACAAGCTTTCTTGCTGGCGTGGAGTCCATCATCTGGCTAGGCTGGCTATTCCGAGAGCATCAGGACCTCCCTGTTCCTGTTCTCTCACTACAGATTTACATGTGCATCATATTAAGTCCAGTCTTTATTTATAGGCCCTAGGAATTGGAACTCACGGTTGCAAGACAAGCACTTTATTAACTGAGCTATCTCCACAGTGGTATTTTTTAAAAAACTTTAATGAATACAATTAACACTGTAAATATAGTATTAAAAGTTGCATCCTGCGGAGAGCAAAACTTTATTTTACGTGCTGCAAACTGTTTGTTCAAAAAAGGATCACAACCTGGGGATGGGGGCATATATCTGTCGTCCTACCATTCAGGTAGCTGAAGCAGGAAGATGGCAGATAGGAGGCTAGTCTGGGCTATGTAGCAAGACTGTTTTAAAAAAAACCAAAATAGTGAAAAGCAATAAAAATAAAAATACTGGAAAATTGCTTTTTTACATAATAAAAATAAATATTAACATCAACTTGAGAAATAATAAAATTAGCTGTATGGAAGATATCACTTTTGTTCACTGAGTTTATTTTCATGAATATTCATCAATGGTTGTTTAATCTAGGACAATAATTATTCAGATCATTCAAGGATCGTGTGAAGTTTTGTCAAAAACTGAGTATCCTTATCACCTAATGCTGCCCTTCTAAGTTATAGGATCTTATTAACTTTTTGTTTGTTTGTTTAATTTTGAAATTTAGTTTTTAAAAAATTTTATGTATGTAGCAGTTTTGCTTGCATGTATGTCTGTGTACTGTTCAGGTGCATTGCCTGTCAAGAAATGGTGCTGGAGTCCCTGGGACTAGGGTTATATTTGAATGTAAGCCAGTTTGCATGTAGGTGCTGGGAACTGAACTAGTGTCCTCTAGAAAGAGCCATTGGTGCTTTTAACCTAAGAGCTATTTCTCCATTCTGACAAGGAATGTTTTTAGAAGGTGCTTGGAAATCTGTGTTAGTCTTCTGTGCAATATTTGACGAACAGCAATTTGGAAGTTAATAGTCATTTCTCAAATATATAGGTAGAAACGAAAACCAGAGGCTTTTAAATTGAAGGTGGAAGAGACAGAGTTACCTCTTCTCTAAAGACCTTTATGCAAAACTTTGGAAGTCATAAACATATAAATAATTCAACAGTGATAAATAAAAACAAAAGTAGGTAAAAGTTGATGAGCAAGATAATGTGCTTCCAGAATCACCAGTTTTCAGTGATTCTGGAAGTTGGAAGAAAAAGAAGCTGAAAACAGCAGAAAATACAGCAGAAGACATGGGACAAGATGAGGAGAATGCAAAAACAGATGTGAACGAAGAATTAACCACGAAACATTCTAAGGTGGAAAAAGATGAATTATAAATTACACCCTCCCCATGGATCCTGTGTCGAGAGAGAATGTGGAATTTTAAGTCATTTCTTTTGAGAGAGACTTTCTTTGAATGTCCCCTCCCCCAAGCAATGTTGAGATTGTAGGTTACAGGAAAAAGAGGGTATTTTCGTTGAGTGTTTTTTCTTCCATTCATTTTCTGTTAACATTCTTCACAAATGTAAATTTGTAATATTTAACTGTTTATCATTGTAAAGTTCTGTCATATGTATAAAATGTTAATGTGAAAGACTCCCAACAGCCGGGCAGTGGTGGCGCACGCCTTTAATCCCAGCACTTGGGAGGCAGAGGCAGGCGGATTTCTGAGTTCGAGGCCAGCCTGGTCTACAGAGTGAGTTCCAGGACAGCCGGAGCTACACAGAGAAACCCTGTCTCGAAAAACCAAAAAAAAAAAAAAAAAAAAAAAAAAAAAAAAAAAAAAAAAAAAAAAAAAAAAAAAAAGGAAGACTCCCAACCCCCTGTGATTAACCCAAACAGAAACACAAGAACAGTTGGGGCTGGTATAGTGGCTTCCTGTGTAAAAATGTGTGCCACCAAGGCTGATGACCCATGTTTGAGTCTTTGAATCAACATGGTAGAAAAAAAGGACTGACTTTAGCAAGCTGCCCTCTCAATTCCACACAAGTACTGTGGCACACACACCACACACACACACACACACAAACATACACAGGCACACACACACACACACACACACACACACACACACACACACACCCTATGTACTAAGTAACAACTAAAAAAAACAAAACATGAGGAAGCAGTAATTTATTAGTACCAACACACAGCTTTAATATTCAGATAGGGGAAAATAATAAGAGAGTTTGTTTGATATTGAACCTTAATGAAGACTAAATCCAGGAAAGAACTGAGGAATTGGAGTATCAGCTGAGAATTTTGGATGAAAACAATCTTCCTAGGAACTTATGTCAGATAGTTTGATGCAAGAACCTACCTCACTCAAAATAAGTAATGCTATTACAGGCAGGATAATGGGCATTCTTGTATGGGGAAATCCAAATGGTCTCAGAGAAAAGCATTATGTTCTTGGTAGTTCGTAATCCTGGTTTTTGATGCTATACCCTCTTAATCTGTCAAAATAATTAATAATTATTAGTTCCACATACACTGAGAAAAAGATCACACCAGTAGTATTTTTGAATAACCATTGGTTGTGAATCTGCTCATATTGAGTGCTAAACAAAATATTTTGGCTACTAAATACTAGTGTTTGTCTTTAATTTTAGCGTTCTTTAGATTCTTATTTACATAAGTCCTGTTATAATTCTGTTTTGGGATTTTGTTTGAGACAGGGTCTTTAGTATCCCAGACTGGCCATGAACTTGTTATGTAGCCCAGGCTGGCTTTGAACTTCAGTCTCTGAGATTACTGCCAGGCAACACCTGGTTTGTGAGGTTCTGGACATCAAACACAGTGCTTCCTACACCCTATACACACACACCATTAACTGAGCTACATCTCTTCAAGTGGCACAGAATGTTTTCCTGATTATTAGTCCCCTCAGAAGGACAGGCCAACATTCTTCCTCTGCTCTGGTAGTTTCACAAGGAACTCTATTGTAGCAAGTGCACTCTTCTACATGGCTGCAGTCCTTCGATCCTTTTATTTCTAAGCATTTTCTACACTAGTTGTCAGTACATCAAAGACATACATTTCATCTCTGACCACTGAGTTTCTATTGTTAATATGGAGCTGGCTCTTTTGGTTAAACATCTTGTATTGGAAGATCCAGGGCTCGCATAATCGAGGTAGGGATTATTGCATAGATAATAGATACTAGAAGGTAGAACACAGATATTAGAAAAAAAATACATCTTTAAGAAGTCAGTACGCCACATGATATGAAAGTTTAGGAGGTAGGATATTGTGAGCTAAAGGTTTAAGCATCATTAGGGCAGAGGAGCAAGAGAGAGGAGGTGGGACAGGGTTAATTACAATATATGAAAATGCTTTAAGGAAGAGTGTACCTGGAGGGACCCATGGCTCCAGATATATATGCAGCAGGGGATGGCCTTATCTGACATCAGTGGGAAGGGAAGCCCTTGGTCCTGTGGAGGTTTGATGCCCCAATGTATGGAGACAGACAGAATGTCTGAGTTCCATGTTATGTATATTAAAGAGATCATATGGCAGCCCGAGTGGAGTTGATTCTCTTCTGGTTTTACATGGATTCCAGGCCCCATTCTCATGAATTGCCTGGTCAATGTAAGGAAAGAAGTATTAATTTTGTCTTACATTTTGAGGGGATATAGTCTATCATGACTAAACTAAACTGGTCCATCACAGCTGGAGTTTACAATTAGCTGTTGAATAAGCTCATATGAAACCAGAAGTATACTAAAAAAGCAAATACTATTCTGCTCTTTCCATATTGGGTTAATTGTGAGTAAAATTTCAAATCCACTGTACATTTCTCACTGCAGGTGAGATGAGATGCCTTTTGTCTTTTTTTTTTTTAAATCCTGGACCAGCACAGATGGTTTCTATAAATTCGGTATTAAGCTTCTTGGATGGATATAGATAGATAGATAGATAGATAGATAGATAGATAGATAGATAGATAGATAGATAGATAGATACCAGAGAATTTGTATTAAGATGGGGTTGGCCAAGTGCAAAAATAATTTTACTCTCTTGTGGGATTTAGTGAAATGTCCTTCTGGGGACATTATAGCACAAGTCCACATTTAGGATGACCTTTTGGGAATGTAGATTCACTTATACTTTAGAAAAACCACTACACACACCATGCGGTTTCTAGGAGCTCATAATTTTATGTTTATTATTTTCTTTGGGCAGACTTTCTTTTATTCCTTCCCCTATCCACCTTTCTCTCTCTTTTCTATAAATGTACCCTTTCAAGTCCATCCCAGACATAATCTGCCAAGAGACACATACTCCCGTATTCACTCCCTGATTTCATTGTGTCTTCTTCTCAGTCCTGTGATGTGTCTTCATTAGTGAGATTATTAACTTAAAATTAAACTTTCACCTATATTCTTATTTTTTCATCATTTGTGTTGTTAGCTTTCAGTCCCACTGAAGAAAAGATAGGGAGAGAGAGAGAGAGAGAAAAAGACACAATTAGGCAACCTGACAGGAGTTAATGGCATGTGCAGGCACATGGTGCTCGGAAGAGTGTGAAAGTGAGTTTCTGAGTTTCCCAGTGAGGTCGAGAGGAGCAGAGGATCCTGGCTTCTCCCCATGTTTCTCTCCACTGAGAAAAATGGAAACTGACATCTCAAGGCAATTCTTTGTCAGAAATATACATCTGCATGAAGAGAAGAGAGTTAAAAATTTAATCTGCAAAGCTATTTAGAGAGTGGATAGGCCTTGACAGGCCTCCCAAATGTATTCCAAGAACAAGAAGAATGGAGTTACAAAATAAAAAGCTGTTGCGGCAAGCAAAATGAAACTAAGCTTTCTTGACAGAATCAGTTTGCCAAAGGACTTTAGAATTGCATGCTCTTGTTCTTTCTCCCTTACATATACTTTACTTTCAATGTATAGAGGAAACTTTTAGAAATAACATGGTACCCTTAACGAATGCCAGTGTAGTATACTCAGTATCACTCGAGTATGAGATAATTTTAAACAGAATTAAAAAAACAATGATATCACTAAGTAGTCAGAAATATTGGCAAAGATTCCAGAGGCATCAATCATAAATAACACAGAGCGCTCTACCTATCATGCAGTACCAAAAATAGTGCTTTCAACCAAAACAATGGAAACCAACTCCAGAACAGTGTGACAGGTTGAGTTCAGCTTGAACTCTGTCCTCATAGGTCCTCTCCCTGTGACTGTAGAAAGTTTGCTCTGATAATCAAGTTTCCATTCACCACTGTTTTAAGGAAAATACATTATGTTTCTGCTGGCTTATACTTGGTATGGATTTTCCTTGTGTTTGAAATGCATATTAATTTCCCCTGAATGCTGAAATAACCTCAAATACCTATCTTTTCTTTTTTTCCCTCATATGTTATTTTTAGGTAAGTTTGGTTATCAGTATCAGAGGGTTAAAAGGATAAAACACAATGCCACGTGAACTTTTAGAGTGAGGTGGAGATATCGCCTCAGATCAACTAGTTTATCAAATGACTTTGATGCATCAACAGAATTCTGGAGCCCAATGTTACTTTTTCAGCTCTGGGTTTTCCATGTGAGGAGAACATAGACTGGGAAAAGCTACTCTAGCAGCCTTCTTCCCATTAATATTGTAGAATTTCTCTCCATTAAAGTCTGAACAACTACTCAAGCATGAAGTTTGAGCCTTAAAATCTGATTCTATAATAAAACATTGCTTTAAATCTTTAATACCTGGGACTTGACTACGGTTTTCCTTTAAAATGTGAACTTTTAAACTATACATTTTTTTGTCTTTTGCCATATCCACTGTTTTGTCACCAATTATGTTTCCTGTTAGTGAGTTCTGGGCTATCTTATCATCTTGAACAAGATAGAAGCTGAGGCCCGACATCCAACGTTGCCCTCTGACCACTCCATGTACACCATGGTATAAGGGCTACTCGCAAAACCATTCATACACACATGCATCTGGCACCCACATATCTCAAACATACTACATACATCTAATGGAAATGAAAGATTAAGTTTCATGACATTGTAATAGTTTCAAAAGCTGTATTCTTCCTTGCTGTGATATACACAGCTGCAATATAAATTGTGTTTCAATTCCCCGGAATGTAATGAAATTAACTGTGATCACATTTCTTACTTTGGCTAACGAGATTTGAGTAGTACTGGTGTTTTTATTTCTGGGAAGAAACTGCCAACTAATCAAACAGTCTTCTTTGTTTTTGTTTTCGTTTTTCCTTTTTCTTTGGAAACCTAGGGAACATAGAGAGTCTTCTGTGAGACTGGCTTGAAGTCTGCCTGTGGTTTACAGTGTTTGGTGCTCTTGCAGAGGACTCTGCACCACATGGTGGCTCATAACCACCCATGACTCCAGGACCAGAGGATGAAATGTCCTCTTTTATCTTTGAGGGTAACAGTCACATACATGGTACTCATACATGAATTCAGGCAAAAAATTTAGATAATACTATAAAATAAATCTAAAAAAGTTTTTTAAAGTCTCTCTCTCTCTCTCTCTCTCTCTCTCTCTCTCTCTCTCTCTCTCTCTCTGTTGTGATATGGAGGTGTATGACATGTGTGAGTACATGGTATATGTGTATGGATGGTTTTTATGGGTGCAGGTCCTTATGGTATGCTTGTGGTAGCCAGGGGACAACCTCTGGAGTTGGTTCTCACCTCTGTCTTTTTAAAGACAGGATCTATTTTCTTGTTTTGTTTTGCTGTTGTGTATTCCAGGCTGGCTAGACCCCAGCTTTCTTGGAATTCTTCCGTTATGCCTTAAGCCTCACTACAGGGACATTAGAATTACAGATGCTCACTCCTACACTGAATTCAGATGCGTTCAAAGGTTTGGAACTCAGGTCCTCATGCTTTCCAGAGCCATTTTCCTAGTTCCCTGGGACTTGGCTTTATACTCTTTAAAAAGTTTAATATTTTATGTACATGAGTGTGAACATGCATATATGTAAATGGGTCATGTGCATACTTGATGCCTGTGGAGACCAGAAGGTATCAGGTCTCTCGGAACTGGAATTATGGAATTTCATGAACCACCATGTGGGAACTGGGAATTGAACCCGGGCCCTCGCCAACAGCAACACATTTTCTTAACCTCTGAGTCACCTGTCTTGCTTGAAAACTATGATGAGATAGTTATCATCAGTTTTCCCTCATAACTGCTTATGGTATCTGTTGGACCTTTTAGTTTGAGCAACATAAACATTGGTTGTATTAGGTAACTGAGATTATGAAGTGGTGAGTTACTGGGGAACATCCTGACCAAATCCCAACCTAGATAGTAAGTTTTTAGTTGCTCTAAATGTATTTCATGGGGATAAAAATGTTAAAAATCATTCATTATATCCCAGATTTTATCAACAACATTTTTTTGCTGAATCTATTGAATTTCTCTATTATTTTTGTAATGTAGTACTCAGCATTGATATGATATTTTTATCTTTTTGATTGTAACATTGCATATGATGTAATTCTCTTGTTTTAGGTGTGTAATCCAGTGCTCTCAATAAATTTACTCAGTTCTATGACCATTGTCAACCTATAAAACCCCATGTTTACTCTTGCGACTCACTCAACTCAAGTCCTATACAACTGTTGTATTTTCTATTTTGTGGAGTTGATCTTCTATTATGCATTTCATGTGATGTGATATTTTGTGATACTCCCTTCATTTAGCATCATGATTTCAAGGTCCATTCATGGTATAGCATAAGTCATAATTTCATTCATGGAGTTTGAGAGATGACTCAGTGCTTTAGAGCACTGGCTGCTCTTCAGAAGGTTGTGAGTTCAATTTCTGACAACCACATGGTGACTCATAGCCATCGATAATGGGATTTGATGCCCTCTTCTGGAATGTAGGTGTACATGCAGATAGAGCACTCGGATATATAAAATAAATAAATAAGTCTTTAAAACAAACAAATAAAATCTTCATTCCTAGCCGGGCGGTGGTGGCGCTTGCCTTTAATCCCAGCACTTGGGAGGCAGAGGCAGGCAGATTTCTGAGTTCGAGGCCAGCCTGGTCTACAGAGTGAGTTCCAGGACAGCCAGAGCTACACAGAGAAACCCTGTCTCGAAAAACCAAAAAAAAAAAAAAAACAAAAAACCTTCATTCCTTTATATTGTTCAATAGTATCTCATTGTATAGATGAGCCACATTTGTTTATCCATTTACTCATTGGCAGGAATTTAGCCTATTTTAAGTTTTTGATATTCTAAACAATGTTGCTATGATTACTTGCATAGACATATGTGTGCATTTCTTTTGCCAAAAACCTAGAGCATAACTGCTAGTTGTCCGGTAAATTTATGTTTAACATTTAAAAAAATTGATTAAACAGTTTTTGCTGGTAGAGAAAATGCCTTTTTCTGTCTTGAAACAGCAGTATTGGACGGTAACCATGTACTGTTTATATTCTTGTGCAGCAGAAAATAATTCCTCTCCCCTTGATTCACACATTCACAGCCTCTTCCCACTCTGAGATCAGGAAATACAGGTATATTGTCAGTTAAAATATGTCTTATATAATATATCATTGACCTATTCTCTTCGTGTGAAATAATTGCAAATAATCTGAAGATGGAGTTGGGAAGAAGTCCAGCACATAGACTATACACAGCAACTCTGCTCTTCTCGTATTCTTAATTTATGAACTGGGAATTACCAATGAGGCTTTCCCTATCTGCCTGGCTTGATATTATTTCCATGAGATGCATACAATGTTTTGGAAACAACTGAAAGAGAATTTAAGGGTATACCAATGTACATGATGTAATGAAATTGCCTAAGTAATTTATGGAAAAATATATTTCATTATAGATTCTTCTTTATCTTTTACCCTACTGTTACTTTTCATGTATACTCACCAGTGGAATAGGGTGCAGCCATGTGTGGTCTCATGTGTAGTCTCAGCTACTCAGAAGACAGATTACACACACACACACACACACACACACACACACACACACACACACACACACACACACAGTAAAGTTACATTGACCAAAGGAAGTGCCTCACTGTTTGTTATCAGCATATATTCAAATCTTTTCTCTTACATGCATGTAACCCTATCATCATCATCACCACCACCACCACCACCATCATCATCATTATCACTGTTATTGGCATAAAGTATAATTATGTAACTGTAACCCTAGCAGGCCCAGAACTTGCTATATATATCACACTGACCTCAAAGAGTTTCATACCTTTTAACTTTCCAGCACCAAAATTAAAGATGTGTATCACTATGCCTGGCCGATATTCCTCTCTTATATACATAAATCCTGATACAAAGATAAATCCTAGAGTGGAAACTCAAACTGTAAGGCTTTTTAAAAAAGAGATTATCAGAAGAGAAAATAGAGAGAGCTCACGATGGAAAAGCACAATGATGGTGTCCACAGAAGGTGCTAACAGAGGCCCAACATCAGGGACAGAAGCAAGTTCAAGAGGTCAGATTAGGCTTGAAATTCATGGCAGCTGCAAGCTTTCAGTGACCTCTAGAGACAAAATGTGACTCCCTTATACCCTGTACTGAAGAGCAGGATTCAAGTGGAGGCAGATTTCTGGGTGAGATGGGGACATGTGAGTAGAATCATACAACATTTGGCCCTTTGACTATTCTCTTTCATTGGACACAATGGTTTCAAGGTTTAGGTATGCTATAGAATGAGTCAGTACTGAGTTTATATTTTGGGAGAATGATGGTCCACTTTATAGATATAGTACATTTTTCATGAACCCATTTGGGCTGTTACTCAACTTTTGACTGTTATAAGTAGTACCACATTAAAAATATCTATCAGTTTCATATCTCCTGGTTAGCAGTGGAATTGATGGCTCATAAAATTACTTCTATTACTTGAAGTATTGTAGATTTTTTAAAAGCATTGTCACTATTTAAAATATTTGAATAATACCTTTTGGCACTTATGGAGATTAAACGCAGGATTGAACTATGAATCAAGTCTTCTTTTGTGTTTGTATTTTGAATGAAAAAGTTTTATTTTTAGATAGGGTCTTCCTAAGTTGTCCAGGTTGGTCTTGAGTTTACTCTGCAGTCCACTTAGACCTTGAACTGTGATCCTACTGCCTCAGCTCCTCAAGTAACTGTGAAGCTGTCCTAGCTTGCCTGACTGCATCTTCACTGTTTTTCATTTTTCACTGTGTAAGATGTTTGATCTCCCCCTTATCTGGTACAGCTTTCTTACCTGAAAGAAAATTGAATAAAATGTAAGTCTACATAACTTCATGATGATTTATACTTATGTAAGATGGAGTTTGATTGCTTAGAACTTCAAGATATTCATAGATAGTTACATAAGGGGACAGATAGTAAGCCAAAATTATACTTCATTGGATTTTGAAGTTTTGACATTTAAAGTAAGTAGTGTGTTCTATTCTTTGTCAATACATTTTTATTTATTTTTATTTTCAATTAGAATACATCATATTAAGGTTTTTTCTTTCTTTTTGATTTCTTTCTCAAGACAGCGATTCTTTGTGTATCCTGGACTAGCTCTATAGACTATGTTGACCTCAAAGTCAACAGAAATCCACCTGCCTTTGTATCCCAAGGGCTGGGTTTGAAGGCATGTGCCATCAATGCTTGGCCCACCATATTAAGTTTTATTACCATATTTTAAGCAAGTTTTGTTCTCATTGATTCTCTTCTTCCCTTTTCTCTGTTCCCCTGACTCACCTTCTTGCAGCCTTCAATGCGTGTTTCTTTCATGTCTCACCTACCTTTCTGAATATCATTTCTCTCTTATGCTCCACTTCCTATTTTTCAGCCTATACCCACTCTCAGTCCCACTTCTATACATACACACAAAGATAAGAGAGATCTGAAGGTGAGAAACAGCACTAGATTTTTGACTAAGTATGAGTTACTTTAGAAAGTATAATTAATACTTTCCAATTTCATCCATTTCCCTAAACACTTCATGATTTCATTTTTCTTTATAGATGATAAAATCCATGCTCATTGTATTTATCATATTATCAGTATCTACCCACCTGTTGATGGACACAGAGTGCTTTCATTTTCTTTGCTAATGTGAATAATGCAGCAGCAAACATGGATTAAACTCTAGAATTTACAAGAGAAGTTTATTTGCCTTGCTTAAACTGCAACACTTTCACAAGTGAAAAGGGTTTTAGCTATAACAACATTGGATAGAAAGCATAAGCCAGGCTGCTCCAGAAAAATTCAGGCATATGATCACTTGATATATAATGGAAATTTTCATTATGAATTTGTGTTCATTTGTGAATATATTTTGCTTGTTTTCTTTTTGTAGCAAACATGATGGATTTGTATTCATCTTACATTTATAAGCAAGAGTACATGAATATACATGAATGTAAATACCAGATTAAATTAAACATTGGGTACCTTTTCTCAGAATGAGGCAAAGCAACTGTTGCAATAGGAACCAAAACCACAGTGTTCTGTGGATTTTTTTTTTTTCAATTTGGTCGATGTGCCTTGCAGTATGAAACTCATATTTCATGCAGTATCAATATTTCAGGGTGTTTTTGTGTATACTCTATCAATTTCTTACTACTCTACTCATTCTTATAGAACACTTTTCAACAATAGACACAGAAATGACATCCCTCCAAAAAATTGATAGTTAAAGGAACATTTCATGTTCTGGTGCTTATGTTGCTAGGATTGGGGTTTCTGTGACATACTCCCCACAAAACTTTTCTCCTTATCTTCTTTCCTTCCTCATTCTACTGTAGTTCTTTGCTACCCAACAAACTAAACTCACTACATTTCTTTTCAGTATTGTTCACTCTTAAACAAAAGCTGGCCTGGAATTAGTTAAGAAGTGAACTGGAATTTGAATTTTGATGAATGTAAAGCTCAATTCCACAAGTGAATCATCTAGACTATGGCTTTGTATGAGTAAGAAATGATGAATAATTCCCTGATACTGGCCCACAAGGGAAGTATTGGGCAGTGTGTTCCTGCTTGCACCTTCACTTTGGAAGAGCTGCCTTCGTTATAAGTGCAAGATTCACCATCTTTAAATGGCCATTGTATAGAGAGAAAGAGAGAGAGAGAGAGAGAGAGAGAGAGAGAGAGAGAGAGAGAGAGAGAGAGAGAGCGCACACTGGAGAAAGAGGAGGTGGGGTTGCCTTGAATGGGAGTTTCTTCATGAGTCTAATGGGAAAGTTGACCTTCACAGCTGCCCAGGTCAGTAGGACCTGAGGCCATCTCTGGGGTAAGGTCTGCTCACGCAAGCTAAAGCAGCCTTGGGCACTTTCAATATAGGTA
The DNA here is from genome assembly GCA_028551405.1 of Uromys caudimaculatus. Taxonomy (NCBI): domain Eukaryota; kingdom Metazoa; phylum Chordata; class Mammalia; order Rodentia; family Muridae; genus Uromys; species Uromys caudimaculatus. The sequence continues at coordinate 22,364,710 of CM052709.1, forward strand.
CCAATTTCTTCGTTCTTAGATAAGAAAACAAGGACACTTGAGTTCAACTTTCCCCTTCACCTTTCAGTCACATTCCTTTTACCTCTGAGCAGTAAACTCAAGAGGGACTTCCGATGACTGGAAAATTTATTTTTAAGGACTTCTCCTCCTGGTCAGACCATTGGATAATTTTTAAAGAAATCCTAATCCATTCTCTGGGCTCCAGGAATGACTGCATAGATTACTGGTGACAACTTACTGCTGGCAGGTTACTAGGTTCTAAGCTCCTTCTTGCCATGAATTCTATGAATAATTGCTCAGTGTCAGGTTCTCTGTAGAGAAAATTACTCATGTTATGGACTTATTTCCTTGTCTTCATTTGGTTCCAGACTAGTATGACTGACTTAGGTTTCTTTGGGCTGATCTGACTCTTAGTTTCTAAAAGCTACAGTAATTTTAATCCAAGGAAGAACGTACTCTTTGTTTACTGTCAAAGGAGATACACCCTGCCACTCCAATGGCTTCTATTATGTGTTTGAATTACTTATTGCTTGGTGTTTTAGAATATGTTACAAAATAAGAGATATGCAGAATTGCCCCCAAGTTTATAGTTGAACATGAGTAATTAAAAGATTGTAGTTGGCTTTTCCAATCCGTATGGATACAGCCTGCCGAGCAAAAATTTATTTTTGATACCACTCTTCCTCAGTCATAAGGTTGGGGTGGTATAATCTATCTTTCACTCAAGGATGTGAAATTAAAATGCTGCAAATGTTTCCTTTACAATAGTGACTATATACTTGGAAATTTATTAAAATCAACCAAAGTTAGTTACAAAGTAATCTTTGGTGCTTAATTGTATCATGGGGCAGTGGTCCTAGTTTTCTAATATCTTGAAATCTACTTATATACACATTCCATGTCTATAATTATCTGATCATTAATATGAGTATTAAAAAGGAATTATTCAATAAGTCATCTTTGTACACTAATTAAGATAAATAATGGTAGTACTGTCATAGAAAAATACAATAAAATTCAGTAAGATTCAATTTCCATGGGGTCCTGAGCCACTGTGTCTTTGATTATGTAATCAACATGAGAGCCTTGAAAGTTTATATAATCTAGAAAACGATGTATGTCCCAGTTTCCTCATTTTATAACTTCCTCAGCTAAGACAGTGTACAAAGTGTAGTAGAAAAGGGTAATAATGAATTTCTGTAACTTCTATTTTTGCATGAAAGAACACAGTGAAAACCAGTCTTATTGAATCTGATATGTAAGGTGGGCTTGGTCAAGAGTAATCAGTCTTTATGGTGTATTAGATGAATTTTCCCTCCCCTAATCACAATTCAGTTAGCCTAGTCGGATGGAGACTATGCCTCATTCATGGTTTATGAGAGGATTCTCTGTATTTTTTACACATATAGTAAGGCAGCTCTTAGAGACAGCATGCCTAGATCATAGAAAACCATTGAAAGACAACAAAAGAAGTAAATAGAGCTTCGAGACACAAATCATTGGCTGTGTATCCATATCAGACATTAAAGGTATGTAAGTCAATGTCAAGCATACACAAATAAAAGTTATGCCCTGCCTAAAAGAGTGGCTTTTCCACGTGAAACACAATTTCTCCTTTTTCATAGGATATATTTACTGTTTTTGCAACGCTAGGTCCAGAGACTCATGAATGTTAGGCAAGCACTCCAACAGAAAACAATATTCCCAGCCTTCTATAATCCATGATTTGCAATTTGCCCTTTTGGATTATTAAATGAAGATGACATAATTCACCTTTTATGTAATTAAAACAATAGAAGCCTAACTATAATGTCCAGATCAATTTAAAAAGTTGTCTATCTTGCTATGTATTTGTATCTCAATATGTAAAATCTTTTGTTCACTTACACTAGGTGACATATTATGTTGTTAAGCTGATGCTATGGATTGAATGTGTCCCCTAAAGTTCATGTGTTGCAAATATAATCTTGAGCAAAATAATAATGAGAGATGCAATGGTTTAAGCAGTGATTATGAACTCCACTGTGGCTAGTGTGCCAGAATTCCTAGTAACTCAGGAAAGTAAGGAAAGGAATTGCCAGATTCATGAGTATGATACCATAGTTGCCAAAATAGAAAAATCCTAACCGCAAAATAAATTTAAAAAATAAAACTTGGGTGATTAGGTCATAATAACTTTGAATTCCTGAATGGATTCAGGTAATTGTTGTTGGAGGGGCTGGTTTCTGAGAGGATACATTTTTCTTCCCCTTCTGCAGTAGTGGTTGTGCATTTTTGCCCTTCCATCTTCCACAGTTGGATGAAACAATCAGAAGATCACCACCAGATGTGGGCCTACATAGAATCCCCCCAGTCCCTCCCCTTCTCCCTCCTATTCTCCTAGGAGAAGGGGGAGGGCCCCTGGTTATCACCCCACCCAGGGATGTCAAGTCACTAAGTGCTTCCTCTCCCACTGAGGCCAGACAAGGCAGCCTAATTAAGGCAACAGGATCCACAGGCAGGCAAGAGTCAGGAAGAGCTCCTGCTCGAGTAGTTTACATGACTCCTTAAAATTCTTACCCTTCACAACTGAAATAAACAAATCATATCTGTGTTTTATAAGAACCTCATCTCAGGAATTCGGTTAGGGCAACACAAAATGGACTAAGATGTCTGCAACTGTGCAGGGAACCAATGAATATACAATTCACAGGTAGATTCTGAAAGACTTATGAGTAACTCATGATTTTCAAAGAAATCAATAACATTTAAAGGAGGTCAAGCTAAACTGAGTCTATTCTTCCCTATAACTTCATTCAAGAAAGTTTTAGCACAAGAAATTTCAGTATACCAAAATTGGAATCTATTTAATTCCTATTACTATCATAACATCGAGTTTTAGAAATACATATTAATTCAGTGACATTTGCCTTGAGGCATTATTTTTTGACTTGTAATTGAGGTTGCACATTATTTTTCTTTTAAATTCGATGCTCAACCACTATTGGTAACGTCATTAATAACTGTGGCAATTTCAAAACATACATTTGCTTTTCAGTGCTACTTATAGATAGCTCTGATGACTTTTCCAACAGTCTAGAGTTCACTACTGGATGACTTCTTGGGGAGATGTGAGCTTATACCTGTTTACTACCTGAGAGGGCCCCAAGTGGTAAAACAATAGTTTATTGAGTATTGAGTGTCATGGACGGCTCAAAATCAGGTTCAACAAGTCTGATCCACTGTATGTAATGACTCACAAAAAATGCACTGATGGAGCTCCCTGTCCAATAGGTATGCGGCTCCTCTGAACAGTCACTCTTCCTCCAGAAATTGTCTGCTGCTTGTGATACCTCTGAGAATGGCCTCCATGGGTCTTGTGGCTTTCTGAGTTTCTTGAGCCTCAAATGTTTTATGAGCTTCCTGAATCTAGAGTTTCCCTTCTGTCTGCAGGAGAGGGTGTTTCAATTCAGAGAAAACAATTATAAATGAACAATCCAAAATGTAAATTACAGTGTGATCTGAAGCTCTATGGAACGGCATTACTGTCATATCAGAGCCATGTAGGGATTCTGAGTGGATACTTCTCTTGAAGAGCTGGTAACTATATAAATGCACCCACATAATCTACCTTTAGATATTTCCATATGTCCATGCATAGGTGTTTTCCTAAAAGAAGACATTTTCTACTCAGAATTCAAAGAATCCAATAAAAACCATAAGATCTTTAGGCTCATACTTGCTATTGCAGACAAATATTTTATTTTGGAACATCAACGTTTATTTTCCCTTTCCATATTTGATGTAGAGCCTGAGGTATTCTTGGATTCATGCAATCTCAGGAATGGCTTTTATTTTGTAATGGGGTTGTGCAGACAGTGATTCCTGCACGTGTGGTGTAGCAGTCTGATCAATAGCTTGATGAGGCATGACTGTCCTACACTGCCCAGCCCTACCATTTTCAATCTAATTAGCAGCTGCTCAAAGATGGGAAACAGGTGCAGATCCAGGGCCAGACCAGGGAAGTCGGCCTGTAATTAACAAGGAAAAAAAGGGTCAGATATTGGGAAGAATATCAAGTCGGCCCACTGGGGTTAGCTTGCTGGCCTCAAAGGCATAGTCACCTGAGATCTTAAGCATGCTAATGTAAATTATGCAAGCTTTCAAACAACGTGGCTGCATAATCAGTTGGCAGAGTGGAAAATGATTTTTTTCTCTGTAAGAGAATAGGGAAAAGGGCATCTACAAAACTTATTTATTTTTTAGCATAGTGTGGATTTTAGTGAGGGAAAAATATAAAATAGTGGTATTTTCTCCGAGGCAATCAAGGATCGCTTGCAAGCTGTTAACGAATTCCAAGTCTTCAAGAAATAGCTGAAGCTTGTAAGAAAATCTAATAATCAAATTGTTTAGAGAACTACACTCCTAGAGATGTTTGAAAGTAGACACATCACACACATGAGATGTTATATAATTATTTTGGTTTTGATCATGCAATTATCTGAATCACTCCACATAGCATAGTTTGTTTCCTTTAGGACTAACAGGGGCTAAGGATTAGGCTAAGCTTAAAGAAAGTGAAAAAAGACACACTCCTGATCATTTTATGAGTGAGGTTGTGTTCCAGGCTGTTGATTCTGGATTTAATAAAGCAAGTTTTGAGTGTCAAAGCATTCTTCTTATTCTTGATCACGGAACTTAAAATCCACCTTAGGTTATGACTTTATATCCAGTCCCTTTACCGTTTAGGTCTAGACTTCCAGTAGCTGTCTTCTATTCAGTAACAAATATCCTAGGCTATAAGGGTGTTTTGTGGCTCTGTTTGAGCAATTAATTGGTTGTATGTCTCAGGTATCTTAGTCAATTTAGTTGTTATGGTAAGAAGAAAAACAATAAAGATCCTTGAGCCACAGATGCTCATAATAAACCAAGGTTTTATTTCTTACACTGCATGTTTTAAGGGGTTGGCCATGGACTTTCTATTGATTTCATTAGAGATGTAACTTAAGGGACAGTCTCTGTCAAGAACTTCTTTTGAATACATATGCTACTTGAAGAGTCAAAGCAGTCATGAGGCAGATTTATAATCTTCTTTGAGAAAGGACGGTGAGTACTTTTGAGCCACGTAAAATCAACTGGAGTGACATATATTATTACAGAGTCCAATCATTTCTGTCGTGTGAATTCAGAATCTACTTGCAATGCCGTGGCTGAGAGAGAGTACTGTGCTTAGAGTACTCACTTTTATTTAATGCAATTCCCAAGTTTGCTCTCAGGATTTCTGCTCAATTCTTTCACAAAGTGACCAAATTGTAAGATTCAAAAAATAAATTTTAAAAATGTACCTGCCATGCTCCAAATACCTACTGTGTTTCAAGAACTGGATGGGTTTATTTGCTCTCATGGCAATACTAAAGGGGTGGGCTGTCCTTGCCATGTATGGAAATTGTGGCTCAGAAATTTTGATTTGCACAGGTAAGTATCGGATGAGGTGAGGGGTGTTACCTCAATTTAGGCCTTCTTCTTCTCCTTGATGACATCTTTCTGTGCACCCTAGTCTGGATTAAGCTTTTGTTCATCTTGTCTGAATAATGAGTACCAGGATTACAGGTGTGCACCACACACTCAGGTTACAGAAACCCCTTTTAATAACACATTGTGTTGCCTTTGAGGGTACAGGAAGATGGGTTGAACGTGTATGTCTCAGGCTTTTAAAATCTGCTGCCACTATCATATTCTAATTCTGAGGCAATTAGGGGGAAATGGGAGGATGTCAGCAGAACTTTAGCCAGTGGTTCTGGAACCAAATACAGGATGCTAGAAATAGACGTTAGGATATGCAATTTCAGGGCTGGACCATGGTAGCATCTCTTGAATGCAATGCTTTTATGTCAAATTTTCTCAACCTTGTTCTTACCAATACCTTCCACTGAATATCCTTTATTCTGTATGTTTGAGAAATGACTGTTTGCAGGAGACCAGCCCTTACAGGTTAGGTGCAAATACTCTCTCTCCAATTTGGAAAATCAGCAGTGTGATATGTACAAATACTTATAAATGTCCTTGCAGTGAGATATGTATACAAAACACATTTACCTAAGAACCATTGTTTTCTATCCAAATGATAAAATCATACACCATTGAAATAGTACTATGCATGTAAAAATCTAAGTTGATCATCATGGTATGTATTAGAGAGTCACCCCAGTGCTTTAAACAATGTTATTTTATCTATCACTATATGTGAGGTAAGTTACTAACTGTGACAGGAAGGAGGAATAAGCAGTTGAGTGTAGACAGTCAAGTCTTACCTGAATGCATGGTAATTGTACACCCATAAAGGAACTAAGAAAAAGTAGAGATGGCTGGGGGTGGTTAAGGTCTAGAAACACAAGGAATGTTGAACAGAATTTGATACTGGGTAGAAAAGAAAGCATTTGATTTTTTTTATTCTTTGCCTCTCTCCAAGATCAACTTCAATTATTTATGTCCAGATAGATGTCAAAATCCCCAACGTCTTCAAATCGCTGCTGCCACTCCTGAATACAAGGGTTCAGGGACAAATGATGGTGATTTAGAACGGACTCCCAGTCCTCTTTTCAGCCTTGGGGCTGAAATTACCCAGGAGAGATGCTAAACCGAGTTAAGTAACCTCTTTTTATTTCAGTTTAGGAAGATAATGAAGAGAAAGAGTATAAGAAAGGAGGGGGAGAGAGTCTATGTGACGTAATAAGAATTAGTTAGCACGGAGCTACAAATAATCAAATTCAAGCCACATGATCTCAGAGCAATTGGGCAACAGATACTGCATCATCACTAATTTGGAGGAATAATCACTTCTGTAAACTGGATCATGGTAAGAGTAAACATGGAGTATTATTTAATTACCCTTACAATCCTTGTTACAGGTCAGTAGGGATGCGCCTTAATAAATTTTCAAAGTCTCTTCTTACTCCAGTGCCAGAGTTTTAACATGGAAGGCCAGAGGATATCAGCTATTTCCATTTCCATTCTCTTTGCATGCCTGTTTGAAAATTTGGTTAAGGAGATCCCAGTTAGGAAGGGAGGGGATGAGTAGATTTCTATTGGAAAAGCATTATAAACTCACAAAATAATGGGATGAATTAGGAACAGAGATACTTCAAAGAAATCGATTAGATGCATTTTGTTGTTTCATTTTGTTACATTGGGAATTCCACATAGGGCTGTATGCATGCTAGCTAAGTAGTCTATCAAAGCCACAACCCTTTCTGTACTTTGAAATCGTTATTATTACATTTTGAAACATGATTTCACTAAGTTGCCTGGAATAACCTTTGTTAAACTTGCAATTGTCCGGTCTCAGCCCCCTCAGTAGTCAAGATTATGTAGGTACTATATGTAACATATCATATATGTGAAATAGTACACAGCTAAGGTAAAGCAAACCTATATTGCTAGATCAGGCTTTCAATAAGATTTTTTTTTTTAGAAAATAAAATATTAAGAGAAAAATTAATCAAAAGTTAGGACCATTTGTCTTTAGAGGAGGAATGTTAGGTGGTTCATTGTGGAGAAACATCAGGGACCACAGCGTGTTGCATATTATTAACAAGGTAATACGTAGCTGTGTTTTATAAATAGCAATAAATAGAGCAGAATCATTTAACATTTTCGTCAAGTTCAACAGCTGCCCTCAAACCTTCTTTTAAAATTCTGAGATTCAAAATAGACATGCTAAGATTTATAAAAATAGATTTGTCTGTCACTTCTAATTTCACATTAAAAAAAAACAAACCAAGTTGTGTTTCAATGAAAATCTGAAGATAGATTCAACGTCTAGGCATCTGGCAATTGGAAGATAATCATGGTTTTAATAGTTTGGAGTCTGACTACAAAGGGTAATTGTTAAAAATGATCTTTTGTTTGAATAGCCTAAATTATTTTATCCCAATCACCCTGATAACAGATGTTAGGTATAATTATTACCAACTGCATTTTATTGTGAGAAAGAGATTAAGAATGAAACTGTTGACTTACCCATGGCTAAAATCAGATGCCACCTTAGAAGGAGTTCAAGGCTCATACTAAAATTCTGACTCCTTCATTATAGGATTTGTAATCTTGGACACGACGTCTCTGTCTGTTTGGGGTTTCTTTTACTTAGTTTTAATAGAACAGAGCACATTAGGAACTCTCTGTTGAAAGTGTGGTCCAAGGACAAGCAACCCCAGCATCATTTAGAGGCTTCTTTAAACCATGAATTTTCAGACTTCATCCCTGACCTCCCAAATGAGAGTGCATATTTGAAAAGTCTGCAAGAGAGCATGATGAGTAAAGGGACTTGCCATGCAACCCTAGGGATCTGTGCTCCATCCCTGGAATGCAGGGAAAGGTCAATGGAGGGAACTGACTCTGCAAAGTTGCTCCCTGGCCTCCACTTGTTTACCACAGGATGTGTTTCCCCCACCCTGAACTTCTATGTGCAATAATATAAAATTACAAAATATGAATGTGTCTGAAGATCTCGGATGACTGTTATGAAGACTGAAATCCAACTAGTCCAAGTTTTAAGGTTCTCAATGATTCCCCTCAAAGAAAGAACTAGTAGTGTCAGCACTGTTCCTTGTGGAATAGCTGGCATGGAATATGTCACAGAATGAATAAGCAAATAAAGATGAAGGCATTCTGACATAGCAGGACTTCAGCTACCTTGACCTTAAAATTTCAAGAACCCTCTTGTCAATCTTAGCAAGGGTCAGGTTTTTCCTGAACAATTAAAACACAACAACTCTACATCCTTGAATCCATCTCTGCCTTTTAAAGAAGATGATGTAATTTTTGTAATGAAAGTTCGTTATTCATGATTTTATGTGGCACACGCGGTAACACAAGCTGTCTTTTTCCTCTTACTAGCTTCCTTTCCCCCCACTTTCCATGCACCCGTCCAGGCGTCACATTATTGCCAGGTCATTTACACCATCTGCTCATTAAGTGTCTGCTGATGGGCGGATGGAGGACACCTGGTGACCATGAAGTCAGGCCAATACACCAAGGAGGATCAGCAAAGTGGTACAAAGTATAAAATCAAATAGCCCTTGGGAGTTCAGAGGGTTGAATTTCAGAGGAAAGAGGGACAGGTGAAACAGGTCGAGTTTCTGAGGCCCAGAGCAGTCTTGTCATTTCTTGACCTTGTGCTCTGTGAGCACTGCCCTTAGAAGGGGAGGCATTCCTTAGGAAGCAGAGACACATATATTTTTTGCTGAGTATCTTCTTTGAGTACAGCAAATGCTATACAGGGAGCTTCCTATGGGCACCTGTTGGACTGAAGATTGCTAAATTACCAAAAGGCCATCTGTGTGTCCAGGTTGCTAGCTAGGTCATTCCTTCTAATTCCCCAAAGCATGCCCAGTCAACTGTTTATCATTTATGAAAGCACATCCATACTGCCACACACTGAAAGACCTAGGTATTACCTGGAGAAACATGGCCAGAGGGCTATTCTCTGGACCACTGGGTCTCAGAGAATCAACTTAGGATGTACAGTGCTCTTTACTCCACAGAACTTCAATAGTCAGTCATACCTCACCTCGGCTCAGAATATCTTCAAACCATCTGTCATCTGCTTAGGCCATGGTTTCTATTTACAACACAAAGCTGTATCAGTTCCATTTCTAGTTCGTAAATTCCATGTCTGCCAAAAAGCTTGCTTAGCCGGATTTGCCAGTGTTTGTAGCATTTAGAGTCACTTCAGTAGGAAGTATATACTGATCAAGTGAACAGTCTTTGGGTCAGAATCTTTACTTATAACTTCTTATGGGACCATGCACAAAATATCAATGTCCTCTCTCTGATTCTTTATTCCTAGAACAGGATAATGATAGCAACCTGGCTTTTAGGTTTGTTTTAAAGACTACATTAATACATGTAGAAGAATAAAACAGTAGACTCTCACACAATGTTAACTTCTAAGCAAGTGTCTGCTATTGTTATTGGAGAACTAAGATGATTCTGAGACTTGTTTTCTTTCATTTTCACCCACAGGGAAGAGAAGCTAATTAAAGAAACTGTTATGATCAGCATTTGTATGGATTCCAGGCTTAAAGTAAAGGTGATAAACCTCTCCCACAGTTCCATTTCCTGCCGTCTTCTTTCCTATTATCTTATTATTTGATTCCTACTTCTTTTAGAAAAAATACGAAAAAAAAAAAAAAAAAAGAAATCTATGTAATGATTCTTTCCTATGGTGTCTTCCTTGTCAGCATGTGCTTCATCACTGGAAGGTATTGATGTATTGAAGGTTCCCTCAAGCTTGCTCAAGCAGGGAATTAACTTCAGCTCAGTGATGAGAGGGGGCTCCGCTGAGCCAAAGTATTGTGCTGTGCTGCTCTTAAAGCCAAGTCCAGACCTGTACAGTGGGTCAAGTCAAGCAGAAGGGTGTTTGCATAAGGAAAGAGAGAAAGAGAAGGAGGGAGAGGGAGGGAGGAGAGAGAGAGAGAGAGAGAGAGAGAGAGAGAGAGAGAGAGAGACACTGAAACTCATTCCTCACTTTAGAGGAAGACGTGGCAAACAAAGGTATTGTTCTACATATAAAGTACTGAATATCAGTGATCACCAAACATTCATATACCCAAGTTGGAGAGAAAATAGCGGTGGCATCTTGGAAGAGCTGATTCCTCTATGATATAAGGGTAGCTACTGTTTGTTCTTGCCAGGGGATCCAAATATTATCCAACTTTCTGATTTTTAAGGACAACTCCAGACATCTTGCAGAGACTTGAAGTGCTGGGGGGGGGGGGGATACACATGAAATGAAAATCATGCCTGACAGTGCTCAGGTATGAACTTGAGCTCTGCCAAGAACTTGAGACTAGATAGACCAAGGACTCATGGAAAAAGCAAATGCTAGTCTTCTGCTAAAAGTACATAGCAATAAAATGACTCCTAATGACACCCTATGGATCAGTGTCTTGCTCAGCCATAAAAAGAGAAGCTTCCTGTAGTAGATGGTAACAAAAACAGAGAACCACAATTGGACAGTGTGCAGAGCTTGAGAGATTTAGTCCTAAATAGGATATCTCTACCAAATTCTTCCCTTCAGGGATTAGAGAACACAGCATAAGGGGATGTAAAAAGATTTTAAAAGCCACTTGGATGGAATACCCTAACGAAACAATTCATTTAGACACAATAGAGCAATATAAGCTCAGAGATAGTTTACATATATGAACTCATAGCAGCACGACCAGGACCTGAACATGTCCATGGCAATGGGGTAACAGATATAAGAAGAGAAGTAGACACAGCCCCCATATCTAACCTAGAAGGTATCTTCAAATTAGTTCTGTCCAATAGGGTCTCACTGAGACTACAAACCACACTCAAGGGCAGGTCCCATGTCTCATCAGAAAATGGCTAATATAAGACGGAATATTTTTGTCTCATAAGGATTTGTCTGAACACGTTTAAAAAAATCTTATAGATCTTTGGTTATATATTTTTGTTTCTAGTTATATGTTTTTATAAGGATTTCTCTGTGTGAGTGTGTCTATCTGTATCCATATGTGGGTTTTTTTTTTTTTTACTTTTTTTGTTGTGTTTTTTCTGTTTGTTTCTTTTGTCCAATTTGGTAGTTTTTGTTGTTGTTGTTTTTTTTTTTGGTTGTTGTTTATTTTGTTTTTGTTTTGTTGCTGTTGTTGCTGTCATTGCTTGTTTATTTTCTAAAGAGGGAGAGAAATAAAAGCTGTGAATTTGGGTAGCTGGAGAGGTGGGCAGGATCTGGGAGGACTTAAGAGAGGGAAAATCAAGATCAGAGTGTATGACATTTAAGGAAAAAAATATTCTCAATAAAAATTAAAATTATAAAGAAGATGACCTTCTGTGGAAATGCTTTATGAACTCCAGAAATTGGAGCAGCACTGCAGTGCTGGTTTTTTAAAGGTCAGGCATCTCCTAGCTGGAGTCAAAGATTTATGAACCGATATTGTAAAATCTTCAAAACTTTACTTCTTGGAGCTCAGATTCTTCATTTGTAAAATGGAGAATTATCTTGCCAGCCTCTCATGAGGATTAGTAAGATAAACAAAAGGAAAACATTTAACTCAATGTATCTGGTAGGTTATGTATGTCCAGTCGATATGTATTTTTCTTCAATACTTCTTTCTGTCTCAGACACTTTCTGAGACTTATTAATTCACCTCTTGTAAAAATGCACTGGGAGGAATTTTATCATCTAGTAACATGGAAAAAAAGGCAAAGGGAGTTTTAAGTAAATAGAATAACCTGACATTTTGGAAATAAACTTACTGTGATCTCTGTCATAACATCATGGAAAAGCATATCTGTAATCAGAAAGTTTATTCTTGAATGTGAATTGTTAAATCAAAATATTTACAGAATCTGTCTGATAGTTGCAAGCTTCTTTATATTGGTTCTGTGCTGCAGTTCTCTGTTGAAAATGGAACCAGTTGATTGCAACTCAAGTTCAAGAATTGTTTCACAGAGTGGGTGAATCAGTCTTCCATGTAATGAATGGAGACCAAAGAAGCATGGTCCTGTGTGGCCTGAGCAATTGAGCATCGAACTGATATACCATTTGGTTTCCCTCAGGTTTTCACAGACATATGACATCCTAGTCCAGGTAATGGTGGAAAAACCATGAATTCTTATTTTGTATTCCCTAAATGAACTCACATTGTACGTGGAGATAATTATGCTTTTTCCCCCGGATCTGAGGAGATACGCCATCAGAAATGGGTAGGACAAGGGAAATTTCAGATTGGATGTTTTTTGACTTCGCTGAGGAAACAAAACCTCCATGTTTTTTTTCTTTTTGGTAAACATTATTATATTAAAAGGATAGCCACATGACTTATTAGCTAAACTTAGGCACTTCTGGGAGGAAAGGAGGGTATATTAGTAATTACACCAAGTTAATTCACCTTGGGTCAATTAACCATGGTCATGTTCTGTTTGAGAACTTATGCCAAGTGTTAAAATTGTTACCATAAAGCAGACCTTAGCCAAGTAAAGTTGTCCACGGGCTCTTGTTAATCTCTGTTCATTGCCCACCTCTCCCCATCTCTGCATCTCTATTACAGTTCCTCATTGTTATCCTCATTGTTATTGATTTTAATTCACCTTTACCTACCGATACTTGAAGACCGTGCTGCATACTGCAAAAAACTTGAGTCACAGAACTGAAAATTGATCTTTATAAATTCATTTATGTTTAGGTATCTTAATATTGATCTTATTGTTGCTCCTTTTAGGAAAAAGCCATGTTCATACGCAACATGTGAAATCTGAAACCAACATATTTGAGGAAGAGAAATTTTGGTCTCATTTGGGTAATTTTGTGTAAGTGTGTGAATGCATGTGTGTGTGTGTGTGTGTGTGTGTGTGTGTGTGTGTGCATGTGTGCATGTATGTGTGTGTGTATGTGTGTGTCTTAGTCATGATGTTTGTGCAGGAATAGAAACCCTGGCTAAGACAAATTGGTACCAGAGTTGTGGGGTATTCCTGTGACAACCTGACCATTTTTGGGGGGGACTGTGGAAGGACTTTTGAACTTTGGGCTAGAAGATCCATTCAGTGTTAAGAGCTTTGTGGGATGTTGTGTAGGAGCTTGGAAGATAATGTTGAGAACAGTGCAGAAGATGGAGGCCTGGCTTATGAAATTTCAGAGGGAAGATTAAAGACTCTTTCAGGGCCTTTGCTATTTTGACTGTGAAGGTTCCGTGGTTTTGGTTTTCTGGGGCTGAAGGATCACCTGTGATTAACAAGATACCAGAACTACTAAAGAAAGCAAGCCAGTAAGCAGCATTCCGCCATGGCCTCTGCATCAGCTCCTGCTCCTTGACCTGCCTGAGTTCCAGTCCTGACTTCCTTTCGTGATGAACAGCAGCATGGAAGTGTAAGCCGAATAAACCCTTTCCTCCCCAACTTGTTTCTTGGTCATGATGTTTGTGCAGGAATAGAAACCCTGACTAAGACAGTGTGTATGCACATACGTGTTTTAGTTCAATTGGCTTTCTCCATAGAGGAAGCAGATAAGTTAGAGAGAATGACTTATTCCTGCTATATAGCCTGTGTGTTTTAAAGGCAAACAAATAGACAAAACCACCCCAGAGAACTCGAAAAGCAAAGTACATGGCCCATCTGAAAGATTACATGTTGGCCATCATTTGCGATTAATGAATCATTGTCTTTGTACTTGCTTGTGGAAAATTTGGAAAGGCTAAATCAATTTAGGACCAACTGAGAGATAGTCATAGACATTTCTGAATTAACAGTACTTGTGATAATAGTTACTGAATATAGTGCTGTACTGTACCAGAAATTGTTGTAGGTACCTCAAAGTATTCATAAACCAAGAACTTGAATAATTTATACATTTTTTAAAAATTAAAATATTATCATAACATTTCTTCCCTCCCTGTACTTCTTACAACTCCGCCAATTTATCTCCCACCTTGTTTTCCCTCAAATTCATGACCTTCATTTCTTTCATTCTTGTCACATAAACACATGGCTAATTTCTACTAATAGAATTTTTTTGTGTGCGTGCCTGTGTGTGTGTGTGTGTGCACGCACGCGCGCGCGCGCATATATAACATATGCAGATATCAGAGGTAATTTACCAGAGTTGGTTCTTTCTTTCCATCATGTGTGTCTTGGGGATTAAACTCAAGGTCTTGAGCTTTGTGGCTGTTCCTGAAAAGTCATCTTGTAGGTCTCCAAATCAATAGTTAAAACTGAATAATCATTTAAAGTGATTACTATAATTTTTAATATGCAATGCAAAATTATGATTTCCCCCCAAAATTGTTTATGGACATTAGCCAGACTTTGGAATACTACACGGAAAAAGATACTCCACTTCAAGCTCAGTACTTACAGTCAGCACTTTGAACCATTAAGAGTTTTGTATCCCATAGGAAGAGCAACAATATCAACCAACCAGACTCCCCAGAGCTCCCAGGAACTAAACCACCAACCAAAGAGTACACATGGAGGGACCCATGGCTCCAGCTGCATATGTAGCAGAGGACGGCCTTGATGGACATTAATGGGAGGAGAGGCCCTTGGTCCTGGGAAGGCTTGATGCCCCAGTGTAGGGGAAGGCCAGGGTGGGGAGGCAGGAGTGGTTTGGTGGGGTCGGTGAGCACCCTCATAGAAGCAGGGGGAGGGAGGATGGGATAGGGGTTTTTTTTGGAAGGGGAACTGGAAAAAGGGATAACATTTGAAATGTAAATAAAATATACAATAAAAAAAGAGTTTTGCAATAGCCAATCCCTGAACCAATAAGAAACTTCTTTGACCAACATTGAGAATTTCTCAAGTCTATGGATACAATAATACATATTTAGGTGATAGTTTTACAACATGACTATTTAGCAAAATGACATTAAAAGATTTCCCTTTGTGCCTATGACTTCCCCAGGCATGGGTTTGACCATATTTTTAGTACCAGGTATGAGTTTCTTCCTGTGAACCAGGTCTCAAATCCAATTCAGAGAGTGATTGGTTACTACCATCAATAGTCCTGACAATATCATACTATTGGATACATGGTGTCTGGGAGGTTGGAATTGTACCAGTACAGTGTCCAGCCTTATTGTTATCTCTACAAGATCAAGGCAGTTAAAAATTTCAG
>CM052709.1:22380825-22397983 GCA_028551405.1 Uromys caudimaculatus
GATTAGTCAGAGAAGATTTACCTAACCCTCAAGAGACTGGATGTCCCATGGAGTTTAGAGGTCTTGTGGGGTGGAGGGTGGGGGGTGGGGACATCCTCGTGGAGACAAAGGGGCAGGGTATGGGATGTGGAACAGTTGGAGGATGGACCAGGAGGGGAATAAAATCTGGAGTTTAAAATAAATAAATAAATAAATAAATAAATAAATAAATAAATAAATAAATAAATAAATAAATATAATAAAAATAAATCTACGTGTTCATGTTTTATTTTTATTTACTATAACTATCATTATTATTATTATTATCATTATTATTTTATGTGTGTGTGCATGGTGCATTTGTGCTTATCCATCTGTTATATGTGTGCAGGTGCCTGCAGAGCTGGAGTTTTAGATGCTCAGGAGCCTATTCACTTAGGTGCTTGGACCCAAATCCAATCTTCTCCAAACACAGCAAGAGGTATAAAAGTGCTGAGCTAATTCTTCAGTCCCTATCCTTGCTTTGGTTTAGGCAAAAGCATGACTGCATTTAAAAAGAAATCTTAAATGACAACAGCAGAAGTCCAAAGTCACTGAAAGTTAAACTATTTGATGGTTGGAGAAGCCATTGACTTGAGCTTCAGAGATATCTAGAAATATTTAGTTATCTTTCTGTTTTGTTTTGTTTAGATAGAGTCTTACTATGTAGCCCTGTATGGTCTGGAACTCACTGAGATCCACCTGCCTTTGCTTCTAGAGTGCTAGGATTGAAAATCCAGTGCAGCTTCTACTTAGATCACAGCCTGAAACCTGGAGCACAGCAGAGAGTAGGCCCTGAAGGGAGAGTAATCGTACAGGTAAGGAAATGTTGGTGACTTAAGTTAGGAAACCTCGATGATAAAGGTATAATTTAAATGTTCTTAGTTAAACTATGTCTTCATCTACCATACATGTGGTGCCAGTCAATGGAGCGTCTGAAGTCTGGGTCAAGGTGGCAGCCCTTTATTATTTAATTAGGAATATGATTGGATTTTCCTAACAGTAACATTTGCCTTAGGCTTTACCCTTATTGTGTCTAATTATTAACTTACATTCGTTCTAGGGTGTGAACAAAATTCTCCTCCAGGACCTTAACGTTTCCACCTTGAAAGCCAAAAGGATTAACTCTTTTTAAAAATGTGGCCAGTGAGTACAAAGGAAGGGCGATGACTGACCTAAAAATCAGGCAGGAAACAGAGGACCCAGGGGAAATAGCTCTGGGGAGAAGAATCAGGAAGAGAGCAGTTTCCTGCTGGGTTTCAAGGACATTAAATCAAAGAAGGAAAAGTAGGTGACAAGTTGTCTGAGGAACCTTTTTGGTGTCTAGCTCTATGTGATCAAGTAGCACAGAGTGACAATAGGCAGGCCCCTTATGAGAACATCCTGGTAGGAAGGCTTCTCTTCCACAGGAAGAACTCCAGCTGCAACAGTAACAGCTCATATGTTTGGGCCACAGGAAGAGGTTTGATGAGTCTTTTATTTCTAGATCAACTTACAAAGTAATGGAAACCGTCTTATCTTAAAAATAAAAATTAAAAGTGATGTTAGATCTGATGGTACCATTTCTTATTCCCCTCAAGTTTTTTTTTCTTAAATTGATGTTGTTCTGGAGAAATTATTTAAGGGGAACTTTTTCTTCTTTTGGCCCTGCTTTGAAAACTGAGATGATAGGCCAAAGTTATCAGTTTGCTCTGAAAACATCTCAACGTCTCAAGGAGGAGGATAAGACTGTAAAGCAATCCTATCTCTCGCTGTTTGCTTCAGAAAATGATGGCAATTTATTATTCTGGCAAATGCTGTGCTTATCTTGGTAAATGGTTTTTAAAACAAAGGGGTGGGTGACTAATTTCCTGGATCCCAAATATCAGCTGAAGATTTAGTTCAAAGCTTGCTTCCACATCGTTCCCTCTTTCCACCACCAATACCCAACGGCTACACAATGTTCAACCATATTCACTGTTTTCTTGAGCTACTATCTGAGATTGTTTGAGTAGCCAAATTTACAAAACCCTTAAGGTCCTTTCTTGTTTTGAGGTGCTGTGAGTACATGGTCAGTCTTGAAAGCATCCTCTTGCATGGCAGTGAGTTTCAAAGACTTGGTTTTGTTTCACCCACAGGGCTTTGTGAGCTTTCTGGACAAAGGAAAGTTCAAGCCATTGAACATCCAATATGAATATTTCCCAATATGTTATAATTTAAAATAGGGGATATACTATATTTATATAGTTCACAAAACAGTGAGAAACATGGGTAGATTGCACAGTAGGAGTACAGGAGCCAGGAGAAGTTGTTTCTGTGATGTTAGAAAGCAAATGACCCAGATGTGGGAACAGACATCAATAATCTATCTCCTGACACTGAGGCCCATGCATTCATTGCAAGAGAATGTGTTTTCAAGCTGATATTGAGCTTTCAGATAAGATACAGAAAGGACACAATATGGGTGTCTTTATCTTCTTCTGTCTTCTATAGGGGGTCCTTATCATTAGCAGAGAGCTTGCCTACAGATCAAATATTAAGTTCTTATTACATATGTTGGTTACAGAAGATAGTTTATGGCTAAAACTCATCATCTAAGATATTTCAAAGCTTATAATTCTTATTTCTGAATCTTAATAAAAAGTTATGGTTCTCTTACCACATGTAATTTTTTTTTGTTTGTTTTTGGTTTTTCAAGACAGAGTTTCTCTGTGTGGCCCTGGCTGTCCTGGAACTCACTATGTAGACCAGGCTGTCCTCGAACTCAGAAATCCGCCTGCTTCTGCCTCCCAAGTGCGGGGAGTAAAGGCGTGTGCCACCACTGCCCGGCCTTACCACATGTAATTTATTTCCATCCGTTTCAGGGTTTTCATCAAATCACATTTCCCTTGTATGCTTTTGGGAACGTATTGGTTTTCCTTCAGACATCTATAGTCTTACCAGTTCTCTCCTATTGCCACGGACACTCTCACCCAAATTGCC
This sequence comes from Uromys caudimaculatus, assembly GCA_028551405.1. NCBI lineage: Eukaryota > Metazoa > Chordata > Mammalia > Rodentia > Muridae > Uromys > Uromys caudimaculatus. The sequence continues at coordinate 22,383,805 of CM052709.1, forward strand.
AATTTCATTTCTTTCATGCTTCTATCTTAGCCAGTCCTGGGTGGCTCCTTGTGATCACTTCACTACCAGTGCCAGTTTTACCCAGTACTAGAAGATAAGAACTGTCACTCAAACACAGGGTCTCTAGTCACATCTCAGCCCTTGACCTTGCCTTAGAAATGTCCTGTATTCCTTGGTCAGCACTGTCTCACTTCCTCTCAGCTGATTTCTAGAATGATCTCTTGTTCTCTGCCATGTACCAGCCCTTTCCTATCCTTTCACTGGTAACATTATAAAGCAAAGCAAAAAGAGGTAATTGAGTAAGAATGTCTTAGCCTAAACTCCTAAAGTAAACTACATATACCTGCCCTAATGCATCTTACTGTTCTGAAATAATGAGAATGGTCTTTTGTCCTGAGATGGACCCTAGCTTCTTGGATCTGGATTCATGTCCTTATGCCTGTACCTCTGTTCCCTTTTTCGTTGGCTTTTTGAATAAACATTTAAACATCTACAGTTATTTTCAGTTTTAAAGGGGGAAAAGGGATCCTCTTTATACATCTTTTTTTATTTTCCTTGGCCCCAAACGCAGTTTTTCTCCTTCTGTCTACTGTCATATTCTTGAGTTGAACATGATATATTTAGCTTTCTAGTGTTCATTAACTCTTCAACTTCATTCTTCTGGTCCTTCTTCCTGAAGAATCATGGGAATCACTAGTGTCAAAGAGGACTAAGCAGCTATTCACACCTTAAACCCTTAGATATGCACTGTGATTTCATCTCCTTTTTTGTAGAATTTGTTACCATATTATAAGAATCTCAGAGAAGAGAAAACATGGCTCTCTATGCAAGAAAATATGCCATAAACTATAGAGTATACCATGGCACTTAAGGGCAGAAAAACACAATGCAAGCATTCTTTACACAAAGGCACTCATTTCCCATAACTTTCATAGAGGAGTAGGAAGAAATAAATATGTTGACATGATGTTGTTGGAAACACTTTTGAGTGCCATTGTAAGGAACTGAGAGTATCTTGTGCAGAATTTAGGTACTAAACTATTGGCAAGGAGGATGCTACACATAGAAACAAGGTGGCTATCAATGATCTGCCACTGTGCATAGCTGTTCCCACGCTGTGGTGTCATTATCAGGACCAAACTCAAGAGTCTTTCAAACAGGGGCAGTAAAAGAATAATGGTGTTCTGACCTTTAGGTGGGCTGGGAATTCAAGTGGACCTCCAAGAAGATATATAAAGCTTCCAGAAGAGCCTTGGTTCTGGGTCCTGTAGATAATATGCAGATATTTCTGGAGAGGTTAATGTTAAGATGTCATCTTGTTCTATGTCTGGCCAAACAACTGTCCTCAAGAAGCTGTGTCTGCTTTTCTTTTCATTGCCTTTAGAGATTTTCTTGTACTTTATTTGTACAAGTTTCATTTTATCTGACATTTAAGCTGTAGTCATTCATAGATGATATTGTTTTGATGCACCAATGGGTCCTTTTGTGACTAGTGGGGAAGGCACTTTTCTTTTTCCCTTGACAGTTGGCTTGCAATTTTTTTGGTATGTGCTGAGTTGCTTTCTTGCTCTTGCAAATATATTCAACATCACAATTCTTCATGACAGACAGAAAAGTCCTTGGCAGATTCCAACCGCAGGAAGAAATTATGTCTGTCTCTGTAGTACTGTCAAGAGACTCATGTATGCATGCGAAGAGACTCCGGGTTTTCATAGTGCATGTCTAGCAAATCAGGGTTAGAGGATGTGATATTCTTTGATGTTATTTTACTCTGCTGATCACTGTGTATTTAGCTAGTTGTTATAGAGTTGTGTTGAACTTGGATTTTGCATGCAGTTTGTGTCATATCACAGACATATTATGAGGTAAAATCTAAGGGCTGTGGTTTAGATTTGCTTACTACCTGAAAAACTTGGGATATATTGAGAAAGATATATTTCAAATGATCAATGGACAATTATGAGCTTTCTGCTCTTGAAGCTATGCAGGTAGGTGGTTTTGCAGGTGCTGGAGATATGGCTCAACAGTGAAAAGTGCTTCCATTAAACCCAAGTTTACTTCTCGGCACCAATTTCCTGTTACTTGTAAGTGAAGTGCCTGTGATTCTAGATCCAGGAGGATCTCACACCAAGGGCAGCAGAACTCATATTCATATTCCTCAAGGCACATCCACACAATTTAAATAAACATAAAAGTTTACACATCCTACAATAGTTTTTATTTTTATTGTTTACTTGGAGACCTTTATCTCCATTTGATTCTGTTGTCATCATGAAAGCAGTTCAACATGATTATAGAATGGTAGGCTGCCCACTCTTCCTTTTCAGAATATAATGTCTCTTTAAAGTTCCTTCTAAGTTTAGTTTTACAAATACTGCATCTTCTAACTACAATGAGTATGCATACCAATATGATACATGTTATATTCAGTATCTACTTAATTTCCATAGAATGTTAATTTCTGCCATGTCCTTGAAGGTAGGACTAAATTTTTGTTACTATCAAACTACACACAACAATTTCTGGTCATTGCACAGTCAAGGCAATAAGAATTGATGTGTTAGAATCAGATGGAGTTTCCTTATAAAGGTGGTTCTCTTGACTTTTGTGCACTGAGTTTTTCTGAAATTGTGTCTTTACACATACACATGTGAGAAAGAGAGAGAGAGAGAGAGAGAGAGAGAGAGAGAGAGAGAGAGAGAGAGAGAGAGAGAATTCCAAACTTAGACCCTAAAGATTGCTGGCTAGTGGGTGGGTAGTTGGTATAATGCTGTTTCAAGACTTGGAGAAATAAACAACTGAATAATCTTAGTTTTATTTACATTCAGATAAATCCTTATTGTCTACTTTGCTCTAAACCAAGACTGTTTACACTCAGGTAAGAAATAATTGCTCTATAGCTCTTAGTATTCACTTCAGAGTGGTCTTACATATGTGCCAAGTGAAGTACACTTCGCTTTCTGAGTAGCTACAAGAATTTCTCTAGGGTTGACGAGATGGCTTAGTAGGTAAAGGTGATGGTCATCAATACAGTAGACCTGAATTCAATTCCTGAACCTATATGCTGTAAGAAGAGAACCTACTTACACAGATTGTCTTCAACCCACAAGCATTGACATGTACCCCCACACATAAAAATGTGCATTCCCATACATACACAAATCAGTATATATGATAAAATATCAGAGACTTCCTCTAGCTACTTGTATTAGACACTTATTGTCATGGTATCTCAGATCACATTTCTTTTGAGAATGTTTTGCTTAGCTATTTCTACACAGGGTCAGTTTTCCCCTGAAAGACAGATGAGTGACAAGGATGCTCCCAGACCATCACTACATCAGCAGGAACTTGTGAATCGTCAGATAGTTTAAATCCACCCCAGGCATATAGGTACACTGTCCAAGGTGAAGTTAAGAAAATGTGGGAACTATGTAGCTTGTAAGGTGATCACGTGAGTTATAAGAGTGTTTCTCCAGTTTGTTGCAGTTGCATAGAGGGTACCATTCAAATTATCTTCTAAATCTTCATCTTTGAAGTAAGTCAAACCTAAGTTGATATGATATGAGATTCATTCCACCACACCAGTAGCTTTTTCAGTATAGGAATCTTATAGCTTTGAGACTCAATTCACCATACCCATGTGAGATGACAGGAGCAATTTCTTGCTTCTTCTTGCATATCCAAGTCGTTCTGCGAAGGAAATGTACCAGGTGGAAATCTCAGTAAATATCCATTGTTCTTCCCACAGCTTAGTTGGAAAATGGAGAAAATGAGTAGGATGTGGCACTCATTTGAAATCTTACGGTGGTTGTAAAAGAGACATAGGAGTTTATCACGTATAAACACAAATGCCTAAAACGTATTCTAATGATTAAACCCAAGCTTTCATATAATCTTTAAAACAAAGCTATTTATGTAATCATGTATATTCAAAATCTTTAAACATGCAAAGAACTCTCTTTCTCCTTCCAAATCCCCATGGCCCCTCATTCTTGGCTCATATCTCTTTGTCTTAGTGCATTTATGTTTTAAATTGGCCCTCTCTTCTGTAGTCTCCACTTTGCATCTTATTTTATAACCCAGGTTTGAGACTTCAGTAAATTATGTATTTGATGTAATGACTTCTTAATGGTGACTGGTAGCATTCCCTTTAAATCCCAACAAGGGACCAAAAAAAGAATAGACTCTAAAAAATAAATATGTGTTCTGAACTATTTTTATTAACTAAAATGTGGGGTTTAATAAATTCCATTAAACTTTATCAGAAAAACAGAAAAGAATAATTTATTTTTTAGAGAATGACTATGATAGTTGAATCTATTTGCAGAGATAAATTTAGTGCAGATTTTAATTGACTCTCTCCATATTGTACCAATAGCATATTGGAATTCATAATTTCAGTGTCTCAGACTGTCAGTCTGTCACTTTTTTCTTCAAACCAAATATTATTTTCAAGACACACACACACATACACTTGCATGCCCCAATTTGAGATTCAAAATAAGACTGCAACATTGTATTTCAATTTGTGTAAATAATCTTAACCTGCTTCTAGTCACCCAGGTGTGGAACCAGTGCTGTAGCAAACTTCTTATTCCATCACTTTGTTTAAAAATACAGACAATTGTGTACCTTTACCTAAACTCATGCATTTTTGAGCTAATAAATTATAGTGGCTTTGAAAGAGCCAATATGCTCCAGCTGCCTCATATGCAAATTAAGTTCAAACTCTATGAAAATTTTAGTGGCTAAAAATATTACACAAAATCACAATCTGATGTTATTTTTGCATTTCCCTTGCAAAATTTTACCATACAGTAGACACTTTTTAAAAAAAGATTCTCAAGTTTGGTAACTTTTAGATTTTATTTTAAAGAAAGTATCCTCACCCCATGTGTGTTTGTTACACACACAGATCTGTATAGATATAACCATACATAATTGGATATTCTTGTTAGCTGTAGCTGAGCCATATGAAGTCAAGGTAAGCATTATATCACTAAATACTGCACTATTGCTTAAGAAGTATTCAGGATTTGACTTTTGTGACCCTCTGATCATGTTATGTTTGTTGACAAATCACTATATCAGCTTGTTTTGTGTTGTGATTCTGCTTATAGATACCTTATTTAATATAGTACTGACACATCAAAATTAAATATATAGCCAGTAAATACCTCAGGTTGAAATACACCTTGTCAATACAAGTCACTAACACTAATTTTTTGGCTAATTACAGAGACAGAACTTTGCTAGATTTTTAAAGCCATTTTTTCCCTCAGTGAAGGAAATTATAGCTCTGTTATGGCTAGGAACCACCTATAAATCTTTACAGTTATGTTAAGGATAATTTTAAACAGCGACAGCCATAATAAAATCCATGAGACTATGAAAAATCATGGCACTAAATAGACCATGAAAAGGACTATTATTTGTACATTAAAAACTGAAATAAATAGGGAGAGTACAACACTGCTCAACACAAACTGGAAGCATGTAAGATGGGGAACTTAATTATATTTTGCCACTGTTCACAAACCCATGAATGACCATGAAAGTCACATTGAGATTTGATTAGCTTGAAACTATTACATATATTTAGAATCAGGTTAATTAAATAATACAGAATCTATAAAAAGGAACATTTAATGTGCATCTACTGGGTGATAAAGATAAAGCCATATGATATGTGTTCAGAACACAGAAACATAAGCCCTGAATAATATAATAAGTCAGTATGGATAATTTAAGAACAGGACATTCTGATCCTTGCTTAATGAAATTCATTTTGCCCTCAAGTACTTTTTATGTTCATTATTTAGGATTCTAATAAAGATGCTATTATGTTTTATCAAATAATATTGCAGTTAATTTAATTTAAAATTTTTAGCTCTTTGGTATATGACATGGATCATGTGCAATAGTAATCAAATTATTTATTCCACAGACTCTCTAGGTTTTGAATGAGTTGAAGTATCTATTACATGATTTGGAAACAGAATGTTCTAAAGAAACATGTGTTGAGTTATTGATGGAACTTTTCCTTCCCAATCCAAACTGAGTGTAGACACTTAAATCAACTCCCATACATTACAAAAAAATAATGGTGTGGTCTTGTTAAACAATACTTTCTGTTCTTTTCTTAAAATCATCTTACTCAAAAGTTTTTGTAATTTTGAAAGGATTATGATATTAATTTATATGTGTAATAGTTTAGAAAGCTGAGAATAACATAAATCAATGATTGAGTTATAGTGCACTATTTTTAAAATTATGGAAAATTATTCAAATTTTCCTGAGGTAAATTACTTTGATGAAAAATAGTTTTGTAGAAAATTAGATTCAGATGGAATATGTTAAATATTTGGAAAAGCAAACTCAAAATAATATAATAAACCTACATGAATATCCTTTAAAAAATTTTAAAGTACTCATTTTGAGAATTCCTACTTAATGAAATTTAACATGCCTTCCAAGTACTCTTTCTTTGCATACATATTGATCATATTTTGTTTCTGTTAGTATTTTTTCCTTTTATATGCATCTCCCATTATTTTGATCACCAAAGCTGCTTACTTTTGTTTGGTTCTGTTTTTCTTGGCTCTTGTGATTGATTAGTCATGACTAGCTGTGCAAATTAACCAAATGGTTTACATTGGTGCACAGAGATACAATTTATAAGGGACCCATGATTTATACTCACAAAATCTCTGTATTGTATCAATATATACACATTTTATATTTTCTACCTATTATGCAATTGATTTTCTATTTAATAAAGCCTTTTTATTTTAAGCTTTTTTGTCTTCATCTCTAACTGTAGACTTTAAAGAAATGTAGCTAGAAAAATAATTTTCTATTTCTTTTTTATTTATAAACTGATTCCTCCAAATGCACATGACTTCTGGCAATAATACTACTTTAATCAAAACTATACTTCTTATTTTGAAGTTTTGTAGGTATACTACAATGGATAGATTAATTTCTCTAGTATAATAATTAATGTAGTAATAAATTACAAGTTATTGTGGTAGACATAAAAGCATAAACAATTTTGATGCTGTATTTTTCCAAATGATGATAGAACTGATCTTGAACTTTAGTGAATCTCTGGCTACCTTATTTTCCACTTGACAGTCCTGCAGTAAATCAAGCATTTATTTATACTAAAAAATACTGCTATTTCATATAGAGCTATAATTTAATATTCACTGAAGACAAAATTTGTGGTATGGGAGTCTGATTTTGTTATCTGCAGAACAAGCTGCATTTGGGTTCTGATATACAGTTTTCGTTGGCAAATGTCTTTTCCAGAAGTTAACCCAGTTAAGAAGGCTCTGTAAAAAGTAGACAAGAGCATTTCCTGAGCGCTGTAGACCTAGCCAAGTATTAACAATGCAGAACTGATGGTGTCATGTTTATTAATGACTCAGTAGGAGGGCCAGACATGAAACAAATGTGGATGTAGTTCATTCTTCATACTATTTTGATATTATAACAAACCAACAGGATAGAAATATTGATACAAAGTATATATCTTTTCATATATGTCCTTTCAATTTGCCTCTGAGCTGCCCAGATGATTTTTAAATTTTATATTTATTATATTTTAATTAAAACAAATGGTGTTCTCTATGTTTACACAGCAAGGTTGCCCTGTTTGTCTAGACATAGACTCATGTGTCAATGTAAAATCAAAGTAGCATTTAGGAAGGAAATTCTTGAAAGACGAAAGAACCACAAGAAATGCATAATTTTGTTTCAAATGAAAGGTTGTTCGGAGTCCTATATATTTTATGATGGAAGAGAAAGGCTAAGTTTAGCTATAAATTATAAAAACGATGGACCAATAAAGAAAAAAGTCTCCTTTTCCCCTAGTGTTTGATATTTGCATTGCTAGGAATCTTTCTTAAGAATCAATATAAAGTTATATCATAAGGAAATGTGTGGCATCTTAATTCTGAGGGTGCACCCATCCCTCCTGAATATCACCATATAGTGATGGAAAAGGCTTTTCTGCATGCGATGAGACAGGAAGTAATCTTTCCAGGGTTGCAGACTCCAAAAAGAACAGATGCCTTTCTAGAGACAAAAGTAGTTATTTATATCATCCAGCAGCAACATTATAACTTGGTGCTGTCTGAGATGAAATGTATAAAGAGAAACAGAAAAAAGACGAGTGGCCAGGTATTGGGAGAGATAGAGTCAGTAAAGCCAGATTCAGAAAATACATTTATTTAGTTTCAGCAAAATTAGTTAGATTTTAAGTAAAATGGCTCCCTTTTAATCCTTACTATATGTCAGTTAAGCTAATGCTTAACTCTAGATACATTTGATTCTTCCTATGATTAATGGACTATATTCGCCTTACCGGTTTGAATTCTGAAGGACACAAAGAAATTAGTCCCCGTTCTTATGAAATAAGAGCATTTATCAGCTCCACTGTGTTTGCAAAAGAAGATGCCGGTGCCCTTTGTATTATTGTAGGAGCTCAAGACAATGTTTCTTTACTTATGAGCAGATGTTTGAAATCCTCTAGGAGGTTTCTATAAGACTATGGAAATGAACTTGGCATGGGTACTGGGCTCCCAGGTGGAGCGGTGCACATGAGCTTCCTTAGAAGTGTTAGATCAAGGCTAGTCAGGGAGAGCAACAGAGCCTAGCCACCAAAAGCTGAGCTCTTTGGTGAATGACAGGTACAGGCTCCTTCTGAAGCATGAAAAGGAATGCTAAATGATTTCCCTGACAGAATAAATCTTCTGTTTGTTTGGTCTGGACCAGATGTGCTACAGGCTGATGTGGAAATGTCTGCTCATGCCAATTTCACTTTAAATCACAATTTGGCAGGCCAGTTAGGTTTGAAAGTTGCAGCCCATTTAGCAATTTAAACAGAAATATTTTCTAACAGTCTTTTCATTTAATTTGCAAATCCACAGCAGGGCCTAAATAGCGGTGATAAGGAAGAGTTCTTTGGCGATGTGGGTCACTTGCTAACAGAATTCTGTTTTGGATGGAATCCAGAAACATTGCTTTGTTTTCTGTGTTGTACCAGAGGGCCACTGTGCACAAATCTAGTAGCTCTCTGTGTCTAGCACTGTGCTAATGTCGAATTCTACGTTTTTGTCCATGACAGAGATGAAAGAAGTAAGAAATTGTAGATGGCCTACTAACTTTCAACTATACTATGCTATTCTCAAAATTTGGTGTTAGGGAGGATGTAAAACGACACAGTTTTCCAACATACATTAAGAATTTTATGTTGGTGGGCACCGGAACATTTATCATAGATATAACACTAAACACATTTTTTACAAAATTTAAAATTAACAGAAAATGTCAAACTTTTTTTTGAAAACTAAAACCATAAGTTTCAAAATGGCAGTGTTTGAATAATTATAATGACTGCCTAATCAGTAAATGCATTCTTCAATCCCGGTGTTCCTGATTCCACGAGGACTGGCATCTCACCCACTTCATTCATTCCCATAAGCCAAGTGCTGGAAAGAAGCTTGGTACATAGTAGTTGTTTAAAAAAACTTTGTTAACAAGTTATTCAAAAAATGGAATACATTTTATTGTTTAACTGGAAACCAGAGAAAGAATTTGTCAAAATGTTATTGATTTCTGTGGATGTAGATATAAAATTTGCACTCTTTCATAAAGTGCTTGACTGAAACACTTCCAAAGACTTTCAATTAAGAATAAGAAATGATCTTAACCATTCTGACTGGCGTGAGGTGGAATCTCAGAGTTGTTTTGATTTGCATTTCCCTGATGACTAAGGATGTTGAACATTTCTTTAGGTGGCTCTCAGCCCTATGAATTTCCTCAGTTGAAAATTCTGTTTAGCTCCGTTCCACATTTTTTGATAGGGTTATTTGGTTCTCTAGAGTCTAACTTCTTGAGTTCTTTGTATATATTGGATTAGCCCTCTGTCAGTCATAGAATTGGTAAAGGTCTTTTCCCAATTTGTTGGTTGCCATTTTGTCCTATTGACAGTGTCCTTTGCCTTACAGAAGCTTTGCAATTTCATGAGGTCCCATTTGTTGATTCTTGATCTTAGAGCATAAGTCATTGGTGTTCTGTTCAGGAACTTTTCCCCTGTACCCATGTGTTTAAGACTTTTCCCCATTTTCTCTTCTATTAGATTCAGTGTATCTGGTTTTATGTGGAGGTCCTTGATCCACTTGAACTTGAGCTTTGTACAGGGAGATAGGAATGGATCAATTTGCATTCTTCTGCATGTAGACCACCAGTTGAACCAGCACCATTTGTTGAAAATGCTGTCTTTTTTTCCACTGGATGGTTTTAGTTCCTTTGCCGAAAATCAAGTGACCTTAGGTGTGTGGGTTCATTTCTGGGTCTTCAATTCTATTCCATTGATCTACCTGCCTGTCATTGTACCAATACCATGCAGTTTTTATCACTACCGCTCTGTAGTACAGCTTGAGGTCAGGGATGCTGATTCCCCCTGAAGTTCTTTTGTTGTTTAGAATAGTTTTTGCTATCCTGGGATTTTTGTTATTCCAGATGAATTTGAGAATTGCTCTTTCTAATTAGATCTCTGACAAAATATCATTTTTTTCAATACAGCAGACTGACAAACACAAAAATGTTTGCAAATATGTAGCTACAAAGATATGTAGAGATAGAGATTCTTGTGCTTTGATAGTAGGTCAATTTGGGGATGACTTTGTAAATTGAAATTGCACGTGCCATGACTGGGCAGCTCCATATCCCAGAATGCATCACAGAGCACTGAGTACAAGGAAGTAGGCCTATGTGTATAAGGAAGCATAGACCTGCGTGTGAAGAGGTACACACCTGTGTATGTGGAAGGATGCACTGTGTACCAGGAAGCATGTGCTTGTGTATGAGGAGTCATGAACTAGTGACTACTATAAGCATGCATGTACCACAATGCATGTACCTGTGTATAACGATGCATGCACCTGTGTATAAATAAATATACATGTACCTTTAACTGAGGGTATATTGACCTATGTATAAGGTATAAGGATGCATGCACCTATAACTATTGATATACGGACGTATGTATAAGGATGCACATAAAACGATAACCAGGAAAACTTCAGCTAATATTGCTTGCTGTTGCCAATACTAGAAATAATCTCACTAATAGTCTATCAGCAAGAGAAATGTTAATTATAGCGCTCCCACTTTAAGAAATAATGTAAGGTCAGTAAAAGTAAAGATCAAATGTATTTAAAATGAACTAACTCATTTGTTGTTTCATTTAATTTATGTTTTAGTGTATGTGTGTGTGTGTGTGTGTGTGTGTGTGTGTGTGTGTGTGTGTGTGTATGCGTATTGCATAGTGCTAATATACCACATGGCAAAGTTAGCAGTGGCTACCTGAAACTTCCTTAAATATTTTATAAAGCAGCCTATTCTTTATTGGCCGAACCATAGGTCATGTTTACAGTCAATGCTGGAACTGTCTAGGGATTTTCACACATACCATTATGATTTATTTTCAGATTTGATCCAGGGCATTTTTTCCAACATGAGGAAACATTGGGGTAATTAAAGTGGCATTTTGTGAAATGGATGTTTCAGTGTAATAAATACTGTTGCAGGCACCTGGAACACTTTATTACCCAAAAATGCTTCATGTTTTAGTCACCACAGGAACGAACATCATAAACATGAGTTTCATGTATTCACACTGTGAATTGTGTGAATTGTGGTGCCTGCTTCTTCGGTGCTTTACTGCTGATCCAGTAAATGGATCCCAGGTGATATTTTAGTGCCCAAATCCTCTTGTCTTCAACAGTTAGTTAAAACAAACAAACAAAGAAAAAAAATGAGGAAAAGCTGAGGCAACCTTAGATACCTTAACAGTTGTGTTGTTAGAAGAACATTAATCTGAGCATTCTGACTGGTGTGAGGTGGAATCTCAGGGTCATTTTGGTTTGCATTTCCCTGATGATTAAGAATGTTGAACAGTTCTTTAGATGTTTCTCAGCCCTTCAAGTTTCCTCGGATGAGAATTCTCTGTTTAGCTCTGTGACCCAGTTTTATTTATGATTTTTAAAATTTAAAAATTTTTTATTGATTATTTTATTTATTTATATTTCAAATGTTATCCCCCTTCCATGTTTCCCCTCCACAAGCCCCCTATCCCTTCCTCCCTCCCCCTGCTTTTATAAGGGTGCTCCCCCACATGCCCAGATACTCTTGCCTCAGCACCCTAGTGTTCCCCTATCCTGTGTCATCAAGCTTCCACATGACCAAGGGGCTCCCCTCCAAACAGGGCTATTTGGTTCTAATTTCTTGAGTTCTTTGTATATTTTGGATATTAGCCCTTTATCGATTGTAGAGTTGGTAAAGATCTTTTCCCAATCTGTGGGTTGCTGTTTTGTCCTATTGACAGTGTCCTTTGCCTTACAGAAGCTTTTTAATTTTATGAGGTCCCTTTGGGCAACTGTTGATCTTAGGGCATAAGCCATTGGTATTCTGTTCAGGAAAATTTCCCCCGTGCCCATGTGTTCAAGGCTCTTCCCCACTTTCTCTTCTATTAGTTTCAGCATATCTGGTTTTATGTGGATGTCCTTGATCCACTTGGACTTGAACTTTGTACATGGTATGTAGAATAGATAAATTTGTATTCTTCTACATGCTGACTGCCAGTTGAACCAGCACAATTTGTTGAAAATGCTGTCTTTATTCCACTGGATGGTTTTGGCTTCTTCGTCAAAGATCAAGTGACTGTAAGTGTGTAGGTTTATTTCTGGGTCTTCAATTCTATTCTATTGATCTACCTGCCTGTCTTTGTACCAATACTATGTGATTTTTAATCACTATTGCTTTGCAGTACAGTTTGAGGTTAGGGATAGTGATTCCCTCAGAATTTATTGTTGAGACTAGTTTTCACTATCCTGAGTTTTTTTGTTATTCCAGATGAATTTGAGAATTGCTCTATCTCTGTGAAGAACTGAGTTGGAATTTTCAGACTGAGCCTGGGGACCCCAATGGAAGAGCTAGGGGAAGGACTGAGGGAGCTGAAGGAGATTGGAAGAACAATATCCACTAACCAGACCACCAAGAGCTCTAAGAGACTAAAGCACCAACCAAAGAGTGTACATGGAGGGACTCATGGCTCCAGATACATATGTAGCAGAGGATGGCCATGTCTGACATCAGTGTGAGGGGAGGCCCTTGGAACTGTGGAGGCTTGATGCCCCAGTGTAGGGGGATGCTAGAGTGGTGAAGCAGAAACTGGTGCATGGGTGGAAGAGCACCCTTATAAGGAAAAGGGGAAGGAGGAGAGTAGGGGTGGGATGGGAGTAACTGGGAAGGGGGGTATCATTTGAAATGTAAATGAATAAAATGATTAATAAAAAGGTACTTGTAATCATGTAAACAAAAATATTACAAATGAAATTGTAGATTGTCAGATATTTGATCCTGGACTGTTCTCTTTTTTTCTCTATGCAGCGATGAATTTCACTGTTGTGTATCAAAATGAAAAAACAATGTAAATGAAAGTTCTGGCCAACTTGTCATTGGGCTGGCTTTAATCGAGCTTTAAGAGTTGTCATTCTGATTCATTTGACCATGGTGAGACTGAGTCCTGGTTTTTGTCGTCACTCCAGGTTACACACTCACATCGAGAAACCACAAATAGGAGTGACCACGTCACTTGTCAGTTTTGTTTAAATTGCTAATGCTTCTGGCAATATCTATCAGCAGTTGTATCTCTCATTTGTTGATTTTGGATTTCATACAGACAGGAATTTTTTTTTTTTTGTAGGTTATGAAAGTGTGGTCATATGAACCATTGAAAATTGGTCTATGGATCTGAAGAGAGAGTTCTCAAAAGAAGAATTGAAGGTAGCTATTAAATATCTCAAGAGGACAAAATGGCAACCAACAGATTGGGAAAAGATCTTAACCAATTCTATGTCTGATAGAGGAGGACTAATATCCAATATATACAAAGAACGCAAGAAGTTAGACTCTAAAAAACCAAATAACCCTATCAAAAAATGGGGAACAGAGCTAAGCAGAGAATTCTCAACTGAGGAAATCTGCAGGCTGAGAAGCACCTAAAGAAATGCTCAACATCCTTAGTCATCAGGGAAATGCAAATCAAAACAAGTCTGAGATTCCACCTCACACCAGTCAGAATGGCTAAGATCAAAAACTCAGG
>CM052709.1:22398483-22439377 GCA_028551405.1 Uromys caudimaculatus
CTGAAGGAGCTGAAGGAATTTGCAGCCCCATGGAGGGAGCAAGAGAGTCAATGGGCCTGACCCCCCCCCCCCCCGGTCCTCCTGGAGTTTGGACCACCAACCAAAGAATACACATTGATGAACTTATGGTTTGGACCACATATGTGGCAGAGGATGACCTCGATGGCCATCAGGGAGGGAGGAAAGGCCCTTGGGCCTGAGGATGTTAGAGGCCCCAGTAAAGGGGAATGTCAAGGCAGGAATATGGGGATGGGTGGATGGGGGGTGGGGGGTGGGGGGTGGAATTCCCTCCTAGAGGCGGGTTGAGGAGGAGAGAGGGGGTATCCAAAGAGGAGACCCAGAAAAGGGGAAACATTGGAAATGTACATAAAATATCAAAAATAAAAAAGGAAAAATATATAAATAAATAAATAATAAACCTGATATTCAATACAAAAAAAGAAAAAAAAAGAAAAGAAGTGCTAACTTCTTGGCAAAATGTTTAATCACAAGAAATACAAATTAAAATAATAATGAAGTATTTTCAACTTGAATAACAAGCATTTGCACAACTTCAAGGGAGCAAATTAATAAAAAGTAGCTAACATTTACTGAGTCCCATGAGAGATAAAACCTTACATGGTCGTAGTACATATTGTTACCACATTTCTGGCAAATATTTGGAAAGATTAAGCAAACTTTTAATGTTTTTCATACCAAGACATTCTATCATAGCAATTATATTTTTATGTCTTAGAAATCTTATTGATATATAATTCTCATAGATGGGAACTACACGCTACACTTTAGCAAACACATTTCAACAATAGTTTGAATAAAACACTGACATTTAATTTGGGTATTTATGTTTGCTTATCTAGTGTAACAGGTGTAAGAAATTAATTATTTGATACCTAACAAGGAGAAATGATTGAGAAACAGTTTAAAAAAAAAAGACCAAGTGTAAATTTAAAAAATGTATTTATGTATTTGTGAGGGTTGAAGGATATGCACACATGTTTGTATGGAAGTGTCCATGTGCATGCATGTGTGGAGGGCAGGGTGGGACTTCAAACGCTGGGTGTCATTCTTTAACTTTTTCTCCCAAGATAGTCTTTTGCTGAACCTAGAATTAGCTGGTCAGGGGATCAGGCGGCTAGCCATCAAACCTCACTGGTAACCCTTTCTCCACCTCTTCTCAGTTCTAGTGTTACAGATGTGCAGCCAAGTATTTCATGTGGATGCTGGGTATCCAAACTCAGATCTTAAGGTTTCGTCAGCAAGTATTTATGTTCAGCGTGTCATCTTGCCAGCATGAGGGAATTGGGTGATATTTGATGATTTAACATTCATTTAAATTCTAATATATTCCATACATTCAAGCTGTACTCCCGTGTGAGTGTATATGTGCAGAAACAAACAAACAAACAAATAAGCAAACAAACTAACAGCTTATGAAGAGGCAATGCACATGTTCCTTATAGATAAGGATGCTGAGTATTTCTTTAAGTGTTTCTTAGACATTTGAGATCTCTCTATTGAGAATTCTCTCTTTAGATATGTATCCTATTTTAAAAATTGGATTATTTGGTTTGTTGATAATTTGAGTTCTTTACATATTTTGTGTATTAGACCTCTATTGAATGTGGCATTGGTGAAAATCTTTTCCCTTTCTCTAGACTGCTGTTTTGTTGAATCAACAGTGTCCTTTGCCTCACTGAAGCTTTTCAGCTTCATGAGGTCCCATTTATTAATTGTTGATCTCAGAGCCTTAAGCATTGGTCTATGAGTCAGAAAGTTGTCTTCTGTACTAATGTATTCAAGGCTATTGCCTACTTTCTCTTCTGTCAGGCTCAATGTATGTGGATTTATATTAAGATTTTGATCCATTTCGACTTGAGTTTTGTGCATGGTAGTAGATATGAATTTATTTGCCTTCTTCTACATGCAGACATCCAATTTGACTAGTACCATTTGTTGAGATGATTACCTTTTTCAGTGTGCATTTATGGCTTCTTTGTAAAAAAAACAGGTGTCCATAGGTGTATGAATTTATATCTTGCAATTTTCTTCTATTGGTCAACATTTCAGTTTTTATGCTAATACCATGCAGCTTTCATTACTATAGCTCTGTAGTACAACTTGAAATCAGGGATGGTGATTTCTCCAGCAGTTCTTTTATTGTTCAGGATTGTGTTAGATATCCTGGATTTTTGTTTTACTTTGAGATTCCATCTTACACCTTTCAGAATGGTTAAGGTAAAAAACAGATGTGACAGCTTTTGCTGGTATGGATGTGGAGCAAGTGAAATACTCCTCCGTTGCTGGTGGGAATGAAAATTTTACAGCCACTATGGAAATCAATATGGCAGTTCTTCAGAAAATTGGGAATTGATCTAGCTCAAGATCCAGCTATGCCCCTCATGGGCATATACCCAAAGGATGCCCTAGTCTCCTAGAAGGATACTTGTTCTACTATGTTCATAGTAGCTTTATTCATAATAGGCCTAAACTGGAGAAAACTAGATTGAGATAGAGATTCAGTTGAGCTGTTCCTCAACTGAAGAGTAGATAAAGAAAATGTGGCACATTTACATAATGGAGTATTACTCAGCTATTAAAAACAATGT
The DNA here is from genome assembly GCA_028551405.1 of Uromys caudimaculatus. Taxonomy (NCBI): domain Eukaryota; kingdom Metazoa; phylum Chordata; class Mammalia; order Rodentia; family Muridae; genus Uromys; species Uromys caudimaculatus. Next base: position 22,401,093 of record CM052709.1, read on the forward strand.
CTTGAAATTTGCTGGCTAATTGATGCAATTAGAAAAAAATATCATCCTGAGTGAGGTAACCCATATCCAGAAAGACAAATATCATATGTATTCGTTTATAAATAGATACTAGCTCTTAAGTAAAAGATTATCAAATGAATATCCACAAACCTAGAGAGGTTAGGTAACAAGGAGGCTCTAGGGGTGACTCATGGACCTTTCTGGGAAGGGAAAATAGAATAAAATTTGCAGGTAGACTGGGAGTGGATGAGGACAAGATCGGGTGTGTGTTGGAAGGAATAGAGGTAGAGAATGTGGGGAGAGACATCTAGAATGGATGAGCATTTTGGATCATAGTGTGGAAACCCAATGCGGTGGAACTTCTGGAATCTATGATGATTATCCTATTGTGGATTCCTAGTAATGGAGGATATAGAGTATGAACTGTCTATGTTTTGTAGCAAGACAAAGCTTCCAGTGGTGAGACTGGGTTGTATTTAGTTGAGTTATTGGCTGATGGGGGTCTAGTAGAGATTCCCCAAACCTGAGTCTGATGCTAGGACATAGGGCCACTTTGAAAACTGAAAGTAGGGCTTTATTGCCAAGAACAACATCCACATAGCTCATGGAAAGTAGAGAGGTTGAGCTGGTGCCTGCATGCAGCATTCTCCCTTAGTTCTAGTCTTTTGGGGTTTGGAATATATTCTTCAGACTATGGAAAAAGAAACCTAGATACCAACCCAGTCATAAACCCTGGACCTATATAGTCTGTCCTGCCTGCAAGATGTGCTGGGGCAGTGGTGGCACAAAACTTGTGGGAGTAGCCAAACAACCTTTGGTTTAAACTTGAGATCCATGTTACAAGAAAGAGCCTATGACTTATATTATCTGGATGGGCCAAAACTAAAGGCTGAATAGTCAAGAGTCTGAGGGTAGAACAAAACAGTGCTGGCAAAACCAAGCAAACAGAAAGTAAACAAAACAACCCTTTCCCCCTACAGACCAAACCAAACCAAACCAAACCAAACCAGACCAAACCAAATAACCAATGAAATGATTCCTAATGATGTTCCTCTATACTCACTGATTGACGCCTTGTCCAGTTGTCATCAGAGAGGCTTCCTCCCCGAGCAGATGAGTGCAGGTATAGAGACTCATATTCAGACATTATGCAGAGAAAGAGTCTAAATTGGAGGTCTTCATCCAGTCCCTTTCCTAGTTGCTCTGGGAACCCTGTGGAAGAGGGGGAGGAAAGATTGTAGGAGTCAGAGGCGATGGAGGACACCAGGAGAACATGGCTCACTGAATTAACTAAGTATGGCTCGCATGGGCTCACAGAGCAAAGCAGCAAGCATGGGGCTAGTATGGGTCTGCACCAGATCCTCTGTATGTATGTTATGGCTGTTAGCTTGGCGGTGTTGTGGGACTCCTAATAGTAAAAGCAGGTGTGTTTCTGACTCTTTTGCCTTCTCTTAAGACTCTTTTCTTCCTATTGTGTTGCCTTGTCCAGTTTTGATATGAGGGCTTTTGTAGTGTCCTAAATATATATATGTGTGTGTGTGTGTCTGTGTGTGTGTGTGTGTGTGTGTGTGTGTGTGTCTGTGTCTCTGTGTCTCTGTGTCTGTGTGTGTGTGTCTGTGTGTGTGTATGTATATGTGTGTGTACGTGTGTGTGTAATTACATATATATAATTACAGGATTATATATGTACACACACATATGAAAGCAAAAGAAAGAAAAAAGAAAAAGAAAAAGAAAAGAAAGCTATAGCAGAAACAACAATTAAATTTTATAAATAAAAACATCTTCATATTTTAAAATATTAAAAACAATAACATCAAAAAAATTACCAAAAGCAGGAATGTGAATATAGGTTCATTTTTCAATGATGTATCTTTCTTTTAAATTTTCATGGTGACCATGTGTATTATAGACTACCTGACTCTAAAAGAGACATAAAAAGATAATGTACACTCATATATATATAAAGCTAATACAAGGCTCATTTACTCTCAGACTTTTTCTTTCTCTCTTTATAGGTATGACTCTCTAATACACTCATAATTTACATGCTGATGGGAGACACACATGAAGTCAGATGCCAGTGATTGTGGTTTGAGAACTCTAGACATGAATACTACTTTCTCCTAGCAGAGAAGACTTTTGCATTCACTTGATACGAATTAGGCTGTCTGTCATATTTCCCTATAATACACAGTATATAGGGAAGGTGCTCAAAATGTCAATTTCTTAGGCCCTTCCTGGATTGTTGGATTAAAAATTTGACATAAGCAATTGAAGAAAGGAAAGGCTTATTTTGACCCAGGGTTTAGTTCAAGGAAGAAAGACATGTGACAAGAGCATGTAGTTTCTGGTCAATTTCCTCTACAATTAGTAAACCAAGTGAACAGTTAGCAGGTCATGGCTATAAAACTTCAAACCTCATGTCTCACCACTGGTCTGCTACCTCAATAGATGTTTCAGTCCTAAAGGCTTCACAATGCCCCCAAACAGCAATCCCAGCTTGGGGCATGAGCCTGTAAGGGATGGTTCACATTCAAACCACATATAGCAAGAATCTGGTTTTAAATACGGTCATGGGTAATTCTCATCAGGAATGATTGAAAAACAATGCTGTAAGAGATGTTTTTAAAAGGCAAAAGACACTTGGTTTTGGTTCTCATTGTTTAAGGAGAAAAGTACAGAAGGCAAATGGAAAGGTGCTGGTGAGGCTACATGGAAGCAGAGGTCATTTAATTCAGAATAACGAGAGCAAATTGAATGCAACTGAAACAGGGGCAATTGAGGTAGCACAGCAATTAAGAGTTCTTGTTGGATCCGGTTTCCATCTGTGGTGGGAGACCTCTGCCTGAGTCACCAGGGCTCCATAGCCAAATAGAGCCAGGAGAAAGCCACCCTCCCAGGAGTGTGGAAAAGTCTTGAGTGGGGTTAAGATGAGCATCACTGCTCAGCAGGAAGCACCTGGAATCCTCAGGACACAGGGACTGAGGAAAAGCCTGGGGCAGGAGACTTCTGGTTTCCATCTGTGGCTGGGGACTTCAGCCTGTGCCACAGGGCTCCTTAGCCAAATACTGCCAGGAGATAGCTAGAATTCCAGGAGTTTGGACAAGCCTGTCTGCTTAGACGGACCCACCTGGTATCCCAGTACACAGTGACAGAGGACTGGTCTGGTTTCATTCAGCGGCCAGGGAGCTGAACCTATGACACAGGGCTCCATATTCAAATCTTGCCAGGACAGAGCTGGTATCCCAGGAGTGCTGACAAACCTTAGAGCACAGGCAAGATCACCATTTCTTTTCAAATTCACTGGGTCAAGAGGGACCCTTGCAGAGCCATCAGGACACAGGAACCAAGGGACAGCTGGGGACAAGATCCTTCTGGTTTCTGTCTGTACCCCAGAGCTGACCCTGTGCCACAGCTCTCCAAACCCAAATTCCTCTCAGAGAGAGCTGGTCTTTAAGGAGTATTGACACAGAAGCTTGCAGGAGGGACAAGCCACAGCCAGAGAGCAAGACCAGCTAACACCAGAGTTAACCAGATGGCAAAAGGCAAGGGCAAGGACATATGGAACAGAAACCAAGGCTACTTGGCATCATCAGAACCCAGTTCTCCCACCGCAGCGAGCCCTGGATACTCCAATACACCAGAAAAGCAAGACTCAGATTTAAAATGATTTCTCATGAGGATGATAGAAGATTTTAAGAAGGAAATAAATAACTCCCTGAAAGAAATACAAGAGAACACAGGTAAACAACTAGAAACCATTAAAGAGGAAACACATAAATCCATTAATGAATTATAGGAAAACACAATCAAACAGGCAGAATTACATGAAAAAAAAATTAAACAGACAAAGGAAACGAAAATCATCCAGGAGCTAAAAATAGAAATAGAAGCAATAAAGAAATCACAAAGGGAGAAAACCCTGGAGTTAGAAAACCTAGAAAAGAGATCAGGAGCCATTGATGCAAGCATCACCAACAGAATACAAGAGATAGAAGAGAGAATCTCAGGTGAGGAAGATATCATAGAAAACATTGACACAACGGTCAAAGAAAATGCATAATGCAAAAAGCTCCTAACCCAAAACATTCAGGATATCCAGGATACAATGAGAAGACAGAACCTGAGGATAATAGGTATAGAAGATAGTGAAGATTCCCAACTTAAAGGACCAGTAAATATCTTCAACATAATTATAGAAGAAAACTTCCCTAACCTAAAGAAAGAGATGAACATAAATATACAAGAAGCCTACCGAACTCCAAATAGATTGGACCAGAAAGGAAATCCCTTCTGTCACATTATAGTGAAAACACCCAATACACTAAACAAGGAAAGAATATTAAAAGCAGTAAGGGAAAAAGGTCAAGTAACATAAAGGCAGACCTATGAGAATTACACCAGACTTCTCACCAGAGACTATGAAAGCTAGAAGATCCTGGGCAGAACCCATACAGACCCTAAGAGAACACAACTGCCAACCCAGGCTGCTATATCCAGCAAAATTCTCAATTATCATAGATTGTGAAACCGAACTATTCTATGACAAAAAAAATTTACACAATATGTTTTCAAAAACCCAGCCCTACAAAGGATAATAGACAGAAAACGCCAATTCAAGGAGGGAAACTATACCCTAGAAAAAGCAAGAAAGTAATCTTTCAAGAAACTCAAAAGAAGATAGCCACACAAATATAATAATAACATCAAAAATAACAGGAACCAACAATCGCTATTCCTCAATAACTCTAAACATCAATGGACTCAGTTCCCCAATAAAAAGACATAAACTGACAGACTGGATCCATAAAGAGGACACAGAATTTTGCTGCATTCAGGAAACACACCTCCGTGTTAAAGACAAAAACTACCTCAGAGTAAAGGGCTGGAAAACAATTTTCCAGGCAAATGGTTACAAGAAACAGGCTGGTGTAGCCATTCTAATATTGAATAAATTCGACTTTCACACAAAAGTCATCGAAAAAGGTAAGGAAGGACACTTCATACTCATCAAAGGAAAAATCTACCAAGAAGAACTCTCAATTCTCAACATCTATGCTCCAGTTGCAGGGCACCAACATTCATAAAAGAAACTTTACTAAACCTCAAAGCACATTGCACCTCACACAATAATAGTAGGAGACTTCAACACCTCATTATCATCAATGGACAGATCTTGGAAACACCAACTATAAACATAGACACAGTGAAACTAACAGATGTTATGAACCAAATGGATTTAACAGATATCTATAGAACATTTAAGCCTAAATCAAAATATTATACCTTCTTCTCAGCACCTCATGGCACCTTTGTCAAAATTGACCATAGAGTCGATTCCAAAGCAAACCTCAACAGATATAAGAAGATTGAAATAATCCCATGCCTCCTATCAGATCACTAAGGATTAAGGCTGGTCTTCAATGGCAACAACAACAACAGAAAGCCCACATACACATGGAAGCTGAAAAGTGCTCTAATCAATGATAAATTGGTCAAGGAAGAAATAAAGAAATTAAAGACTTCCTAGAATTTAATGTAATGAAAGTACAACATTCCCAAACTTATGGGACACAATGAAAGGAGTGTTAAGAGGAAAACTCATAGCTCTGAGTGCCTCCAAAAAAGAAACTGGAGAGAGCATACACTAACAGCTTTACAGCACACCTGAAAGCTCTAGAACAAAAAGAAGCTAATAAACACAAGAGGAGTAGAAGGCAGGATATAAACAAACTCAGGGATGAAATCAACCAAGTAGAAACAAGAAGAACTATACAAAGAATGAACAAAACCAGGAGCTGGTTCTTTGAGAAAATCAACAAGATAGACAAACCCTTAGCCAGACTAGCCAAATGGCACAGAGACAGGATCCAAATAAACACAATTAGAAATGAAAAGGGAGACATAAAAACAGATTCTGGGAAATTCAAAAAATCATCAGATCCTACTACAAAAGCCTATACTCAATAAAACTGGAAAATCTGGATGAAATGGACAATTTTCTAGACAGATACCAAATACCAAAGTTAAGTCAGGATCAGATAAATGATCTAAACAGTCCCATAATGCTTAAAGAAATAGAAGCAGTCATTAAAAGTCTCCCAACCAAAAAAAGCCCAGGATCAGATGGGTTCACTGCAGAATTCTATCAGACCTTCAAAGAAGACCTAATAACAATATTCTTCAATCTATTCCACAAAATAGAAACAGAAGGAACACTACCCAATTCCTTCTATGAGGCCACAATCACACTGATACCAAAACCTCAGAAAGATCCAACTAAGAAAGAAAACCTCAGACCAATTTCCCTTATGAATATCTATGCAAAAATACTCAATAAAATTCTTGCAAACTGAATCCAAGAACACATCAAAACGGTCATTCAACGTGATCAAGTAGGTTTCATCCCAGGAATGTAGGGATGGTTCAATACCTGGAAATCCATTAATATAATCCACTACATAAACAAACTCAAAGAAAAAACCACATGGTCATTTCATTAGATGTTGAAAAAGCATTTGACAAAATTCAACATCCTTTCATGATAAAAGTCTTGGAAAGATCAGGAATTCAAGGCCCATACCTAAACATAGTAAAAGCAATATATAGCAATCCAGTAATCAACATCAAACTAAATGGAGAGAAACTCAAAGCAATCCCACTAAAATCAGGGACTAGACAAGTCTGCCCTCTCTCTCTCCCTATCTATTCAATATAGTAATTGAAGTTCTAGCTAGAGCAATTAGACAACAAAAGGATGTCAAAGGGATGCAAATTGGAAAGGAAGAATTCAAAATATCACTGTTTGAAGATGATAAGATCGTATACTTAAGTGACCCAAAAAACTCCACCAGAGAACAGTTGCAGCTGATAAACAACTTCAGCAAAGTGGCGGGATATCAAATTAACTCATACAAATCAGTAGCCTTCCTATACTCAAAGGATAAACAGGCTGAGAAAGAAATTAGGGAAATCACACCAGTCACAATTGTCACAAACAATATAAAGTATCTTGGTGTGACTCTAACCAAACAAGTGAAAGATCTGTATGACAAGAACTTCAAGTCTCTGAAAAAAGAAATCGAAGAAGACCTCAGTAGATGGAAAGATCTCCCATGCTCATGGATTGGCAGGATTAATATAATAAAAATGGCCATACTGTCAAAAGTAATCTACAGATTCATTGCAATCCCCATCAAAATTCCAACTCGATTCTTCATAGACTTAGAAAGAGCAATTCTCAAATTCATTTGGAGTAACAAAAAACCGAGGATAGCAAAATCTATTCTCAACAATGAAAGAACTTGAGGGGGAATCAGCATTCCTGACCTCAGGCTGTACTACAGAGCAGTAGTGATAAAAACTGCATGGTCTTGGTACAGTGACAGGCAGGTAGATCAATGAAATAGAATTGAAGATGCAGAAATGAACCCACACACTTATGGTCACTTGATTTTCGACAAAGGAGCTAAAACCACCCAGTGGAAAAAAGACAGCATTTTCAACAAATGGTGCTGGTTCAATTGGCAGTCTACATGTTGAAGAATGCAAATTGATCCATTCCTATCTCCTTGTACAAAGCTCAAGTCCAAGTGGATTAAAGACCTCCACATAAAACCAGATAAACTGAATCTAATAGGAGAGAAAGTGGGGAAAAGTCTTGAACACATGGGCACAGGGGAATAGTTTCTGAACAGAACATCAATGGCTTATGCTCTAAGATCAAGAATCAACAAATGGGACCTCATGAAATTGCAAAGCTTCTGTAAGGCAAAGGACACTGCCAATAGGACAAAATGGCAACCAACAGTTTGAGAAAAGATCTTTACCAATCCTACCTCTGATAGAGGGCTAATATCCAATATATACAAAGAACTCAAGAAGTCAGACTGCAGAGAACCAAATAACCCTATCAAAAAATGGGCAGAGCTAAACAGAGAATTCCCAACTGAGGAAACTCGAAGGGCAGAGAAGCACCTAAAGAAATTTTCAACATCCTTAGTTATCAGGGAAATCTAAATCAAAACAACCCTGAGATTGCACGTCATACCAGTCAGAATGGCTAAGATCTAATACTCAGGTGACAGCAGATGTTGGCGAGGATGTCGGGAAAGGGGAACACTCCTCCATTACTGGTGGGATTGCAAGCTGGTACAACCACTCTGGAAATCTGTTTGGTGGACCTTCAGATAGATGGACATAATACTACCTGAGGACCCAGCCATACCACTCTTGGGCATATACCCAGAAGATGCTCCAACATGTAATATAGACACATCCTCCACTATGTTCATAGCAGCCATATTTATAATAGCCAGAAGCTAGAAACAACCCAGATTCCCTCATCAGAGGAATGGATACAGAAAACGTGGTACATTTACACAATGGAATACTACGCAGCAATTAAAAATAATGACTTCATGAAATTCACAGGCAAATGGATGGAAATCGCAAATATCATCCTGAGTGAGGTAACTCAGTCACAAAGAATGAACATGGTATGTACTCACTGATAAGTGAATATTAGCCCAAAAGTTCGGAATACCCAAGTTTCACTTTACAGTAACCATTGGACTGAGTGTGAGGTCTTAGATGGAGGATTTGGAGAAGGGACTGAAGGAGTTGAGGCAGTTTGCAGCACCATGGAGGGAGCAACAGTGTTAACTGCTCTGACACCCCCCCCCCCCCGTGCTCCTGGAGACTTGACCACCAACCAAAGAATACCCATGGAGGGACCCATGGTTCAGACCACATATGTGGCAGAGCAGGCTCTTATTGGCCATCCGGGAGAGGAGAGGCCCTTGAGCCTGAGGGTGTTAGAGGCCCCAGTATAGGGAAATGCCAAGGTGGGAAGATAGGAGTGGGTGGGGGAATATCCTCATAGAGGCGGGGGGGGGGGAATATGGAGTTTCCAAAGTGGAGACCTGGAGAGGGGGAAACATTTGAAATGTAAATAAAGTATCAAAAAAAACCCAAAAATCCAAAAAGAAAGAAAAGAATAGGCTTCTAAGAGATAATATTTAAAATGTAATAAGGTAAAACAAAAAATAAAATATCACATCAAAGTTGAACAATACAGACCTAAAAGGAAAAGACTGCAAGAGACAGACAGCCACTCACTTGCACACTCAAGAATCCCGTAAAAGTATTCAGGAGGAAGCCACAAGTCATACACAGAGGACCTGGTGTAGACCCCTGCAGGCTGTGTGTTTGCTGCCTCAATCTCTGTGGGCTTTGATCCTGTTGACTTAGGGGCCCTTGTTTTCTTTGTGTCCTCCATTTTCTCTGGCTCTTACACTCTTTCATCTTTGTCTTCTGACTTTTCATCCTTTTATACGAGTGGGGGGGAAGATGGTGAGAATATTAGGCCTCTGCAAACAAGTGCTAGTCATAACTGAATAGTCATAACTATTCAGTGAACGTATTTAATTCTTTCCAAACCCCTCATTTATCTGCCTCTTAGAAACCTGGGTTCCTACCGCCAGTGTGACCGTTATAAAGCCCTTACTAACTTGATTACATATCTCTGTGAGGTTAGAGTCTAGATGGCATCTCTCAAGGCACTCTGTATTTTTCTCTGCCTTGTCATATGATAGGATGCTGCTAACCCTCAGAATTAGGTGGGCATGAGAAACACATGTGCTTGGAGATGATCAAAGTCTATTAGAGAACACTGCAGAGAAGCTGGGCGATTTTGCCCTCCCACTTGGAATTTTGATTGATGTTCTTAATTTCAGTGGTGGGGTCAGACTCCTGAAATGGTGATGAGATTTTTTCAGCAGACTGATGCTCTGACATTATTGTGAGCAACAATTAGTCCCAAGATGCCTTTTATTTCTGGGATGGCAATCTTAGAAGTAATTCGCCAACTAGATGAACAGCTGCAGATATCCTCAGATTTGAAAGCATTGTTCTTTCTGCAGGACTGGCAATAAGACTCCAAATGTGAGCAGTTTTGCACCTATGAAGAACTATTCTGTCAGCACACTTAATTATGTATGATAAAAATGCCTCTAATTTCAGTGACAATGTGCATTACACATCAACCAACAATAACAACCAGAGACTGAAAAAAACCCTGGTTTTGTTATTGTTCCATGTGTCACACATGGGGGAAAAAAAAGAAAGAAAAAGATAAACTCTTTTACAAATGTTTTAAAATAGAACATATTTTGAAAACACATTAATGTATATAACCTTCCTTTAGTAATGTAAGTCAATCTTTAAATGTAAGAAATGATGGTATAATGTATAATCTTTGAGCACTAGTAAATTATGTTTTATATAAGTAAATAGTATTAAAAAAAAACTGTTCATGAATTAAAAAAAGAGGAGTTATTGTTGCTCTTACAGAGGACCATAGTTGTGTTTCTAGGACCCTTATCAGGTAATTCAAAACTGCCTGTAATTCAAGCTTCACAGGATACAAAATTTTTTTTTGGTTTCCAAGGGTACCTTCATGCACGTGGGCATACATACATTAAAAACACACAACACACACACACACACACACACACACACACATACACTCCAATAAAAAATTTAAAAAATAATCTAAAGAAAATAATTGAAGCTAGAGATGATTTCATGATAAAGATGCTGGCACTTTAGTGATGACATTGAAACTTATGTTTTTTTCTACACACGTCTTAGGAGATTTGCCCCTTCACCGTGGAAGTCGTGATTTACAGGTCGACATTAACAGTGTTAGACTGTCAAGTACAATATATTCTTTTTTTCCATAACTTTTCTTAAGTTATCATGGACACAGTAAAAATCTGGAGATTATAGAGCACTCTGCACCTCATAGAAAGAACAAATAATACTATGTAAGAAAACTACAATATCCCTGTAATTCAGATGTGTTTTCTACACAAAGAAAAATCAATACTGCTTCAGGAGAAGTTTCAGATAATGTATGGCTAACCTCACTACGTTAAGGTGAGAACTTTTTGGAGAATCAATATTTCAAAGAAATACACTATTATGATGAAGTAATATAAAAATTCAAAAGTTAGACAGTACAACAGAAGAGATGATTTTGTATCTTGAGAATATACAGACTTGGGAAAAAAACCCAAATTGTTCTAGGCTATGAGCTACAAGATATCATACAATATTATCAAATGTAGCATGCTGACCTAGATTGAATCTTGACCAAAATAAAACTCAAACAGTGCTGGGAAAACTGAAGAAATTTGAATAAATGTTGAATATCAAAAGCCATTATGAAACAATTATTTATTTGCTTAGGTTGTTAGGGTACAGTGGATTTCAGTTTTGTTTTCAGAAAATACCTGTACTGTTTATGGGCATAGTACAATGATGTTGACAACTTCCAAAGATCCCTGGTTTCATACTAGAAAAGGCAATGAAGATTTCAGCAAATTCTATTGACTATATTAGTTCATAAAGAAGAGAAGAGGAATCTTTGGCAGATAATCTGAGACCAGGACTGGGGAAGAACGTCAACATTTTATTAAGGACAAGATCAAAGGAGCTATGAAAAACTGATGGCTTTTTGAAAACACATTTGTACTGTAGCATGGACAAGGTGAGCATCAATAAAAACAATTTTATCATTTAAATGTATAAATTGATTTTATATCATTAATTCTTACCGATGCATTGAGAATTGTTACTCATTTTTGCAATGAAATTTTCTAAAATTGCTAAACAAAGACTAGAATTGAATATATTTATTCTGTAAAGCTGTGATAAATGGTTAACAACATATACCTGGGGCACATTTCTCTTTATGGAGGCATGCTAAAAAATACATTAGAATTACTAAATTCTAAAAGGTTATTAAAATATTTTATTAAATATACTAGAATTTTATATATTAATATAAATTATTAAATAACTTAATATAATTATTAAAATAACTTTTGTAATGTTAAAGAATTATCAAAATTATGAAATTTTGTTACTAATAAAATCATTAGAAAGGGCAACAAAATCACAAAAATTATATAAATCAGAGTCACATATTTAAAAAAAAGTAAAAACAACTTAGTAGAATTTAATTATAAAAGTACAGACTATGACAAAATGAATCTACACAAGAAGTACCTACCTTCATCAACAATAACACATGAAGTACTAGAGAAGAAGAGATATACATTATAGGAGGCAAAGAGACAGAGTCTTTCTGTTGGTTGCCTCTTGTCCAAATTCAGTAAATATAGAATAATAAATGCTGTTATTTTTTTCTATGATTAATTTTAGTGATTTGGAGCAGGGGATTTTTGTAGTTCCATATAAAGTGAATTTTTTTCTAGCTTTAAGAAAGGTATAATTAATATTTCAGTAGAGACTGCTTTGAATCTACAGATGGCTTTGAGTAATATACATATGCTAACAACAGCAATTTTTGTTGATGTTCTTATTGTTCTTTTTACAATTTTGTTTTTTAACTCACCAACACCTGGTGTCTATTTTTGTGTATGTTCTTTCTTTCTCCATCAGTGTTTAATGGTTTCAATGAAAAGATCTATAAAATGTGTGTTTGCATTTATTTATCTATCTAGCTATTTATTTATTTATTTATTTATTTATTTATTTATTTATTTATTTATTTATTTATTGTGTGTGTATGTGTGCCTGTGCCATGGAATACATGTGGAGCTTAAAGGGAAACTTAGGGGAGCGGGTTCTCTTCTACCACCTTGGAGGTCTTACAAATTAACTCAAGTCATCAGTCATGATAGTGTCCTTACTTATCGAACATTCTTGTTGGCCTTTATATAAAGATCTTTGACACCCTTGATTAAATTTCTTCCTATTTTCATAGCGCTTATATATTTGATATTTTACATATTATTTACATATGCTTCTACTTATGTATAGAAATACTACTGGGTTTTGCAGAACTACAGGTTTCACCCAAGCTACATGGGTTTGGGTCTAGGATAATAGGCATGCTAAATTCACTCAAACAATTCTGGTTTTTGTGACCTAAGTCTGAGACACATCCAGGGTGACACAGGGAAAGAGACAGAGGTAGAGACAGCAGTCTAATGATTCACATTCTACAAAACTCTAGCCATAAATACTAATGACTCCTACTAAAAAAGACAGACAACAAAACCCAGAAAACCCTTACTGGGGAGAAGACAGGCCACTGAGAACATGTCTAAATAAAATATAGAAATTATATTTACTTTAAAAATTTTTTAAAAGTCTATGTTATCACAAACACTAGGAACACTGTCTACATGAGATTTGTTTAGCCTGACATATGACACATTTGAGTTTAAAAATAGACTCATACAAAAATATGAAAGGGAACTTAATTAAAGCTAAATACATAAAAAGGATGTTAATTAATTCAAGTTAGAAAAAGAAAGGATATATATATATATACACAGAGCTATTAATCTCCATGGAAGGGAGGAATGAATAGAAATTTTATTTAATTGTTTTTAAGGAGTATAATGATAATTGTTTAACTGTTTTTAAGTATATATGGAATAAAGAAATCCAGGCCTTTGATCTCAAATGTAGGAAACAAAAGCATGGATATAAAATAAAATAAATGAGAAAAATACATTAAAAGAAATTTGAAAAAAAGCTTTGCCAGGGCAGCACTTGAGATCTTTCAAACATGGTCTACATGGGTTTTTTGGGATTGCTTGGCCTGGTATGACAATTTAATAGCCTAAAATAGGGTTATACAGAAATATAGAATATGTAGGAAAGGATGTTAATTCAAGTTACATAAAGAGAAAGGGTGCATATATACCCACAGAGATATTAATCTCCATAGAAGGGAGAATTTAAGTATACTAGATGAATAAATAAATTTAGGCCTTGATCTCACTATTAAAAAATAATCATGTAAAAATAAAATTAATCATGTAGGACAAGAGCAGGAGATAGGGAGAATAACCTTATCTAAGATAATATGTAGTTGAATAGATAAACTAAGACCCTGATCTTGTGTAAGAACAAGGCAGGAGATAGTTAAGAAACATTGTTTCAACAGATAATATTTGTTTAGATTGCTTTATTTGCTTTAAATTGTTTTAATTATCAAAATGCATGTGTTTATATTTAGATGATATAATATTAAAAATCCTCTGGGAGAGAGGTCAAGCTGCTAAATTGAATCAATCTATAACTTTGATGATTTTGAGTTACTAGACCAAGGACATGCTATTTTGGGAGAGAGACTCTGTGTTTTTGTGAATAGGAAAGAAAAGGCTTTGAACCCCTTCCAGAGTGATATGGATCAGATATGACAGGGGAAGACCCCCTGAAGATCTTGACTCCAGAAAAGAAAACTTTGAGAAAATCAAACAAAACAGGTATTTGAATTGCTCATTCCTCCACATGGGAACAGCTCAGTAACTGGCTTAGACATAATATTGTCTCCAGCTAAAACTTCACCTAAAATTAAACAATACATCTTGCTGGTTATGGAATTCTTAAGATTCATCATGCCATCCTTCGCATGACAAAAAATGAAGATTTGTTACAATTGGTTATTGATCAAATTAACTCATAAAAAGATAATTGTCTTTCACATGCAAAAACAAGGAGCAAAAAATTCACCATTCACTGATCTGTACATCTTGCACAATCCATGCAAATATCTTAATAATTTGGGTTGTAAGATTCATATATTACAGAATGTACAGCTCTGACAAGATTCATCCATGGGGATGCTGAAATGACCTGTTCTTCCAGCTACCTGCCTCCCAAAACAACTTCAGGAATATCTGCTGATTCTTGATGGACTCGGTTCATCCAGCCTTTCAGACAGATCCGGTCTAAACTTCAGTCAAGTTCTGGTTCCTCTAAGTCTACAGAGACTGGATAACAGATGTTAAAGGTAGGTTTCTTAAATTTAACCAAGTTTTTAAATTTTCCTACCCCTTTCTACCCCTTTAAATTTTTTTTTTATCACCTCTATTCAGCAGGAAGAAGTTGTGGAGAGTCGTTCTCCCGATCTCTTGGGTTTGGGAGTCTGGTTATGGTTATTTTAAAATTTATAGATAGGTTGTCATTTTAAGGGATCATTTGGAAATGGTCATAATTTTGAACAAGGAGGAAATAGAGGAAATGGATTACCAAATTTATTCTTAAAGAAAATATGTTGTAGCAATAATCATACATTGATAAAAATCTTTATATTTGATTCAAAACTAAACTTATAATTTCTTACATTGTTACAGAATTTATATATTGACACAGATGTAAGGTTTTCATTGGTATAAATCTTTATATATTACTACAAAATTTAAAATTAATATTGTTACTCTTAGATAGGCATTGTGCCTATACAATTCAATTAAGAATGCAAGACTTTGATCCAGTCTTTCTATAGCTGCTATTACAAACTGTTTAGGATGACTGAGTAACACAAGTTAAGGGCCAGATAGTAAACTCATGGTTGATAAGTGGATATTAGCCCCAAAGCTTGGAATACCCAAGATACAATTCACAGACCATATGGAGCTCAAGTAGACGGAAGACCAAAGTGTGGATGCTTTAGTGCTTCTTAGAAGGGGGAACAAAATACTCACAGGAGGAAATACGGAAATAAAGTGTGGAGCAGAGATTGAAGGAAAGGCCATCCAGAGAATGACCTACCTGGGGATCCATCCCATACACAGTTGCCAAACCTGGATGCTATTGTGGATACCAGGAAGTGCTTGCTGACTGATGGGAGCCTGATACGGTTGTCTCCTGAGAGACTCTGACAGAACCTGACAAAAACAGAGGTGGATACTTGCAGTCAACCATTGGACTGAGCATAGGGTCCCCAATGGCAGAGTTGGAGAAGGGACTGAAGGAGCTGAGGGGGTTTGTAGCCTTGTGGGGGAAGCAACAGTGTCAACCGGCCAGAACTCTGGGAGCTCCTGGGAACTGGATCACCAACCAAAGAGTACACACGGAGGGACCCATGGCTCCGGCCGCGTATGTGGCAGAAGACTGCCTTGTTGGACATCTGTGGGAGAAGCGGCCCTTGGTCCTGTGGGGGTTCAATGCCCCAGGGTAGGGGAATGTCATAGCAGGAAGGCAGGAGTGGGTGGGTGGGTGGAGGAGCACTCTCATAGAGGCAGGGGGGAGGGGCATGGGATAGGGGGTTTCAGGAGGGGAGACCTGGAAAGAGGATAACATTTGAAATGTAAATAAAGAAAATATCCAATAAAAGAAAAACAAGTTCAAAAAAAAAAAAAAAAAAAAAGAAAGAAAGAAAAGAAAAAGAAACACAGGAGAGGAAGGAAAGAATTGCAGGGATAGGGGGAGGGGCAGAAAGATTAAGCCTAAGAGCTGTAGAAGAGAAAGCATAAAATATGTAAGAAACAAGGTAGAGTGGTCCCAGGGGCCACTCTCCAAATTGGATCTGAGGTAGTAGAGATGGAGGACAGATTTTAGAATGTAATAATTCAGGACTATCAGAGGGGAAAGTGTGCTAGCAGTGGGGAGGTTTGGAAATGCCCAGTCATTGTGTTGTTTAAGGCATATTATAAATAAGGCTCATGTGTGTGTCTTTCTTTTGGGAATCCAAAAAAATGCACACCTGCTGGGGAGTTAAGAGCAGAATAACAAATTACTGCTTCACTTCTGTCCAAGCTAAGATTATCACTGTAGTGATGAAACATTATGATCAAATCAACTTGGAGAGGAAAGGACTTATAGTTTGTGCTTCTGAGCTGCTGTTCATCATCGAAGGAAGTCAGGTCAGGAACTAAAACAGGGCAGGAACCTGGTGGCAGGAGTTGATGCAGATACTATGGAGGAGCACTGTTTAGTGGCTTGCTCCTTCCGGCTTGCTTAGTCTGCTTTCTTATAGAACCCAGGATCATCAGCCCAGAGATGGGGCCATCCACAGTGGGTTTGTGGCTCCCCCATGAATCACTAAGAAAATGTTTCACGTGCTTGTCTCAAGCCCCATCCCATGGAAGCATTTTTCTCAATTGAGGGATACTTCTCTCTGATGACTGTAGCTCGTGTCAAGTTGACATAAAACTAACCAGGATAAGACACACACACACACACACACACACACACACACACACACACACACATACACACACTCACTCACTCACACTAATCTTCAACAAGATTCGTGTGCAAATAATCTCCCAGTCAACCTTCCTTTCATCCATCTCAGATTGTCTTCTCTTTAAAATGGAAAATTTCATTTGCTCTAATACTTCAGTCTCAGAAATAACTCATTTAGAGATCTTGGATCTGCCCTTGTTGTTGCCTTCAAAGTATTTTTCCTCTCTGTGTTTCCTCTTTTTTTTACATCCAGTGGAGAGTGGGCTTTGTAAAGACTAAGTGGGGTCGTGTGAGTAAAGTCAGCATAGGATCTATTACATAGCGGATGTTGATAAATGGAGATTGATAAATGGTGCATTTTTCAACTGTGTTAACCTCCTCTCAGATGATGGTGGCTTATGTCAGGTTGACATGAAACCATCCAGCATAACTTCCACTAAAGTTTTGTTTGTTAGTTACTTTTGGATTTGTTTTGTTTTTGTGATACAGTCTCTAGGTAATTTTACATTTTCCCATATAATCTACACCAAGAGCACCTTGGTTTATTCATTGGCAGCTTGGATGCATTTAAGTGGTTTTTTATTGGTATATTCTGAGTTCTTGCATCTATTTTTATCTAGTACAGACTTCTGTGGGGTTTTTTTTTTTAACCCATCAAGTTGCTTTTTAATTATAAAGTTTTCTGTTATTATTTCTTTTAAGTCCACATTCCTTTACTTTTACCTCCCCCCCAGCACTTCTAATTCATTTGCTTTTTCTGATGTAATCTCATAAAATCTGGGACCTTCATTCCTTTTTGCTCGGTATATATCTTTCATGTAATCTGTCTTCATATTTAAAGGTTCTTTAATCTTAATGACCATTTCCACTTTCAGTGTTCTCTGTCTTTCACCTCTTTCTAGCATGCCCTAGCTAGCCCCCAGGAACTGTCTATGTAGACCAGAAATGGCATCATTAAAATCTACCTCTTTTGCCTACTGTATGTTGGATTAAAGGTCTATACCACCATGTCCAATTTATTGCATGTTTCTTCATATTCATTGCATTTTTCAGTTCCAATTTTTATAAATTTTTCTTTCACACTAGTGGAGCTGCTCCCTGAAGCCCTCACAGTCCTGTCTGTTTTCTAGGAGGCCTGTTTTAACCAAGAATACACTGAGATTCTTCTTACCAGGACACACCCCCTGCTTGGACCCCACAGAGCCCAGCAGATATGAGGTCTACTCTGGCTTCTTTCTCTTCCTGTCCACACCTCCACCTGCACTCACAGGTCCACAAGTTGCCCCCCCACCCACAGCCCACAACCTGGCCTGCCTCCCGGGGGACCTACTGTAACCAAGAACACCCAAGCCAGCCAACACCAGAGACAATCAGATCATAAAGTATAAACACAAGAACATAATCAACAGAAGCTAATGCAACATGGTGCCTTCAGAACCCAGCTCTCCTTCTACAGCAAGCCCTGGATATCCTAACATACCTGAAGGGCAAGATTGTGGCATTATATACCATCTAATGAAGAAGATGGAAGCCTTTAAGGAGGATATCAACAATTCCCTTAAGGAAATAGAGACAAAGTTAAACAGGAAGAAGCTCTTAAAGAGAAAACAAATAAATCCCTTAAAGAAATACAGAAAACCAGAGTGAAGGAAATGAACACAACACTCAAAGACCTAAAAATGGAAATAGAAACAACAAAAAGAACACAAATGGAGCCTGGAGATGGAAAACTGATTTCCAGAGTGGTTGTACCAGCTTGCAATCCCATCAATAATGGAGGAGTGTTCCTCTTTCTCCACATCCTCGCCAGCATCTGCTGTCACCTGAGTTTTTGATCTTAGCCATTCTGACTGGTGTGAGATGGACTCTCAGAGTTGTTTTGATTTGCATTTCCCTGATGACTAAGGATGTTGAACATTTCTTTAGGTGCTTCTCAGCCCTGCGAATTCCCTCAGTTGAGACTTCTCTGTTTAGCTCTGTTTCGAATTTTTTGATAGGGTAATTTGGTTCTCTGGAGTCTAACTTATTGAGTTCTTTGTATATATTGGATATTAGCCCTCTTTTGGTCATAGGATTGGTAAAGATCTTTTCCCAATCTGTTGGTGGCCGTTTTGTCCTATTGACAGTGTCCTTTGCCTTACAGAAGCTTTGCAATTTCATGAGGTCTCATTTGTCGATTCTTGATCTTAGAGCATAAGTCATTGGTGTTCTGTTCAGGAACTTTTCCCCTGTGCCCATGTGTTCAAGACTTTTCCCCACTTTATTTTCTATTAGATTCAGTGTATCTGGTTTTATGTGGAGGTCCTTGATCCACCTAGACTTGAGCTTTGTACAGGGAGATGGGAATGATCAATTTGCATTCTTCTACATGTAGATCTCCAGTTGAACCAGCACCATTTGTTGAAAATGCTGTCTTTTTTCCCACTGGGTGGTTTTAGATCCTTTGTCAAAGATCAAGTGACCTTAAGTGTGTGGGTTCATTTCTAGGTCTTCAATTCTATTCCATTGATCTACCTGCCTGTCACTGTACCAATACCATGCAGTTTTCATCACTACTGCTCTGTAGTACAGCTTGAGGTCAGGAATGCTGATTCCCCCAGAAGCTCCTTTGTTGTTGAGAATACTTTTTGCTATCCTGTTATTCCATATGAATTTGAGAATTGCTCTTTCTAAGTCTATGAAGAATTGAGTTGGAATTTTGATGGGGATTGCATTGAATCTGTAGATTGCTTTTGGCAGGATGGCCATTTTTACTATATTAATCCTGCCAATTCATAAGCATGGGAGATCTTTCCATCTTCTGAGGTCTTCGATTTCTTTATTCAGAGACTTGAAGTTCTTGTTATACAGATCTTTCACTTGTTTGGTTAAAGTACTTTATATTGTTTGTGATTATTGTGAAGGGTGTGATTTTTCCTATTTTCTTTCTCAGCCTGTTTATCTTTTGAGTATAGGAAGACTACTAATGTGCTTGAGTTAATTTTGTTTCTGGCCACTTTGCTGAAGTTGTTTATCAGCTGCAGTAGTTCTCTGGTGGAGTTTTTTGGGTCACTTAAGTATACGATCATATCATCTGCAAATAGTGATATTTTGACTCCTTCCTTTCAAATTTGTATCCCTTTGATCTCCTTTTCTTGTCTAATTGCTCTGACTAGGACTTTGAGTAGTATATTGAATAGGTAGGGAGAGAGAGGGCAGCCTTGTGTAGCTCCTGATTTTAGTGGGATTGTTTTGTTTCTCTCCATTTAGTTTGATGTTGGCTACTGGTTTGCTGTATTTTGCTTTTACTATGTTTAGATATGCTCCTTGAATTCCTGATCTTTCCAAGACTTTTATCATGAAGGAATGTTGAATTTTGTCAAATGCTTTTTCAGCATCTAATGAAATGACCATGTGTTTTTTTTTTCCTTTGAGTTTGTTAATGTAGTTGATTATATTGATGGATTTACGGGTATTGAACCATCCTTGCATCCCTGAGATGAAGCCTACTTGATTGTGGTGAAAGATGGTTTTTATTTGTTCTTGGATTCGGTTTGCAAGAATTTTATTGAGCATTATTGCATCGATATTCATAAGGGAAATTAGTCTGAAGTTTTCTTTCTTTGTTGGGTCTTTGTGAGGTTTTGGTATCAGTGTAACTGTAGCCTCATAGAATGAATTGGGTAGTATTCCTTCTGTTTCTGTTTTGTGGAATAGATTGAAGAGTATTGGTATTAGGTCTTCTTTGAAGGTCTGATAGAATTCTGAACTGAACCCATCTGGTTCTGGACTTTTATTGGTTGGGAGACTTTTAATGACTGCTTCTATTTCTTTAGGCATTGTGGGACTGTTTAGGTGGTTTATCTGATCCTCACTTAATTTTGGTATTTAGTGTCTGTATAGAAATTTTTCTGTTTCATCCAGATTTTCCAGTTTTGTTAAGTATAGGCTTATGTAGTAGGATCTGATGATGTTTTGAATTTCCTCAGAATCTGTTGTTATGTCTCCCTTTTCATTTCTAATTTTGTTAATTTGAATACTGTCTCTGTGCCCTCTGGTTAGTCTGGCTAAGAGTTTATCTGTCTTGTTGATTTTCTCAAAGAACCAGCTCCTGGTTTTGTTGATTCTTTGTATAGTTTTTTTTTTCTATTTGGTTGATTTCAGCCCTTAATTTGATTATTTCCTGTCTTCTAGTCCTCTTGTGTGTATTAGCTTCTTTTTGTTCTAGAGCTTTCAGGTGTGCTGTTAAGCTGCTAATATACGGTCTCTCCAGTTTCTTTTTGGAGTCATTCAGAGCTATGAGTTTTCCTCATAACACTGCTTTCATTATTTGGGTATGTTATACTTTCATTTTTATTAAATTCTAGGAAGTCTCTAATTTCTTTCTTTCTTTCTTCCTTGACCAAATTATCATTGAGTAGAGCATCGTTTATCTTCCATTTGTATTTGGGCTTTTTGTTGTTGTTGTTGCCATTGAAGACCAGCCTTAATCCTTAGTGATCTGATAGGAGGCATGGGATTATTTCAATCTTCTTATATCTGTTGAGGTTTGTTTTGTGACCAATTATATGATCAGTTTTGGAGAAGCTATCATGAGGTGCTGAGAAGAAGGTATATTCTTTTGATTTAGGATGAAATGTTCTATAGATATCTGTTAAATCCATTTGTTTCATAACATCTGTTAGTTTCATTGTGTCTTTGCTTAGTTTATGTTTCCAAGATCTGTCCATTGATGAAAGTGGGAGTGTTAAGTCTCTCACTATTATTGCATGGGGTGCAATGTGTGCTTTGAGCTTTATTAAAGTTTCTTTTATGAATGTGGGTGCCTTTGCAGTTGGAGCATAGATGTTAAGAATTGAGAGCTCTTCTTGGTAGATTTTTCTTTTGATGAGGATGAAATGTCTTTACTTATCTTTTTTGATGACTTTTGGGTGAAAGTCTATTTTATCAGATATTAGAATGACTACTTGAGCCTGTTTCCTGGGATCATTTGCCTGGAAAATTGTTTTCCAGCCCTTTACTCTGAGGTAGTGTTTGTCTTAATATGGAGGTGCATTTCCTGAATGCAACAAATGCTGAGTCCTGTGTATGTATCTAGTCTGTCAGTCTATGTCTTTTTATTGGGGAATTGAGTCCATTGATGTTAAGAGATATTAAGGAATAGTGATTGTTACTTCCTGTTATTTCAATGTTATTTTTATGTTTTTGTGGTTATCTTCTTTAGAGTTTCTTGAAAGATTACTGTCTTGTTTTTTTGAGGGTATTGTTTCCTTCCTTGTGTTGGTGTTTTCTATTATCCTTTGTAGGGCTGGGTTTGTGAAAACATATTGTGTAAATTTGGTTTTGTCATAGAATATTTTGGTTTCATCATCTATGTAATTGAGTGTTTTGCTGGTGTGGCATTTCGGTTCTCTTAGGGTCTCTATGAGATCGGCCCAGGGTCTTCTAGCTGTCATAGTCTCTGTTGAGAAGTCTCGTGTAATACTGATAGGTCTGCCTTTATATGTTACTTGACCTTTTTCCCTTACTGCTTTTAACATTCTTTTCTTGTTTTGTGTATTTGGTGTTTTGACCATAATGTGACAGGTGGAATTTCTTTTCTGGTCCAATCTGTTTGGAGTTCTGTAAGCTTCTTGTATATTTATGTTCATTTCTTTCTTTAGGTTAGGGAAGTTTTCTTCTATAATTTTGTTGAAGATATTTACTGGTCCTTTAAGTTGGGAATATTTACTCTCTTCTATACCTATTGTCCCTTAGGTTCTGTCTTCTCATTGTGTCCTGGATTTCATGGATGTTTTGGGTTAGGAGCTTTTTGCATTTTGCGTTTTCTTTTACTGTTGTGTCAATGTTTTCTATGGTATCTTCCGCACCTGAGATTCTCTCTTCTATCTCTTGTATTCTGTTGGTGATGCTTGCATCTATGACTCCTGATCTCTTTCCTAGATTTTCTAACTTCAGGGTTGTCTCCCTTTGTGATTTCTTTATTGTTTCTATTTCTGGTTTTAGTTCCTGGATGGTTTTGTTCATTTCCTTCATCAGATTGATTGTGTTTTTCTATAATTCTTTAAGGGACTTTTGTGTTTCCTCTTTAAGGGCTTCTAGTTGTTTACCCGTGTTCTCTTTTTTTCTTTAAAGGAGTTACTTATTTCCTTCTTAAAGTCTTTTATCATCATCTTGCGTAGTGATTTTAATCCTGAGTCTTGCTTTTCTGGTGTGTTGGGGTATCCAGGGAGAACTGGGTTCTCATGATGCCAAGTAGCCTTGGTTTCTGTTCCTTATGTTCTTGCCCTTGCCCTTCCCCATCTGGTTATCTATGGTGTTAGCTGATCTTAATCTCTCTGACTGTGGCTTGTCCTTCCTGCAAGCCTCTGTGTCAATACTCCTTGAAGACCATCTCTCTCTCAGATGAATTTGGATTTGGAGAGCTGTGGCACAGGGTTAACTCTGGGGTGCAGACAGAAACCAGAAGGATCTTGTCCCCAGCTGTCCCTTGGTTCCTGTGTCCTGATGGCTCTGCAAGGGTCCCTCTTGAACCAATGAATTGAGCAGATGTGGTGGTTGTGCCTGTGCTATAAGGTGTGTCAGCACTCCTGGGATACCAACTCTCTCCTGGCACTATTTGAGTATGGAGACCTGTGTTACAGGATCAGCACCCCGGTTGCCAAAAGAAACCAGAAGACCACTCCTCAGTCACTGTGTACTGGGATTCCAGGTGGGTCCCTCGGAGCAGACAGGCTTGTCCACACTCCTGGGAGTCTAGCTTTCTCCCGGCACTATTTGGCTATGGAGCCCTGTGGCACAGGCTGAGGTCCATAGCCACAGATGGAAACCCGGAAGGCTCCTGTCCCAGGCTTTTCCTCAGTTCCTGTGTCCCGAGGGCCTGGGAGGCTAGTTTTCTCCTGGTGCTATTTGTCTATGGAGCTCTGGTGGCAGAGGTCTCCTGCCACAGATGGAAACTGAAAGTCTCCTGTCCCTGGCTTTTCCTCATTCCCTGTGTCCTGAGGATTCCGGGCAGGTCCCGCTGAGCAGTGGTGCTTGTCTTACCCGCACTCACGGGCTTTTCCATACTCACGGGAGGCCAGCTTTCTCCCAGCGCTATTTGGCTCTGGAGCCCTGGTGGCCCAAGCAGATGTCTCAAATAGATCCATTTTTATCACTCTGAATAAAGCTCAAATTTAAGTGGATCCAGAACCTCAACATAATATCATATATACTGAATCTAATAGGAAAGAAAGTAGGAAATAGCCTTGAATGCATTGGCATAGAAGAAAATTTCCTGAAGAGAACTCCAATGTCTCAGGCTATAAGACCATCAATTGATAAATTGGACCTCATGAAACTGAAAAGCTTCTGTAAGGTAAAGGACACTCTTAATAGGACAAAATGACAGCCTACAGGTTGCCAAAATATCTTCACCAACCCTACATCTGACAAATGTCTAATATCCAACACATAAAAAATTGAAGAAGTCAAACTATAAAACCAAAAAAATCCAATTTAAAATTGGAGTACAGAGCTAAACACAGAATTTTCATCATGAGAATCTGAAATGGCCAAAAAGCACTTAAAGAAATGCTCTACATCATTAGTCATCAGGAAAAAGCAAATCAAAATGATATTGAGTTTCTACCCCACACCAGTCAGAATGGTTGAGAAACAACAGCAACAACAACAACAACAACACAACTCAAGAAACAGCACGTCCTGGTAAGTATGTGGAGAAAGGGAAACACTCCTCCTTTGCTGGTGGGATTTCAAACTTGTACAATGTCTCTGGAAATCAATCTGGTGGCTTTTCAGAAAAATGGGAATAGGTCTAACTGTAGACCTATCTATACCACTCCTGGGCATATATCAAAAAGATGCTCTACCATACCACAAGGAGACATGATCTACTATGTTCATAACAGCCTTATTTGTAATAGCCAGAAAGTGGAAGGAACCCAGATGTCCGTCAATGTAAAGATTCGTACAGAAAATGTGGTTTATTTATGCAGTAGAATAATATTCAACTATTAAAAAGAAGGACATCATGAGTTTTGTAGCTAAATGGATGGAACTAGAAAATATTATCCTGAGTGAGGTAACCCAGACCCAAAATGACTTGCATAGTGTGTACTCAGTGCTAAGAGGAAAACTCATAGTTCTAAGTGTCTACAAAAAGAAACTGGAGAGAGCATACACTAGCAGCTTGACAGCACACCTGAAAGCTCTAGAACAAAAAGAAGCAAACACACACAAGAAGAGTAGACTGCAGGATAGAATCAAACTCAGGGCTGAAATCAACCAAGTAGAAACAAAAAGAACTATACAAAGAATCAACAGGATCTGATTATTAGAAAAAATCAAGTAGATAGATAAACCCTTAGTCACACTAACTATAGGGTACAGAGACAGTATCCAAATTAATAAAATCAGAACGGAAAAGGGAAGCATAACAACAGAAACCAAGGAAATTTTTTTAAAAAAATCATCAAATCCTACTACAAAAGCCTATATTCAACAAAACTGGAAAATCTGGATGAAATGGACAATTTTCTAGACACATACCAGGTATCAAAATTAAATCAGGATCAGAGAAACCATCTAAACAGTACCATAACCCCTAAAGAAATAGAAGAAGTCATTTAAGTATCCAAACCAGAAAAGCCCAAGACCAGATGGCTTTAGTGCAGAATTCTTTCAGACTTTCAAAGAAGACCTAATACCAATTATCTTCAGATTATTCCATGAAAGAAAAACAGAAGAAAGACACCCAATTTGTTCTATGAAGCCACAATTACACTTCTACCTAAACCACACAAAGACTCAACAAAGAAAGAAAACTTCAGACCCATTTCTCTTGTGAATATCAATGTAAAAATACTCAATGAAATTCTCAGAAATAGAATCCAAGAACACATTAACATAGTCATCCATAATGATCAAATAGGCTTTATTCCAAGAATGCTGGGATGGTTCAATATACAAAAATCCATCAACATAATCCACTATATAAACAAACTCAAAGAAAATAACACATGATCATCTCATTAGATGCTGAGAAAGCATTTGACAAAATTCAACACCTCTTCATGGTAAAAGTCTGGGAAAGATCAGGAATTCAAGTCTCATATCTAAACATAGTAAAAGTAAAATACAGCAAACCAGTAGCCAACATCAAACTAAATGGAGAGAAACGAAGCAATCCCACTAAAATCAGGAGCTAGACAAGGCTGCCCACTCTCTCCCTACCTATTCAATATAGTACTCGAAGTCCTAGTCAGTGCAATTAGACAAGAAAAGGAGGTCAAAGGGATACAAATTTGAAAGGAAGGAGTCAAAATATCACTATTTGCAGATGATAAGGTAGTATACATAAGTAACCCCAAAAATTCCACCAGAGAACACCTAAACCTGTTAAACAACTTCATCAAAGTGGCTGGATATAAAATTAATTCAAACAAATCAGTAGCCTCCCTCTATGCAAAGGATTAACAGGCTGAGAAAGAAACTAGGGGAAATGACACCCTTCACAATTGTCACAAATAATATAAAATACCTTGATGTGACTCTAACCAAGCAAGTGAAAGATTTGTATGACAAGAACTTCAAGTCTCTGAAGCAAGATACTGAAGATTTCAGAAGATGGAAAGATCTCCCATGCTCATGGATTGGCAGCATTAATACAGTAAAATGGCCGAGCAACATATTGGAAAAAGATCTTTACCAATCCTAGATCAGATAGAGGGCTAATATCCAATATATAGAAAGACTTCAAGAAATTAGGCTCCAGAAAATGAAATAACCCTATTCAAAAATATGGTACAGAGCTAAACAAAGTATTCTCAACTGAGGAAACTCAAATGGTCAAGGAGCACCTAAAGAAATGTTCAACATCCTTAGCCATCAGGGAAATCCAAATCAAAACCACCCTGAGATTCTACCTCACACCAGTCAGAATGTCTAAGATCAAAAACTCAGGTGACAGCAGATGCTGGTAAGGATGTGGAGAAATAGAAAGACTCTTTTATTGTTGGTGGGATTGCAAACTGGTACAACCACTCTGGAAATCAGTCTGACGGTTCCTCAGAAATTAGGCATAGTATTACCTGAGGACCTAGCTACCACTCCTGGGCATGTACCCAGAAGATGCTCCAACATGTAATAAGGACACATGCTCCACTATGTTTGTAGGAGCCATATTTATAATAGCCAGGAGCTGGAACGAACCCAGATATCCTTCAACAGAGGAATGGATACAGAAAATGTGGTACATTTTCACAATGGAGTACTACTCAGTCATTAAAAACAATGAATTCATGAAATTCTTAGGCAAATGGATGGAACTAGAAAATATCATCCTGAGTGAGGTAACCCAACCACAAAAGAACACACATGGAATACACTCACTGATAAGTAGATATTAGCCCAAAAGCTAGGAATACCCAAGATAAAAATCACAGACAACATGAAGCTCAAGAAGAAGGAATACCAAAGTGTGGATGCTTCAGTCCTTCTTAGAAGGGGGAACAAAATACTCATGAAAGCAAATACGAAGACAAAGTGTGGAGCAAATACTGAAAGAAAGACCATCCAGCTACTGACCCACCTGGGGATCCATCCCATATACTTTCACCAAACGCAGACACTATTGTGGATGCCCAGAAATGCTTGCTGACAGGAGGCTGATATAGCTGTCTCCTGAGAGGCTTTGCCAGAGCCTAACATGTACAGAGGCAGTTGCTCACAGCCAACCATTGGACTGATAACAGGGTCCCCAATGGAGAAGTTAGAGAAAGGACTGAAGGAACTGAAGAGGTTTGCACCCCATAGAAAGAACAACAATATCAACGAACCAGAGCTTACAGGGTCTAAACCACCAACCAAGAAGTACAAATGAATTGATCCATGGCTCCAGCTGCCTATGTAGCAGAGGATGGCCTTGTTGGGCATCAATGGGAGAAGAGGCCCTTGGTCCAGTAAAGGCTCGAGACCCCAGTGTAGCAGAATGCCTGGGCAGGTAGATGGGAGTGGGTGGGTGGGGACACACCCTCATAGAAGCAGGAGGAGGGGTGTGGCATAGGGGGCTGTTAGGGGGGAAATTGGGAAATGGGTTAATATTTGAAATGTAAATAAAAAAAATATCCCATTAAAAAAATCAGGGACAGTCAGGTTCTCACTGTTAGGATTTCAACAAGAACACCAAGTTACTCAGCCATAATGTATATGCAGAGAATTTAAGTCAGACCCCTACAGACTCCCTGATCTCTGTGAGTCCCTATGAGCTCTCCTCAATAGATGCTGGGGCTGAATTCTTGTGGTGTTTTAAAAATATATTATTATTATTATTATTTCAACACCTGTTAGTTGTTCTAATGTCTCATTTTCTCAGTTTTGAATGCCTTTTCTGTATTTTACTATTTCTAGAATTCACTGAACTTTCTCATAACAGTTATTTTGTATTCTTTGTTGAGTGGTTCATTCATCTCTACTTCTTTCAAATCACTCAGGGGCACTCATTTTGATTCATTTAGAGACACCTTGTTTTCGTGATTGTTCTTAGTTCTTATAGTCCTGAGCTATATATGTTCCTCTGAAGGATTATATACTTTATTCCAGCCTTTACAATCTGGCTTGAGCCAGGAATGCCCTTCATCAGTAAACCTATTTAGAAATGCAGATGTGCTCCTAGCCTGTGTGCTGAGCCTGTGAACAGCTGCAGCTGTTTCAACACTAGAGGGAGCACTGAGCCCAGCGCCACTGTGGATCTTGTGGCATCAAAATGGAGTCTTATGAAGGCTGAAAATGTGGCTCAATACCTCTGGTGGCTCAGATCTACCTGCTACTGGGAGTTGTCCTGTGTCCATGACTGCTATATTGACTGATGGGTGGGTGATGTGAACTGGTGATTCAGAGTTATGAGTTTCTGCATGCTTTCAATGATGGTCTACAGATTGAATGGTTTGAAGTCATGGCACATAAAGGTCTATGCCAGTAATGCTGTGGTCCAATTTGGGAAAATCAAGAAAATGTTTTCTGATTACTTCCCTGCCCCAAGTTGCTGAAATATTTCTCTATGCTCTGATGCTTTAGGGCAGAAGAAATGTAACTGAGCTAATGCTAATGTTTTATGTTTTTCAATGGGATGTTTCTTTTTACTTTGCTATATAAATGAGGATGGTCGCCATAGCTGCGTAAAGGTGTAAAGATGCAGTAGCCTGTAAATGTGTAATAGAGTAGGCCATTGCTAAAATTGGTGGTTGTTGGGGGAAAGATTGCCAGAGTTTTGTTGGTTCGTTTTTGTCATTTTGCTTACTCTTTCCCCCAAGTCTTACTTTTGCTTTTTGATAGATTTCAAATTTATTTATTCATTTTTTATATTTATGTTTTTTTTTTATTTTTCGATATTTACATTATATACATTTCAAATATTTTCCCCTTTGGAAAGTCCCTATCCCATCCCTCTGCCTCTATGAGGGTGCTCCCCCACCTACCCACCCACTCCCCTCTTCTCTCCCTGGCATTCTCCTACACTGGGGCCTCTAACACCCTCAGGTCCAAGGGCCTCTCCTCCCACTGATGGTCAACAAGGCCCTCCTCTGCCACATATGTAGCCAGTTATATATTACAATAGCTATAGACAAAGAAGCATATTATTTGGGAAATTCTCCATAATTCTATAAAAAGGAATAGAAGATATAAAACAAGATTCACCAAGGGTTGATAATATCTGAATACAAAAAGGAGACAAGTATTCTTTTAAAATACTGGTCTCATTGACTGGAATGTAGCTTGGAATGAAAGCATGAAAATCTCTCTAGCACTAATCTGTATTTGGGAATCAGGCCCCATCATAGTACAATACATTTATAAGAAATGCCATTACTCCCAAAGATATGCTGATTGTAACTTTTATTATCTCCATTTTTCAGACAGGGAAGGTAAAGATCCCTCAAATTTTCAGTAGACCTGGTTTACATTTCTAGACACATAAGGTCCAAAGGTTTTGTGCTTAATCAGAAAGAAATCAATATTTTTGCTGGGAGGTTTTGGCCTTCATGATTGGCTGAGTTTTTCTTTCTTTTTCATGCGGAAAATCTTCAGTGGCTCATTTGGAGGATTTAATTTCAAATCACAGCCCAACCTAAGAAATGCTAGTGGTTCTTGACTCTGTATCTCCACTATCTACAAGTAAAATACATTATGATGTATGCAAAGAGTGACCACAGCTATTCCCCATGGGCTTGATTATTAAGTTTGGAGGAAGAAGAGCTGGGCAATCATGTTATTATGTTTCAAGGGAAGCCCACAAACAATCACCATACTTAAAGGTCAAACGCAAGACTTTATTTGCTGGCCAATGGGTGCATGGGAACTTGATGATTGGCATACTTCAGTTAGCAAGAAGCAGAACTACTTAGGGACTTTCCTGGAACTGTAGAATAGCTCTTTGTTCCTATTTTGGCAGGTGTTGGAACTTATGTGCTGGTTTTTAAGATAATGATGTTAACATGGTTTCAGTCATGCAAAGGTCTGGAGGGGGTATCAGTTACATTATGTTGTTCTTTTCCTTTGTGTGCATAACAAAGAATTGTGTTGCTCCTTTTATAGAGGAGAAATGCTCTTTGCAAGGAATGAGGACTGAAAAAAATCATTTCGACGTTTCATTGGCTATAGTAACACTGAACAAGTTGACTGACTGGTAAGAACAAATGAGAAAGAATAGGAATATATATAAAATCTTTCCTATGCTAATGTTTCCAGATATTAGAAACAAATTGATTACACCTGTGAAATAAAAAAGGAAAGAAAAATGATACCCTTCAGGAGAGACAGCAAGGAGAGCTTAATAAGCTGCCTGAAATCACTCAACCTACAACATATCTAAAATGTTAATTAAGAAACCCTTTTTTCCCCCTCACCTTTGCACTGCTGGCTTTAGTAAAAGCCTGTCTGCCAGCATCTCTCTCCACAGGTACCTGTAATTCTGTTTGAAGTTGGTGATCTGGGCTTGGCTCATAACATTCACAGTAGATTTACCTGAAAGATCAATAAAAGCATGTTCAAAGCTAGATTGGCTTCATAGAGCCCAGGATTTTTATTAATTCATATAAACTTCCTAAAACTTTCAGTATAAAGAAAAGAGAAAGAAACTTGAGAATATTCACATTGTAAGAATTGGTATCATGGAATCTCAAAATTGTTTGGGAGCCCAGTGAATCCCTTCACATGTCAGAATCTGTGGAAGTGCCAGTTGCTGAGTCTTAAATCTTCTAGGAGGTCTTAGAATCATCAGTCACATCAAAAATGTCTTTGGTGAATCCCAGCTTCTTTGCCCTGGATGCTGTGCAAGGTTAGTAACACGGGTTTTGCCCTTTTGTGGAGAGAAGCTACCACCTCTGTAGAGTATGTGTATCTTGTTGCTAAATATATTTTTAATTCTAGGAAGAAATTGAAGATAGCCAAGAATAAGGTGCATCAGTTGAAGAAGCATGAAAGATCCATGTAAAAAAACAAATAGAAAAAGTAAGATTGTTGTAGGTGAGAAAAAAATAAAATAATATTTCAGGATGTATCTGAAAATATAGAAATGTAAATAATGTGTTTAGGAACCAAATGGAAATCAAGTTATCGTGATCTGCAGTGATTTACTGATCTTGAATCTCAGTTTCTGTAATAGTGAGTAATAAAAGAAAATAAATTAAAGAAAGGATTTTCAGTTTAAACATAGAGGCTATTTTGGAATCGATCCACCATAAAAAAGATCCTATATCTTAGGGATGAGGAATTGGAAGGGGATTTGTGTCATGTTCTGTGATTTAAAGAGCTTTTGTGGGAATGGTGTATTTTCACAACAGATCTACAATTTACCTGGACCCCATAGCTCATGGGAAAAGGGTTCATGAAAGGACAGTTGTATTCTAGCGTAAAAAAAATTAGATGTGTTAAAAAGATCATTGTTGGCCAAGAGTGTAAAATTAGGACCAGGAAACTAATCAACCAGCAGAGAAGCTTTGATCTCTAAAATTCTGGAATTACCGGTAATTAGAGGAGATTTAAATAGGCTAAATGGTGGGATTAAGGTTGAATTATTATGACTTTGTACACTAAAATGTTGATTTCTTTTCTGATAACAAAGATAGCCCTTTAATAAAGCTGTTTCCATTTTGAATTGCATAACCCACAGGCTTATAATTGGTTCAGTTTTATAAACTAGTTCATCTCTTTAGTAGTTTGCCGATTAGTACTTAACATAGTGAAAAAAAATCTGCTGGTATAGATCTATCTATACTCTTATATCTTAACTATTACTTTCAACAGAGTATTGCCATGATTTGGGTAAGGAAAATTTTATTAGAACTTTATTTTCTGTTAGAAAATCATTTCAGCATTTGAGTATACATTTCATTTTTCTTAATTCTGTGGGAGTCCCTGTCTGGTGATGCACAAAAACTTGTTTTATTTGTTTATCTTTGAGTATATTTTAAATACTATAAAACCCAGCAAGTACACCTAACACTATATAATATGTAGTGTTTACTATCAATTTGCTAACATGGCTACCAAGTTGACTTATTTTAATTCCATCTTGAGAGTTTCCTAACATATGCATATTTTTATATCTTAAAAATGTCTCATAAATGATTTCTGTCTCATGTTCATTGATGAGGAATAAGTTATGTTTATTGGTATTCAGGTGTTTAGAGAAGGAAACTTTTTTGGTCTATCTGTGCATTTAATTTATTCATCTTTTAAAAATGATGCTGTTACCCTCCTTGGAAAACAAACACAAGTTTATTGTTTATTCATTAAAAACGTATTAAGAATTGTTTTAGTGTCAGGTTTTATAAATAAAAATGTACAACAGGATGTTTATATTCTCAGAATACAAAGCAAGTAAAGTGACAATATTCACACAGACAAATAATTATACACAGAGGAGAACTTTTAAATCTGTTCTGGGGATTCGTTGACTCTAAGGCCTTGGGCATAGGAGGGAAGCTCTCTACTATTAAGCCTCAACCCAACCTGATGTAGACTTTTTATAGAAAAAAAAGTATGTTCAGAAAGTCCAATAGGTAAGTTACCTCAAAATAAAGACTAAGACCTTTCAACGGAGTAATTTCAGTTGCAACCTGTTGTTATTTAAGATTGATTAGTGATCAGTCCACCAACACCTGGAAGGAAAGTCTCCCCACAGAGGTGCCAAGGCAAGGAAGTGCCTGGATCTATTACATTTCCACCCAAGGAAGATCAGCTTGAGTGAGCAAAATGCATGAGAGAGAGGCCAAGAAGGGCTAGGCATGGTCTGCTCAAGAAGATCTTAAAGGAGATAGTACTGAGCTTAGATCTCACTTGGGGTGGACAGGAATTCTTTTAAGAATCTGAAGAAAGAGGTACAACTCCTTTGGTGCTTACAGAAAATGCATCAACATATTTTATATGGGTTAGGTAGACTTGACATGAGGCTAGTAGGGGGCCCTATGGAAATGAGTGATTTAAACCAGGATAATGGTGGAGAGTATGAAGAACACAAGGTGGGTTTAAGATTTAATTGGAATATTAAATTGATAACACTTCAGTGTTGTGAACGTGTAAATTAGGGGACGCTTTCAAGTATGTTTCCTGGGTGCCTGGTTTCAGTATCTGAGCAAGTCATGCTCAATGACAAAGAGCATTATAGAATGAAAGCTGGAAATCTTCAGCAGGGAAAGATATATAATCCAGTTCTCGTTGTAGCATATCAAAGAAGCAAGAAGCACATCTGAGTGGCAACATTAACTAAAATCTAGATTTTGGAGTTTCTGGTAGTCAATTAGCAAATCAGGTGAGAGATAGGTCAAATCATTGTTTATATATAGTTCTATGGCTAGAAAGTTGTATTATATCCTATGTATGCTATGCATATATACACATTCATATACATATACACAAGTTATTAAAACTAAACACATTTAGTCAAATTGTATTGCTTTATGGAGGAAATTTTTCAACAAAGATTTTTGCTGGAAACATTTGACTGAGACTATCTGAGAAGCATATGAAGGAAGATGGATTAGTCTTCCTTGGCATCCCAGAGTCTTCCTTTAGTATATATCCAAAAGATGTGGTATGTTTAGAAACTAGAGCTTTGGATTTTTTTAAAATTTAACTAATTTATTTATTTTATTAAAAATAGATTCTTCTCTTACAGTGTATCCAGACCACAGTTTCCCCTCACCCCTCTCCTCCCAGTTCCCTTCTATCTCCCCTCTACCCCTGATCTACTCCCCCTCTACTCCCTTAAGAAAAGAGCCAGCCCAAAAGAGCCAACAATCAAACACAACAAAACAAGATACAATAAGACAAGACAATTGCTCTCATATCTCGAGGCTGGACAAGGCAACTCACCTATAGTTCCAAAGACCAAAAAAAGGGGGGGTTCCATTTATAGAATAATTATCTACAAACCTAGCAGTAGTAGGGGTTAGTTTTTAAAAATTACATTTTTTTCCCTATTTTCTCAGAAGCTTATTTTGGAAAACTTGAAAAAGGAAACTAAACTTTAAGCTTCTCTTGAAGTGTGGTGTGCTATGCAGTGGACACTGGAGAACACCAGATATGATGTAAAGCCTCCTATGTGTTTGCATTCTCTTTTTAAATCTTTAATAGGATGCTGTGATGTCGCCTGGAATCTGCAATATGCTCCGGTAGAGCAGGAGCTAAGGATGACCTACAGGTGGGTGCATCATTCCAGGGTGAGTAAAGTATCTCCAGGAACATGTTTTGAGAAGAACATTTGTTGAATGATTTGTTGTTATTCCCCCACCCCCACCCCTCAGAATCTCTCTATGCCTTATGGGGAATGGAGAGGAGAATGTTTACAATTGAAACAAATTTATTTTGTGTGTTTTTATTTATGTCTCAAGCACGAATTGTCCCAACAGCCTCATTTATGGAAGCCTTATTCTCCAGCTGGTGAAGCTATTTGGGGGAGGAGGTATGTAGTTGCAGGTGGGTCCTACTAGGAGCAAGTAGGCTACTGGGTAGTTCTATGGAAACATATACATTGTCTCTTGATTCTCTAACCCATGATCTCTCTCGGCTTCCTGTTTAACATGAGGTCAGAAGCTTTCTTTTTCTCTCTTTCTCACCATCCATGATCAGTTAATTCGGGACCAAAAGAGCCAACTAATTACAACCTGGAACCTCAAAGCAGGGACCCCAAATAAATCTCTATCATAAACATGCTCTACTCAGGAGTTTGTTACGGTGCCAACAAATTCTCAGAATATTCCTGCTGGAACTGATGCCATTGTAGCATTACCCAACTATGTGATTCTTTTTTCCCCTTTTGTTTATTGATTATTTCATTTATTTACATTTCAAATGTTATTCCCTTCCCATTCTCCCCTCCACAACCCACATCCCATTCCCCCTCCCCTTTACCACTAAGAATGTACTCTCCACTCACCTACTCCCACCTCACCACCACTTCTAGCATCCTCCTTCACTGGGACAACACACCTCCACAGGACTAAGCGCCTCCCCTCTCATTGATGCTAGATAAGGCAATCCTCTGCCACATATGTAGAAGGAGCCATGGACCCACTCATGCATACTCTTTGGTTGGTGATTTAGTCCCCGGGAGCCCTGAGGGTCCGGTTAGTTGATACTGTTGTTCTTCTTACAGGATTGCAAACCCCTTCAGCTCTTGCAGTTCTTCCCTTAATTTTCAACTGGGGTCCCTGGGCTCAATACAATGGTTGTCTGTGTCTGCTTCTGTCTTAGGTGCTGGCAAAACCTCTCAGAGGACAGCCATACTAGTCTCCTGCCTGCAAGCACTTCTTGGCATCAGTAATTGTGTTGGGGTTTGGTGTCTGCAGATGGGCTGGATCCCAGGTAGAGCAGTTTCTGGATGAGCTTTCCTTCAGTCTCTGCTCCATTTTTGTCTCTGCATTTCCTTTAGAAAGGAACAATTCTGGGTTAAACTTTTCAGATGGGTGAGTGGCTCATTCCCTCAACTGGGGGCCATGCCTCTCTACTGGAGGTGGTCTCTTCAGGTTCTATTTCCCCACTGTTGAGTATTACAGCTAATGCCATCACCATTGGGTCCTGAGAGCTTCTTATATCCCTGGCATCTGGGAATTTCTAGTCACCCCCACCCCCAACTGCTACATATCTCTATTTATTCTTCTGGCCCTCTGGACTTCTCTCCTGTCCCTTCCCATACCTGAAACTCTCCCGCTTTCCCCTCCCCTTCTGCTCTTCCACCAGGAGCCTCCCTCCCTCTACCTCCCATGATAATGTCTTCTCCATTCTAAGTGGGATCGAAGCATCCACATTTTGCCCTTTCTTTTTGTTAAAGTTCATACAATCTGTAAGTTGTACATATTCTAAACTTTTGGGCTAATATCCACTTATCAGTGAGTACATACCATGTATGTACTTTTGGGGCTGGGTTTCCCCACTCCAGATGATATTTTCTAGTTCCATCCATTTTTCTGTAAAATTTATGAAGTTGTCATTTTTAATAGCTGAGTAGTATTCCATTGTGTAAATGTACCACATATTCTGTATCCATTCTTCTACTGAGGGACATCTGGGTTGTTTTCAGCCTCTGGCTATTATAAATATGGTTGCTATGAACATAGTGGAGGACATGTCTTGTTACATGTTGGAGAATCTTTTGGACATACGCCCACTAGTGGTATAGCTGGATCTTTGGGGAGAACTATTTCCAATTCTTTTGAGGAACCACCAGATTGATTTCAAAAGTGGTTGTACCAGTTTGCAATCCCACCAGCAATGGAGAAGTGTTGCTCTTTCTCCACATCCTCACCAGCATCTGTTGTCACCTGAGTTTTTGATCTTAGTCATTTTGATTGGTGTGAGGTGGAATCTAAGTGTTGTTTTGATTTGCATTTTCCTGAGGACTAAGGATGTTTAACGCTTCTTTAGGTGGTTCTCTGCCACTTGAGATTCCTCAGTTGAGAATTCTCTGTTTAACTCTGTACCCCATTTTTTATTTAGGTTATTTGGTTTTTTGGAAGTTAACTTCTTGATTTTTTTAATATATTTTGGGTATTAGCCTTCTATCTGATGTGGGGCTGGTGAAGATTTTTTCACAATTTGTTTGTTGCTTATTTGTCTTATTGACTGTGACTTTTGCCTCATGAGGTCCCATTTATGAGTTGTTGATCTTAGTGCCTGAGCCATTGGTGTTATGTTTAGGAAATTTCCCCCTGTGCCAATGAGTTTGAGGCTCTTTCCTACTTTCTCTTCTATTCAATTCAGCATGTCTAGTTTTATGTTGAGGTTTGTGATCCACTTGGATTTGAGTTTTGTGCAAGGTGATAAATAATGATTTTATTTTCATTTTTCTACACAGAGACTGCCAGTTACACCAGCAGCATTTATTGAAGACTTTTTTTTTTTTTTTTGATCCATTGTATGTTTTTGGATTCTTCGTTGAAGATCGAGTGTCTATAAGTGTGTGGGCTTATTTCTGGGTCTTCAATTCTATTACATTAATTGACCTATCTGTCTCTGTACTAATATCATGTGTTACTCTGTAGTACAGCTTGAGGTCAAGGGTGGTGATTCCCCCAAAAGTTCTTTTATTGTTAAGAATTGTTTCTGTTATCCTAGTTTTTTTTTTAGTTCATCCATATGAACTTGAGAATTGCTCTTTCCACATCTCTGAGGAACTGTGTTGGAATCTTGATGGGGATTGTGTTGAATCTGTAGATTGCTTTTGGAAGGATGGTCATTTTTACTATGTTAATCATTCCAATTCATGAGCATGGGTGATGTTTCCATCTTCTGAGATCTTCTTTGATTTCTTTTTGCAGAGATTTGAAATTCTTATCACACAGATCTTTCACTTGCTTGGTAAGAGTTACACCAAGATATTTTATGCTACTTGTGGCTATTATGAAGGATGTTGTTTCTCTAATTTTTTTTCTAAGCCTGTTTATCATTTGTATAAAGGAAGGCTACAGATTTGTTTGAGTTAATTTTATATCCAGCCACATGGTTGAAGTTGTTTATCAGCTGTAGAAGTTCTCTGGTAGATTTTTTTTTTCTTTTTATTTTTGATACTTTATTTACATTTCCGATGTTTCCCCTTTTCTGGGTCTCCTCTTTGGAAACCCCATATCCCCTCCTCCTCCCCGCCTCTGTGAGGGAATTCCTCCTCCCACCTACCCGCCCACCCATTCCCATATTCCCACCTTGACATTCCCCTTTACTGGGGCCTCTAGCACCCTCAGGCCCAAAGTCCTCTCCTTTCTCCCTGATGGCCATCGAGGTGATTCTTC
>CM052709.1:22439877-22481619 GCA_028551405.1 Uromys caudimaculatus
TTCCTGATCTCTTTCCCAGGTTTTCTAACTCCAGGGTTGTCTCCCTTTGTGATTTCTTTATTGTTTCTATTTCTATTTTTATCTCCTGGATAGATTTGAGCATTTCCTTTGTCTGTTTGATTGTGTTTTCTTGCACTTCTGCCTGTTTGTTTGTGTTTTCCTGTAATTCTTTAATGTATTTTTGCATTTCCTCTTGAAAGGCTCCTCGTTGTTTATCCCTGTTCACTTGCATTTCTTTAAGGGTGTTATTCATTTCTTTCCTCACGTCTTGTATCATCATCATGAGAAATGATTTTAAATCTGAGTCTTGCTTTTCTGGTGTGTTGGGGTATCCAGGTCTTGCTGTGGTAGGAGAGCTGGGTTCTGATGGTGCAGAGTACTCCTGGTTTCTGTTCTTTATGTTCTTGCCCTTGCCTTTTGCCATCTTGTTGACTCTGTTGTTAGCTGATCTTACTCTGTCTGGTTGTGGCTTGCCCCTCCTGCAGGTCTCTGTGTCAGTGCTCCTTGAAGACCAGCTCTTTCTGAGAGGTGTTTGGGTTTGGAGAGCTGTGGAACCAGGTTTGATCTCGGTCCCTGTGTCTCTGGGGTTCGGAGCAGTTCCTTGTGAGCTGTGGGGCGTGTCTTTGGCCCTCTCCTGGCTTTTCCGAGCTCCTGAGAGGGATCTTTGTCCCGGCGTTAATTAGCTGTGGAGCCCTGTGGCCCATTCTTAGGTTCCCGGCCGCTGCCGGAAGTTCCTGTCCGTCAGTCTCTGTGGCCTGCGGTAAGCGGGCGGAGTCAGTGAGCTCTGGGGCTCGTGTTGCCCCCACTCGGGGCTTTTCTGCGTTCCTGGGAGAGAGAATTTTCTCCCGGAGCTGCTTGACTATGGAATCCTAGTGTCCCAGGCAAAAGTTCCCTGCCTCAGCCACCTGCTTTTGGGATCCAGGGGGGTTTCTAAGCCCGCCTACCTCAGTCCCTGTGTCTTGCGGGTTCAGGGCAGTACCTGGTGAGCTGTGGGGCGTGTCTTTGGCCCTCTCCTGGCTCTTGAGATCTCCTGAGAAGGGTCTTTGTCCAGGCACTAATTAGCTGTGGAGCCCTGTGGTCCAAGCTGAGGTTCCTGGCCGCCGCCGGAAGTTGCTGACTGTTAGTCTCTGTGGCCCGCGGAAAGCGGGCGGAGTCAGTGAGCTCTGGGGCTCGTGTTGCTCCCACTAGGGGCTTTTCCGAGTTCCTGGTGAGCTGTGGGGCGTGTCTTTGGCCCTCTCCTGGCTCTTGCGATCTCCTGAGAGGAGTCTTTGTCCTGGCGCTCCTCTGGTAGATTTTTTTTGTGGTCTCTTATGCATACTATCACATC
Source organism: Uromys caudimaculatus (assembly GCA_028551405.1). Lineage (NCBI taxonomy): Eukaryota > Metazoa > Chordata > Mammalia > Rodentia > Muridae > Uromys > Uromys caudimaculatus. The sequence goes on from CM052709.1 coordinate 22,441,205, forward strand.
ATCTGCAAATAGTGATAATTTGAGGTCTTCCTTTCCAATTTGTATTTTTTGACCTCTTTTTGTTGTCTAATTTCTCTATCTAGAACATCCAGTACTATATTGAATGGATATGGAGAGAGAGGGCAGCATTGTCTAGTCTCTGATTTTAGTGGGATTGCTTCAAGTATCTCTTCATTAAATTTGATATTGACTGATGGTTTGCTGTATTTTGCTTTTATTATGTTTATGTAAGGCCTTGACTTCCCGATCTTTCCAAGACTTTTAACATGAAGGTGGGTTGTATTTTGTCAAATATATTTTCAGCATCTACTGAGATGTTCATGTGATTTTTTTCTTTGAGTTTTATAATATAGTGGATTACATTAATGGATATTCATATATTGAATGATCCTTGCATCCCTGGGAGGAAGCCTACTTGATCATGGTGAATGATGGCTTTGATCTTAGCCATTCTGATTGATGTAAGGTAGAATCTCAGGGTCATTTTGATTTGCATTTTCCTAATCACTAAGGACTTTAAACATTTCTTTAGGTGTTTCTCAGACATTGAGATTCCTCTCTTGTGAACTCTCTGTTTAGTTCTATAACCCATTTTTTGATTGGGTTGATTGATTTTTTTGGTGGTTAGCTTCTTGAGTTCTTTATATATTTTGGATATTAGCCTTCTATTGGATGTGGGGTTAGTGAAGATTTTTTCCCAATCTGTAGCTTGCTGATTTGTCCTGTTGGCAATGTCCTTTGCCTTACAGAAGCTTTCCAGTTTCATGAGGTCCCATTTATCAATTCTTGATCTTAGAGCATGGGCTATTGGTGTTCTGTTTATGAAATTTCCCCCTGCGCCCATGAGTTCAAGGCTCTTTCCCACTTTGTCTTCTATTAGATTCAGTGTATCTGATTTTAAGTTGTGGTCCTTGATCCACTTGGACTTTGAGCTTTGTGCAAGATGACAAATATGGGTCTATTTTCATTTTTCTATGTACAGACAGCCAGTTAGACCAGCACCATTTATTGAAAATGCTTTCTTTTTTCCATTGTATATTTTTGGCCTCTTTGTCAAAGATCAAATGTTCATAAGTGTGTAGTTTTATTTCTGGATCTTCAATTCTATTCTGTTGATCACCGTGCCTGACTTTGAATCAACACCATGCAGTTTTTATCACTATTGCTCTGTAGTATAACTTGAGGGCAAGGATAGTGATTTTCCCCAGCAGTTCTTGGGTTTCCAAAGAAAAGGGGAATCATCGGAAATGTAAATAAAGTATCAAAAAAAAAATAAAAAAAAAAAAAAAAAAAAAGAATTGTTTTTGCTATTCTGGTTTTTTTTTTTTTTTTTTTTTTTTTTTTGCCTTTCCAGATGATTTTGAGAATTGATCTTTCCGTGTCTTTTAAGAAATGTGTTGGTATTTTTATGGGATTGCATTGAATTTGTTCACTGCCTTTGGTAGTATGGTCATTTTGACTATGTTAATTCTTACAATCCATGAGCATGGGCGATCTCTCCATTTTCTGAGATTAAAAGGATACTTAGTGCTGTGATTTTTTTTGTCTTAGCACTGCTTTCACTGTGTCCCATAAGTTTGGATATGTTGTGTCATCATTTTCATTGAATTCTAGAAAATTTGTATTATCATTGTTTATTAACTTCCTGACCAAGTTATCATTGAGTAGAGAGTAGTTCAGTTTCCATGGGTATGTAGGCTTTCTTTTTGTTTTTGTTTTGCTTGGTTTTTGTTATTGAAGTCAAGACTTAGTCCATGGTGATCTGATAGGATGCATGGTATATTTTCAATCTTCTTGTATCTGTTGAGGCTTGTTTTGTGACTGATTATATGGTCAGTTTTGGAGAAGGTACCATGAGGTGCTGAGAAGAATGCATATTCTTTTGTTTTAGGGTGAAATGTTCTGTATATATCTGTTAAATCCATTTGTTCACAACTTCTATTAGCTTCACTTTGTCTCTGTTAAGTTTCTGTTTCAATGGCCTGTCTATTGTTGATAGTGGGTTTTGAACTCTCTCACCATTATTGTGTAAGTTTCAATGTATGTTTTGTGCTTTAATAAATTTTCTTTTATGAATGTGGGTGCCCTTGCATTTGGGGCATAGTTGTTCATAATTGATATTTCATCTCGTTGGATGTTTCATTTGATGAATATGAAGTGTCCTTCCACATTATTTGATAACTTTCGGTTGAAAGCCTATTTTATTAGATATTAGAATGGCAATTCCTGCTTATGTCATGGAAGCATTGCTTGGAAAACTCTTTGCCAGCCATTTACTCCGAGGTAGTATCTGTCTTTATCATTGAAATGTGTTTCTTGAATGCAGCAAAATGCTGGATCCTGCTTGTATATCCAGTCTGTTAGTTTATGTATTTTTATTGGGGAATTGAGTCCATTGATGTTGAGAGATTTGAAAGACATATGATTGTTAGTTCCCGTTATGTTTGTTGTTGGATGTGGAATTGTGTGTGTGTGTGTGTGTGTGTGTGTGTGTGTGTGTGTGTGTGTGTGTGTGTGTATGTGTGTGTGTGTCTTTCTTTTTGGGGTTGCTGTAAGATGATTAATTTCTTGTTTTTCCTTTGATGTAGATACTCTCCTCGTGTTGGAGTTTTCCTTCTAGAATCCTCTTATCACTGGGTTAGTAGATATATATTGTTTAAATTTGGTTTTGTCATGGAATATCTTGGTTCCTCCATCTGTGATGACTGAGAGTTTTGCTGGATATAGTAGCTGGGGCTGTCATATGTGTTCTCTTAAGGTCTGATGACATCTGTCTATGATCTTCTTGCTTCTAGTGTTTCTGTTAAGAAGTCTGTTGTAGTTCTGATACTTCTGCTTTTATATGTTACTTGGTCTTTTCCCTTACAGCTTTTAATATTCTTTCTTTATTTTGTGCACATAATGTTCTGATTATTATGTGAGTAGAGAATTTTCTTTTCTGGTCCTATCTATTTGGTGTTCTGTAGGTTTCATGTACTTTTATGGCCATCTTTTTCATTAGGTTAGGGAAATTTTCTTCTTTGGCTTTGAGGAAGATATTTTCTGGCCCTTGCAGCTGGGAATCTTTGCTCTCTTCTATTCCTATTATTCTTTTAGCTTTTTTAAAAAAATTTAAAAAAAATTTTAATTTATTTTTATTTTTGGATATTTACTTTAAATTCATTTCAAATGTTTTCCCCTTTGGAAATCTCGCATTCCATTCCCCATCTCCCTGCCTCTATGAGGGTGCTCCCCTACCCACCCAATCACTCCCATCTTCCCTCCCTAACATTCTTCTACACTGAGGGATCTAACTTCCTCAGGCCCAAGGGCCTCTCCTCCCACTGATGGCCAACAAGGCCCTCCTCTGCCACATATATTGCTAGCACCATGGGTCCCTCCATGTGTATTCTTTGGTTGGTGGTCCAGTCTCCAGGAGCTCTGGGGGTCTGGCCAGTTGACACTGTTGCTCCCTCCATGGGGCTACAAACCCCCTCAGCTCCTTCAGTCCCTCCTCCAACTTTTCCATCCCAGATCCCACACTCAATCCAAAGGTTGGCTGCAAGCATCTGTCTCTGTATTTTTCAGGCTCTGCCTGAGCCTCTCTGGAGACAGCTTATCATGCTTCCTTCAGCAAGGATTTCACAGCATCCACAACAATATCCGAGTTTGGTGGTTGTATATTGGATGTATCCCCAGGTGGGGCACTCTCTGGATGGCCACTCCTTGAGTCTCTGCTCTAGACTTTGTCTCAATATTTCCCCCTGTGAGTATTTTGTTCATTTTTCTAAGAAACACTGAAACATCCACTTTTTGGTCTTCCTTCTTCTTAGGCTACTCATGGTGTGTGAATTGAATCTTGGCTTTTCCAAACTTTTGGGCTAATATCCACTTATCAGTGAGTACATACTGTGTTTGTTCTTTTGTGAGTAAGTTACCTGACTCAGAATTATATTTTCAAGTTCCATCCATTTGCCTGTGAATTTCATGAAGTTATTGTTTTTAATAGCTGAGTAGTATTCCATTGTGTAAATGTACCACATTTTCTGTATCCATTCATCCCTTGAGGGACATCTGGGTTGTTTCCAGCTTCTGGCTATTATGAATATGGTGCTATAAACTTAATGGAGCACGTGTACTTATAGCTTGGTTCTCACGTAGTACTATGTCGAATTTTCTGAGGATCCACTAAACTGATTTCCAGAGTTGTTGTACCAGTTTGCAATCCCACCAGCAATAAAGGAGTGTTCCTCTTTCTCCATATACTCGCCAGCATCTGCTATCACCTGAGTTTTATATCTTAGCCATTCTGACTGGTGTGAAGTGGAATCTCAGGGTTGTTTTGATTTGCATTTCCCTAATGACTAAGGATTTTGAACATTTCTTTAGGTGTTTCTCACCCCTTCGAGTTTCCTCAGTTGAGAATTCTCTGTTTAGCTCTGTTCCCCATTTTTTGATAGGGTTATTTAGTTCTCTGGAGTCTAACTTCTTGAGTTCTTTGTATATATTGAATATTAGCCTTCTATCAGACATAGGATTGGTAAAGATCTATTCCCAATTTGTTGGTTGCCATTTTGTCCTATTGACAGTGTCCTTTGCCTTACAGAAGCTTTGCAATTTTATGAGATCCTATTTGCTGATTCCTGATCCTAGAGCATAAGCCATTGGTGTTCTCTTCAGGAACTTTTCTCCTGTTTCCATGTGTTCGAGACTTTTCCTCGATTTCTCTTCTATTAGATTCAGTTTATCTGGTTTTATATGGAGATCCTTCATCCACTTGGACTTGAGCTTTGTACAGGGAGATAGCAATGGATAAATTTGCATTTTTCTACATGTAGACCTCCAGTTGAATCATCACCATTTGTTGAAAATGCTGTCTTTTTTCCACTGGATGGTTTCAGTTCCTTTGTCGAAAATCAAGTGACTGTAGTTGTGTGAGTTCATTTCTGGGTATTCAGTTCTATTCTAGTGATCTCCTGCCTGTCACTGTACCAATACCATGCAGTTTTTATCACTACTTCTCTGTAGTACAGCTTGAGGTCAGGGATGCTGATTCCCCTAGAAGTTCTTTTATTGTTGATAATAGTTTTTGCTATCCTGGGAATTTGTTATTTCAAATGAATTTGAGAACTGCTCTTTCTACTACTCTTATTATTCTTAAGTTTGGTCTTTTCATTGTGTCCTTGATTTCCTGGGTGTTTTGCGTTAAGTGTTTTTTATTATGCTTTTTGTTTTCTTTGACTGTTATTATCCTGGCTGTAGTAGATTTCCTGGGAGCCTTTTAGACTGTAAGGTGTTGAGACAGAGGAGGATACAGGCTAGCCTGCCCCCAAACTGTTGAGACTGAAAGGGAGATGGAATTGGCACATACGGGGGAGAAGTCCTGCATCTTCTGGGTACTTGGGTTTCCCAACTGCTGAGGTTATTTGGGTGGCTATCCTACCTATTACCCTTGCTGTAGCAGATCTTCTGGGAGTCTTGCAGACTGTTCAGTGTTGAAAGAGAGGGGCAGACAGGCTGATCTGCCCCCAAGCAGAAACAAACCAGAAGGGAGAGCCAACTATATGGTTCTTAAACCTTTGGAAATGGTTTGTGCCATGGATTTGAATATGTGTCAAATTGTGTGCTTAAGAAGCCCTAGGATAATGATTCTCAATCTTTCTAATGCCACAGCACTTTAATATACTTCTTCATGTAGTGGTGATCCCCCAACCAAAAATTATTTCATTGCTGCTTCATAACTATAATTTTGCTACTGTTATGAATTATAATGTAATTATCTGAAATGCAGGAAATCTGATATGCCACCTGTGAAGGGGTCATGACCTGCAGGTTTAGAAACAGTGTTCTAGGATGCCAAATCTGTGTTTCAGTTTGGGGTAGAAAATGTATTATTATTTTAAGTATTGGATTACACAATCGATTTCTACATAGAAATTACAAGTTTCAATTAGAGTTGTATAGTTTTCAGTTTATATGGCTTGATAGGATAAATAGGTACTAAATATTTTGAATGACTGTAAATGATATTGTACATTTTTATTTATGTCTTAATGTTCACTTCTGGTGTAGACATGCATTTTCTTTATTTTGTGTAATATAATACATGGTGTTAGGTGGTATTGTAAAGAAAAGTGTTTTTAGGTTACTTTTTTTGGAGTTTGAAAGGCCAAAGTCAGGATGCTTATTGGTTTGGTCTTTGTTGAGAACAATTTAGCTCCATTGCAATGTATCTGATGGCATCACAATGCCAGAAAGAGATTGTTACACCTGAGACAGGAAGCAAGAGAGATTGTATCACTAGGTTCATTTTGCCAGGCCAGTCAATATTATATTTCTCAGAGTTTATAAACTAATTAAGTTTATAATACTTTTCTTTTTTGATAGTATGCATATTACCTTTAAAACTATGAAAGCTAGCCAGTAGAAATGAAGCTTCAAGTTCAGTACCATATATGTGTATGCATGTGTCTATAAATATGTTTGAGTGTGTGTGTGTTTGTGTGTGGGGGGGTGGGTGTGTATGATCTTCTATAATAGTAGATGCTTATATGACTTTTGTTAAAGAATATTTGGTATTATTTATCCCTCACTATACTCCCTCTTCTGATCTTCTTTTCCAACCCTACACCAATTTAATCCTTCTTCTTTCTCTTCCTCTTTAACCATTTTTACTGCTAGAAAACTACCCTTAACACCATGACCCATTACTAAAAGGTATTACAAACCAACCACACATATCAGAAGAGTGAAAGCTAACATTTACTAGTGAGAGAAGACATGTGACATTTGTCTTTCTGGGTCTGGGTTATTTCACTTAGAATGATTGTTTTCATCACCATCAATTTTTTTTTGTGAATTTCTTAATTTCATTTTTCTTTTCACGATGGATAATATTCCATTGTGTAAGTGTACCATATTTTTGGTATTGATTCATCAGGTAACATACATGTAAACTGCTTCCTATATATCATGATTAGAGCAGCAATGTGGACATAGGCAAGCAGGTATCTCACTGAAAGTGATAGTCTTTTAGCACATGCAACAGTCTGGTTTAACAGGATATTTGTTCTGTCTTTGTCCTTGTTGGTAACATAACAATACAAACTTACTATAAGAATCATGGGTTGTTCTCATTTCTTTTGTTCTCTAAGAAAGATTATGAGGAATTACTATTAATTTTTAAAATTTTGTTAGAATTCTATGAAAATATTTCATGTGGACATGTATTTGGGGGAGGTCCTTAAATTAAAGTTCGATTGTCTTAATATTTATAAAATAATAAAATCATCTTGTTCATATTAAGTTCATACTGATAATTCCTTTAAAGTCATTGGTCCTTTTCTAGGCCAGGAGCAAATGGAACAACACTTTTCACATGCTGAAAGAAAATGGTGATATCCAGGAATTAACTACTTAACAAAATATTCTGTTAGTAATGAAGACAAATACAGATATAGGGAAACTAAAAGCCAGTGGTGAGAGGACAAGTCTGTAAACAGTTCTCTCAATGCTGAAAGGCTGAGATCCAGGCCTTGAGTACTTGAGTCTGGGTCCTTCAGCAATTACAGATCATTTGGTAGTGTCTGTCTCACACTGGAGAGACTGAGAACTAAAAAGGCCAATTCGTGGTAGTTCCCAAAGAACTTATCACCCTCAGCCTGGAAATTCTGGCTCTAATACCAATGAAGGACTCATCACCAAGCTAATTCATAAGGAGAAGGAAGGTCAGTGGGGAGAGAGAGGAAAAACTCCCTTCATCAGTGTCTTTTCTACAATCTAGGCTTGTGCCAGAAGGTGCTACTTGGATTTGGGATGTATCTTACCACATACATCAATTAAGGCAATCAGGATAACCTGTCAGTTGAAGTGCCCTGCTCAGGTGATTCTAGTGACAGGTTCACATTTCAAACCAATCACCTTCAACTGCTTATACTGTTACAGTCTGTCTGGTACTGCTAGGCTTGTCCCCCATCATTCACCATGTGATCCTAACAAATGACAGAAGGTGAACTAATCCCTACTAGGCTGAAGGGAAAGTCTTGACTACTTCCTTGGCTGTTTCCTCACCACTGTAAGAAGTGGTTGTTTTATAACCATTATTAGGTAATATGGAAGTCTAGATAGCTCAATTAGTCTCCCTACAGTAAAGGGGTTTTCCAACACTGTTGAATTTGGGGTGAGGAACTGTGATGGCTATTTTTGGTTGTCAACTTGACTACATTAGTAGTTAACCAAAACCTATGCAGCTGAGTGTATCTCCATGGTATTTTTCTTAATTAAATAATAATTTGCAGTGGGAAGACCCTATCTTTAATCTGGATCTTTTTGCTTATTTGTTTGTTTGTATTTTGTTTTGTTGATATTTATTTACATTTCAAATGTTTCCCCCTTTCCAGGTCTCCACTTTGGAATCCCCTCTCCCCTCCCTCTCCCTTGCCTCTATGAGGGTATTCCCCCACCCACAGAACCACCCACACACACATCCATTTTCGTATTCCCTCCTTGGCATTCCCCCATACTGAGGCATCTAGCACCCTCAAGCCAAAGGGCCTCTCCTCCACCTGATGGCTAATACAACCCTCCTCTCCACATATGTGGCCAGCACCATGGGTCCCTCCATTTGTATTCTTTGGTTGGCGATCCAGTCTCTGGAAGCATCTGGAGATCAGGTCAGTTGACACTGTTGCTCCCTCCATGGGGCTGCAAACTACCTCATCTCCTTCAGTCCCTTCTCCAACTCCTCCATCTGGGACCTCACGCACAGTCCAATGGTTTCTGTGAAGTGAATCTTGGGTATTCTGAACTTTTGGGCTAATATCCACTTATCAGTGAGTACATACTGTGTTTATTCTTTTGTGACTGAGTTACCTCACTCAGGATGATATTTTCAAGTAACATCCATTTGGCTATGAAATTCATGAAGTCATTATTTTTAATAGTTGATTAGTATTCCATCATGTAAATGTACCACATTTTCTGTATCCATTCCTCTGTTGAGAAACATCTGGGTTGTTTCCAGCTTCTGGCTATTATAAATATGGCTGCTATGAACATAGTGGAGCATGTGTCTTTATTACATTTTGGAGAATCTTCTGGGTATATGCCCAGGAGTGAAGTAGCTGGGTGTTCAGGTAGTATTATGTCAATTTTTCTGAGGGTCTGCCAAACAGATTTCCAGAGAGGTTTTATCAGCTTGCAATCTAACCAGCAATGGAGGAGTGTTCCTCTTTCTCCACATCCTCACCAGCATCTGCTGTCACCTGAGTTTTTGGTCTTAGCCATTCTGACTGGTGTGAGGTGGAATCTCAGGATTGTTTTGATTTGCATTTCCCTGATGATTAAGGATGTTGAACATTTCTTTAGGTGCTTCCCAGTCCTGCAAATTTCCTCAGTTGAGAATTCTCTGTTTAGCTCTGTTCCCCATTTTTGGATAGGTTTATTTGGGTCTCTGGAGTCTAACTTCTTAAGCTCTTTGTATATGTTGGATATTAGCTCTCTATCGAGCATAGGATTGGTAAAGATCTTTTCCCAATCTGTTGGTTGCTTTTTTGTCCTATTGTCAATGTCCTGTGCCTTACAGAAGTTTTGGAATTTCATGAGGTCCCATTTGTCGATTCTTGATCTTAGAGCATAAGCCATTGGTGTTCTATTTAGGAACTTTTCTCCTGTGCCCCTGTGTTCGAGACTTTTCCTCACTTTCTCTTCTATTAGATTCAGTGTATCTGGTTTTATGTAGAGGTCCTTGATTCACTTGAACTTGAGCTTTGTACAGGGAAATAGGAATGGATCAATTTGCATTCTTCTACATGTAGACCACCAGTTGAACCAGCACCATTTGTTGAACATGCTGACTTTTTTCCATTGGATGGTTTTAGTTTCTTTGTCAAATATCCAGTGACCGTAAATGTGTGAGTTCATTTCTGAGTCTTCAATTTATTCCATTGGTCTACCTGCCTGTCGCCGTAGATACCACGCAGTTTTTATCATTACTGCTCTGTAGTACAGCTTGAGGTCAGGGATGTTGATTTTCCCAGAAGTCCTTTTATTGTTGAGAATAGTTTTTGCTATCCTGGGTTTTTGTTATTCCAAATGAATTTGAGAATTGCTCTTTCTAAGTCTATGAAGAATTGAGTTGGAATTTTGATGGGGATTGCATTGAATCTGTAGATTGCTTTCGGCAGGATGGCCATTTCAACTATATTAATCCTACCAATCCATGAGCACGGGAGAGCTTTCCATCTTCTGAGGTCTTCTTCGATTACTTTCTTCAGAGACTTGAAGTTCTTGTCATACAGATCTTTCACTTGTTTGGTTAGAGTCACACCAAGATACTTTATATTGTTTGTGACAATTGTGAAGGGTGTCATTTCCCTAATTTCTTTCTCAGCCTGTTTATCCTTTGAGTATAGGAAGGCTACTGATTTGCTTTAGTTAATTTTGTATCCAGCCACTTTGCTGAAGTAGTTTATCAGCTGTAGCAGATCTATGGTCCAGTCTTTCAGGTCACTTAAATATACCATCATATCATCTGCAAATAGTGATGTTTGGTTTCTTCCTTTACAATTTGTATCCCTTTGACCTCCTTTTGTTGTCTAATTGCTCTAGCTAGAACTTCAAGTACTATATTGAATACATAGGGAGAGAGAGGGCAGCACTGATTTTAGTGGCATTGCTTCAAATTTCTCTCCATTTAGTTTGATGTTGGCCACTGGTTTGCTGTATATTGCTTTTACTGTGTTTGGGTATTGAATTCCTGATCTTTCCAAGACTTTTATCATGAAGGGATGTTGAATTTTGTCAAATGCTTTTTCAGCATCTAATAAAATGACCATGTGGTTTTTTTCTTTGAGTTTGTTTATGTAGTGGATTATATTGATGGATTTCCAGGTATTGAACCATCCCTACATTCCTGGGATGAAGCCTACTTGATCACGTTGAATGATCATTTTGATGTGTTCTTAGATTCGGTTTGCAAGAATTTTATTGACTATTTTTGCATCAATATTCATAAGGGAAATTGGTCTGAGGTTTTCTTTCTTAGTTGGGTCTTTGTGAGGTTTTGGTATCAGTGTAACTGTAGCCTCATAGAAGGAATTGGGTAGTGTTCCTTCTGTTTCTATTTTGTGGAATAGATTGAAGAATATTGGTATTAGGTCTTCTTTGAATTTCTGATAGAATTCTGCAGTGAACCCATCTGATCCTGGGCTTTTTTTGGTTGGGAGACTTTTAATGACTGCTTCTATTTCTTTAGGCATTATGGGACTTTTTAGATGATTTATCTGATCCTGACTTAACTTTGGTATTTGGTGTCTGACTAGAAATTTGTCCATTTCATCCAGATTTTCCAATTTTCTTGAGTATAGGCTTTTGTAGTAGGATCTAATGAATTTTTAAATTGTCTCAGAATCTGTTGTTATATCTCCCTTTTCATTTCTAATTTTGTTAATTTGAATACTGTCTCTGTGCCCTCTGGTTAATCTGGCTAAGGGTTTATCTATCTTGTTGATTTTCTCAAAGAACCAGCTCATAGTTTTGTTGATTCTTTGTATAGTTCTTTTAGTTTCTACTTGGTTGATTTCAGCCCTTAATTTGATTATTTCCTGCCTTCTACTGCTCTTGGGTTTATTAGCTTCTTCTTGTTCTAGAGCTTTCAGATGTGCTGTTAAACTGCTAGTATATGTTCTCTCCAGTTTCTTTTTGGAGGCATTCAGAGCTATGAGTTTTCCTCTTAATACTGCTTTCATTGTGTCCCGTAGGTTTGGATATGTTGTACTTTCATTTTCATTAAATTCTAGGAAGTCTTTAATTTCTTTCTTTATTTCTTCCTTGACCAAGTTATCATTGAATAGAGCGTTGTTCAGCTTCCATGTGGATGTGGGCTTTCTGTTGTTGTTGTTGCCATTGAAGACCAGCCTTAATCCGTAGTGATCTGATAGGAGGCATGGAATTATTTCAATCTTCTTATATCTGTTCAGGTTTGTTTTCTGACCAATTATATGATCAGTTTTGGAGAAGGTACCATGAAGTGCTGAGAAGAAGATATATTCTTTTTATTTAGGATGAAATGTTCTATAGATATCTGTTAAATCCATTTGGTTCATAACATCTGTTAGTTTCACTGTGTCTCTATTTAGTTTGTGTTTCCAAGATCTTTCCATTGATGGTATTGGGGTTTTGAAGTCTCCCAATATTATTTTGTGAGGTGCAATGTGTGCTTTGAACTTTAGTAAAGTTTCTTTTATGAATGTGAGTGCCCTTCCTTTCGGGGCATAGATATTCAGAATTGAGAGTTCTTCTTGGTAGATTTTTCCTTTGATGAGTATTAAGTGTCCTTCCTTATCGTTTTTGATGACTTTTGGGTGAAAGTCGATTTTATCCGATATTAGAATTGCTACTCGAGCCTGTTTCTTGGAACCATTTGCCTGAAAAATTGTTTTTCAGCCCTTTACTCTGAGGTAGTGTTTGTGTTTATCATGGAGGTGTGTTTCCTGTATGCAGGAAAATGCTGGGTCCTGTTTATGGATCTAGTCTGTCAGTCTATGTCTTTTTATTGGGGAACTGAGTCCTTTAATGTTAAGAGATATTAAGGAATAGTGATTGTTGGTTCCTGTTATTTTTGATGCTACTTTTATGTTTGTGTGGCTATCTTCTTTTGAGTTTGTTAAAAGATTACTTTCTTGCTTTTTCTAGGGTGTAATTTCCCCCCCTTGCGTTTGTGTTTTCCATCTATTATTCTTTGTAGGGCTCCATTTGTGGAAACATACTGTGCAAATTTGGTTTTGTCATAGAATATTTTGGTTTCACCATCTATGTTAATTGAGAGTTTTGCTGGGTATAGCAGTCTGGGCTGGCAGTTGTGTTCTCTTAGGGTCTGTATGAATTCTGCCCAGGATCTTCTAGCTTTCATAGTCTCTGGTGAGAAGTCTGGTGTAATTCTGATATTTCTGCCTTTATATGTTACTTGAACTTTTTCCCTTACTGCTTTTAATATTCTTTCTTTGTTTTGTGTATTTGCTGTTTTGACTATAATGTGACAGGAGGAATTTCTTTTCTGGTCCAATCTATTTGGAGTTCTGTAGGCTTCTTGTATATTTATGTTCACTTCTTTCTTTAGGTTATGGAAGTTTTCTTCTACAATTTTGTTGAAGATATTTCCTGGTCTTTTAAGTTGGAAATCTTCACTCTTTTTTATACCTATTATCCTCAGGTTCTGTCTTCTCATTTTATCCTGGATATTCTGGATATTTTGGTTAGGAGATTTTTGCATTTTGTGTTTTCTTTGACTGTTGTGTCAATGTTTTCTACAGTATCTTCTGCACCTGAGATTCTGTCTTCTCTCTTTTGAATTCTGTTGGTGATGCTTGCATCTATGACTCCTGATCTCTTTCCTAGCTTCTCTAACTCCAGGGTTGTCTCGTATTGTGTATTCTTTATTGTTTCTATTTCTATTTTTAGTTCCTGAATGGATTTGTTCAATTCCTTTGTCTGTTTGATTGTGTTGTCCTGTCATTCTGCCTGCTTTATTGTGTTTTCATGTAATTCTTTAATGGATTTTTGTGTTTCCTCTTTAAAGGCTTCTAGTTTTTACCTGTGTTCTCTTGTATTTCTTTAAGCGAGCTATTTATTTCCTTCTTAAACTCTTCTATGATCATCATGAGAAATGATTTTAAATCTGAGTCTTGCTTTTGTGGTGTGTTGGGGTATCCAGGGCTTGCTGTGGTGGGAGAGCTGGGTTCTGATGATATCAATTAGCCTTGGTTTCTCTTCCTTATGTTATTGTCCTTGCCTTTCACCTTCTGGTTATCTCTGGTGTTAGCTGGTCTTACTCTGTCTGACTGGCTTTTTCTTTCTGCAAGCCTCAGTGTCAATACTCCTTGAAGACCAGTTCTTTCTGAGAGGAATTTGGGTTTGGAGAGCTGTGGTACAGGGTCAGCTCTGGGATGCAGACAGAAACCAGAATGATCTAGTCCCCAGCTGTCCCTTGTTACCTGTGTCCTAATGGCTCTGCAAGAGTCCCTCTTGATCCAGTGAATTTGAACAGAAGTGGTGGTCTTGCCTGTGCTTGAAGGTGTATTGGCACTCCTGGGATACCAGCTCTCCTAGCACTATTTGTGTATGGAGCCTTGTGTCACAGAATCCACTCCCCGGCCACCAAAAGAAACCAGAAGACCACTCCTCAGACACTGTGTCCTGGGGATTCCAGGTGGGTCCCTGTGAGCAGACAGGCTTGCCCACACTCCTGGGAGTCCTGCTTTCTCCAGGCACTATTTGGCTATGGAGCCCTGGTGGCCCAGGCAGAGGTCTTCAGCTATAGATAGAAACCAGAAGGCTCCTTACCCCAGCTATTCCTCAGTCCCTGTGTTCCAAAGATTCTGGGTGAGTCCTGCTGAATAGTGTTGCTCCTCTTACTCCCTCTCATGGGCTTTTCCACATTCCTGGGAGACTAGCTTTCTCCCTGCGCTATTTTGCTATGGAGCCATGGTGGCCCAGACAGAGGCCTAATCTGGATATTTTGAGGTGACTGTATTCACTTTTAAATTGAAGAATTAAGATAATGATCCTTATCTGATGGCTCTCACTCTCTCTGTCAAATCCATTCCTTCACTGCCATAGAACTTGCTTTTCTGGTGTATACCGAAAGCCAGATGAGACATCCAGCCTCACGGGCTGAACAACTATAAGGTTCTTAGACTTTCTTTTGGTAGACAGCCTTTTGCACTAGTTGAAATCCACTCTAATAAACCTCATATATCATAATAATATTGTAACAAACATAGTAATATTGTAACAAAATTTTTATTTTCTCAAATAAATCTATCCATGTTGCATGAATCAATCTATGTTTGGATGATGCATATATCTCAGATAAGTGAATTGTGTATGTGGTATCATTTATGAAAAAGAAACTTTAGTCACAACCTCACACTTACCAGGAGTTATTCAGTGAAAGAGTTATGACTAGTAGATCTTAAAAGTCCAGCCACTACCTTGGGATTGTAATCTCAAGACTGCAGAGTCACTACTATTGTATTAATGTGTAGATATGGAGAACATTTACCACATGTGCTTTGATCTAATGATGCTTGTAATTATGAGGCTGAAAGACAAAGACAGATATCTGCTGAGGATTAAAGACACCTATGTTCCATTTTGTGGCCTGCAGAGATTGCATTTAACCCAGAGTCTAAATATCCCACATTGTAATGGTTACCTCTGGGGATCTTATTACGCATTTATTTAAGAGTG
The DNA here is from genome assembly GCA_028551405.1 of Uromys caudimaculatus. NCBI lineage: Eukaryota > Metazoa > Chordata > Mammalia > Rodentia > Muridae > Uromys > Uromys caudimaculatus. The sequence continues at coordinate 22,456,433 of CM052709.1, forward strand.
ATTATGTAATGTGTGCTATAAAGATACTTAGACATAAACCATAACTGATGGTAATAACCAGAAGTTCATGATTTTGTTTAGAGGCAAGTTTAGGTTCAACTAGAACATGTAGAGGTTTCTTGGCATTTGGGAAATGAACTGATACTACTTACAAACCAATGGTATGCAACTTGTCCATACCTTTGCTAATGAAAAAAGTAATTTTAGGGAGTTAGTCTAGAATATTAAATATTAACAAAGCAATTGAACCATTTAAAGATGTTCATGGACGTTCTGTTAAAAATGGGATTTTTCAAATGAAGTTTTTTTCCTAATCACTTTGAATGGTAATCATCATGGCTTTGTACAACAAACTTTCATTGGGGGAAAAAGAGGTATCAGAATAAAATCCATTTTTTTTTATGCTTTCCCTTCTTATTTCTGCATTATGGTGGACAGAAATTTTCTGCTATGTCATTTCTTCACTTTCATCTTAATGGGTTTTGTCTCTTTTTATTAATACTACAGTTTTATATCTTTGATCAAAATACATGAGCTTCAAGACAGATAAAACAATATTTATGTTATTTTATTGGGCCCTACTTTATTTTATTCCATTTTTCCTCATTAAACAAAGTTTTGGTCCCATAGGTATTTTAGAGTTAAATTTATGATTTCATATTGGCTCTCAGCCTATAAATGTTAAAGCTTATTTGAAAATTTCAAAGCATATTTTCCCTACCTCCATATTGCCATCATCATCTTCTTGAAGCTGGATATAGAGGCCCTGCAGTTTCAGCTCCCAAGAAGCTAAGGCTGGAGGATGATGACTTTGAAGATAGTCTGGACTTCATAGGTAGTTTCAGACCATTCTGGACTATATGTGGATAAAACACTAACAAAAGCAGTCTTGTGTAATTATTATGCATTTTATGAACAACTTAAGGATAATGATTGTATTTGACTATTTGAGAAATTTGAGTATTTCTTCTTAATGTCATATGGTTGTGCATGTACAAACATATGTATGCAGTCTATACACAAGTACAAATTCATGTATACATGTGATATAATTTTATGTCAATACTCTATTTCAGCTGGGACTACATAAAGCCAGCATTTCTAAGTGTGTTTGTGATATACAAATGATATCCATATTTTTTAGCCCTTCAGGTTTTTTCCATTTTTTTCTTGTATACAATATTTTGTAGTTACTTTGTAGGAGGAAGCAAAGGATAGGCATGGAGAGGTGGTAGAGACATTCTTACCATTCTTAGAAGCCTGTGTTTTCTAGCATGCCACCACTGTATTGCTCTAGTTCCACTTCACATCTTCTGCAAGAATGCACATAGAGACAAATCCAGATACTTGATTTACATTGTTCAGTTATAATCCTTTAGAAAACATTCAGTCTCAAGGGTTGGACTACTTTGACTTTAAGGGATTGCTCTTATGATTTTAGGGTTATTTTCTAGATTTACATCTGAAATTATTTCCAACTTCTTCCATTCCTCTGAACATTGCTATACTTATGCAGTTTTATCATTGCTCAAATCAGGTTTTTTTCCATCTCCAATTTTTAGTTGAGATCAGGATCTCATTTGAGTAGGAAGGAAAAGATCCTTATTTTTTTCAGTATCAAATGGAAAAATCTTAGTTTCTAACTATCTAAGCCATTCAGCATTCAAACCGCTTTCTTTTCTTTATTATTGCCCTATTCATGATGTGTTCATTTAACTCATTAAACATAAAAACTTAACCCTTTTTCTTTTTGCAAAAATCATTTTTTTTGGTACGACTAGTCAACAAGTTTATTTTTAATCTATAAATATCAGAGCTCTCTAATAGAACTGGCCCATAGAATGAAAATAGTTGTATCATTATGATAGTTTTACCTGACTATAACTTGATTTCAATTAGCTATGTTCTTTTGTAACACATGTTTTATAAATCTCAAAAGCCCTACTTACTGAGAATATTTTTACTCATTATCCAAATTCTTAGTCGTGTGATCCAGAAAAGCAAAGAAGGGACAGGACTCTGTTGAGTGTCAGTTATATGTAGAATGGATGGATGTGAACACTAAGTATGAGTTGGTATTGGAGAATGTGGCAAGCTAATAACTGCTCAACAGATTATTCAGTGAGTTGAAATATACTTTCAGCAAATTTTATGATAGATGTTAGTCTAGCATTTGAAACAATTTAAATTCTGACTTAGTAATACAGCTTTGTCAATATGGTGTGGTATGATGATGGTGGAAAGTGAATTTCACAGGTGATTTAATAGTGAGGACTCCTGTGGTTTTCTCTCTCATTGGCTGACTTTAGATGACCTTCTGCAGGTTCTTTTGTTCATTGGTAAAATGGGGAGACAAGAATGTGCTGAACAAAATTGCATCCTGGCCTACACTATGGGGATTATGACAGTAAGCAACCAGAATACTCTTCAAATTTACTGTTACCACATCAAATGTTCTGCTTGTACTCTCTCTATCTCTCAAGTAGAAGAAATGACTGACTTTTTGATAATGATTTTGATAATTATTTTTACAGATATCGAACATATCTGAAATAAAAACCAATTCAATAGGTACAAAAACCCCTTCAGTATGAAATATCTTTATTTTACCTTTCACACATGATGGATACTCCCTAATTATAATTCTTGGAAAAGGAACTGAATAACTACCCAAATTGGATTACAATTTATGATCTGTGACATAGAATTATAATTAGCTTCTTAGTTTGTTACTTCAAGGCAATGTCATTAATACCTGCTCTAAGTAGTTTGTGGCAACATCATCAAGATGAAACTAATTTACATCTCATGTGTTTTCCTTGATCTTTGGAAAAGATGATTTTGGAAAAAGAGCTTTTGGAAAAGAGCATTTTAAAGAGTAGGTTCTCCTCAACTTTTAAAGGAGTTCTCTTCCAATAACATCTTTGTTAAGTTGTAGCTGTTGAAAGTAGAAAATAAATTTCATATGTCACAGCTTAGCTTGGCCTATCTTAAATACACTCCAACATGCATGAATCTATAGTTGAGCAAAACTGTGAAGTCTGGAGACTCTGTTATATTGAAGTATTATATGTCTATTGTTAAAATCTTTCACAGGGGAAGACGTATATCTACTCCTCTACTAAATTTCCCATGACAATGATTTCACCATGCTTTACTTTAGAGACATAATGAATTTATTGAGCTTCTTTTGAGAGCACAGGTGAAGGGTTACTCACAGAACTTTGGATACTTTTCTCTCCAAAGTCCACATCCAGAAATTGTAGACCCAACAGATATGAAAGCTTCCCTAACACTGCACTGGTGGAGCTTCACAGCTGTTTGTCTTGGGTGATGATCACACACAGCAATATCTTATATAGTATAGTGAATGCTTATATCTCAAACTACTGGAAATATGCTGTAGGGTATTGACACAATCATTATCATGTGGTGAATTTGGAGCTGAAGGTGATCGTTGTACATGAGTTATACTTCATATTTCTAGTCCAGGAAAGGATTAGAAGTATTTTTTTTTCTTCCTCTTCTTTTTTGGAATTCATGTTGCTTTTATACCATCAAATAGGTTTAAAAAAAGAAAAATTATCAAGATGATTAAAAATTGGCAACTGTTTGAATAAGAAACAGTATGAGGACTAGTACTGATTACATGGGCATGTGTGTTTGAAGGTCATTCAAGGTGATTTGATTTTGTTTTGTTTTGAGTGGGTGGATCTCAAAATCAAGGTCTTCCTATCTCCCCCTGCTTAGTGCTGGATTTCAGATGTAGTCTATCATACTTGGCTCATTAATGTTGGCATTCCTCATCGTATACTTGGGATGAAAATTCTCTGTATTCTTTGTCATACTGTGCTTACTTACTTACTTTATTTATTTATTTCCAACTCTAAACCCGAGTTTGTTAAAAAAAAAAAAAAACAACAACAAGCAAAATGTGCATAAAATATGAGGATATTTACAGTTTTTTCCAGAGTGATGTTTTGACACATCATGAAGAAAAGAAAAATAAGACTAAATTCGTTGGGACTCACAAAATTTTGTGTTTTTCCCCTTCTTCACAAATGTTAATGAAACTTTCAAAAATGTCACTTTTCTAAGATAAAATTGATAGTTGAGTGCCATTTTATCCCAGTCCTTGTTTTTGACTGTCTCTGTATTTGTTAAGCTGAAGTGTCTGTCAGCAAATAATCTTCACTTGTGCATCTTGCTCTCTCTTTTTAATGTTTTGAAAATTTTAACTCTGATAGAAAAATACTGATTAACTATTCCAAAACTATTTTGATCACATTCCAAGACCCAAGTGGTGCATGAATAAGCTCTTACGTTTTCTATTTTAAAAATAATTGGATCTTTCTAATCCTAGGTGTCCATATCCCATGTGTTAGCTGGCACAGAACTAAGTAAATAATCCTTTTTTGTATTTGCATTTTAATTTCCCTTTAACGGTTTGCAATCTATGTTTTCATACAGAGAATATTCCTGCATGATAAATAGATGTCACTTGAGCTGTCATTTCAAAGATCTATGATAAGAGTCTGAAAGTCTAGAGACCATGTTTAAAGTCACAAATTCAGTTAGATTTTTTGAAACAATCTTAAACTGTTTTCCTGAAGATGGAAATGTGTATAGCCTCCTAATTGGTAATCACAACTTGTGACAAGCTGCTTATTAATATGAACTGCATATAGGCAACAGTTTAGCATTTACAAGATCATCTTAAATTACATACAGTTCATAAAACTAGATTGGTTTACTTGCCTATGTGTACATACTTATTACAGACATGATATGATATTTCATAGACACAGTCTATCAATATAGGAATATTTGTTCCAAATATATGTCAATCTTGTATGAGAAGTGAGAGACATTTTATGAAGTTTTAAGGCACATTAAATAACCAAACTAAAAGAGAGATATTTATCATTAATGTTCAAGTTAATTGTGATCCTAGTGCAGTGTTTTTCTATAGTATACATTTTTAAAGATTATATCATTTCTGCTCCTTGCTGAAGTTTCCTTTGCAGTGGGAAATATTTTAAACTAAAGACTTCCCATCTGCCCTGCCAAGGTGAATTTTTCCCTCACAGCCCTGACTTGCAGTGGAAGTTGATGTGAGAGTTTGTCATGGTTGTTTTGACAGTCTGGCCATTCTCATTCAGAGATGCGATCCCTGTGGTTTGTCAATTATCCTGCTAACCCTACAGCAAGAGCAACACTCAAGGCACTGAACTGTCAACTGGTAACCAAGAAATAATGTCAGGATCCAGAAAGGCAGGAATGAGAGGACAGGGTGCTTCCAACAACAGAAGCCTGTATATCGCTCAGTATTTGTTTTATTTATGGAGGATCGTAACAAATTAATTACTGTGGATCACATGATGAGTTGCCACCTATTGCTTTAGACATTCTTTTCTGTCTAAATTTAGAGTAAAGATTTGAGTACTGTTTTCCATCTTGCTAGCACACATTTCTGCATGATGCTATGGGGAAATAGATCGTTTGACTGAACTTAATTTTATTTTCAATGTTTTCACTTTTTTTTTCCACTTGCCCCATAATCACTGTGAAATCTTTAGGGAGGAAAAGTTACCTGAGGACTTGTACAAGTTTTAAACCGTAATTTTTATAGTTTTGAAAAGTCTCTTTTGTAGGGAAATTAACATATACATCAAGTGGAATCATATCTTTGGATGACAAAAAGACTTTTGAAATCATGTTTCAGTGAAAATTTATACTGAACAATTCATAGTAATTACTAGATTTTTTTAAAAAAATTATTTCATTACGTCATATGTATGGGTACTTTGGCTGCATATTACACCTGTGCACTAGATGTGTCTCGATCCAATGCCCATGGAGGCCACTGGATTCTGACAGTTGTGAGCTATTGTGTTGGTGCTGGAAATAAAACCAGTTCCTCTCTAAGAGTATCCAATCACTTAGCTACAAAGTCATCTTTCCAGTCCCTCATTATTAGATTTATAATGGAAGAAATAAGAAGGATTTTAATGTATAAATATGTTCATACCAAAATGAGAAAATAGTAAAGAATAACCAAGTTTGTATCTATTGTTGTGTTGGGCTCAGTGGAATTCACTCATCATATAATTTACCTAAGCTCCACAGACTTCCATTTGCCCTGGTTTATGCCTCCTCTGTATTCTAAATGAAATGTAATTTACTTCAAATATCTGCCAAAAACATAAACAGAATGACAGCAGGTGATTAACAAGTTGAATTTGGAATAATACATTTTTACTTATTGGCTATTTATAAAGGAGGCATTGTTCTGTATATTTGTGTGTGTGGTTAGGTGTGTGTTTGTGCATCTTTGTTTTTGTGTGTGTTTGTATGTACATATATATATGTGTATATATATATATATATATACACATATATATATGCATGCGTTCATGTGTATGTGTATGTTTGTGGTATATGTGTATAATTAATGCTTGTAAATTATTAAGTGACTGTGCCCATGCCCATACCTGTAGAGGACAGATGGGGGTCAGAGTAGGACAAGTATCTTTCTCTGTTGTTCTTTTCATTTTTGCCTTGAGACATAGTCTGTTATTGACCAGAAATCTTCATGTTTAGTATAAGCTGGATGGTCAGCAAGCTCTTGATATCTACCTTCTCTTACCTTTAAGGCAAGGCTTAGAGCCATGCACATCCATGCACAGAATTTGTGTGGGTACTGGGGATTCAAACTCTGGTCCCATGCTCCTAGAGCAAATGTTCTTACCCATCGAACAACTTTCCTCAGTTCCAACAAAGGCATTTTTCATTGGCAAGAAAAAGTGTAGTTCATACTTCCTGACATGGCTGCAAGATGTTGGAAATTTAAAATGTCCTTTATGAAAATAAATAAAATGTTGAAATTTACTTGAGAGATTAAAAAATTCAGAGCATAACTTTCCCTGTTTTGACAACGTGTAATGTTATTTTCATAGTAAATATCCCATAGTATCAATAAAAAAGAGAAATATAGCACAACCATAGATAGTTGCTCTTTGATTTCAGTGTGTTTTCATCTTATGTGTACCAAAGTATGATGTGTGCTAGCTCCATATAAACATTTGTGTGTGTGTGTGTGTGTGTGTGTGTGTGTGTATGTGTGTGTTTTGTGTGTGTGTTTATGGGTTGTGTTTGATATATCTTGCTTCCAAGTTTTGTTTTACTATGCTTTTATTTTAACAGACAGTCTTCATATTAAATAAAAAATGCAAGTATAATTTCAATTTTAACATGCAGATATGCCATCATTTGCTGCACTAGCACCCTGGCATTAAGTTTCAGATTAGTAAAAATTGGTAAGACAGAAAATAACTGCCATTCTTATTCCTGCTTGATTTTATAATTATTTAATTTTAGGACAGATTTTTAGAAATAAGTTACTAAATTGAAAACATCAAATCATTGGGATGACTCAAGTCCATGATTAAGAAGAGAAACTATCTTGATTTCTTAATTTAATGTTATTACTTTTGAAAAAGACTGTTATACGTATAACAACAATGTAGCTCAATTCCCCTAGCTGGGCTGCCTGCAGGACACTCTTTGCCTATAACCAGCTTCCATGAGCAGAAGTCCAACAGTCTGGCATTTCAAAAATACTGAGTTCTCCATTGTGATTTAGACTTCAGCATGATAGCTACATCTGTGGTCTCTCTGGGCCTTCTTTCAAGGACTTCAACTCTGCCACACTTTGTCTGTCTTCGGTGTTCTCTGAAGTGATGATGTAAGACTCCATGGTCCCCCAGAACCTTCTTTCTTTCATGTCTGCAAAATCAATACCATGTGTGCTATACTGCTAAATTCTGCTGCCAGATTGGAATGGCATCTGGCCCCTTGTAGTACATTTGCATCAGCTTCCGTGCACTGATCCTGGAGAAACATCTCCCTGACAGTGACTTTTCAAGACCAGGGAACCTTCAGTCGAATTCTAGGTTTAGGCCCTCTCCTTTCATGTGCATCTTAATTTTCATGAGATGGAGCCTTCTGTGGATGGGGACTTGCCCTCATGACACTTTTCCTATTGTTTGGATGAAAAGTACCAGGTTCCACTTTAATTATTTTGATCTCCTTAACAACTATAGATTCCTTATCATCAACATTGTCTTTGTACAAAATTTTACTCTTGCTCACACTTCTCCAAATTCCACATTTTCTTTATCATGTTTTGCAACTTTTTGACCTCTCTCACTGTAGACCTGGTTGAAAAGAAGTGAACAGTAACAAGGAAATGATCTGGATGCTATCCGGTTTTGAAATATTTTCTACTGTATAAAAATATGTTAGTCTGTTACCTTTAAACTCAAGTGTTTGGAACACAAGCAGAAACATGAGTATCATATCAATTGACTCTAGTAGAGTTTAATCTGCTAGATTCCTTTTTTACCTTTAGAGCCTCATGAGCCAAGCTGTCCATGTTCACCTCAGCATTGTCTTCCAAGCTCCTACCAGAATAACTAATTTAGCCATACTTACTGTGTTCAGCATTTATTCTAACCCAAAGTCTCAAAGTGTATTACATTCTTCCCACAATCTAGCTCCAAAGGTCTAAGAACCATATGAATTTGGTTATAACAGCCATGGTTCTATTTGATGGCACCAACCTTCTATATCAGTTACTTGTATTTTAGGAAGGATTTATTTTGTCTCACAGTGCAAAGGTGCAGTCCACCACAGAGGGGTATGCATGGTAGCGGGAGATTAAGTCACATCATACATTTTGTCAGAAAACAAATGAATCTTTTGTTCAACTCACATTCTCCTTTTCATTCAGGTCAGCATCACAACCCATAAAATAGAAACATACATGTTGGGTTGGCTTTTTCAACCATACTTAGCCTAATCTAGAGATGCTCAGAGTTTTGTCTCTATGATGATTTTAAGTCTCATCAAACTGACAGTCATGATTAACCATCAGGTGATTACCACTATCATGATTAACCATAACTGTCCATATGTTAATGTTGTAGAGAATAACCAGTTAGGTAATATTCATGGCTACTCTGCATAATACTGTATGTTAGCTCTTATTCATGTTTCAATATTTAATACGAGTAAAAATATACTAGGATTTCATAGTTTTAGGTTTCCTGCAAGAAATTTGGAATAGCATTTATTTTCATTATCTATAGCTTAGAAACAAGTTTTTAAGTGTGAGATGAAAACCTTGTATTAAAGGCACCATATAGTGGCAATTATTTTCATCTGTGGGAAACCAGAGAAATGGTAAATGCTTGAAAGTATCTCTGCTCAGATTGTGTAACATATATTATTGGCTACAAATGTTAAAGAATTGTATTGACGTATTATAATGTAGCCCAGAGTGTATCAAACTTTAATATATATATATATATATATATATATATATATAATTATTATTATTATCTTGGGATTCTTATTAAAAGGCAAATTCTGATTTGTTAAATCTAGAGTAGAGTCTGGTACTCAGGTTTCTATCTGCTTCAAGGTGAAGCATGGACCAGTGGTTATGTGCCACAGTAACAGTGATTTAGACTATAACTTGCTATTTGATGTACTGCCTATTTGATGATTAACTATTTATTTTTGTGTGTGAATTTTGTTGCTTGCCTTGGATATTAAGTGTATTTGCCCATTATGAAGCTGAGTACCTTTCATATGGTGCAAAGATGAAAAGTCAAGACATTTACATAAGATACCATTGAATTACAGGTATGTGCACTCTTATAATTTATAACAGACCTACCAATCTCTATTCACTTATCACTCTACCAAGGCACTAAATCAATCTCTAAGGAGCTGGCTAATGAGACAATATGTGGTAAGGATATCTCTCACATCAGAATCTTTGCTTTCACTGTGCTTTTTGTCAAAAGTCCTCATCTGCTTATGACAGTGTGGGTATGTAGTAGTAGACGAAGCTATATAAAGCATTGGAGGGAAATGCTGCATTTTCTAGAGCATTGTTTTATTCAAAGATTTAGAAAATTTTGTTAATACAAACATAGATTGTTTACATCATAGATTTGTGTACATTTAAGCAGCATGGAAGTTTGTGATAGGCCAAGTTCTCTGATCATGCTGCTACAAAGAAAAGAAATGGCTTCAGAGCATAGCACTATTACGTTTAATTTCACTGGGGAGGAATAAAAACTATAAATGGAAGTAGACACTCATAAGAAAACTGACTTAAGCTAGAGTCCTTGCTCTGTCACCTTTACGGATCTTTATCCTTCTGGGCCCCATCTATTGTTTTATTTGCAAAATCAAAGAGTTAGCCTTATTTTGTGGTCCTTCCAAGCTCTGACATTTTATGGTTTTATAATTAAATTATTCTTTTCCACCGAGAATTTTACTTGAGTTCATAGGCGACCAGTTGACTATTTTGTATGGTAACCCTGGCTCTGTGGTAGTCCCCATCTGTGACCAGAGCTGTCAATCATCCTGTGATTATTTCTACTGCTTTTTTTGGAGTCAAAGGCCTGCCCTAGAGATGGTGTTTTGTTTGAAATACAATTAAGTGCACATGGTGCTGGGAAATGTGTTACCCCATAAGCAATAGGGTGAATCTCCAGAAGAATTTACCCCCCAAATTTAAGGGATCAATGAGCAGTGTAGCTCACCAGAGCAGCTCCTTGACAATGTGTCACTCAACTTCAGGAAAACTATAGAGGAACAGCACAATGAATTAATGAATAGCAACAAATCCCCATGACAACATGTTAGTTCATTAAAATTTTATCAGCATTCTTCCTAAGGAAAGTGTGCCTTCTGTTCTATGTTGAGTTTCTTCAACATTGTTTTACAGCCAATTCACAGCATTCTGGTGCTTCAAATTTAGTTCCTGTGGAGAGTCAGATGCAGAGTCTGTATGCTGTGTTACACATGGGTCTCCAGGGTGTCACGACAAAATATTGCCAGCATTTTTGTGCATCTATGGTTTAAACACTAACAAGCATTTCCCTACTGCCTTTTGGGGGAGTAAGAATAAGTAAATTAGCTGAAAATCTATCACTGTATTAATTTTTAGCAAATGCATTAAATTATATTTCATAGGCATATTTTTAATACTAAAAACAAAGGCATCAAATGTGGGGAAACTGAAAAAGATTTCTTGCTGCCACAGTGATGTTTTTCTCTCTGGCTTTGGAAAAGAATAATGTGCCAGGCTAGACATTTTCCTGATATTTTTATCTTTTAATGTGCAACCCAGATGTTAGTGGTTAGAGCTTTCTCCAATCTTTCAGAATCACAGAGACATACTTTACACGTAAATATTAGGAAAAAATATCAAAACTTTCAAATAGTAGACAAAACATCATGGCTCTTGATATTCTCAATAGGGTTTAAGGAGACTGCACTGAGTTCATTCCTTCCAACCCATCTTCATCTCATTGATTTCTTCCCTTTTAGGACAATACTCCAGTAGCCTTTCTCGTCGACCTCAGTTCTTTTACATTATCAAGTTAGAATTCTACACATCTAGATTAGATCAGTTTATCATCTTTGTAAGTTCTAAAATTTGAGGAGCATTATTTTCTAAGACACAGATTAGATCACTTATGTACACAGAAACAAAAATAGCAGGTGACAGGGTTTTTATTGCTATGAAGAGACACTATGACCAAGGCAACTCTTATAAGGGACAACATTTAATTGGGGCTTGCTTACAGTTTCAGAAGTTCAGTTCATTATCATCATGGCAGGAAGTATGCCATCATCCAGGAAGACACGGTGCTGGAGAAGAAACTAAGAGTTCTCCGTCGTGATTCAATGGCAGGGTGAAGGAGACTGTCTCATCCACACTGGGCAGAGCTTGAGCATAGGAATTCAAAACCCATCTACACAGTGACATACTTCCTCCAACAAGGCCATGCCTATTCCGACAAGGCCATACTCTCTAATACTGCCCCTTCCCATGGACCAAGTGTATTCAAACTACTACAGCAGGTTTGCTTTTTGCTATGTACACACTGAAAGGGTGGTATTCAATATACCATGTGAGCCATTATATATGCTTACAACAAATAGTCCTATGAGATAGCAAATGCATTTTAAAAGATAGGACCTCCATATAAAGTGCATACTGACTTTGAGCTTATAATCCTCCTGCATCAGCCTCCCAATTACTGGGTTAAAGTATTTTCCCACCACAGTCTACTTCAGGGTAAAAATTTTATTATGAAATTTAGAAAAGTTGTTTCAAAGAGAATTGCATATATTTATGTTTATTCTTTTTCTTTGTATGTGCTTCTTTTTGTTTTGTTTGATTGACACAGGACCTTGTTCTTTAACCTAAGTTGACCCAGAACTTGCTACATAACCCAGGATGTCTTCAAAGTCATTTTTGTCCTATCTTAATTTTTCAAGTGCTGCTTCTGTGATTTCAGGTCACACCAATCCTGGTTTGCTTTAAGTTCTTATTTTTGCAGGAAGTACCCTGATATATTTCAGGTTGGTCTTGGACTCCTTAGGTAACCGAGGATAACCTTGAACTTCTTATCATCCTTTCTGGTTTATCATGAGTTAAGGATCAAACCTAGGGTTCCGTTCTGTAGGGAAACATGCTACCAACTGAGCTAAATACTTAGAATTCATATTATTTTTAAAAATTAATTTTTATGTATGAATTTGTTCCTTGTGTTCACAGAGTCAAGAAGAGAAAATTGGCTCCCCTAGGACTGGTATGACGCTTGGTTGTAAGCTACTATGTGGATTCTTGGAAGCAAATTCAAATTCTCTAAAAAAGCAGCCAGTGCTCTTCATCAGTGAACTATCTCTTCAACTGCTCCTGGATATATTTTTGACTTGAGAATTTTATTTGAAACATATTTTAAAATACTATCTTTGTTTCAGAATTTATGAATAATGAGATTCCTAATAACACTTAATAACAGCAGAAAATAGTAGAATGATTTTAAATATCAGAAACTGCAAATAATTAATCAAATGCTCACATGTACAATACCAGTCAGCTATTAAAATCAATGAAATAAATCCAGAGTGAGCCCTGTCCTGTCTTTGTTGACTGGTCCAGGACAAGATTGTCCTCTGTAACCAGCATGGGCCTGCTTTCTCACTCATGCAGAAATATGAGCTGAATAGAATTAGCTTTTCATGAAGGTAACATTGATAGGATAAATCATCAACATGGGCAATTTCATTTTTTCGTTATTTAGTAAGGAAAAATATCATGACATTAACAGTAAGTAGTATGTTTCCGGCTTTTTATAAATTAAGCGTGTTTGTTACTGTGAATGAGTGCTGGTAACTTCAGAGATTTTGACAATTGTCTAAATATGTAATGTTAAACTTAGGTATATAGAAGCTTGAAAAGTGAGTCTGTATCATTTGCTTTCCAAAGAAAAATAAATGGGAATGTAGCTGCCTCCTCACTGTTTATAGTTACGGATGTTGAAGGACTGTCTTCTGCAACTTCTGCACTTCTTTGACTATTCAAAATTCTCTTCATAGTAATTTTTCTGATGTTGGTTGCTTTAGTACAATTTAATATCAATTGGAAGCTGACTATCTCAGTGTTGCCAAATGATACTTGAGAGAATGATATGAGAGCTGACCCAAAAGAAATTAATCCTGTATCACATGAAAAACGTACACTTCCAAAGGAGGGAAAGCCACTGCAGGCAGATAATAAGGAGCCTGTCTCTCATGTTCTTCTTTTGTACTACTTGGTTCCCTAAAATACCACCAAATTGGTCTTTTAAGAAGATGAACGAAAATGGGTCTTAAAAAATTCTTGTGACGCTACACTCCAACAGGTGCTCCACATGACTTTCATGGTCTCCCCACTGCTATTTAATCTCTTCCTGCTATATTGTTATTGATGTCCTTTTAAAAACATGCCCAAGCTTTCACCCTCTTCAGTGTGCAAGCAACTGTGTTGATCTCTTTAGCTCTTATTGTGTAAACTGATCTATCAGTTCTATTTCATGATATATATTCATTATGTTGGTATTACAGAACCCAGAGTAACACAGTCCCTTTGAACATATGGTTCCCCAAAGCAGCATTAAGATGTGAGCCTTGTGGGAGTGCTTTGATTATGAGGGCTTTGACCCCATCATCTTATGATCTATTCTGAGGTTACTGAAACCTTGCAGGTGGCACCTACTTGATGGCATGAATCTTTGGGGCTATGATATTGGGAACTACCCCTCTCCTATGCCTCCCTCTCCAGTGGTCTTCCATTCCCTCACTTTTTCCTTCTAGGCACCATGAGTTATAAGCGGTTAGTACGTGCTCCACCTTGTTTTTTGCACCATGAATGCTGTATCCCAATCCAGCCTCAGAAGTAATGAAGTCAAATGACTGTGCACTGAGACATCTGAACTCTACGAGTCCAAATAAGACTTCTTATTATTGAATTGCTTACTTGGGTATTTTACTATATCAGTGGAAGTTGAGTAGTCCTTAGACCTATTTACATAACCCTGAATAGGTGTTTCACCTCTTTAAACTAATGTTTTTAGCATCCACAATAAGGATAATATTAATAGCCCAACCTAATCATGTATTTTTAATAAATAATAAATGAGTTTATGGCTTGAAAGTGCTGGGTAAACTGCCAAAGACTCCACACCCATTGGGAATTAATTTCTCATAGGAGGTTATCTGAGAGTGAGTTGCTATGGCAACTCCATGAATAATAATGTCTCAAAAACAAAGCCTATTATATATATGCCACCTATATATGTATGACAAATAAACAGGGGTAAGTATAAAACTTAACTTGGGTGTGTTCAGCAAGTCTCAGCATTTTCTATATGTTTCTGTACCCTGTCCCCATACCTGTTATTATAGAAAAGAACTTAGATATTGGTTATTTTAGTAGGTGAAACTAAAGAATGGAAGGGATATAAAACTAAAGTATATAGAGAATTAGAGAAAGTGAATATTCAAGAAAATACCTTACACAAATTAGGAGAAACATAGTTTACCTTATTCCAAAAATTTCAACATGGGTTTTCCTCTGATACTTATTCTCTCTGCTTCATCCAGCCTGGTGGGAAAAATGAGCCCATGGGGCTTCTGCTACATGCCCTGAAGAATCTGCTACAATACAATATAAGGAAACCTTAAGGTATCTCTTTCTGATTAACTGTTTCCCAGTTCCTTCTCAAGCATTCCCAAGGGGTTTCAGAAAATTAGTGCAAACCAGATCTGAAATAGATGGAAAAAGATACCACTCTTTGCTTGATGACTATTCTGTCAGCTAAATACAAGTTTATATTTCTATAACTTTAAGGAGGAAATAATAAAGGGATTGAAAAGGATGTTATCTATAACCACAGGATTGCACTCTCACTCTCACTTTTGAGTCTCATCAAGTTTAAACATGAGATGGTTTTGTCTAGCTATGAAGGCAAGTGAGAATCTTATATTAAATAAGGGAAATTTGACCCATGCATATGTGTTATGCATACATGTGTTATGCATGCACATGTGTAGTATGTAATAGCTGAAACTTGGTTGCAGAATTAAAAACTGTCTCACAGTTGTCAATAAAATTATTCTTGGCATTAATTTTCAGTTTCTGACAGTACTCCTTAAGTGTTAAGACAGAAAAATGTCTGGCAGACTTGTTCACCATTTATTTTAGCACTCTCACATGCCCAAGGCATGGTATCTTGGAGTGAATGGATTGGTGATGGTGTTATTCATGTCGATAGAGAAATTCATTTGTGTGTGTGTGTGTGTATGTGTGTGTATGTGTGTTTACCATTATTAATTCTAATCAGAGAAATGATGTCACTATAAAATTTAATTCTAAATGTAAAAATTCTTTATTTATGGACACAAGAGTGATATAAGAATAAACAGGATATAATGCAGACATAGCTTTAGGGTTGCAGGTACATGGACCAAATTGTCAAAAAGGTACATTTCAAACATGATATGAATGATCTGTTTTATAGGTGATAGTACAGCTTATATTCAAAGGTGTTTTAATATTTATTTTCATTATTTATCTGTTGCTTTGTTTGTGGTACATGTTCAAACTCAACAGAGATCTTACCCAATCAAGAGATATTTTAAATGAGAGGGATGCAAAATAATATAACTGACTTGTAAAAAGAAGAGAATGTGGTGGGGAGATTGATGAGCTAATTAAAGTTGTTTACATTTTAACTTCCTAAGTCTGAGGACATGGTATTTTATATGGTAAGGGGAAGTTCATATATGTGATGAAATTAGGACTTTGTGATGAAATAATATTCTAGATAGTCCAGTCAGAGTCGAGGCAGGTCTCATATAATTAGAGTAGTTCCTCTATGAGTGAAGATCAAAATCAGAAATAGGAAATAGATGACAGAAACCAGTTGAATGATGCTAAAAAGATCCTGCAAGTGAAGGAATATGGATAACGTGGAAACTAATAACAATAATGAAGCATGATCTCATTTGTATTCTGAATGGCCACCAGTCATTATATTTTACTAAATCCATGGAGAATCAAATCAGAAAATGACTGATTAGAGACAATTGAAAATAACCTACAACATAGTTTCTGGAAACATCCTTGAATGTGAGATCATTAGTTTGATGTACTGGCTGGTTTTGTGTGTCATCTTGACACAAACTGGAGTTATAACAGAGAAAGGCACCCCTCTTGATGAAATGCCTCCATGAGAACCAGCTATAAGGCATTTTCTCAATTAGTAATCAAAGGTGGGAGGGCCCATTGTGAGTGGTGCCATCTCTGGTCTGGTAGTCCTGGGTTGTATCAGAAAGCAAGCGGAGCAAGCCAGGGGAAGCAATCTAGTAAACAGTACTCTCCATGGCCTCTGCATCAGCTCCCCCTTCCATGTTCATGCCCTCTTGAGTTCCTGTCCTGACTTCCTTTCGTGATGAACAGCAATGTAGAAGTGTAAGCTGAATAAACCCTTTCCTACTCAACTTGCTTCTTGGTCATGATGTTTTGTGCAAGAATACAAACCCGGCCTAAGACACTTGGTTTTACTCATATGCCTACACTTGACACAATCACCACAGCCAAAAAAGTATTATGCAGGATAATGTTGGCAATTGCCCTTTATTGAGATAAGTTGAAATTCTTTAAAAATTTTATTTCCTAGTGAACAAAATGTAGGCACAGACACTATTGGGACACAGATGCAAGGCTATTGTTCAATTTCTGGAAATGTATGTTTTGGTATTTTTTTGTTTTTTTGTTTTTTGTTTTTTTATATATATAATAGAAATGATTGAGAAAATATCTCTACCTGAGCATGAATATTGGTCTTTACTTCTTGTTTACGTTGGTAGTGTTAATGAAGAAACAGCCAAGATGACCTTACAGATGCACATATACACAACTTCTAGCTGTAGCTACTGGAGTGGTGGGGAATTTGTTATCTAATCATGAATAGTCTTCTTACATAATTGTTTCCTTATTGATGAAAAATAAGATAGTGCAAGAGTAACCAAATTGTCCTAGCTTGCTTTTTGTTGCTGTGATGAACCACGGGACTATGGTGGTTTGAATAAGAATGACCCCTGTAGGCCCATACATTTGAATGCTTGGTCATAAGTATCTGCACTACTAGAGTGAGAGTAGAAATGTGACTGTGTTGGAGTAGGTGTGGTTTTGTTGGAGGAAGTGTCACTGGGAACTTGGAGTTTCAAAAATCCAAGCCAGTCCCAGTGTCTCTCTTTCCTTGCTGTCTGCAGATCTGAATGTAGAACTTTCTGTGACTTCCCCAGCACCCTGTTTGCCTGTGTACTGCCATGCTCTCCACCAAGATGAAAATAGACTAAACCTCTGGCACTGTGAACAGGCCCCAACTGAATGCTTTCTTAAGAGTGGCTGTGCCTATGATGTCTTTTCACAGCGATAGAACACTGGGTAAGATAGTTGATGCTACCAGGGAGAGAAGGCTATCACTATAACAAGCCTAAACATGCTTCTTGTTGGCAGAATTGGACATTGGATTAAGAAAGCATTTGAACACATTAAGTGAGGCCTAATGGGCCATATTAGTAGGAGTCTGGAAGACACTGATTCTGAGAGCAACATAGAAAATGAAGGCCAGTTCAAGAGGTTTCCAAATGTCATGGAAACTGTTCTTGTGACATTTTAGATAAGAATGCGTCTGCATTTTGCTCTTGTCCAAAAAATATGTCCGAGTCTAAATTGAGGAGTTTTGGATTAATGACTTTAGGGCAGGAGATTTTAAAACAGTCTTGTATTGACTGTGTCCTGTGTTTATTAGTGGCTAGACTTATGGATATCCATAATGGAAAGAATCGAACTTAGTACAGAAATCTACAAAATGTATAGTCAGAGGAGGAAAGGAGCACCAGGAATCAAATGGAGCTAAGTCTATTAGTCCATGGACTAAAAGTCTGATGCTAAGTGAAATAAAGGGAATGATTACCTCAAGGAATGATCCCACCCAGATAAGCTTCCAACTTGTGAAAAAAAGGAAAGAAAAGCTTAAGCAGTAAAGGAAAGAGTCAACAGGAGAAAGCAGGGAAAATGTATTTGAACAATAAGGCCAACCTCTAGCCACAGACAGCAGCAGAACATGGCAGCTTTGAACATGCGGTTCTGACTGTAGAGTAAAGGATATAAAAAGGGGGTTGTAGAATCTCCCTCCATGGTTAAGGAAAGCTGCTGAATCCAGGCTTGTGTTAGGGGTGTTCCTGCATGGAGGACTAGAGATGCCATTGCAGGAAGCTTTAAAGACAAGGCCTGCATTTTGCTGGAGACCTCAAGATACTGAAGATGCCAGAGTCATTGGATACCTGCCAAGGAGAGCCACTAACAAGGTCTGAAAACATCCCAAAAGAGAGAAGTTTGTTGCAGTCAATAAAGCTGAGAGGAGTTGAAGATATGAAGAATGCTTTTACCTTAGACATGGAGGTGAAAAGTTGTAGTTGACCCTAATGTTTTTTGGTCTTGCTTTTGTCCAGTATTTCTTCACTATGGTTCCTTTCCTCCCCTTTGGACTGGAAATTTATATTCTGTGCCACCATATGTCAGAAGTATGTGATTTTTTATATTTTTATTTTATAGTGCTTGCTTACAGTTAAGAGATTGCCTTGAGTCTCTGAACAGAGTTTGAATTTTGGACTTTTAAACAGTGTTGAGACTGTTATAGACGATGGGGACTTTTGAAATCAGACTAAATGTATTTTTCAGTATGGTATGGTTATAAGTCTATCAGGGCTAGCGAATGGAATATGGGAGCTTGAGTAAGAATTGACTTCATAGACTCATAGACGAAGGCTTGATCATTATGTAGTGGTGTTACTTGAGAGGGATTAGGAGATGTGATCTTGTTGGAGTGGGTGTGACCTTATTGGAGCAACTATGCCATTGGAGGTGGGATTTAGGGTTTTAAAAGTCCAAGCCAGTCCTAGTGCCTCTCTCTTCCTGCTGCCTGCAGATCTGGGTGTAGAATTCTCAACTACCTCTCCAGCCAGCACCATGTTCTCCTGCATGCCACCATGCTCTTTATCACAACAAAATGGGCTAAGCAAACTCTAATTGAGTGCTTTCTTTTATAAGCGTTGCTGTGGTCATGATTTCTCTTTACAACATTAGAACACTAATTAAGACAATTACCAAAAGCAACATGGGGATGAAAGGATTTATTGTATTCTACAGTGTACAATCCAACATGCATGGAAGTCAGGGCAAGAACTGAAGGCATACATCTTGAGTTAGGAACTAAAGCAAAAGTAGTAGAGGAATGCTGCTTGCTGTTTTACTCCCTTTGACTTGTTCATCCTACTTTATTGCACCATTCAGCACCATGTGCCCAGGGGTGGTACTGCCTGCAGTGAGCTGGGTAATTTTATATCAGTTATTAATCAAGAGGATACTCTATAGACATAGCTACAAATGCCAATCTTTTGGGGACATTTTCTCAGTGGAATAACTCAAACAAGACTCTAGCTTGTATAAAGTTGCCAAAAAAAAAAAAATCTAACAAGCATATATTGGTTAAATAAGTAACAGACTAGTTTAGTCTGGAATGAGTCATTAAACAGAGAAAACCAAAAGTGCAGATGCTAAAAGGAGAAAAGCCCGAATCTTAGAATGAAAAAATAAAACAGTCAAATTTACAACATGCTGTCAAAGAACATTCCACTATTCTCATACATATCCATAGCTGAATGCATCATTAGCTATTATTTCTAGACAAATTCAGAGCACTGAACACTACTCTGCTTTCCTAACTTCTGTTAATGGATTTTTTTCCTCTTCTTTCTTCCTTAGGTCTTTGTCACTTACACATTGGAAACCTATCTGATACAAAGATAAGGTGACTTGAGCTAGAGTCAAACGAGTCTGTCAAGGGAAGAATGACAAGCATTTCATGTCTGAAGTCTGTCTGCTTGTCACTTTCCTGTAGTCTCTGTGAGGCAGCTCTTGTTAAGATAGGTGTCCTGTCAGTCATACCAAATAGGTGGTGTTTGGAGTTTGAGGTATTGACAACAGATCCTTGCTTTTGTTTCCCATAATCCTGTCTCAAAGGCATGTATTAGATACAAGCCCCTTGAAAGAAAGGAGATGACAACAGTAGGTAGAAACACTGGGACAGTAGGCATAACTGTAGAGTAACCCTGACTTACTAGATAAGATACTAGATTTAATAAAAACATTTCCATTTATTTGAATGTAAGTTTATTTTTATGACTGATTTAATTAAAGATAAAATTTTATAATTGAGTAGAAAAAAATCTATAGTTTTGTAATTTAATATTTCTAAGACAATTGATAACCTAGTAAGTTAAGAGCATAGTTTAATACCCCACTATCACTATTAAGAAATAACAGTCCCTTCTTTCCATTCATTTACTGCAAGGGTAAAGGAGGAGAGAGATGAAGAGTGGAGAATTCCATACTTACCTCTCAAAGAAGCTAGTTAAGCTCCAAAGTAAAAGAAAAACAATATTTATAGGAGTTATTATTGATATTTGGCTACAGAGTCAGGGAATCTCTGAGATGAGTAAGATATATAATGCAATATGATTTGAGGCCTCTGCAAAAGAATTCTGTGTTATGACAGGAATATCTGCTCTCCTAAGCCCTTACTCCATTTGTAAAATAAACAAAGAATACTATTTACAATTAATTATGGCTTGATTAGTAGCATCCATTTTTATTGAAAAAACAATGAGAAAAACGTATATTCGATTGTTTTAAATTTTGCTTCTTTGTAATTTTAAAATAATTTCAGGAGCTGGGAACATGACCATGTCAGAAAAGTGTATGACATGCAAGCATGAAACCCTGAGTTTTGATACCCTGTACTCACATAAAAAGCTGACCATAGCACTATGTGCTTGGAGTTCTAACACTAGGTAGGTGGAGACAGAAGGATCCTTGGGACTTCTCATCCAGTTAACCTATATCGATTTGTGAGCTCCAGACCGAGGGCAAGTCTCTGTCTCAAAAATAAAGTTGGTATCTGTTGAGGAAGACACTCAATATTGTCTTCTGGCCTTCATATGAACATACCTGTACATGCACACCCCCAAGCATACACACACACACACACACACTTGCACACATGAAAATGAAGATCACCTCACACATATGTAAATTAAAAATAAATATGATTTTAAATGAATAAAAAGTTAAACTATGTGCCTTTTTCCTGTTGGAAATATAAATCATTTTATGTATGAAATACACAACATTATAACTTTCAAAGAAAACATCAGCAAGAAATTGTGACAAAGACAGGTAAGAAATGTGCAAACAGAAGTAGTTATTGT
This sequence comes from Uromys caudimaculatus, assembly GCA_028551405.1. Taxonomy (NCBI): domain Eukaryota; kingdom Metazoa; phylum Chordata; class Mammalia; order Rodentia; family Muridae; genus Uromys; species Uromys caudimaculatus. The sequence goes on from CM052709.1 coordinate 22,478,186, forward strand.
GGACACTATATTCAGCACTGAGTGGGGTTTTGTAGAAATGAAGAAAGGACAGCCACACACTCATACAGAAAACTGGAGATGGGTGGCCTTTGCTTACTCTTGAGGTGGGTCCCTGCAGGTTTCATGGCAGATAGGGAAATGAATCCCAAATGAAAACTTGGTTCAGGTTGACTTTGTCAACATGGATCAAACTTCAGGAAGTCTGATGCCAGGCAGTTTATTGTCAATATAGTTTTTTCCCCCACGGGTATGCAAACATTTATTTATTTTTCCTCTGATAAAGATGGATTTGCCAATGTAAGTAAACAGAATATTATTTGGGGAAAAGTTTCCTGGGGAAATAAAATAAACAAACAAAATAACAAATAACAAAACCAAAAAAAAAACTTGTCTTTTTTTTATCTTCTGGAGATAGGCTACTGTATTAGTGTAAAGACCTACAGAAGGATCTGTCAGGGACTCTTAGTCGTACAACTAATATAGAGGTCATTTGGTTATGAGAGCTTGGTGTGACCTGGCCCAACAGATAAGGCAGATGCCCAGGCTATTAATCACCTCCAATTCCAAGCCTTCTAGAATAACAGGATATATTCCTTCCATTCGAAAGGAAAATCCTGGGTGGTTAATATTCTTGGTTTCCCTGGAGATCCATGGACACAAGAACCTTTTTGCTCCTTGCATTGATGGAGCAACCCCTTATGTGAAACCCAAAACTTAGCACTTTCATTAAGTACAGCACAGGAAATAGAAGTTAACTAGTCTATGTAGCAGATCTCTACAAGGGAGTAGTCTATGGCTATCAACATCTGGGAGAAGGAAGTCTTGGTTGATGACTTCTGTATATTATCAACACTTATCCTCAGATTGGAAGAAGATTTTCCTCATTCCCTGAGGCTGACCTGGAGAAGGATTTACAGATTCCAATTGGTCTGAGGCCTTCTGGTCCTTGTCAATAATATTCATTCACTCAGGAGTTCATTCACTCCTTACATCTTTGTTTAAGTTGCTCCTTACTTGCCACAGTATCTATCAGCAATGTAAAATTAAATATTCTCCCAGTTCTCATCCAGAAGTCTTCCATTTTGTGATTTCTGACACCAGACACTGTGGGAGGCTAAGAAAAACCCTTGTGGATGAAATAGTTTATTAATAATGAATTAATAAAGGTTGGGTAGAGAATTAATTCAGCATACACACCTCAAAAGAAAGTATGGTTCAGGCAACTGACAATATTTTGATCAAAGAACAAAGACAAACAAAACCAGTAACCTCAAGCTGATTATTATTCCAGGGAGAAAAGATAAAGTATCCGCCTTAGTAATATTTCAGAAAACTTACTTTCTCACAAACAGAAAAATTAAGAAAAGAAAAAGCTAACTAATCAGTCTGCTTTGGAAGTGTGTTTTTCATGCCTTTCCCCGAGATATGTTACATGTTTTCTATACTTAGATATGGTTACTATCAAAAGAGCTGAAGCTAGTTTAGACAGTCATTCAGAATTTTTTAAAGGCATCAAAGCATCATTGCATTATCAGGTCTTTTGAATTCTGACTGAATGTTGTTTTAGTACTTTCCTTGATTCCTGATGTAACATTGTGCTTGTACACACACACTCACATGTAAATTTATTTTTAAGCATTATGATATTACTGAATTGCAGACACTCTTAAACTTATTTGTCCAATGAAATACCTAATACACAGATACATTTAGTAATGAATGAGGCAAGATGCCAAAGTGGTATCTAAAAGAGGATGGTTGTTTCTAATCATTGTAATTAATTAATTGATTGATTTGTTATGTATGTGTGTGAAGAAATCAAATATGACGTAAGTATCTAAATGTTCAGTGTATCCTCTGAAGGCTAGCAAAGGTCCTGAGGTCTGAACAGAATTCTCATACTGGAGAAGCAAAAAATATTTTACTATCTTAGAGACAATTTAACACTGTAGATAGACAGCCCTGAAGCAGGGTCATAGAAAACTCCTTCCTAGCAATTCAATCATAACAGAAATCAGAAAGTATATTTCTCCATTTCATTCCACATTTACAGGATGTCCCAGTGGCTCCAAGGCAGGATCTCTGTATAAAATATATGAAAAATGTATTTCCAAACAAGATGCATAGACTAGTTGGGGGAGAGAATTTGTGTTAGTTGCATTTCTTCTTTTCTGTTCCCCTCTTCTCTCCTGGCTCTTTCATCTTCAATTTTCCTGTTTCGCTCTCCTCCTCCTTTCTGTCTGTTTCCTCCTAAATTTCTCATTCTTCAACTCAAGTGTAACAGTACTTCTTTGAAGGACTTTAGGGGACTCAACCTTTCTTGAAGTCTAAACTGATTACTTCTGCAGACCTCAGATAAAAATCATTGCCTCGGATATCAAGAGAAGCCCACTTAAACCTAAGGTTCTTGATTTAAGCATTGTTTTTACTAGGAAGATAAGCAGACTAGAGTCTAAGTATTCAGAATCTCTAACAAGAAGTCAGGGGGAAAGTGTCAGCACATGATATCCATCTCCACAGGACACCTTTTAGCTCTGTTCATGAATGATAGAAACTACAAGAATGATAAAAAAGAAAGATGAGGAGGCATTTGAAGTTAAAGATGACTACTGAGGTTGTCCTATGATAGGTAACTAAGTGATGTAATGTGACCTGAGGGAGACAACAAAGGAAGTATGCATTTCAGTTGATTTTCAATTTTGTTTTGTGACTTCAAAATGGATGCAGTTTGCTGACTTCTGTTAGGATAAAGAAAAATGAGATGACTTGTAATTTTCCTTTATTTATTTTCCTTTTTATTTTATGTAATAACATATAATGTAAAAACATCCCCAATAAAAAAAACAAAGTCCTTTTTGTTCTAGATAAATAGTGTATAAGTCTCACTCAACTGAAGTCCATGAGTCATAGATCTTGTACCTACTCCTGTATTTCTATTTATTCTTTCTCACGCAGTGCCTTGTATGTGACATCTCACAAGTCTCGCAGAGTAATCTCTCTTACAATTAGTCTCCAGAAGTGAAGTAATTAAAACCCACTTGAGGGGCCAGTGAGATGGGTCGCTTTGGAAAATCACATGCTGCCAAACTTTACAGTCTGAGTTCTATCCCTGAGACCTACATGGTGAAAAGAACGGATCATCTTCCACACACTGTCCTCTGACCTGCACACACACAAATACACACACACACACACACACACACACACACACACACACACTCACCAAGGTGTTTGGTTTTGGACCCTGGGTCAAGGGACGGAGGTGCATATTTTACATATGAAAGAAGACCTGGCCTCCAGGTTCTCCTGGCATTCTTTTATTCCCTACCTGATATGTCCCCCCAGAGGCTCCTCCTTATATAATCCAGACATTTTTGTTCTCCTCCTCCTCCTCCTCCTCCTCCTCCTCCTCCTCCTCCTCCTCCTCCTCCTCC
>CM052709.1:22482119-22564130 GCA_028551405.1 Uromys caudimaculatus
AAATGGACATAATACTACCTGAGGACCCAGCTATTCCACTCCTGGGCATATGCCCAGAAGATGCTCCAACATGTAATAAAGACACATGCTCCACTATGTTCATAGCAGCCATATATATAATAGCCAGAAGCTGGAAACAACTCAGATGTCCCTCATCAGAAGAATGGATATAGAATATGGGGTACATTTACACAATGGAGTTCTACTCAGCTATTAAAAACAATGACTTCATGAAATTCGCAGGCAAATTAAAACAATGACTTCATGAAATTCGCAGGCAAATGGATGGAACTTGAAAATATCATCCTGAGGGAGGTAACTCAGTCACAAAAGAATGAACATGATATGTACTCACTGATAAGTGGATATTAGCCCAAAAGTCTGGAATACCCAAGTTTCACTTTACAGTAACCGCTGGACTGAGAGTGAGGTCCCAGATGGAGGAGTTGGAGAAGGGACTAAAGGAACTGAGGGAGCTTGCAACCCCATGGAGGGAGCAATAGTGTCAACTGGCCTGATGCTCCTGGTGCTCCTGGAAGCTGGACCACCAACTAAAAAATAGACATCGAAAGACCCATGGCTTGGACCACATATGTGGCAGAGAAGGGCCTTGTTGGCCATCAGGGCGAGGAGAGGTCCTCAGGCCTGAGGGTGTTAGAGGCCCCAGTAAAGGGGAATGTCAAGGGGATAATATGGGAGTGGGGAGGCGGGTGGCTGGTAGGGGAAATACCCTCACAGAGGTGAGGGACGGAGGAGGAGATAGGGGGTTTCCAAAGAGGAGACCTGGAAAGGGAGAAACATTGGAAATGTAAATAAGGTATCAGAAAAGTTGAAAAACAAAATCAAAAACAAAACAAACCAACAAAATCACACCTTCATCTGCATCTGGCATTACCCTGCGCGAAAGCCTATTTCTGATTTACTTTTATTTTTTGGGGTAAAGTATTATTTTATGAACAGAGATAATTAATCCAAAGAATAATATGTAAATCATAAGAGATGAATAATGGTGTCAAAGTAAAAGTGAAACAGAGGTTAGAAGATACCATCTTAAAAAGTTGTGACCCCTCATGGGTAACATTAGCAGTCATCTGTGCTGATGGATGATTCAGTCATCCAGGGATGTCGTAAGGTCAGTGATATTTGAGACATTTAAGGAATTAGTAGAGGTTCACTTGGAGGAACAGTGTGGGCTGGTATTGATAGCATAAATTAAAGGTTATCCCATTGACTGTCTGAGTTATACTGTTATTTCAGTTATTAGATTATTTGAGTTTATCTACAAATTACCCCTTACATTTAAAGCTATAATTGCAAAATGTTCTATCAATTTGGTTTTTTTTTAATATTAAATGTGGAAAGCTTTCTTGAAATTATTGAATTCAGTAATGTAGGAAACCCTGACCCTTCATGTGACTGTTTTCAGTCATTGAATGATTACATTCTGTGAAGGAGAACTTTAATGCATTTCATTGAGCATGTATATTTAAATCTAGATTTCTAGTATGCTGTCAGATGAAAGCTGTGTGCATCTTTAAGGTACGGCGATGGAGAGACATAGGAAAGTGGAGCCTTCAGTTGTTTTTAGCTTTTGCTAATTTCAGGATGACAGGAGAGGTAGATTAATTAATGACTGCTAAGATCTATTTGTGTGAGCAGCCAGGGAAATATCTGCTGGAGAAAGGACATGCAAATTCCTGCCTCTTGCTTTGTTTTAAAATGATCAAAAATTAACTAATTCAGGAATCTGGAATGTAGAAAGAACGTTTACAATGAGTGAGTTCAGACTCAAAATTCAATAGATTTTGGACTAATGCCCACTTATAAAAACACAAATTAATATCTTAAAAGCCCCAGACCAGTGAAGATGAAAGAAAACACTGATAGTCTGGGTTATTTTACTTGGAAGAATACCAACTCTGTTAAAACCAGAGTTAATAGTTATATCCGCTTAATGTAATGATCCACTTAAGTAATGATGAAGCTGTACTTATTAATTCTTTTCTGTAAATATCCACAAAACTAGCACCCTTACATTTTCTCAACTCAATAGCAATAAATGTAAAACAATAAGAAAAAAATCTTAAATATGGCTCAGTAAAAGCATATTTGTTTTTAAATTAAAAATGGATTTTTTTCTCATGTTATATCTGAGTTTTGGTTTCTCCATGTAGATATTTGCAAGGGATCTGTCACGAAAAAATAGAGAAAAATATAAATAAATTTAAAGTAAGGAAAAATAAAACCCCTGACACAACTTTATGAAACAAAGAACTTCCAAAGATTCTATTGAGTTCATTTTCTGTTGATCATTTAGTGCTGAACATGCAGCCTGCCCTAAAGAGGAGTTTGTTTCCCTAAGGAGACTTCTTTGGAGAAAACTAATATTTTATTTTTATGTGGTTATCAACTGGAGGTAGCTTCTGGATTAGGGATGAGGGCACGAGTTCACTTCTCTGAGCTTCCAGGACTTTCATCTGATATAAACAGTGCAGGCTCTTTGCATGCTGCCTCAGTATCTGTGAGTTCATATGTACACCCATCCTGTTAATTTAGAGGGTCTTATTTCTTGGTCTATTCTATTCCCTCTGGCTCCTACACACTTTCTGCATCCTCTTCTGTAGGGTTCCATGAGTCCTGAGGGGAGGGATTTCATGGAGACACCCAATTTAGGGTTGTGTTTTCCAAGGACTCATAATTCCATTCTCTGCATGATGTCTGAATATGAGTTGCTATACTTTTTCCCATCTGCTGCTGGAGGAAGCTTCTCTGATGATTGCTGAGCAAGTCACTGATCTATGAGTGTAGCAGAGTGTCATTAGGAATAATTTTATTGTTATGATTTTTTTCTTTTTACAGAAAGAACATTTGTTTTCTAGGTCCCTGGGTTGTTTGGTTCTTGGTCACTCATGCAGTGTTAGGTATGGATTATGTCTTGTGATATGGGCTTCAGGCAAATCAGGTATTGGTTGGTTACTCCAAAAAGATTTGTGCCACCATTGTACTAGTGTATCTTGCAGACTGGACAGAATTATAGGTTAAAGAGTTTGTGGCTGGGTTGGTATTTATGTTTCTCCTTTGATAGCATGTAGAGTACCTTCCTCTACTAAAGGTGCTACAATATAGGAGTGAAAGCTCTATGGAGGTTCAGCTTCTCCATATTTGATGAATTGTGTAGGTGTTATCCTCAGCAATGTGGCCTGGCCATCATTTTGGGGAGATGTTCCAATTTATTTTATTGGCACAAGAGAAACTTTTCTGTAAATGTGGCAACAATCTGTAAATCTCAACTCCCTATGTTCCTTAAATATCTATGTCAACTTTACTGACTTTGTTAACAAGATTCATACTGTTCTCCCTGGTGGTGGCACAATAATCTTAAGATCTCCAGATAAACAAGCTGTATTGAGGTCTGCCTTATATATCGGCAGCAACTGCCTTTTAGTTCTTAATCTTTATGGTCCGTAAAGGCAGAGTCTTGGATTTAGTTTTAAATTGAAAGGTACAGCATTTGCTATGCATGCATTTTATTTGTGTTCATATGTGTGGTTATACATATATGCAAGTGTGTGCAGTCTGCTTATCTTCCTTATGAAAGCAATTCTGGAATCCAGGGAGGTTTAGGTGGGCTTCTATGATGGGAGAGACAGTAGTAACCATCTATGATGTATAGCAGCGGTCAGTTTGGGTTCACCAAAAGATAACTCCTCAGGAGGACTTTGGCCAGACATCTACTTTCACCCTTTGCCTATTTTGTTCTTACTTGAAAAAAATTTAATTGAATATTTTCTTTATTTACATTTCAAATATTATCCCCTTTCCTGGTTCGCCCCTCCCAGAACCCTACTGTCCCTTCCCTCCTCCCCTGTTTCTATGAGTGTGTTTCCCCACTAGCCCACCCATTCCTGCCTCCCTGCCCTTGATTCCCCTACTCTGGGGCATCTATCGAGGCTTCATAGGACCAAAGACCTCTCCTCCCATTGATGCCTGACAAGGCCATCCTCTGCTACATATGAAGCTGGAGCCATGTATACTCCTTGGATGGTGGTTTAGTCCCTGAGAGCTCTGGGGGGGTCTGGTTGGTTGGTATTGTTGTTCTTCCTATGGGGTTGCAAAACCCTTCAGCTCCTTCAGCCCTTTCTCTAACTCCTCCATTGGGGAGCTGCGCTCAGGCCAATGGTTGGCTGTGAGCATCCACATCTGTATCTGTCAGGTTCTGGCAGAGCCTCTCAGGAGACAGCTATATCAGGATCCTTTCTGCAAGCATTTCTTGGCATCCACAATAATGTCGGGGTTTGGTGATTGTATATGAGATGAATCTCCAGGTGGAACAGACTCTGGATGGCTTTTCCTTCAGTCTCTGCTCTACATTTTGTCTCCATATTTGCTCCTGTGAGTATTGACTTCCCTTTTCTAAGAAGGCCCGAAGCACCCACACTTTGGTCTTCCTTCTTCTTGAGCTTCATGTGGCCTGCCAATTGTATCTTCAGTATTCAGAGCTTTTGGGCTAATATCCACTTATCAGTAAGTGCACACCATGTGTGTTCTTTTGCTATTGGGTTAGCTCACTCAGGATGATATTTTCTAGTTCCATCCGTTTGCCTAAGAATTTCATGAAATCATTGTTTTTAATGGCTGAGTAGTACTCCATTGTGTAAATGTACCACATTTTCTGTATCCATTCTTTGTAGAAGGACATTTGGGTTCTTTCCAACTTCTGGCTATTATAAATAAGGCTGGTTTGAATATAGTAGAGCATGTGTCCTTCTTATATGTTGGGGAATCTTTTGGGTATATGCCCAAGAGTGGTATAGCTGGGTCCCCAGGTAATACTATGTCTAATATTCTGAGGAACCGCCAGACTGATTTCCAGAGTGGTTGTACCAGCTTGCAATTCTCTTTCTCCACATCCTTGGCAGCATCTGCTGTCACTTGTGGTTTGGATCTTAGCCATTCTGACTCATGTGAGGTGGAATCTCAGAGTTGTTTTGATTTGCAGTTCACTGATGACTAAGGATGTTGAACATTTCTTTAGGTGCTTCTCATCCATTTGATATTCCTCAATTGAGAATTATTTGTTTAGCTCTGTACCCCATTTTTAATAGGGTTATTTGATTCTCTGAAGTCTAACTTCTTGAGTTCTTTGTATATATTGGATATTAGCCCTCTATCAGATGTAGGATTGGTAAAGATCTTTTCCCAATCTGTTGGTTGCCATTCTGTCCTATTGACAGTGTCCTTTGCCTTACAGAAGCTTTGCAATTTTTTGAGGTCCCATTGGGCAATTGTTGATCTTAGAGAATAAACCATTGGTGTTCTGTTCAGGAAATTGTCCCCAGTGCCCATGTGTTCAAGGCTCTTCCTCACTTTCTCCTCTATAAGTTTCAGTGTATCTGGTTTTATGTGGAGGTCCTTGATCCACTTGGACTTGAGCTTTGTACAAGGAGATAAGAATGTGTTGATTTGCATCTTTCTATATGCTGACTGCCAGTTGGACCAGCACCATTTGTTAAAAATGCTGTCTTTTCACCACTGGATAGTTTTAGCTCCTTTGTCAAATATCAAGTGACCATAGGTATGTGGGTCATTTCTGGGTCTTTAATTCTATTCCACTGATCTTTCTGCCTGTCTGTGTACCAATACCATACAGTTTTTGTTACTATTGCTCTGTAATACAGCTTGATGTCAGGGATGGTGATTCCCCCAGAAGTTCTTTTATTGTTGACAATACTTTTTGCTATCTAGGAGTTTTGTTATTCCAAATGAATTTGCAAATTGCTCTTTCTAACTCTATGAAGAATTGATTTGGGATTTTGATGTGGATTGCATTGAATTTTTAGATTGCTTTTGGGAAGATGGCCATTTTTACTATATTAATCCTGCCAATCCATAAGCATGCATGATCTTTGCATCATCTGAGATCTTCAGTTTCTTTCTTCAGGGACATGAAGTTCTTGTCATACAGATCTTTCACGTGCTTTGTTAGAGTAACACCAAGGTAAGTAATATTATTTGTGACTATTGTGAAGGGTGTTGTTTCCCTAATTTCTTTTTTCAGTCTGATTATCCTCTGAGTAGAAGAAGGATACTGATTTGTTGAAGTTGTTTATCTGCCTTAGGAGTTCTTTGGTGGAGTTTTATGGTCACTTAAGTATACGATCATATAATCTGCAAATAGTGATATTTTGACTTCCTTCTTTCCAATTTGTATCCCTTTGATCTCTTTTTGTTGCCTAATTGCTCTAGCTGGAACTTCAAGTACTATATTGAATAGATAGGGGGAGAGAGGGCAGCCATGTCTAGTCCCTGATTTTAGTGGTATTGCTTCGTTTCTCTCCATTTAGTTTGATGTTGGCTACTAGTTTGCTGTATATTACTTTTACTATGTTTATGCATGAGCCTTGAATTCCTTATCTTTCCAAGACTTTTAACATGAAGGGATTTGAATTTTGCCAAATGTTTTTCAGCATCTAATGAAATGATCATATGATTTTTTTCTTTGAGTTTGCTTATGTAGGGGATTATGTTGACGGATTTCCACCTATTGAACCATCTCTGCATCCCTGGGATGAAGCCTACTTGATCATGGTGAATGATTGTTTTGATGTGTTCTTGGATTTGGCTGTTAAGAATTTTTGATTATGTTTGCATCAATGTTCATAAGGGAAATTGTTCTGAAGTTCTCTTTCTTTGTTTGGTCTTTGTGTGGCTTAGGTATAAGTGTATTTGTGGCTTAATAGAATGAATGAATTGGGTAGTGTTCCTTCAGTTTCTATTTCATGGAATAGTTTGAAAAGTATTGGTAATAGATCTTCTTTGAAGTTCTGAAAGAATTCTCCACTAACCCATCTGGTCATGAGCTTTTTTTGTTTGGGAGACTATTAATGACTGCTTTTACTTCTTTAGGGAATATGGGACTGTTTAGATGGTTTATGTGGTTCTGTTTTAAATTTGCCACCTGGTATCTGTCTAGAAAATTGCCCATTTCATCCAGATTTTCCAATTTTGTTAATTATAAGCTTTTGTAGTAGGATCTGATGATTTTTTTGAATTTCCCAGGTTTCTGTTGTTATGTCTCCCTTTTCATTTCTGATTTTATTAATTTGAATACTGTCTCTGTGCCCTCTGGTTAGTTTGGCTAAGGGTTTATCTATATTGTTGATTTTCTCAAAGAACCAGCTCCTGGTTTTGTTGATTCTTTGTATAGTTCTTTTTTGAATCTATTTGGTTGATTTAACTCTAAGTTTGATTATTTCCTGCCATCTACTCCTCTTGGATGTATTTGTTTCTTTTTGTTCTAGAGCTTTCAGATGTTCTGTCACTCTGCTAGTGTATGCTCTCTCCAGTTTCTTTTTGGAGGCACTTAGAGCTATGAGTTTTCCTCTTACCACTGCTTTCATTGTGTTCCATAAGTTTTGGTATGATGTGTCTTCATTCTCATTATATTCTAAAAAAGTATTTAATTTCTCTCTTTATTTCTTCCTTGACCAAGTTATCACTGAGCAGAGCATTGATCAGCTTCCATGCGTATGTGTGCTTTCCATTGCTTTTGCTGGTATTTGAAACCAACTTTAGTCCTTGGTGATCTGATAGGGTGCATGGGATTGTTTCAGTCTTCTTGTATCTGTTGAGCCTGTTTTGTGACCAATTATATGGTCAGTTTTGGAGAAGGTACCATGAGGTGCTGAGAAGAAGTTATATTCTTTTGCTTTAGGATGAAATGTTCTCTCTCTCTCTCTCTCTCTCTCTCTCTCTCTCTATATATATATATATATATATATATATATATATATGTATATATATATGTATATGTGTATATATATGTGTATATATATATGCTTATATATGTATATATGTATATGTATATATGTGTGTGTGTATGTGTGTGTGTGTGTGTGTGTGTGTATATATATATATATATATATATATATTTGGTTCATAACTTCTGTTAGTTTCAGTGATTCTCTCCTTAGTTTCTGTTTCCATGATCTATACATTGCTGAGAGGGGGGTGTTGAAGTCTCTCACTATTATTGTGTGACATGGGATGTATGCTTTGAGATTTAGTAACATTTCTTTGATGAGTTTGGGAGCCCTTACATTTGGAGAATTTAGAGTTTATCTTGGTAGAGTTTTCCTTTGTCCAGTATGAAGTTTTCCTCCTTATCTTTTTTGATAGCTTTTGCTTGAAAGTTGATTATATTCAATATTAGAATGGCTACTCCAGTGTGTTTCCATTTGCTTGGATAATTATTTTCAGTCTTTTACTCTGAGGTAGTGTCCATCTTTGTCACTGAGGTGTGTTTCCTGTATATAGCAAATTGCTGAGTATTATTTCCATAACCAGTCTGTTAGTATATGGCTTTTTAATGGGGAATTGAGTCCAATGATGTTAATAGATAATAAGGAAAAGTGATTGTTACTTCCTGTTATTTTTGTTGTTAGAGGTGGAATTATGTTTGTGTGACTATCTTCTTTTTGGTTTGTGGACAGATTATTTTCTTGCTTTTTCTAGGATATAGATTCGCTCTTGTGTGGGGGTTTTCCATCTATCATACTTTGTAGAGCTGGATTTGTGGAAAGATATTGTGTAAATTTGGTTTTGTCATGGAATATCTTGTTTTCGCCGTCTATGGTGATTGAGAGTTTTGCTGGGTATAGTAGCCTGGGCTGGCATTTGTGTTCCCTTATGGTCTGTATGACATCTGTCCAGGATCTTCTAGCTTTCATAGTCTCTGGTGAGAAGTTTGGTGTAGTTCTGATAGGTCTGCCTTTATATGTTACTTAACCATTTTCCCTTACTGCTTTTAATATTCTTTCTTTGTTTAGTGCATTTGGTGTTTTATTATGTTATGGGAGGAATTTCTTTTCTGGTCCAATCTATTTGGAGTTCTGTAGGCTTCTTTTATGATCATGGGCATCTCTTTCTTTAGGTTGAGGGCATTTTCTACTATAATTTTGTTGAAGATATTTACTGGTTCTTAAAGTTGGGAATCTTCACTCTCTTCTATACCTATTATCCTCAGGTTTGGTTTTCTCATTTTCTCCTGGATATCCTGGATGTTTTTGGTTAGGAGCTTTTTGCTTTTAGCATTTTCTTTGACTGTTGTGTCAATGTTTTCTATGGTATCTTCTGTACCTGAGATTCTCTCTTCTATCTCTTGTAATCTGTTGGCGATGCTTGCATCTACGACTCCTGATCATTTTCCTAGGTTTTCCAACTCCAGGATTGTCTACCTTTGTGATTTCTCTATTGTTTCTATTTCTACTTTTTAGAACCTGGATGGTTTTGTTCATTTCCTTTGCCTGTTTGATTGTGTTTTGCTGTAATTCTTTAAGGGATTTTTGTGTTTCCCCTTTAAGGGCTTCAACCTGTTTGCCTGTATTCTCCTCTATTTCTTTACTAGAATTATTTATGTCCTTTTTAAAGTCCTCTCTCATCATCAGGACAAGTGATTTTAGATCCGAATCTTACTTTTCTGGTATGATCCAGGACTTGCTATGGTTCTGATGATGCCAAGTAACCTTGGTTTCTGTTCCTTATGTTCTTATGCATGCCTCCTGCCATCTGGTCATCTCTAGTGCTACCTGCCCTCCCTTTATCTGACTAGAGACTGTCCTTCCTGTGATCCTGGTTGTGTCAGAACTCCTCAGGGTCCAGCTGTCTCTGGGATCCTATGATTCTGGGATCCTGTGAGCCTGAGATCCTGGGTGTGTCAGAGCTCCTTGGAATCAAGCTGCCTCTGGGACCCTGAGATCCTGGTGTGACCTAGCTCTGGGATCCTGTGAACCTGTGATCCAACTGCTCTGAGTTCAGTGGATCCTCTAAGATGGGTCAGGATCTGGTGTCTTCCTAGGAGCAGACTAGCTAGGAGTCTGTCCTAGCAGAAGGGACCAGGCAGAAAGGCCCTTTGCATATTTTAAAATGATTTTTAAAAGGAAATATTTTGTAAGAGTTATTTTTATTTTTTGATATGAATATTTTTAAAAAATATATACAATGTGCACATTTTCTATCAGTTATGCCTTGCTTTTTGATCTTCTTATTCATGTCTTTCTATGAACACAAATTCTTTCCTTTAGATTAAGTCAGTTCTTTGGGGGACATTTGGATCATAAAATTCATATTTTAATTCACCAAATCCAGTTATAGCTCCATTATCTACCAGAATAGAATTATAAAATGTATGTAGTCATTTAGCCAGAAATTCAGAAATAGTCAAAGCATTCTATGGAGCAGTAAAATGGTTTAGCAGGTGTCATAGTTATCTAGTTGTCACCTTCACAAAAGCTGAGACTCACCTGAGAAGAGGGAACCTTGATTGAGAAACTGCCTAATCAGATTGTCCATGTCTGTAATGGCAATTTCTTGATTGACAATTGTTCTAGTAGGGCCCTACCCACTATAGCTGGTACCTTTCTTAGGCATTTGGTCCTGTGCTATGTAAAAAAGGCAGCTGAATTTGAACCTGAGAACAAATCAGTAAGTAGTCTTCCTTCGTAGTTTCTGCTCTAAGCTCTTGGGTTGAGTTCATGTCTTAGCTTCCTTGATATAATTAGTAAGACCAAATAATACCTTTCCTCTATAGATTGCTTTTGATCATTTTTTTTTTTTACCACAGCTACAAAACCAACCTAAGGCAGCAGGTAAAGGTGCTTGCCACCATGTCAAATTATCCAAGTTTAATCCAGGGACACAAAAGGTAGAAGAAGTGCACTTCTACAGGGAGGCTGTGCATGGGTACTGGTAGGCAGATGTACACACACTGGTATGCAAATATACAAACTCACACACACAAATACTTACATGGGAAAAAGAAGACAGAAAACCTGTGTTGCTCAAATTATGGATCACTAAATTTGAATTGCAACACTATTGTAAAAACATGTCCATGCTGGATAAACTACAAGAAGAACATTTATTTTCCTGAAATTTTAAAAGAAAAGAAAGAGGGAAAATGATTCTAAACTTCAAAGCAAGAGCATTAAGACCGCAAATAGAGTTGGGGAGGAGGCTTAGGGCTAGAGCATGTGCCTAGTGGGCTGGAGGCACTGGATTTAATCCTCAATGCTATAAAATATGAAAATAAAGAGAATAAAAGCTGCTGTTTTAGCGGTTGGGCCAAGGGCTGGTGGTGAGTATTCAGTGCTGTAACATCAGAAGGCTGAGAAACTGGCATCCTCGCGGCAGTAGATGATGAGACTTCAGGCCTGCATAAAGCTATGGGATGAAATCTGACTCTCCACATGAATTTGAAAACACTTGGTAGAACAGGGACTAGAAAAACTTTGAAGCTCATCTATACATGGAACTATAATTAGTAGAAAAGAAAATCTCCCCTAAGTGAGAAACAGAAGAAAAGGAAAAAAAAAGAAAAAAGAAAAAAAGATGAAAGGCCCAGACACCTGAACAACAAAGACATATATCAGCCCAGAATAGGAAATCAATGTAGATCTATCCGCTTCCATGATGTCCCCGGACACCTGACCAAAGCAAACACACAAGGTTTCTGTCTCAGCCACCTTTAGTAATCAGGGTAAGCAGAACTTCACTCCCATAAGAAGAACAACAACAACAAAGATGAATAAGACACAGACCTTGCAGCATGCATTGCAATAAATTACCTCATATGTTTACAATGCTGTGCAGTGAGTCACATACACTATTTGAGGGACAACTTTAATGGGGATAAAATGTCTCATCCACATTCTTTGCACTTTGAGGATTTCCACATTGTGTTCTAAATACCTGAGGCATTTTATAGGATGATGGACTTGGATTTTTCCAAGGCTAGTAAATTTGGCTGATAACTAGAAAGAACAAAAATTGATCAAACATGTTTTGGAAAGGTGTCACAAGAGTAAGAGAGCAGACCGATGTGAAGAACACAAGAATATTTTTTTCAAGACACAAATCTGGAAGATCAATATGAGTTATGCATTGAACATCATAAAAATGCTGAAAATATAGAGCCCACAAATAGGCCGGGTAGAAAAAATTAGGGCACTCTAAGCAAATAAAACATCTAGAAATGCAATACATTGACTTGCTGAGGAGCATATTATCACATCATTTTGAAGAATCTATGACCAAATTGAAAGATTTCAAGAATTCAAGGATTATAAGGAAATAAAGTAGTTATGGAATGAAAAAGTAAAAAATGATCCCAAGATTCAAGTGGCGATTGAAGGAGGATTGAAGGGTTAAGATAACTCTCACTCTCACAAGTGTGAAGTTATCAAAAAGACAAGGGATATTCACAGTGATAAGAACAAGCCCCAGCATGTCTAAGGCGTTTTATACAGGTAAGCATCAAAATGAGGTGAGAGCCCAGTCTTAAAAATAGCTGTTGAAGGTTTTTATAAATGCAGAATCCCAGGAGTTTCAAAGTGCTGAAACACATCAGATTTAAAACAACATATTTAACAACCACGGAATACATCACTGAAAATCTGAGAAACACTAGAAACAACATAAAATTTTTATGGACAATAGAAAGCAAACACAAATCATCATCAAGAAAGAAAGAAAGAAAGAAAAGAAAAGAAAAGAAAAGAAAAGAAAAGAAAAGAAAAGAAAAGAAAAGAAAAGAAAAGAAACGAAAAGAAAGAAAAGAATAACCCAAAAAATCATATCTTGGGTGGGAGATGGTTCAGCATTTAAAATACTTGCAGCCCAAGCATGAGGACTATATTTCAGATTCTCAAGACACATACAAGAAGCAAGTGGCTATGCTGGCCTCTTGCAATCCAAGAGACTGGGAGCAAACACCAGGAATTTCCAAAGCAAGGAGAGTAGCCAAAACAGTGATCTCAGGCTCACCAGAGAATAAGCCTCACTAAGGAAGGTGAAAAGATATTGGATGCCAGCTTCTAGTCTCCACAGGCATCTGCACATACACACTTTTAAAAATAACAAATTATCAGGTACAGAAAAAAATTCTCATATAATTTTGTAACTTTAAATCATATAATGTAGTTGTTGTTTATAAAAATATATATAGAGATATATGTTATATGGGTGTATGGGGAGGTAGGTATGGGGGAAGGGTGTGCCTCAGTAGGCCCGAGCCCAGGCATCCCTTCCCCCTGAGGAACCAGCCACACACAAAGGTATCATATAGAAATAGAGTTTATTTAGGGCATGGAGAGGAGAGTTAAGAGGGTAGTAGAGGCAGAGAAAGGCAGAGAGAGGAAGAGAGTAGAGAAGTAGAGAGGTGGAGGCCGGCCATGACCACGTGGAGAGAGGGGAGAAGGGAACGGGAAGATGTAAGGGAAGTAAGAGAGATGCAAGAGAAAGAGATAAGAGAGAGAGGAGAGGGCAAGCAGCCCCTTTTATAGTAGGTCAGGCCCACCTGGCTGTTGCCAGGCAACTCTGGGGAGGAATATACCTGTCTGTTGCCAGGTAACTGTGGGGTGGAGTTTAGACAGAATGCTAACAGTAGTACTTGTGATTCATGATTACATTTTGTAGTAAAGCATGAAGACATATTTCATCTTTCATTTAATTACACTAGACCAGGAAGAAGTTACTTAAAGTTACCAGTGATGATTCATTTCTTGAAAAATTATTCTAAATGTGAACCTCGATGGTGGGTACATTGGAGACTTTTTTATATTTGAAGTATTCTATGAAATGAATAGCAAGAATACATGATTAGATTTTAATGCAAGAAAAGATTCTAAAGATCCTTCGCTAATAGAACCAGGCAACCGTTTATTGTCTCTGAAGTGTACAGTTGTCTAGGGTACAGGCCTATTCAATAGTTTCAACATTGTGGGTGGGAATTCCTCACCTCACTACAGTGGTGATCCTGAGTCACACAAACCTTCAGTCCTTAGCAAATTAACACATCACTCCTGTACTATTCTCATTGCAATAGAGGCTTGCACAACTATATTTAATAAAAAAAGCTTGTGTGGTGTTTTCTAGTACCATGAAAGCTATTTCTTTGTGAGGAGACTTTCTTATTAGATCCAGTTTAAGTATTCTATGTCTTATGTCTGAAGTACATAGCTGATATATCTACAACACAGTTCTTATATCTAAGGCTCAGATATCATTGCAGAATATGAGTAAAAAGATTGTAACAGAGGAATAGAAGGCTGTCTGTGAGATTGTCTCTTCTTAAAATGTAAGAAAAGTTACACACTTGAAGTCTTATCAACATAGCTGTCTAGGGACACCCTGAACAATGACAGCCTGAACAATACCAATGCCAATGTATATGTTAGCTTGGAGACTTGTGGAAGCTTGTAGGGCTTAAATCCCAAGCAAAAAACTACAGACAACTGGGTAATGCTGAGAGCCTATGGGGTGAATTTTCAGTCTTCCATAAATAATAGCCCCCACCCAATTGATTATCTAGTATCAAGTGGATCATACACACACACACACACACACACACACACACAGAGAGAGAGAGAGAGAGAGAGAGAGAGAGAGAGAACATTACATGGACTGAGGAAGTTATATTTATGTATTTTGGAACACACAATTAAAACAAAGAAAAAGAGGCTATAGGCATAAACAAAGAAATACTGGTTAATTTATTCTTTAAGAAAAAATAAAATGCAATAGTAGCCAAGTCTTTGTGTGTGTGTGTGTGTGTGTGTGTGTGTGCGCGCGCGAGTGTGCGTGCGCATGTATATGTATGTGTGTGTATGTGTGTGTGAGAGAGAGAGATTCTTTCAGACACATAGATACACAGATACCTAATTTGTACCCATAATCAGCTAGGTCTACCAATAGGTTGTATTAATTTCATGGTAATTTGTCACATTTTCATTTCCTTTGGTTATCTTACTTGTCTAAATATGTTTGTCACTATTAAAGGAGTTTGCATTATGGATCACAGACCAGGATAGTGATATGAATTTGTAGAGAGTTCAGAGGAAGAATTGTGGAAAGGAAAATCTGAAATAAATATGAAAAGTAGACTCATAGCAATTGATAAGAATAGAAGTATAAACATGCATTATTCTCCATAATCAAGGAAAGGAGTTTTTTCTTCTTACATTTGGGGATTTATCTTTCATGCATATATCTCATGTTTTGAAGGGAGAAGATTTTATGTTTTCTCCTATTAAAATATTCTAGGCAGGCAAGAAGTAAGATACTTTATTACCCAATCTGACTATCTGAATTCAAACTTGAAATCCCACATGATGGAGAAAACAGACTACTACAAGTTGTCCTCTGGTCTCTACATGCTTTTCAACACACACACAAACACACACACACACACACACACACACACAAACACACACACACACATACACACACACACACACACACACAGTAAATGAAGCGTAAAAAGCTCTTCTTACTAATTTCTGAGATGATAGCTCATGTGTTAGTTGATACTGCACTGTTTTAATTAGAACAACAAGAGAACAACAACATATACATTCTTTTATCTTCCAAATATTGTAAAACAAGACAAAACAAAATAGTGTTCATGATTGTTTAATGTTTCTGTTTGGAGCAGTGTTTAGAGCATTCAGATGTCTTCCATCTTAAGAATTCCCACTTTAATTCTGTTCTTATAACTGGGCTGTCTTGCCTTGCCTCAGTGGGAGAGGATGTACCTAGTCCTGCAGTGACTTGAAGTGTTAGGATGGGTTGTTTATCTGGGAGGGATCTCCCCCTTCTCAGAGGTGAAGGGAAGAGAAGTATGGGAGGATGGGCCATGTGAGGGGAGGATTAAGGAGTGGAGCTCTGATCAGGTATAAAGTGAATAAATAAATTAATTAATGGGAAAATTATACTGGTCTAAGAAAATAAATTAAAAAAAAGAATTGCTACTTTAATATTTGACATCAAAACAATAAGTAAATCTGCCTTACTCCAGGGGTTGGATTACCAGTGATTACAACCTGAAGGGTGGGCTATTGCTTCTGCAGTGATAATAGGTAATTACAAAGAGTCTGTAGTAAGTGGTTTTATTGTGAACTTTACATGAAGAAAAAAACCATTCAACAATATTTTTTCTTAGAAAATGCCCCACAATGCCAGGTTGGGCATGGCCGTAGAAGGGACAGTGTGACACAGTTCTTACCACTAGTGCAGCAGCAGCAGGATGTTGGTCTCCCCACTGTTGATGGTTACTGTAGGTATAAGGCTTGTTTGCATAATAATGTACATATGTTTTATGTTCCTGGGAGTATTCTCCCTGTCAATATTATTGGGAAATGCCCTCCTTGCCAAGGTTAATGACTCCATGATAATTAGAAACAGTTTAGTCCAGGAACCAAGAATGTGTCTAATGTTCTACAGCAAAAAGGTAATGCTGTGACCTTTAGGACAGCCCTTAAGGCTGTGGGAAAGAATTCTGAAAACATGAGTTCAAGAATATATAAACAGATTTCTCAACTTTGTCCACCCAGCTAAGCTTATTCTTTGTGTTTGCAAAGGAAGGAAAGTCTTTAAACTTAAGGTCTGTCTACACAGCAAGTTCCAGGACAACCAAGCTTATGCAGTAAAGGAGTTGGGAAACAAAAAGCTAACTTTCTCACATAAAAATAGCATCTATATCTGCATTTGACAAGTAAAAGCGATATGCCCAGTTACCCACACAGGACTTGCTATGTTTTTTTTTAAAAAAATGTACTTGTTGTCATTTTCTAAGAATCAAGGGGCTAAGGTCATATGCTGATTCATGGGATAATCAAAAGAGTACCTGAGTAAATGATTGAATTGATATGCAAATCAAAGTCTAGGCTTTGGTCTGTAAGAGTTGAGCTATCTAGAGAGTTAACACAGCTCTTTTATGCTTTTATCTAGCAGGTTTTCTGACTTGGTAAGAAAATCCAAAAGCTCTCTAGAGATCTAACACAGCTATTTTAGAACTTTTCTATCAAGTTTTCTGACTTTGGTTGGAAAACACAAAAGCTGTCCAGAGAGCTATTACAGCTCCTTTAGAATTTTGTATAATGGGTTTTCTGACTTTGGTAGGAAAACCCAAAAATTACCCAGAGACCAATTACAGTTCTTTTAGAATTCTTCTAGCAAGTCTTCAGACTTGGGAAAACTCATGAGCCACATAGAGAGCTGTCTAGAGACCTACCTTAAGCAGACTACTGAGCTGTCAGCTTACATCCCTATCATTGACTTTGGGTCATTTCTCCTGCTGCTCCCAAACACCCCTTCCTCAGGACCCCAACCAAGCTGAGTCTGGTCCTTGGCGCCATCCTGGAGGAGAGGCAGCAGGGCATGTGCTTTCTCTAATGCTGACAGTTACTGTAGGCATAAGGCTTGTTTATATAATTACACACACACACACACACACACACACACACACACACACGTATATATAGTTCCTCCTTCAGGGAATATTCTCCCTGCCAGAGTTAATGACTCCATGATAATCAGAAATAGCATGATTATAGGAAAGGAGAATGTGTCTGATATTCCTCAAAAAATGGTAACATTATGACCATCAGGACATCTCTTAAAGCTGTAGGAAAGAAAGAACTCTGAAAGTATGAGTTCAATAATATATAAATCAGGGTAAGAACTGTTCTTTACAGGATTTCTCAACTATGCAAAAAATAAGGATGCAATAGGAAATATATGAGAGGCTTCACAGACTCGAAAGAACAGAGGCAGCTGCATTAATGAGCCAGTGTTGTCAGAAAAATACTACGGAAGGAGATAAAGAGATTTTGTGAGTGGTGATCTCAGGGCAAGATCCCACCAAACTAAGCTTATTGTTTGTGTTTACAGTTGAACAAGGAATAGTTTGGACTTTTAATATGGAATGGACTATAATTGAGAAATGGAGGGCACACTTATGATCCATATCTTGAGGTTGGGAGACACAGGCTTTTGATATGGATTTTGAGGAATAGTGGACATGAAAAGTTTAGGCTCAGGCATGATAGTATATACCTTCAGTCCAAGGAGATAAAGACAAGCAGATTTCTGAGTTCAAGGCCATCGTGGGACAGAGCAAGTTCTAGGTGAAGAAAAGCTTAGGTCCAGGAGTGGTATGGTACATGTCTTTAAGCCCATCATTCAGGAGACAGAACCCCAAAGATATCTGAGTTCAAGGTTTGTCTACAGAGGAAGTTCCGGGATAGTCAAGCTTAGGCAGTGAAGGAGTTGGAAAACAGAAAGATGGTGATAATGTAATAGAACAATGAGGCCATATTCCAATTCTGCAGTTTTGGCCATGTAACTTTGTCTATAGAGTAAAGAGGACAGTGTCATAAAATTCTGACTCATGGGATGATCAAATGGGAACCTGGAGTAAATGATTGAACTGATATGCAATTCTTAAGGAAGTAGCTTATGCAGACTAAAAGACTGAGTTTTGGTGTGTAAGACAGAGCTATCTCAAGAAGAGAGCTATCCCAAGCAGAGCACAGAGCTTTCAGTTTGCATACATCACTGACTCAGAGTCATTCATCTGCTGCTCCCAAACACCCCTTCCTCAGGATCCCAGACCAAGCTGAAGCTGGTCATTGCTACCACAGAAGTATACACAGGCTAATCTGAGGAGGAGAGTTCTTTAAGTGAGGGTCTCTCTTTCTAGGTGATTATTGTTTATGTTAAGTTGACAAAAACTAATCAACACACTCCAGAAAGAAATACATTACAACTTAGTAACAGGCATGTATATATAGGTAACTAGAATATATGCTACATTGTTGCATATACCATACATGGATTATGTAATTTTTATAAAGTACTTACCTTTATTTTTGGTAACACAATGTAACATTTTTATTCTTTCTCATTCTTTTTATTAAATATATGTAACTACTTGCTATATATAATTTGGGTTATAATTTAAGGAGAAACAATTTATACCCAAAGAATAAATATTTACTAATGGGCCAAATCTCTGGTTCTGCTATTTTCAGTTGATAGGTGTTTACTGCCAGAATATTAGATATCAGAAATCATGGACATTGTCATCCCTAGAAAAGTAGACCAGAATTCTATAAATAAGGTAACTGAACCATGGAAGTAATCCAGTAATAAGCTCTCCTTTGTGGTTTCTGATTCAGTTCCTGCCTATAGGTTCCTGCTTTGTGTTTCTGTTCTGATTTCTCTTAGTGATGGACTGTTTCATGAAAGTGTAAATACTCCCTTGAGTCACTTGGTCATGGTGTTTATTACAACAGCAGAAAGAAAACTAGGATGTGAGGTGACTGCAAAACATGAAAAACAGTATAGCAAAAACAGGGAATTCCCCACCTGGCCTTCAGTTGTCACCATCACTAGAGGACAACGGGACATGTCAACTAATACAACATGTCTTCATCATCACATATGCACAATATCCATATTCCACTTTATAAACCCTAGGCGATCATGCCTACTCCCCCTTCCTCATCCCTACATCTCTTTTCTTTCTTTCATCTCCACTACAGGTGGCCTTTCATATGCACTTCCCCATCTCCAATAAATCTCTTGCGTGTGGTCTGTTGCATGAAGTGATCCTTGGCCCTCCTACCTCCAGGACACCCAATTGCCTCTAGCATCCTCCTTCACTGGGACAACAGACCTCCACAGAACTAAGCACCTCCCCTCCCATTGATACTAGATAAGGCAATCCTCTGCTACATATGTAGAGGGAGCCATGGACCCACTCATGTATACTCTTTGGTTGGTGATTTAGTCCCTGGGAGCCCTGAGGGTCTGGTTAGTTGATACTGTTGTTCTTCCTACAAGATTGCAAACCCCTTCAGCTCTTTCAGTTCTTCCCTAAATTTTCCACTGGGCTCAATACAATGGTTGTCTGTGTCTGCTTCTGTCTTAGGCGCTGGCAAAGCCTCTCAGAGACAGCCATACTAGTCTCCTACCTGCAAGCACTTCTTGGCATCAGTAATTGTGTTGGGGTTTGGTGTCTGCAGATGGGCTGGATCCCAGGTAGAACAGTTTCTGGATGACCTTTCTTTTAGTCTCTGCTCCATTTTTGTCTCTGCATTTCCTTTAGAAAGGAACAATTCTGGGTTAAACTTTTCAGATGGGTGAGTGGCTCATTCCCTCAACTGGGGGCCATGCCTCTCTACTGGAGGTGGTCTCTTCAGGTCCTATCTCCCCACTGTTGAGTATTACAGCTAATGCCATCCCCATTGGGTCCTGAGAGCTTCTTATATCCCTGGCATCTGGGAATTTCTAGTCACCCCCACCCCCAACTGCTACATATCTCTATTTATTCTTCTGGCCCTCTGGACTCCTCTCATGTCCCTTCCCATACCTGAAACTCTCCCACTTTTCCCTCCCCTTCTGCTCTTCCACCAGGAGCCTCCCTCCCTCTACCTCCCATGATAATGTCTTCTCCATTCTAAGTGGGATCGAAGCATCCACACTTTGCCCTTTCTTTTTGTTAAAGTTCATACAATCTGTAAGTTGTACAAATTCTAAACTTTTGGGCTAATATCCACTTATCAGTGAGTACATACCATGTATGTACTTTTGGGGCTGGGTTACCTCACTCAGGATGATATTTTCTAGTTCCGTCCATTTTTCTGTAAAATTTATGAAGTTGTCATTTTTAATAGCAGAGTAGTATTCCATTGTGTAAATGTACCACATATTCTGTATCCATTCTTCCACTGAGGGACATCTGGGTTGTTTTCAGCCTCTGGCTATTATAAATATAGTTGCTATGAACATAGTGGAGGACATGTCTTGTTATATGTTGGAGAATCTTTTGGACATATGCCCACTAGTGGTATAGCTGGATCTTTGGGGAGAACTATCTCCAATTCTTTTGAGGAACCACCAGATTGATTTCAGAAGTGGTTGTACCAGTTTGCAATCCCACGAGAAATGGAGAAGTGTTGCTCTTTCTCCACATCCTCAACAGCATTTGTTGTCACCTGAGTTTTTGATCTTAGCCATTTTGATTGGTGTGAGGTGGAATCTAATGTTGTTTTGATTTGCATTTTCCTGAGGACTAAGGATGTTTAATGCTTCTTTAGGTGGTTCTCCGCCATTTGAGATTCCTTAGTTGAGAATTCTCTGTTTAACTCTGTACCCCATTTTTTATTTAGGTTATTTGGTTGTTTGGAGGTTAACTTCTTGAGTTTCTTTAATATATTTTGGATATTAGCCCTCTATCTGATGTGGAGCTGGTGAAGATTTTTCACAATTTGTTTGTTGCTTATTTGTCTTATTGACTGTGTCTTTTGCCTCATGAGGTCCCATTTATCAGTTGTTGTTCTTAGTGCCTGAGCCATTGGTGTTATGTTTAGGAAATTTCCCCCTGTGCCAATGAGTTTGAGGCTCTTTCCTACTTTCTCTTCTATTCAATTCAGCATATCTAGTTTTATGTTGAGGTTTGTGATCCACTTGGATTTGAGTTTTGTGCAAGGTGATAAATAGTGATTTTATTTTCATTTTTCTACACAGAGACTGCCAGTTAGAACAGCAGCATTTATTGAAGACTTTTTTTATTTTTTTGGTCCATTGTATGTTTTTGGATTCTTCGTTGAAGATCATGTGTCTATAAGTGTGTGGGCTTATTTCTGGGTCTCCAATTCTATTACATTAATTGACCTATCTGTCTCTGTACTAATATCATGTGTTACTCTGTAGTACAGCTTGAGGTCAGGGGTGGTGATTCCCCCAAAAGTTCTTTTATTGTTAAGAATTGTTTGTGTTATCCTAGTTTTTTTTTAGTTCATCCATATGAACTTGAGAATTGCTCTTTCCACATCTCTGAGGAACTGTGTTGGAATCTTGATGGGGATTGTGTTGAATCTGTAGATTGCTTTTGGAAGGATGGTCATTTTTATCATGTTAATCATACCAATTCATGAGCATGGGAGATGTTTCCATCTTCTGAGATCTTCTTCGATTTCTTTTTTCAGAGATTTGAAATTCTTATCACACAGATCTTTCACTTGCTTGGTAAGAGTTACACCAAGATATTTTATGCTACTTGTGGCTATTATGAAGGATGTTTCTCTAATTTTTTCTCCAAGCCTGTTTATCATTTGTATAAAGGAAGGCTACAGATTTGTTTGAGTTAATTTTATATCCAGCCACATGGTTGAAATTGTTTATCAGCTGTAGAAGTTCTCTGGTAGATTTTTTTGTGGTCTCTTATGCATACTATCATATCATCTGCAAATAGTGATAATTTGACATCTTCCTTTCCAATTTGTATCCCTTTGACCTCTTTTTGTTGTCTAATTGCTCTATCTAGAACATCCAGTACTATATTTAATGGATATGGAGAGAGAGGGCAGCATTGTCTAGTCTCTGATTTTAGTGGGATTGCTTTAAGTATCTCTTCATTAAATTTGATATTGGCTGATGGTTTGCTGTATTTTACTTTTATTATGTTTATGTAAGGCTTTAACTTCCTGTTCTTTCCAAGACTTTTAACATGAAGGTGGGTTGTATTTTGTCAAATATATTTTCAGCATCTACTGAGATGATCATGTGATTTTTTCTTTGAGTTTTATAATATAGTGGAGTACATTAATGGACTTTCATATATTGAACCATCCTTGCATCCCTGGGAGGAAGCCTACTTGATCATGGTGAATGATGGTTTTGATCTTAGCCATTCTGATTGATGTAAGGAAGAATCTCAGGATCATTTTGATTTACATTTTCCTAATCACTAAGGACTTTAAACATATCTTTAGGTGCTTCTCAGACATTGAGATTCCTCTCTTGTGAACTCTCTGTTTAGTTCTATAGCCCATTTTTTGATTGGGTTGATTGATTTTTTGGTGGTTAACTTCTTAAGTTCTTTATGTATTTTGGATATTAGCCTTCTATTGGATGTGGGGTTAGTGAAAAAATTTTCCCAATCTGTAGTTTGTTGATTTGTACTGTTGGCTATGTTCTTTGCCTTACAGAAGCTTTCCAGTTTCATGAGGTCCCATTTATCAATTCTTGATCTTAGAGCATGAGCTATTGGTGTTCTGTTTATGAAATTTCCCCCTGTGCCCATGAGTTCAAGGCTCTTTCCCACTTTGTCTTCCATTAGATTCAGTGTATCTGATTTTAAGTTGTGGTCTTTGATCCACTTGGACTTGAGCTTTGTGCAAGATGACAAATATGGGTCTATTTTCATTTTTCTACATACAGACAGCCAGTTAGACCAGCACCATTTATTGAAAATGCTTTCTTTTTTCCATTGTATATTTTTGGCCTCTTTGTCAATGATCAGATGTTCATAAGTGTGTGGCTTTATTTCTGGATCTTCAATTCTATTCTGTTGATCACTGAGCCTGTCTTTGTATCAACACCATGCAGTTTTTACCACTATTGCTCTGTAGTATAACTTGAGGTCAGGGATAGTGATTTTCCCCAGCAGTTCTTTTATTGTTAAGAATTGTTTTTACTATTCTGGTTTTTTGTTTTGTTTTTTGTTTTTGTTTGTTTGTTTTGTTGTTTTTTGTTTTTGTTTTTGTTTTTGCCTTTCCAGATGAATTTGAGAATTGCTCTTTCTGTGTCTTTTAAGAAATGTGTTGGGATTTTTATGGGATTACATTGAATCTGTCGACTGCCTTTGGTAGTATGGTCAGTTTGACTATGTTAATTCTGACAATCCATGAATATTGGAGATATCTTTATTTTCTGAGATTATAAGGACACTTAGTGCTGTGATTTTTTTATTGAAGTCAAGACTTAGTCCATGGTGATCTGATAGGATGCATGGTATATTTTCAATCTTCTTGTATCTGTTGAGGCTTGTTTTGTGACCGATTATAGGGTCAGTTTTACCGAAGGTACCATGAGGTGCTTAGAAGAAGGCATATTCTTTTGTTTTAGGGTGAAATGTTTTGTATATGTCTGTTAAATCCATTTGTTCACAATTTCTATTAGCTTCACTTTGTCTCTGTTAAGTTTCTGTTTCAATGGCCTCTCCATTGTTGATAGTGGGTATTGAACTTTCCTACTATTATTGTGTGAGGTTCAATGTATGTTTTGTGCTTTAGTAAATTTTCTTTTATGAATGTGGGTGCCCTTGCATCTGGGGCACAGTTATTCGTAATTGATATTTCATCTCATTGGATGTTTCATTTGATGAATAGGAAGTGTCCTTCCACATTATTTGATAACTTTCAGTGAAAGCCTATTTTATCAGATATTAGAATGGCAACTCCTGCTTGTGTCATGGAAGCATTGCTTGGAAAACTCTTTGCCAGCCATTTACTCCAAGGTAGTATCTGTCTTTATCATTGAAATGTTATCTCTTGAATGCAGCAAATTACAGGATCCTGCTTATATATCCAGTCTGTTAGTTCATGTATTTTTATTGGGGAATTGAGTCCATTGATGTTGAGAGATATGAAAGGCATATGATTGTTAGTTCCTGTTATGTTTGTTGTTGGATGTGAAATTGTGTGTGTGTGTGTGTGTGTGTGTGTGTGTGTGTGCGTGTTTGTGTGTATGTGTATGTGTTTGTTTGTGTGTGTGTGTGTGTGTATGTGTCTTTCTTTTTGGGGTTGCTGTAAGATAATTAATTTCTTGTTTTTCCTTTGGTATAGATACTCTCCTCGTGTTGGAGTTTTCCTTCTAGAATCCTCTTATGACTGGGTTAGTAGATATATATTGTTTAAGTTTGGTTTTGTCATGGAATATCTTGGTTCCTCCATCTATGATGATTGAGAGTTTTGCTGGGTATAGTAGCCGGGGCTGTCATATGTATTCTCGTAGGATCTGTATGACATCTGTCTATGATCTTCTTCCTTCTAGTGTCTCTGTTAAGAAGTCTGTTGTAGTTCTGATACTTCTACTTTTATATGTTACTTGGTCTTTTCCCTTACAGCTTTTAATATTCTTTCTTTATTTTGTGCACATAATGTTCTGATTATTATGTGAGTATAGAATTTTCTTTTCTGGTCCAATCTATTTGGTGTTCTGTAGGTTTCATGTACTTTTATGGCCATCTTTTCCTTTAGGTTGGGGAAATTTTCTTCTTTGGCTTTGAGGAAGATATTTTCTGGCCCTTGCAGCTGGGAATCTTTGCTGTCTTCTATTCCTATTATTCTTTTAGGGCTTTTTTAAAAAATTTTTTAAAAATTTTTTATTTATTTTTATTTTTGGATATTTACTTTAAATACATTTCAAATGTTTTCCCCTTTGGAAATCTTGCATTCCATTCCCCTTCTCCCTGCCTCTATAAGGGTGCTCCCCTACCCACCCAATCACTCCCATCTTCCCTCCCTTACATTCTTCTACACTGAGGGATCTAACTTCCTCAGGCCCAATGGCCTCTCCTCCCACTGATGGCCAACAAGGCCCTCCTCTGCTACACATGTGGCCAGCACCATGGATCCCTCCATGTGTATTCTCTGCTTGATGGCCCAGTCCCTGGTAGCTCTTGGAGAGGGGGGAGTCTGGCCAGTTGACACTGTTGCTCTCTCCATGGGGATGCAAACCCCCTCAGCTCCTTCTGTCCCTCTCCAACTCCTCTATCCGGGTCTCCATGCTTAGTCCAATGGTTGGCTTTGAGCATCTACCTCTGTATTTGTCAGGCTCTGCCTGAGCCTCTCAGGAGACAGCTTATGCTTCCATCAGCAAGCACTTTCCAGCATCCACAATAATGCCTGGGTTTGGTAGCTGTATATGGGATGTATCCCCAGGTGGGGCAGACTCTGGATGGTCTTTCCTTCAGTCTCTGCTCCACACTTTGTCTCCATATTTCCTCCTGTGAATATTTTGTTCACCCTTCTAAGAAACAATGAAGCATCCACATTTTGGTCTTCCTTCTTCTTAGGCTTCATATGGTCTGTGAATTGAATCTTGGGTATTCTGAACTTTTGGGCTAATATCCACTTATCAGTGAGTACATACAGTGTTTGTTCTTTTGTGGCTGAGTTACTTCACTCAGGATGAAATTTTCAAGTTTCATCCATTTGCCTGTGAATTAAAACCCTTTCAGTGGCTACTTGGTTCTGTCCTTTCATGAAAAGAACTTCAGGTAGAGATGAGGAATAAGATGACCTACTTGAATTTGGTTTCAGGGAGTGGAAAGACAACAAATGAAGAGACTCTAGGCAGTCCAAGCAGAGTAACCATGACTCTGGCAGGCTTTGTCCTTCTCTTCTATTCCCTCTGCCTTGCTAAAAACTATTAGATTACATTCCTAGTGCTAGCCACCAAAGTTTACTCCCTTATTTCAGTACCAAATCCTCCTGAATTTGACCAATGAGTAGATGACTTAAACCCAATATATCTCCATTTAAGGACCAGGTTTGATTTTTAAAAAGAAGGCCATAAGGCACCAGTTCCAGGAACAGACCACAAAATCCACAAACAAGTCCATAAAGCCCCCTCCCAAAGAACAGCCTGGGTTTAGCCACAAGAATGGGAAAATTATCCCAGTATGGGCCATCAGTTCTGGACAGTCTTATCTTATCCTGTAGTTAAATGTTCATGACAAAGGAATGTAGACCACTGACAAACTGGCACAAGTCAATCAGAAACCAACACCTGTGACCTCCCCAGCACTCACCAATGAAATTTTAGATTACTAACCCACTCTCTAAATATAGCAGAACTAACATAGTAGTCAATTAAAGTTATGCTCATGTGACTGCTTTTGCCCCTACCAATCACTCAATCCTTCTAGAGAATTCCCCTGGTTCTCTATAATAAAGTCTGTATGCCTTTGTCTGGGGTCACCATTTTGGAGAATGGTTGATCCCAGCATGCTGGTTGTTTATGTAGAACAAATGCTATTTGTCTTTGCATCCTATCCGAGTCCAGGTCTTTTGTCAGCAATTTTCTGACCCTTACAATACCACGGTCCAGCAATCAAAAAGCACCCCTTCGTCCACCTTAATTAGCATGCCCAATCAAAATTAAATCTCATCCTAATATGGAGTTTCCCATTTACCTTTATAAACTGAGATTTTCCTATGTGCCATGTCTGTCTTCGCTCTATCCGGAGACAGGTCTTTGTGTTCCATGGACCAAGATAAATACCCTTCTCCCTGCCCCTCTCCCTTGCCCCTTTTCACTCCTTTCCCTTGTTCTCTTCTCCTTTTCTCTCTTCCTCTATTTCCTGTCTTTGTACCTTATTCCTGATCTCTGTCACTCTATGGCAAATAAGTCTACTTTGTGCTGGAAACTTAGTCTTACAGTGTCTTGAGCTAATCTGAGGGTCCCTAAAACAAAGCTAATGATAACGTAGCAAACTCTTATCTTTTCTGAATGTGTTGTAGGTCTCATGCTCACAAGTTGCTCTTGGTAAAGAATGCAGAACACATTCTAATTCAGTAACTGAATTAAGATAAGAATTAAGTTAAGAGGGGAAAATATTCTCTTGGGGTTTTCCTTTGTGAGTGCAAGGATGATCCTTTGATTTCCAAAACCTTGAATTTAGTTCTTCCTGCAGATAATAATGTCAAAGTAAAGGGTCTAAGGAATTATCACATTTCTATACAAGGCAAAAGGACGAGTTGGTAGAATGCAGACGTAACTCTCAATCTGTTTGCCTTCTGTCAGTGCTGATATATTTTTTAAATCACTGTTTCAAGAGGTAGCAATATATGTATATAAAATCAGTGCTGTCATCTGAGGTTCTTTACAGAAGCAGGTGGTTTTGGACCTTGCCTTTAGCAACAGCCTTTGATCATTTGGGGACTAGTGATATCCCCTAGGCAGATCTAGTTAAACAGTTATTTGTAGTCATTTAAATACACACCTTTATGTTGTATCTTTAATCTTCTTGCACTTATAATAAGCTCACAGTAGGAAAATATTTGAAAAGATTTCTCCCCACAGTTACACTTCACCTTTTTCTTTCTAGGGACATATGTAGTAGAATTTTCCTCTATAAAAATAATTTAAATGCTATATAAGCATGAATATTTGATAAATGTAATTATAGGCAAGCCTAGAAAAAAATCGTTTGAGTGAGTTTCTACAAGGATTTAGGCACAACTCACTGTTTTTACTCAGATGTCACTTTTGAATCTAAAGTCATGTTTTTCAGGGATCCCAGAATTAGAAAACATCACCTCATTTATGGTTGGGAAAAATAAAGTATATATAAAGTGTCTAACAACACCCATCCCACAGAAGAGAGGTAAAGTTTCTTATATCTATTCCTGGGAAATACTTCTTCCATACATTTGATCACTTGACTGTGTATGCAACAGTCATTGTGTCCCAGGAAATAAATTTGCTGCTCTGTTAAGCCACAAAGTGACCAGATATAAGAGGCTCTATTTATTGTCTAAAATAGTTCTAGCTCAGATAGAATTTTTTTTGGCATGGTTAGTTGAAGATTTATTGGCATAAATGCAACCATATAAAAATATAAGTTACGAAAAACACAGTCATGATCTACTCTCCTATTCCCCATCTATCTCCTATTCCTCCTGAGCCCCCTTCTGCAGGAGGGACAGCTTGACACCCCTCAGCACATCTGGTAGCCAGTGGAAAAAGAGAGCTTGCACAACTGATCCTTGAAGTCCAGGTCAAGAGTAAAGTCCAAGTCAAGATTGTTTTTGGTTTTGGGCCTCATTCCAATAGTGGCAAAGGTCTCTTCCTCAGTCTTCAATGTTAGTAGTCCTCAATGTAGAACACAGTCTGCTTCCAGTGTGTGTATAGGAATGCAGGACTGGTAGAGAAGCCAGTCCTCTTGTAGCATCAGGTGAACTCATTGTTGAAGTAGGCCACCAGTGCATGAACTTAATCATTCCTTTTCATTTGCA
Organism: Uromys caudimaculatus; assembly: GCA_028551405.1. Lineage (NCBI taxonomy): Eukaryota > Metazoa > Chordata > Mammalia > Rodentia > Muridae > Uromys > Uromys caudimaculatus. Next base: position 22,510,769 of record CM052709.1, read on the forward strand.
AGAAAAATGCGGAGGTGAAGATCATGTCCTCAACCTTGAGTGTGTAGATGTCCACCTCCTTTATGAGGCAGGCATTGGTAACCAGCTTTTTTTAGGTCCACCATGTCCACCAGGGGTTCCTTGAATGATACTTCTTTAATGCAGGACATATCAAAACCATGTTCATTCTCCCACCAGTGGATCTTGTAGTCTTATACTGTCAGTCCTCAATGGCTGTCACATGCAGGATGGCACAGTCTGGGAAGATGAGGCTGTTGGGTGCCAGTCACTTGTCAAGAGTGTGCAGCATGGTATTGAGTATGGACTCATAGAAGAGGCAATAATCCATTCACTCGCTGATGATGAAGTTCACCTTCTCCATGGACAAACTCCACCTCCTCCACCTTGCCCTTGATGATGGTCACCACATTGTCTATGTTGTTGGCTTTGACAATCTCTACAGCATAATTGGAGATACTGGGATACTCAGTCCAATAACCTTGTGGGTCATTGTCTTGGCAGCAATCATGCAGAGGATGCCAGTGCCTGAGCCCACATCAGCACCACCTTGTCTTTTAAGAGATGCCGATTGTAAGTCATGGAGTTGTGGTATGTGAGGGTAAGCACCTCATCCTTTAGCATCTCATTGATGCCAAAGTGGGCATAGGAGTCAAAGTAGTAGTCTTGGATGTCCTGTCCTCAGTGATGGGCTTCTCACTACTTTCTGCTTGACCACAGGACCCTCCATGATGCAGTTTGTGACCTCAGCTGCTGACATCTTCACCCAAGTCCTCCAGTCTCTGAGACCCTCCCCACCTTTCTCTTTTCTCAGATACAATTCTTTAAAGGGACTCTCAGCTTGATATATGAAAAAAACATGGGGAAGGCAATCATATGTTTGTAATTGTGTGATTACCCAGTCAATATGATTTCTATTTTTCATAAAGCTAAGTGGAAGCACAGAGTATGTCATAGTCCATAACTGAGAAATTCAGAACTCAAGCAGGAAGCTGATGGTAGGAACTCAACACAACCTATGGAGGATCACTGCTTACTGCTTACTTCACATAGCTTGCTCAACTTGCTTTCTTATACAATGCAAGACCACCTGCCCAGGGGTCGCACTACCCACAGCTGGCTGGGACTTCCCATGTCAATCATTAATTAACAAAATGCTCTACCGATATGCCCACAGGCCAGTCCAGTAGAGAAAATTCTTCAATTCATGATCCCTCTTCGAAGAGGACCCTAGCCCATGTCATGTTGACAGAAACTAACCAATACACCTGGCTTTCTCCTAAGAGAGAAAGCAGCATCTTATGGGTCAGATACCCTGAGGTATCCTGGGAAACATTTCTAAAGCCTGAGAAATCTGATGCCTACAGCTCCTCCAACTACTCTGTGTGTACATTGTAAACTCTTTTCTATTTAACCAGTTAGGATAGATTCTATTGTGTGCATCTGAAGCGGTATCTTACTATATATAACCTTAGTGCCTAGAACATCTGGCCTATTGACCATAGATAGCAATATTATTATCAAGATGTTTCCCCTTCTATCCTGAAACATCTATCAAGAGTCTTTTGTGTTCGGTTAGATAAATTCTGCTACAGTAAGACTTGAATTACTTATATATTCTGACACCAGCCAGAGGTACACTGAGCCCTGGAATTGAAGGTAGATTACAGCAAAATATATGGCTCAGACTGATAGAGGAGAAATTTCCAAGAACAATGCAGGTGTGGTTTTTAAAGAGCAGGAAAAGAATGAACATGCAGAGGAGTGTCTCTACTTCTAAAGAGTTTGTGTAATAAATAGGTAGTACTCAAATTTCTAAGCCAATTTTATTCGTGAGAAAAGTAAAACACACGTGGAACAGTATTAACAACACACTGACAGAATAGTATTAAGATGAACCCCACCTTTTCATTAGCCACTCATCCCTTCCTTCCTAGTGTCAAACCCACAATTTTAAGTCTGGAAATATTATTATTCAAATTGGATTATACATTCTTAACCAGCAGCTAGGGAGAACTGGGTTACTTAATTATGACTAACAAATGAAATGCAGGTGAAGACTTCTGCTTAATGATGGGCCTTATTTTACTTATTTATGCCTGAACTTTCTGTATTTTGTGAGTGTGCATGTGCACGTGTGTGTGTGTCATGTTGTACGCACATGTATGTGCATTTATAAACACATGAGGGGCAGAAATAGCTGCTGGATCTCTCATGGGTAGAGCTATGTGTACTGGATATCCTGCTTATTACTTGGGTGCTGGAATGAGTCTGGCCTTATGATTACATAGCAAGCACTTTTATGTGCTAAGTCATTCCTCTAGTCCATGCTTGCCCAAAGTAAACGTTTTGTGTATGCTTTACAATACATATACAAAAGGTAGGAAGCAAACATTATTCTGGACCTTTCATTTCTTCCAGGTTGATAGTTTGCAAATGTGAAAGATTATAGGTTTTGCAGCCACCTTAGTCTATGAGGTACCCTTGATACTGTAATGGAAGGACAGACCCCTGTCTCATGGCAAGTGTGGAGTCACTATACCATTTCACAGTATCTACTTCCAAAATAGTTTTGTGGGAGAGGAAAACTATGATGTTCCAACCAGAACTGCCTTGAAGATGTCATGATCAATTTGCATGAGCTGAATCAAATAACATACAGAAATACTCAGTTTCTAATATTTAAATAGGTGACATTAAATGTTGCTGGAGGATACACTGTATGGAAATCTGAGAGAACACAAATCTGAACAAAACTAGAGCATAAGAGGAAAAGAAGTTGGGGGAATTTTATGACAGTTTCAAAAATTAATATTGCTTTTAATATTTATCTTTAAGAGTTTGTTGCAGCATTTATATCACCTCTCATATATAAACAGAGAACACAGTAAGTAAAGCTATCCTCTTTTTCTACTCATCAAGAATTTCCAATCAAAAGAAAGTGATATCATGAACAGTGAGAACATCTTACTGGGTAATCTCATAACTACTCATCATGACTGAGTCTCTTTAGGTTATTCTAGAGGAATGATATACCTGAGGTATTATAGAGAAGCTGAAATGCATTTATTTTGTTATGAAGGCCATGGGTGCCAACATTAATATGAGGCAGCATCCTTGGCAAAGATTTGCTCTCCTCATAAGCAAATGTCTTCTCTTTGTGTCCCATGGATTAGAGAGGTAAACAAACTGCCTGCTCTTTTACAGTGGCCTTAATATTATTTATGAAAACTCTGACCTACGGACCTAATTGCTCCCCCAAATTCTCCTTCATTTCATAGTACCATCATCTGGAGTTCAGCATATCAACTTTGGGAAGAAGCAAGCATGTAGATCGTAGTGATGGATATTATGCAGAGTTGGTTGTGTGGTTGAGACTTGAATGGTGTAAATGACAGGATTTCTCACTGCAGAAGTTCCCTGTTGGATTTTTGGCTAAATTATACATTGTTACTGTTTGTTTTTATCTATGCTCAAGTATTCCCAGTAACTTGGACCTGGGAACTTTCCAGTGCCTTTTTAAAAACTCCATTTATTTGCTGACAGCCTCCAGCCAGTGAGTGTATTGTTAGAGTGAGTTACATCTGAGGCACATCAGATGACCACAGTGTGTGTGGTACTGCAAAGATATATTTCACTTAAGTAAGAAATTTCAACCTGTCTTTTTTGTTCTCCCTGAATTGATTTTAAATAACAACCATATGTTTCTCCAGGGGCAAAAAAAATCTTAGGATCCTCTTTAATTAGTCTTTTTGCCTTTCTAAATTCATGTTTCAAAGCCAATTTATTTAAACTCTAAAAAGACAAATTTGGATTAAAATAATGAACCCATATGTTCCAAATGGATTTTGAACCCATCAAGAATAAGACTCTTTAAATCCACACTTAGAATATACTCTGTCTAATCTTGTTATTCAAGTCATATTATTTAATGTATAATTAAGTGAAGAGAAATAGGCAGCATGTAGTTTTCATAATCAAAGACTGATTGGTTTTTCCAAATTTGTGCTCGTTTATCAAGAAAGGTTCCACCCAATTCCTGCATTATACATTTATAACAAGCCTTTATTTATTGTTAAATTGCATAAGAATAAATTGCATGGCTTTGATAGTATTAATATTTGTACCCTCCAAAGATGAAAAATTAATATCAGTAGGTTGACCATTATTGTATTGAATTAGACAACTATAGATGTTTTAAACAGAGCAAAATTCTGTTTCCTTTTTTTCAATTTATTTAGCATTTCAATGTTTATTTCCAAGTACATAACACTTATTTTGCCTTAGTCATTTACTAAATAGTTGTATATGTAATTTGCCCCATTATGCTCAACATTTGAAGTTGGCATTGAACATATTAAAGTTCATCTTTAATGCCAACACTTCTGACTGCTATTTTCATTTAACTTTATGATTTACCCTCTTTTTCTACCCAGATATTTAATTTTTTTAACTTATAATATAATCATATCGTTTATCCCTTCCTATTCCTCTCCCCCAATTCTTCTATATACCCCCACCCCTGTTCTCTTTCAAATTCATGGCCTTTTATTCTTACTAGTTGTTATTACATACATATGTGTATATGTGTATACATATAATATTGCTAGGTATTTAAATAGAATCTGTTCAGTCTGTATGTTATTTGTATGTATGTTTTCAGAGCTGATCATTTGGAACTGGATAACCAATTAGTGCGCTCTCCCCTGGGGAAGACCATTTCTCCTACTCTCAAGATTCCTTAGTTGCTTGTTGTTCTTTGTGTAGGTATGTACAGTCCTTACAAGGAGACTTCTTGTGAAAGGTCTAAACCGTTACAGAAATACCAGCCAATCAACATGCAGAGTTGTAGAACCCATCACAAAGAATACATCTACAACACACTCCAGCACCTAAAGCTCAGAGAATATTTCAGAAGGGGAGGTGGGAAGATTCTAAGAGCCAGAGGATCAGGAATTTGCTGTGAGGTTGTGTCTCAGTAACAGCAGAAGTTACAACTATAAAATCTCACAACCATGTCTGTCAAAACATGAACTTGCCAAGGAAAACAACAATAGAAATGGTAACATAGACAGGCAAAGCCTCCACTACTTAGAAAGGAAAAAAATATTAACTTTCTTCAATGGAGTCTCACCAGGCATACAAAAATTCTTATGGCTATGTCTCTTGACCAACAGAAAATATCCAACCCCAAATGAACTTAATGGCATTTATGGATATTCCTTGTTTCATAATGCTTTAGAAAGCTTTCATTTGCTTTATTTCTTTCTTTTTTTACCTTACACGTTCTTTTTTAAATTTTGTTCATTTGGATTTTTTGTTATTTCTTTGTTATGTCCTATACTAGCTTGTTAACTTTTGTCTAATGTATTATTATTATTATTATTATTACTATTATTATAGATTCCTATATTCTAATGAGAGAGGGTGTAAATTTGGGTGAGGAAGATCTAGGTGGAGTTTTGGGGAGGGGAATCATAGTCAGAATATATTGTGTTAAAATATCTTTAAAAAATTAATGCCCACTCTTTTTTCCTGGTGATACCATGAGCTTGTTGAGCTCATGCTTAGTCGGTGAAGAGTACTTGAGTTCAGAGCTAGTGACACATTACCAATACAATAAGTGAGAAACTGCCATAGTCTGGATAGTAATGAAAAGGAGAAAGTGCATATAGGGTGTGGATGGTGGATGAGGGGTTACTCATGCCTCGGATGGACTAGAGTAGGATGAGAAAATGTTCATGCTGTTCAGCGTAGTGCTGATATGAAACATATGAATAGTTAATATTTTAGCTTCCCATTTAACATGTTCAAGCTATAGTGACAGCAAATAACAGGCCATAAAGAAAAGTCAAACATAGGGAGAGAGACTGGTGAGACTGGTAATCCAATAACATGCATACTTCACAACATTAGGAAAAGTTCAATATCTAGAACACATATAAAAGTCCCAGCATGGCAGCTTGCATCTCTAACCACGGTGCTGGGGATGCACAGACAGGAAGTAGCTGAGGCTCACTAATCAGCAAGCCTGGCAAAATCAACAATCTACAGGTACCTTGAGAATCTATTTCTCAAAATAAGGTGGAGAGTGATTAATGATGACATCCAGTGTCACACTTCGACCTCCACATGCATGTGTACAAACATGCATGTGCACATACTTGGACACACATGCATCAACCAATAACAAGTGTGGCTGCTTTACTATAAAGGAATATTTTGACTTTCAGTGTCTGAGCCTCCTCATATCATTGTTCTTGTACAACCTACTGTTCTCTCTCAGAGCAAAAGAGCTCCCAGTAAAGTTTTAACCCATCCCTACCTTTTATTTACTAACAAACTTTTCAGTTGGCCACTCTGTTACTGTATGAATATGCATTACATATATTCATGATGCAGAAACATATTGCAAAATAAACCAAAACCCAACAACAACCAAACCAACCTGTCAACCTAGATCTTGAAAAAATCCTACTGTGGAAAAGGACATAGGCACTTAAATACAGCAATATGTGTATGTATATGTATATGTATATGTATATATATATATGTGTGTATATGTATATATATGTATATATGTGTGTGTATATATAAAGAGAGAGAGAGAGAGAGACATATAGATTATATATAAGTATAGATATAGATACTGATATAGATAAAATGACCTGGAATTTAGAAATATGGTTAGGGTTGAGGGTTTGTGTTCACTTCTCCTCTCAGCATAACAGTCCTATAGGCCCAGGCCTGTGCATGCTGCTACGGTCTCTGTGAGTTTATATGTCCCCTTGGATCTGCTGTGTTTAGAAGGACTTGTCTTTTTGGTATTCTCCTTCCCTTTGGCTCTTAAAATCTTCCTGCTTCTCCTTCCTCAGGGTTCTCTGAACTCTGAGGGGAGGAGATTGATAGGTACACCCCATTTAGGATTGAGAATTAGAAGGTTTCTTCCTCTTGGCATATTGTTCAGCTGTAGGTCTCTGTGTTTATTCCCATCTACTGAAGGTGGCTGATGATGGCTGAGGAAGACACTGACCTATGAGTAGAGCAGAATGTTGTTAGGAGTCATTTTATTGCAACAATACTTTAGCAAAACAGTTGTATTTGATTTTCCTCTAGCTCCCTAGCCTATCTTGTCTCAGGTCCTTGACCATCTGCACAGCTTTAGGCATGCATTACATCTCAAGTCATGGGTCTTAAATCCAATCAGATATTGGTTAGTTGGCCCAACAGCTTTGTGCCAACACTACCACATCTTACATGCACATCACCATTATAGATTGAAAGGTTTGTAGATAGGCTGGTGTTTATACTTTTCAATACCATAAACACTAGTCAGGGTGGGTATGACTTTAGATGACATGATCGAGTTTCCCGTGTTAAGTGAGATATGTAGGTGTTGTTTTCAGTAGTACAGTCTTACCATCAGTTTTTGGAGGACAACCAATATCATAGGCATTAGCACGGGTTCTTAGAGGGTTTCCATGGAGACACTTTTTAACCAAAACTTTGTGGGAACAAGCCTGGCGCAGTGGAAAGAAGCCCCACGTGTCTGTCCCGGGCATTGCAGCTCTGGGTGGGACAGGAGACACATGGGAAGTGGCTGCACATCTTCCCACACAGTCTGCTGGGCAGGTGGGGGCTGTGGGAAGCTTTTGCGGGCTATACTCTTGGGTGGGGGAGGGGGCCATTCTCAGGGAACACACGGCAGTGGTCTCCGTGGGTTCTCTAGCCTGGGGTACTGCAGTCGCGGCAGGGTGTCACAGACGGGCTAGTCAGAGCTCAGCTGGAGTTCCTTCGGAGACCTGGTTTCAGCAGCTTGGGTTGCTGGGTGGAACCCTAACTCTCCAAGGCAAGTCCAGATGAAGAGACAGTCCATAATTCTAAGAAGTTTATTGTCATCTTTGGAGAGTGGTGTGGATGGAATTGTACCTCATGACTTCTGGGAGATGTAAGGCAGATATAGTAATTGGGAAGGGGTGTGGCTAAGCCTCTAGGTGTCTCATTAACATGGGGATGGCTTAAAGCTGTGTGGCCACGCCTCTACCTGAGGAGGGGTGATATGTGACCGTGACTAGAGCCAAAAGCCCCCTGGTAGTGTTGGCATAACGTTTTCCAGTCCCTTGCGGATTGTTCAGCTGGGTCGCCCAGATTTTATGCCTGTGCTCAACAGGGTGTCAGATTGCCTGTCACAGATCACTGCCCCACAAAACTTGATTAACTATAACCCATTGCTAGAACTGGTTGCTTCATTTGCTGACAAAAAAATGTTCAATTGGGGTTCTATCTCCCCAGTTTTTGTGATTCCACTTAGATCACCTTCATATATGTATGTATTTTAGGAAGTGTCTACTATACTTGGGTTCTATTTGACCTCTCAAATGGTCCTTAGTTTTAATTGCCCTCAGCCATTTTCCCTCTTTTGCCTATTTCTCTTGCTTCCCACATTTGATTCTTCCATTTCAGTCTGCACCCTCCATTCACCCATAGCTATCTGTTCTATTTTTCCTTCTTAGGGTGATAATTCTCAATGCTGGTTCTTTACTCAATGCCTAACCTCTGTGTTTATATATATACTAGCATTGCTATTTTAAAGCTAACATTAATATCTAAGCAAATACACACTATATTTGTAGTTTAGGACCCTAGTTACCGCAAGCAGGTTATTTTTTTGTAGCTCCATGCATTTGCCTACAAAACACATTATTTCATTTTTTTTAAAAACAGGTAAGACATATTACATTGTATAAATGTACTATACATTCTTTATCTATTATTTGGTTTTGGACATATACTTTGTATTCAATTCCTGGCTATTACCATAGAGCAATAATGAACATGGTTGAGCAAGGATCTCTGTAGTAGGATGCAGAGGACCTTTGGATATATGTCCAGTAATATAGCTGGATATTGAGGTAGTAGATCTATCCCTATTTTCTTGAAGTACCACTTCACTGATTTCCATAATGACTGTCCAAGTTTGTATTCCCACCAGCAATGGAAGCGTGTTTTTCTTATTCCACATCCTTGCCACCATAAGCTGTCACTTGTAATATTGTTATTGACCATCTGACTGTTGTAAGATGAAATCTCTCAGTAGTTTTGATTTTCCTTCCCCTGATGACAAAAGGTATTGATTATTTGTTTAAGTGTTTCTCAGACATTTGTGTTTTCTATTTTGAAAATACCGTTTAGATATGTACTCAGGTTTTAAGATTGGGTTGTTTTTATGATGCCCACTTTAATGAACTATGAGCATATCTTGATCATAGAAAACCTCTAAGCCCGTAATCTTTACAGTGATACACTTTCTCCAATAAGACCACCTCTACTCTAAGAAGGTCACACCTCCTTATAGTGCCAATCTCTATGGGCTAGCATTCAAACACATGAGTCCATACTTATTTGAACCATCACATTCCACTCCCTGAACTCCCTAGATGTGTAATTAAAACAATAAAAATGCATTTAGTCCAACTAAAGGTCTTCCTAGTCTATAAGAGTCTCAAACTTGTTCAAAAGTCCGAAGTTCAATGTCTCTTTTGAGGTTTATGCAATCTCTTAACTGCAATCTCACATAAAAATCAAAATAAAAAACAGATCACATATATCCAACATATAAAGGCCTAGGATATATATTACTATTCCAAATGGAAGGAAAGGTAGTGCAGTGAGGAAATACTGGATCAAGTCAAGACTGAAAACCAGCTGGGGAAATGCCAAATTCTGCATCTCTATGTCTGATGCCAAAATGATATTCAGATCTCCAACTTCTTTCAGCTTTGTTAACTGGAACCCATTTCTCTCTTTTGAGATAGTTATAGTCCTTGTTATCAGCTTTACTTTGCAGGTGTCTCATGGTTCTGGCATCTCTAATATCATAGGGTCTCCATGGAAACCAGGCTTTAACTTTACAGCTTCATACAATGGCCTTTGTAGTCCTCCATGCATGAACACCTCTGCTATACTGGTAGCCATGTTCTTAAGTAACAGTGGAAGATTCCATAACCCCTTTCTTCTCTCTTTGACTCTGAAGCCAGAACCATATGGGCAAAGCTGTCAAGGTATGCTGTTTTCTGAGGCTGGAATATGCCTACTCTCATTCAATTACATCTTCACTAGCTTTCTGTTTTCAATGGTTTCCTTCACTGCCAATGCTTGCCTGTCCTGGAACTTGCTGAGTTGACCAGACTGACTTAAACTCAGAGGTCTACATGCCTCTATCTCCATGCTGGGATTAAAGTTGTGTATTACCATGCCTAGACTTAACTTGTTCTTTAATTCCTTTTCATAAGATGAAAGCTTAGCTGGATGGGACCTTGCCCTAACATCACCACTCTATTTCTCTTAATGTCTTTAATCTGTTTATCTTCTTGAACACAGGATTTTGCTCCATTCCATGTTTTGCTGTTCCTTTTCTCCTCTATCTGTACATTTAATATTTTTATGTGCTTAGCTTGCTCCTTTTCATGATAAATCTTCATAATACTGAACACTAAAAGCCATAGGACAGAGTTACTTCTAGGCTGTTTTGAGACTTCTGCTCCTGAAAGTAATCAAAATCACTTCACTTTAGCCTCAGGCATAGTTTTTGGACAAGAGCAAAAAGTAGCCACATCCTTGGCCAAAATATCCCAAGAACAGTCTCTAGGTCACACATGAAAGTCCTCCTCTGAAACTTCTTGGGTCAGGTCCCACAGTTCAAATCACCCTCATCACCACTGTCCTCCATACTTCTACTAGTATGACCCACGAGGCAGCACCTAACACTTTCCACTGCTTGCTTAGCTCAATGTTCCAAAACCCATATTCCTACAAACAAAAGCATGGTCAGGTCTATCACAGCAATATCCCAGTCCCTAACATTGATTTTTGTATTAGTGTGTGGTTTATTGCTCTGAAGAAACACCATGACCATGGCAACTCTTCTGAAGGAAAGCATTTAATTGGGGCTGACTTACAGTTTTAGAGGTTTAGTCCATTCTCATCATGTTGGGAAGTGTGGCATCATGTAGTCAGATATGGAGTGGGAGGAGCTAAGATCTTTACATTTTGATCCATGGGCACCAGAAGGAGACCATGTGTCACACTAGAGGTATCTGAAGCATAGGAGGCTTCCAAAGCCCACCACAGCAGTGACACATTTTCTCCAATAGGAATACATCTACTCCAAGAAGGCAACACTTCCTAATGGCCCAAACATGTAAGTCTATAGGGGCTACACATATTCAAACTACCAGAAGAGGTATGGCTCTCTCTCTCTATTCTTCTACATACAGCTCTCCAATATGACCACTACTATTTAGGAAAGATGCCGCCTTGTTGTATTTCCAGTGTATATTTCTGGCTTCCCCATACAAAGAATTAAGTGTCCATAGATGTGTCAAGTTATGTCTGAGACTTCAGTTCTATTCCATCAATCAGCATGTCTGTTTTGGTGTCAATGCCATGTTTTTATTATCATAGCGCTCTGTAGTACGGTTTGAATTTTGGAATGATGATACCTCCAACGGGGCTTTATTGTTATTGTTTGTTTGTTTTTATTCAGGAATGTTTTAGTTATTCTGGTTTTTTTTTTTTTTTCTGTTTCTATATGAAGTTGAAATTTTTCCTTTCAAGTTCTGTGGAAAATTGTGTTAGAATTTCAACGAGGATTGCCTTGAATCTGTAGACTGCTTTCAGTAGGTTGGAAATGTTTACTCTATTAATCCTACCAATCCATGAGCACGGTGAATCTTTCCATCTTCTGGTTTGTTCCTTACTTCCTTTCTTCAGAGTCTTTCTAAAGTTTTTATTTATAAAACTTTCACTTGCTTTACTTAAAGTACCTCAAGATATTGCATACTATTTGAATCTATTGTAAAAGGCATTACTTCCCTGCTGTCTTTCTTAGTCCATTTGTCATTGTTATACAGGAAAGCTACTGGTTTTAGTGGTAATTTTGTATACTGGTAGTTTGTTAAAAGGATTTATCAACTGTAGGAGTTCCCTGGAATTTTTAGGGTCACTTATGTATCATATCAGAAAAGAAATATATTTTGTTTTTTTTCCCTTCCAGCTTGTATATTCTTTATCTCCTCCAGTGGTTTCACTGCTCTAGCTAAGTACTGTATTGAATAGGGATGAAGCGAGTGGACAACCTTGACTTCCTGGTTTTAGTGGATATGCTCTGACTGTCTCTCCAATATCTAGTATGTTGCTGGGAGATACTGGCTATGGGCTTGCTTTAAACTAATTCTATTATGTTATATTTTGTCTCTTGTATCTTTGGTCTTTCCAATACATTTATAATGAAGAAATGCTGGATTTTGTCAAAGGCCTTTCACATGATCATGTGAGTTTGTGTTTCTGTTCCTTTATGTGGTAGATTACATTTGCCAATTTACATATGTTGAACCATTCCTGAACTCCTGGGATAAAGCATACTTGAACATGATAGATTATATTTTTTTATGCATTCTTAGATTTGATTTGCGAGTATTTTATTGAGAAAATTTTCATCTATATGGACAATGAAAAGTAGTCTGTAATTCTCTTTCTTCCTGGAATATTTATGTGGTTCGGGTATTAGGATAGCTATAGTCTCTTAAAATGAATTGGGTAATGTTCTTTCTGCTACTATTTTATGGAATAATTTGAGAAGTATCAGTATTCATTTTTCTTTGAAAATCTGGTAGAATTCTGCACTAAAACTCTCTGGCCATAGAATAATTTGCTTGGCATACTTTTAATGTCTATTGTTATTTCACTAAGTATTGTAGGTCTTTTAAATTTCTTATCTGACTGATTAGTTTTGATAGGTGGTATAAATCAAGAAAATTATCCATTTCTTTAGATTTTCCAATTTGTTGAAGTATAGGTTTTATTATATATCTAGATTTCCTTGATACTTGCTTTTATTTTCTCCTTTACATGTCAAATTTTGCTAATTTATATCTTCTCTCTCCACCTTTTAGTTAATTTGGCTAACAATTTGTAACTCTTCTGTTTGCTCAAAAAAAAAAAAAACCTCTTTGTTTTATTGATTATTTGGATTTTGTTTGTTCATTTACTTGTTCTGTTTGATTGATATCCCTGGATTTGATTCCATCTTGCTGTCTATTCCTTTTGCACATCATTTCTTCTTTTGGTTATAGAGCTTTCAGGTGTGCCATTAAATTATTAATATGAAATCTCTCTAATTTTTTCATGTAGGTTTTAATGTTATAAACTTGCCTCTTAGAACCACCTTCATTGTGTCAAATATGTTTGGATATGTTAGGCTTTCATTGTCATTCAACTCTAAAAAGCTTTACATTTCTTTCTTAATTTTGTGTTGAGTCACTAGTGAGTTGCTCGGTTTCCATGAGTTTGAAAGCTTTCTGCTTATTGCTGATCTCCAAATTTAGTCTGCAGTTCTTAGAATGTAGGGAGTTAGTAAATTTTCTTATAACTATTGAGACTTGCTTTGTGTCCAAATATGTAGTCAGTTTTAGTGAATGTTCCATGAAGTGCAGGGAGGAAGGTATATTCTTTTATGTTTGGGTGAAATGCTTTGTAAATAACTGTTGTGTCCATTTTGTTTACAATGTCATTTATCACTAGCATTTTTCTGTTCAGTTTCTATCTGTATGATCTGTTTGCTGTGGAGGAGTACAGTACTGAAATCACTCGCTTTCATTGTATGACTGTCATTATGTAATGTAAGCTGTAATAGTGTTTCTCTTGTGAGTTTGGGTGCCTTTGTGTTTAGTACATAATTGTTAAGAATTGCAATGTTCCTTTGATAGATTTTTCTTTGATGAGTATAAAGTGTCCGTCTCTACCTCTTTTGATTAGTTTTGGTTTGAAGTCCTTTTTGTCAGATAATAAAGTGGCTACAATTGAGTATTTTTTTTCAGTCCATTTTGTTGGAATATCTTTTTCCATCTTTTCACTCTGAGGTCGTATCTACTCTTGATGTTACGGTCTGTGTCTTGGATGTAGCAGACATTTGGATCCTGATTTTGAATCCAAACTTTTAGTATGATTCTTCGTGTGTATCTATGTGTGTGTGTACATGTGCATGCATGCATGTGTGTACGTGTGCGTGTGTGTGTGTTTTCTGGAGAATTGAGACCATTCATGTTGAGAACTATCAATTAGCAGTGTGTGGTGATTCTGTATCGTTTGTTGTTGTTGAATGAGGCCTCCTTTTTTTGATTTCATGGTCTGAAATTATTTATTACTTAAAGAGTTTTTTGGAATGTGGTTAACCTCTTCAGATTCAGGTTGAAGTTTTCCTTCTAGAACTCTGTAGAGGTGAATTGAAATATAGTGTAGTCTTTCCATAATGCCCCAGATTTCCTTGTTGCTTTGTGTCTGGAGGGTTTTTTTTGTTTTGTTTTGTTTTTTTAATTTAATATTTTCTTCAACCAAGGTATCCATTTTATTCATTTTGTCTTCAATGCCTGATATTATCTTTTCCATCTCTTCTAGTTTATTGGTGAGTTTTGCCTCTGAGGTTAGTGTTCAAGTTCCTAAAATTTTCATTTACCGATTTTCCTCATTTTCAGTTTATTTTATTGATTCAATTTCCACATTTATGTCTTGAGCAGTTGCCCCATATCATCCAATTGTTTATATTTTCATAAATTTTATTAATGAGTTTATTTATATCCCTTTGATGTGAGTTTTTAAATTCATATCCTCTTCATATGTTCTATGTCTCTAAGCATATTCATAATAGATTAACATCCTTGTATTTTGCCTCAGCTATGTTGTAGTTCTCAGATTATATTCTTGTATGGTTTCAAGGTTGTAGTAGACACATATTGTTCTGGTTTTTACTGTGTGTGTGTGTGTGTTATGTTGTTATATAATCATCTGTGTTTTGAACAATTGAATTCTAGGTATTGACATCTGGTCTTGTTATTGTTGGATGGATGTTTTCTTTCTTGGTTTCATTTGCCTTCTCTGTATTTAGGAGTATGTGGTGGCTGTGGATTGTCTTGTAGGAAGTACTTCTGAGTCCTTGTCAATTGTGGCCCCTGGGAATCCTAGGTAGATCTTGTTCCTAGGTATTGGGAACAGACAAAAAGATATCAAGATGGGCTAGAAGGGTGGGAGTCGTAAGAGTCCACAGAAGTGATAAAAACTTTTTCTTTCACAAGGATCTGTGGAAGAAGAGAGGGAGACAAGCTCCTGCAGGTATTTTGCTACAAAGCTGGAGCTAAGACTGAGGAATTGGGATTAGAGAATGGGGGGATAGTGAAGATTACTTGCTTGATTCATTGACCCGTTTAGCCAGCAGGTTTCCAGGAAAAAAATACCTTGGGTATTGGTGCTGAGCCTAAAGAATGGAATGAGGAAGGAAAGTTGTAAGAGAATCTGCTTTGTCTCTTTGGAAAGTGGGTAGAAGAGAAGAAAAGGGCATAGCACGTGGTCAGCTACAAAGCCGGACATAGGACTGGGGAATTGGACTGAAGGGTGGGAAGAATGGAGATCACCTACCTGATTCCCTGGCCGTAGTCCCAGTGTTTCTAGGGAGAGATTGCCCTGTGTCTACAGATGAGACCAAAAGATGGGATATGGAAGGAAGGCTGTAGCTAGGATATTAAATTCAAGAAATAAATATTTTTATGAAATAATACTTACATAATGACTAGCAGACTCTCTGCATATGAATCATTAGCTGTAATAAAGAATGATGCATTCCTGAGAAAATTAAGAATACTGATTTATTTAATTTACTGAGTTCAGTGTGAGATGTGCTAGAGACATACAGCTCTGTTGGTTTCATATTCAGTGTGTTCAGGACAGCATTGTATCTTACTGAAAAAAGCACAGTGCTAACAATTGAGGAGAGTATATCTGGTGATCATTTCTATCCTGAATAATTTTCTTCTAGATTCTCAAACTCTGTGTGTCTTCTTTCCTTTCCTTTCCTTTCCTTTCCTTTCCTTTCCTTTCCTTTCCTTTCCTTTCCTTTCCTTTCCTTTCCTTTCCTTTCCTTTCCTTTCCTTTCCTTTCCTTTCCTTTCCTTTCTTTCCTTTCCTTTCTTTCCCTTCCCTTTTCTTTTCATTCATTAATTTATTTATTCACTTTACATCCCAGTCAGAGTTGACACTCCCTCCCTCTCTACTCACCCCCTGTACCCCTTCCCTTTCTCCTCAAAGAAGGGGAAGCCTACAATGGATATCAACCTACATTGGTATACCAAGTTGTAGGAACACAGGGTGCATCTTCTATTGAGGTTAAGAAAGGCTATCTAGTTAGAGGAAGGGGATCCAAAGGCAGATATCAATCAAAGACAGCTCCTGCTTCTGCTGTTAGAGGTCTCCCATGAGTACCAAGCTAGACATCTCTTATGCATGCGCAGGGGGACAAGGTTTGTCCCATTCATACTCTCTGATTGGTGATTCATTCTCTGTGAGCACCCATGTGGTAAAGTTAGTTGATTCGGTAGGTTTCATTGGGGTGCCCTTGAGTTCTCTGGCTCTTTAACCCCCCCCCCCCTTTTTCCACAAGATTTCCCAGGCTCCACCTAAGGTTTGGTTGTGGGACTCTGCATCTGTTTTCATAAGCTGCTGGGTTAAGCCACTCAGTTGATATTTATGCTAGGTTCCTGTCTGTAAGTATAGCAGAATATTATTAATAGTGTCAGGAGTTGGCTCCGTCTCATGGCATGGGACTCAAGTTGGGCCAGTCATTGGTTGGCTATTCCCTCACTTTCTGCTCCCTGTTTATCCCTACACCTCTCATAGACATGAAAAGCATGAGTCAAAAATTTTGCATATGGGTTGGTTTCCGTTTCTCTACCATGGAAGACTTGCTTGGTTACCGAAGGTGACCATTTCATGTTTTGTATTTCCTATTGCTAGAACTCTTAGCTAGGGTCACCCTCATAGATTCCTGGAAGTTTCCCTTGTCCTCAATTTCTAGGATACTCCAGAGATACTCCCCACACTGATTTGAGTTTTCTCTCCGCTGTCTTTCCCACCCTTGATCTCTCCAGTTCCCTTCCCTACCTCCAGTACCGCCCAATTCCCTCCCTCCATCCACTCTATATGTCTATTTTATTTTTCCTTCTCGGTAAAATTTAAACAAACTCCCATGGATCTTTTTTGTTACTTAGCTTCTTTGAGTTTGTGGATTATAAAGTAGTTATTTTGTACTTTAGGGCTAATACCCATTTATAAGTAAGTATATATCATATTTGCCTTTCTGGGTCTAGGTTACCTTACTCGGGATGATATTTTCTAGTTCCATAAATTTGCCTGTAATTTTCTGATGTCATTGTTTTTGATATCACATTTTCTATATCCATTCATCATTTGAGGGGCATCTAGGTTTTTTCCAGTTTCTGGGTATTACAAAACTGCTATGAACATAGTAGAGCAAGTGTCCTTGTGGTATGGTGGAGCACTTTTTTGGTATATGACTAGGCATGGTATAGCTGAGTATTGTGTTAGAACTGTTCCCAATTTTATGAGAAACTGCCAAATTGATTTCCAAAGAGGTTGTACACTGTGTCTTTTTTCTTTCAGCATAAAATAAGTATAACACTATCTGAGGATAGACGGCAGCAATTAGGTGAGATAAAAGTGTACAGGAAAATGTTATTATATTTAGTTGTTTATTTATTAACTTAATGTGCTGCACTTGTATTTTTGCAAGTAGGTGCTTGTGTGCCACAATGTGCTTGTTGAGGTCATAGGTCATAAATTGGATCTGTTTTTATCCTATGAGTCCTGGCAATCAAACTTAGGACATCAGTATTTGTTCTGGGTCTCATTATATACTGATTCATCTCACCAGCCCTCCTTTGAATTGTTTTAAAAGATATGAGTACACAGAATGCATTGTTAGTTTGATTTGTTTTAATTTTGCTTTGCCTAACAAATTGTTATCTATGAAAAAAATTTTAAATGTATTTGCTTTCAGGTCAAGTCATTTTATTTAAAGCTAAGTAAACATAACTAAAATGTTGCTTTAAAACATGAGATAACACTGAAAAGTGTTCTTCAGGAAGAATGTGATATGATTAAAGAAGATATTTGAAAGATGATTTTTAACTGTAACATTTTGGACAGATTGAAGAGAAGGCTAAGACAGGTGGTGAGGAATGGGATTTTAGAATACCAGATGTGAAATGACAGGGGCAGGAGTAGATATTTAACTGTGTGTGTGGGAGGGGGGGCAGAGGAAACACTCAAGATGTATAACTGACTTACTAAGGGAAATGGTTCAATTGGTCTTTATGTGTAGAATTTCACAATATGTTCTCTTATGTACAGACAATCCTGATTAATAAGGCAGAGAACAACTTGTTTATTATTTTTGTTCATCTGGTAATAAACCTGTTATTGTAATTTGCTTTATTGAAGCCAATTTCTCAGTTCCCCTCCTATTCAATGTCTTCACTTATTCACTTATTAGAAAGTTCTCCTCAGTAATTCCAGTGAGAAAAACAGTCAATTTTTGAAAGAAACCTTATTTAAAAAGTAGTTTTAATAGAGTAGTTTAAAAAATAACAAAGTATAGTATATTCAAATAAAAGCTCTCAAGAATAGCTGAAACTCTTACTTTTAGGGGTTTTCATCTTAGGTAGGTCAGTATTTGTAATGCCCACTGCCATTTTGTTTTACTGATTTTTACATATATATGTGTGTGTGTGTGTGTGTGTGTGTGTGTGTGTGTGTGTGTGTGTGTATAATATATATAAATATAAATAAGTATAGCAAGAAGGAGTCATACCATTGAGTAATATAAAGGGTATTGGGTTTAAATTAGACATTTTCATAGGCATCCATAACATTTTTCTTTTTTCCATTTCTACCTATTATTCTGGATATTGTTTCGCATGTATATTTGAAAAGTAAGCTTCTTAAAAGTAAATTGCAAAGCTGAGAGATCCCACAAACTCTAAAGTTATATGGACCCCAGACTCATGAATAAAAAGAGAAAAGGGTGAACGTAAATACTAACCGTTATAGCAACACGCACTATTAACCCTGGGTTATGCAGTTAAAATAGGCATAGTGAGAGTCACAGGGCAGCAATGGCAGCAGGAAGTTGGGAGAAGTCTTGGGTTCTGCAGATTCCATCCAATGTTGGTTGACTTAAAGTATCACTCAGCCACCTAAACTCATTTCTAGCTTATTGTTGTGAGATGAGTTCTGCATCCCCCAAATATGGCATTGAACCTCTCATTCTGAGGATGGTATAGACAGAACATTTGGTTGATGATCAGTTCCTAGTGAGGTTAAAAGGATTGGGACCTTCAAGATGGGTTTACTGACTTTATAAAATGAGTTCTCTGTCCTATTCTTCTCTGTGTGTGTAAGAAACCAGATGAATCTGAATGGTGACATGGAGCCTTTCCTTATAGGAATTCACCATTGTTGACATTGTGATATTAGCCTTTCAGCCTTTAGAACTATGAGAAAATAAAAATTTTATTGTTTATGCCACTGTGAACTGACTAATAGACTTGCTGTATTTGATGGGAATTTATAGATCTTAAAATGTTAAAAATCCCTGATTTTCAACAATAATTTATTTAGGCTTTGTATTCTCACAGTAGACACTGAGTCCATCAGAATACCCTAAATAGTCACTAAAGGTATGACAAGCATTTTCTCAGACTTCAAAGAGTACATAGATGTTCATGTTGGACCAAACAGCTGGATCTGAATGTGCAAGACTGGGGTGGAAAGATTATCCAGTGGTTAAAATCATCTGCTGCTCTTGAAAAGAATGGGAGTTCAGTCTCCAGAACCCACATGATTAACAATCATCTGTCACTGCACTACAAAAGAATCCAGTACCCTCTTCTGGTCTCTGCGGACACTTCAAGCATGTAGTCCACATATACACATGTAAAGAAACAAACATGGCCATCTTTGTTTTGTGGCAATGTGCTCAAGGCTGTTTCCTACATTCTCTTCTATTAGATTCAGTGTGTATGGTTTTATATTGAGGTTCAACACCTCAATTTGCAGGGTGCAGAACTCATCTCACAGCGGTAAGTGAGAAGTGTGTTTGGGCAGCTGCATGACATTGTAACTCAGCCATTCATCTGCTACCACTGATGCTGTACCACTCTCACTATCCCTGTTTTAATGGATTAACCCAGGGTTAATAATGCATGTTGCTATAATGATTAGTATTCACATTCACAGTTTTTTTTCATTTTATTCATCAGTCTGCCTGGACCCTATTCTGCAGGTTGTGTCCCAGGGTGATGCAGATGGTGTAGTAGGTGGGTTCAACTCGGATGTATGGTCAGGCAGGGTTCCAAGCTGGTTAGTTTTGAGGCCCCCATAGGTTTCCACAGGGGAGCAGGATGCTCCTGAGATTCCCACAGGGCTCCTCCAGATGAGGGAGTAAGGCTAGAGCTAGACATTGGGACTCCAGCAATTGCATATGTCATGAACCTCTGCTGGCTGTTCCTAGAAGACCAGCTGGGGTGGCATGGTGGGCTGATCCAACATGGATGGGTGGTTGGACAGGTTTCAAGTTGGTTAGTTTGGAGACCCCAGAATGTTTCGACAGGGAAGCAGGACCTTCCTGGCATCCCAGGAGCTTGTGAGATTGGGGAGTAAGGCCAAAGGTAGACATTGGGGCTCCAGGGATCATGTGTGCCACCGACTTCTGCTGGTTGTCCCAGGGGGCACAACAAATAAATATTTAAATATACAATACTAATGTGTCTTGGTAAACACATTTCTACTTCTTAAAATTTTATATCATGTATTATAAGGACGTATAGCACGAAGACATCAGGATGAGCCACCAAGCGTATGAGCATTAGTGGGTACGATGTAGAGTTTGCATGTAAAAAATGATGTTGAAGTATATGGGCACAGCATCAATATAAAGGTTTGAGTCTAGGGCTTATGATTTAGGAATTTGAGATGTATTTATTTGACAGACTTAGACTTTTGTCTAATGTGATCTAAATAGGTTGGTGAACTTCGTCTGAAATTCATTGTAAACTTCATTTCTCAACACTCACAAAAATGTCACTGATAACACCCACCAATTTCTGTGAATTCCTTTTATAGTAGGAGAGTGTGAACAGAAACCATTATCAAGTTAATGCTAAAACATTTCCATAGGCTAGGGAAAAAATATGCGTAGACATCAGGCCTAGAGGAGAAACAAGCAGTCCAAGTGAGCCTTTGGTTGCTATTGAGAGCTTCTGTGTTTCTAAATGTGGTCTGGTGAAGGAAAGGTGAGAACCAGTGAAGATCTGTGGTCTCTGAGGAAAATTTGTGCTTACCACCATCTTGGACTGCAGTGTGGGAAATTGCTAGAGGTGATATACAACATACGGAACAGGAATGGATGTATCTGTCTTTCTTATTTCTCTGCTATTTCCCCACTTCTCCGTATTTATACTTATTGTTAGATTTTATCGACTTCCCCTCTCTTTCCATATTTGATCACACTGACATTTCTAAAACATTAATTAATTCTGGTTTGATTTCTCAAGTCTAGCTTGCAAAGGGAAATGAAACAAATTGATGAGCTAAAATCATAATAAAAATGCTCTGAGCAGTTAAGTAATGGCAAGATGGGATTTAGCAGGCATTCAAATTAGAGAGCAGGGCAATGAAGGAAAGCCAACTTACATGAAGATAGCAACCATCATCTTCAGCTGTGTACTGGATTGCACATTTGAATTATAAAGAGCAAATATATTGAGGACCTTGTTGGGTATATAAACACAAAGCAGGGTTCCATTATTCCTTTTTCCTTTTCTTGGCACATTCTGTGAAGTCATGCTAAGGAATTTGACCTAGACAGAATGTGACTCACTAAATGTAAGAACTCACATACAGGAAAAGAAGGTTAATTTATCCAGTGCTCCTTATGGTCTCTAAATCTCTGACAGGAACTCAGAGCTTCAGCCAAAACTGTTCTCCCTTCAAGTTCAAGTTATTTTAGTGTTTGACTCTTTTGTTATTTAAGAGTCAACATGTTTCATATAATTTTTAAAGAAAGACAGCTTATGGAAACCTGAGATTTATGTAGCGATACTTTGAGTTTCCCTAAATAGCTAGCACAATCCTTGACTCAGAACTTGAAAATATCAAATTTGAAGGCATTTGAAAAGTAAAGACAAGCTGGTGGTCCCTTTATGATAGCATACACACACACACACACACACACACACACACACACACACACACACACACACTCACACACATAAACTTGCAAACACAATGTCATTTTTTTTCATCTTAGGATGTAGTGCTTGATCATATATATTGAGATAGAAGAATCATTTAAAAAGAAGTGCAGTCTGCAGTATTATTTTTTTATGAACAATCATTTCATAATAAAGCATTTAGGAATATTGTTACTGGAAATATAAACATCCTTTTTATTTTTGTTTTATTTCCATTATGGAAATACAAATATTAAACTTTACATATGGAGAAACTAGAGATCTGAGGACTATATATTTAATAGCCAGGTCCTGAGAAAGATAGTTTTCTTATTTTCAGGACAAAGGGATAGAGTCTCTAAGGAATTGATTCAAATGTGGAGCCACAGATCTAGTGAGTGCTTCAGCTGGGGTTTCTAGTAGATGTCTTTCCTTAACAGTAAATTTTGTATACACAAAGACCTACTTTATTCTGACCTTCATCTTCCTGAATTAATGCTAGGCAGTAGCAAAACTGTGTGGGTCTCTTTCTGAAGATTAACTCTAAATGAACTATAATTTCTCTTAGTTTATCACCATCAAGAAATTTATATGAGGCCGGGCAGTGGTGGCGCACGCCGTTAATCCCAGCACTTGGGAGGCAGAGGCAGGCAGATTTCTGAGTTTGAGGCCAGCCTGGTCTACAGAGTGAGTTCCAGGACAGCCAGGGCTACACAGAGAAACCCTGTCTCAAAAAAACCAAAAAAAATAATTTATGAAATAAACCCAAGTGCACCCTGTTCTACTGTGAACATCGTTACTAATTTGCAATCCCTGCAAGCTTCAGAGGAATTCTTGCCTCATTAAATACAAAACTTTATCTGGAGTTGCTGATAAAGTTAAACATAAAACTTTTGTGTCTCAATAGTTCTCATTATTTCAACATTTGTTTTTTCTTTATAATTTCTTCAACTTTGTGATTATACTCAATGTTCATTTTGAGTCCCGTCTGTGAATCTTGGTTTGTTATTGTTTATTCATTTTTCCATAAGCTTTCTAAACACAATTCTGATTATTTCCTGAAGTTCATTTGACTAATACAGATAAGTAAGGAGGGTACTTATGTATTATACTGCTTTAAACTTAAGATTCAAATCAGCCAGGGATTTTGGTTTATTTGTTCAGTGTTCTAATAATGAATGAAAAATTGATACTTATTGAATTTCTCTATAATTTATTTGCCTTTGGAGCTTTCAATCAGACAAAACTTGTACACAGTTTTTTAAGTAACTTGCATAACTTCTTAAGGCTACAAAACTACAGAGTGGTAGAGATATAGAGATTAGATTTTTCAGAATAAACTTATTTGTCCTTGACTACTACTGTATGCCCTAAAATGTAAAGCTACTATAATAAGTGATTTAAGTTTCTAACCATTCATTTTGACAGCATGATACAGCCTTATACCAATTTTCTAAATTCAAATATTGTTTTTTAAGAGGGTAGAACCGTTACATTATGAAAATGTTTTCAATTAAAAATAATCACAATCATTTGACTAAGATGAATAATCATGCACCAATCCTATCACATACATCTATATTATATTAATATAAGCAGTTACAAGTGCCTTTCAACAAATGACCATATAGTGCCCCTGCCTAGATTCCTATTGACCTGAAAAGATTGTGTGTGTGTGTGTGTGTGTGTGTGTGTGTGTGGTCGGTGAGCAATACATGTGTGTTCACCATGCAGATGCCAGTCTGTCTCATAAGCCAGAGTATATGTTCATGTGTGTTTGTGATACACATGCCTGAAGATAATGAATGTCTGTCTCCATTACTCCCCTTCTTTCCTTTGAGGCAGGGTGTCTCATTTAATTTGAAGATAGGCTGGTGTCCAGAAATCTCCAGAGATTTTCTAAATCTGCTCACTTACCACACAGGGCTAGGATTTCAGGTGCTCTCATAGCCTTGGCCAACTTGTTTTAATTTTTTATAGCATGGGTATTGGGACCTGAACCTAGGTTCCTATGGCTTTTCAACAACTAATCTTATGGGCAGAGTCAGCTCTCTTGCCTCAGACATAAATACCATTTGGTTAAATCCTTGTAATAACTGTACTGAATAGTAGTCCATCTTAAATTTGAAAAATTAATTTATTGAGGCTCAAAATCATACAGGTTCTTTGTAGGGTTTAATTAAATATCCTAAAGCAATGGCCTTAGCCCATGATAATTTTAAAGGCAACTGAAACACTTTACATGTTTTATGTGGCAACTATAGTTTTTTTTTTAATGCTATCTTCAGGTTGCTTTGAAAATTTATATTTTTCTGTAATATTAGATGTCATTGCTATTATTAATATAGTAATTCTCTATTTTTGAATATTGATGAACATAATATTTCTCTGAGTCTGTTGTTATGTTATTTTTCTTTTTTTCCCTTGAATAGAAATTTGGATCTTAAACTTCATAATAAATCTGCTTTTCCCCTAAGCCCTAGCTCCTTAATTTACAACTCTACATTTTCCCTTTAATTACTTTTATGCTTTTATCTTCATTATTATTATTATTATTATTTTAGTTTCTTGAGTTGAACTTCAATAATTAGAGTCCAGCTGCCAACACCAATATGTTTTCCTCAATCCCCATGGTACTTGATCTCTATATATTATTTAATGTGTTTGGACAGAACAGTCCTAAAGTTGTATTTTCTCATAGATTTCTTAAATTCATCATCCTTATTTTTTTTACTTGCAGACTACATATTGCTTTGAACATTAGTTTGCCTTTATCCTGTTTCTCAAATCGAAAGTCCTTTCCAATTCAATCATTGTGTTTAGGCAAGTAAAGAAAATGACAGATTTTCATACGTAATTGTTCTGTATTCTACCAATCCTTTTCACTTTCTCTCTCTGTAAATTTAAAACTCATCATAAGTAACACTCTCAGTGTTTCAGAACTGCCAATCCCATATGTTTTGGTTTCCTTTATCTTTCTTTTTTTTGAACAGGGTCTTTCTATTTAGCACATCCTGTTCTTGAACATTCAGTCATCCTGTATCAGCCTCTCAAGTGCTGGACCAAGATGTAGCATTTCACAATTTTACTTAAATGGCATAGATGTGATATAGTATCCACTCACCATAGTTTTGAATTTTAGTATTTTTTTTAGAGCAATTTAGCTAGTTTTATATTTCCAGAGTATTAGAATGTTCCCATTATTGTAAAGTTTTTTTTCAGGTGTGTGTGTGGTTAGTTCTGATTCTTATGTAGTATTACTCAACCCAGGCTCATAAAGATAAATATGGTTTATATTCACTTATATATGCATATTAACCATTAAGCAAATGATAACCAAGCTACAATCCATAGACCCAGAGAGGTTATGTGTAAAGGAAGGAATGAGAATAACACTCTTGGAAGAAAAGACAGAATGGATTATATGGGTGGACTGGACATGGTTGTGGGAGACAGGAAAGGAAGAATCAGGTGGGAGGAGAGAAGAGATGATGCTGAGAGAGGGAATGTGGGTAAAGATGACTAGAATTGAGGGGCATTTGAAGGGTGGTATGGAAACTTAGTGTAGTGGACACTTATGTGCCATGTAAAGACAATCCCAATGAAGTCTCCAAATAATTAGGGAGACTGAGTCCCAACCAATACTTCCAGTACAAGTCTATGGGGTCAACTCCAGCTGAGACTACTAGAAGTGGGAGATTTTGATCCTGATGTGACCACTTCCTATAGCTACTGACTCTGAGTGGAGGGAGAAGGACAGCAAACCATGACAAAACATTTGACCCAAAATATGTCCTACCAACAAGATGTACAGGAACAAAAGTAGAGCAGAAACTTAGGGAATGGACATTCAATGGCTTACCCAAATTGAGACCCATCCCATGGTCAAGAACAAATCCCTGACACTATTAATGATATTCTGTTATGCTTGTGGGCGGGATCCTGGCATAACTGTCCTCTGAGAGGCTTCACTCAGCAGCCAATGGAAAGAGATACAGAGACCAACAGTCAAACATTAAATGGGCTCGGGGAGCCTTATGGAAGAGTTGGTGGAAGGATTGAGGGAACCGAAAATGACAAGGACTCCACAGGAAGACCAACATAGTAAACTAACTTGAACCCTTGGGTGATGCCAGAGACTGAACCACCAACCAACATGGAGCCCACACAGAACCTAGGGCCTTCTCCTCATAAGAAGCAGATGTGTAGCTTGATCTTCATGCGTGTTCCCTAACAACAGGAGTGGAGTCTGTCTTTCAACCTATGGATCCCATTCCCCTAACTGAGCCATCTTGTCTGGCCACAGGGGGACTGGATTGCCTAGTCCTGCAGTAAATTGATGTGCATGGGTGAGAGGAGCATGATACACAGAGGGGGACTCCTGCTTCTCAGAGGAGAAGGGGAGGGGGGATGGGGAGAGGATCTGCATGAGGGGATACTTACTGGGAGGAGAGGGGCAGCTGATATTAGGATGTGAAGTGAATAAATATTTTTTAAAGGGATAAAATGGCTTCTAATGATATTCTGCAATGCTCATAGATCAGTGCCTTATTCAGCCATCAGAAAAAAGTCTCTGAAGCAAATGAGAACAAATATAGATATTATCTACAACCAGACACTAAAGAGAAACACATACACACACACACGCACACACACGCACACACACACGGAGAGGGAGAGAGAGAGAGAGAGAGAGAGAGAGAGAGAGAGAGAGAGAGAGAGAGAGAGAGAGAGAGAGAACCTTAACATGCAAGGCTTTAAGTGGGATGTTTCCATTAAATTCCTCCCCTCACAGATCAGGGAACCATGGAAGAGGGTGCAAAAAGGATGTAATAACCCGAAGGGAGAGAAGACAGAGGAGAACAAGGCCCTCTAAATCAACTGAACAAAGCTTAGAGGAATTCACAGAGTCTGAGGCAGCAATCACAGGGCCTGAATAAGTGCATTAAGTCATTAGTGTATAGTTATTAGTTTAGCACTTTTTACGGAACTTCTATGTGTGAATGACTGGGCCTCAGATTCTTTTTCCTTTTCTTGGGCTCCTTTCCTTCTACTGGTTTGCCTTTTCCAACTTCAATGTGATGGTTTTTGCTTCATCCTATTATATTTTATTTTACTGTGTTTTGTTGTTATTGATTAGAAGTCTGCTATTTTCTAATAAGAGCCAGAAAGGGAATGTATCCAGACAGAAGGGGAGGTGGAAAAGATCTGGGAACACTGGAGGGAAGGTAAATTGTAATCAGTGTACATTGCACAAGAAAAGAATCTATCTTCAATAAAAAGGGGAAATGTAAAAAAATTAAATTAGTAATGTATCAGATTCATGATTTCAATAAATTTGCATTAAATTTATAGAAATTAAGTTTTGTTAGGGGGAATATCACATAAATAGAGTTACATAATATAGAGTTTTTTATTTATTTGTTGCTTTTGACTTTATCTACAGAGCCGATTTGTGTGTGTGTGTGTGTGTGTGTGTGTGTGTGTGTTTGTGTGTGTTCATCCATGTGTGAATAGCATATCCTTTTCTCCAAATATTTTCTCAATTTATATTTGATATTTGGCTTATCTAATAAATCATAGGCTGATGGATATGTTGATTCTTCTAAGTTGGGCCTTCTGTGGATAATGTTGGTATGATTATTAAAGTCTTTGTGTTGACATGAGTTTTTGTTTTCTTTTTTAGCTTTCTTGGTGTGGAATTGCTAGAGCATGTGGTAAGGTTTTGTTGAGGTTTTGAAGGAACTTTTGCACTGCTTTTCAGTGTGGTTGAACCATTTAACATTCTCCGTAGAAATTTAGGCAAGGCCCAGTTTTCTACATCCACGCAGGTATTTATTTTTCTCTCATTATTGTGTTTGTAGCTACCCTAGATTCTATGGATTTGTCTTTCACTTTGTTTTTATGGATATGGTATTTTAAGTTACCACCATTAGTTCTGGCTTGTCTTTCAACATTTAGTGATATAATTTCTGTAACTACTTCTATAGTTATAGTTGGTTAGCTCATAGCTACACTGACCTCAACATGGCAGATACCAGACTTTCCTTTTTATTTATAATGAGCTGTAGTTTACAAGTTTACAGAATCCTCAAGTCTGTTCACATTAGCTTGTAATGTTCAATCAGCCAGTGGAATTTCCTGAAGTTAAACACATGGGGACGTGGGTTAATGGGTAAGAGGTGTTTTGTAGCAAACTTGATGACTTGAGTTTAATCCCAGACTTACATGGTGGAGGAAAAGGATAAAATCCCTGATGTTGTTCTCACTCATATGTGCTGAGGTATGCCCATACTAACACACACACACATACACACACACACACACACACAAACACACACACACACACACACACACACACACACACACACACACACACACACACACAAAGTAAATGCGACTTGAGGATAAAAGATTTATTTCATCATACATCTCTAGTTTTCACTACACCATTGAGGGATGTCAGATAAAAAAGGCAAAGTGCAATCTTAGAGGCAAAAACTATGGGAGGGCACTGCATGCTGGTTCACATTCTGAGTGGTTCACAGGATCATGTTTATTTTAGCTTTATTATAAAGCCCAGGCCAGTCTTCGTCGGGATGATGCTGCCTGCAGTGGGCTGGGCTTTCCCACATCACTTTTCCATTAAGACAGTTTCTCAAAGTCATACCCATACCCATAGACCAATCTAAATACTGAAGGGAGGTTCCAACTTCTTCCAGGGTGACTCTAGGTTGTGTCGAACTAACAATATAAAAATAATTAGGGCAATAATTATGCAAGAAAAATATCAGTGCATCCACACAGAACTTTATTTTTTTTAATTTTATATATTTGAAATTATTTTAAAATTTAATTTAGTTATTATTGTCTGTGTATCATACATGCTTATGCTTGTGTGGCACTCATGTTCTGTGATCTGTGTACACAGTTCAGAGAGCAACTCTTCTAGAGTAAGTTCTCTCTTTCCACTATAGGTTCCAGAGATTAACATAATGTTGCCAGTTTTACACAGCAGTTGCCTTTTACTGGCTGCTCCATCCAGCTGGTCCAGAATTATCTTTAAAAAAATGTTAACTATATTCCATGTCAGTACTCGGGCAGGATAGGTATGGGGTCTTAGAGATGAAAGCATTTGAGTTTGGGACATCCCTAAATTAAATCTTCACATGAGGCAAAGTTATTAGAAGTACACAATAAAACTCAGTGAATAGCTGCTAAATTTTCTATCTGTAAAGAGCTCACAATTAACTAGACAAAAATACATAATCCATACATACTCACGTTTACTCTGAATGAATGCACATTCATGTATGTGCATTGCTAGTAGAAATATCTCAGGTAGTATTTCTTATCAATAAACTTTCTTAATTTATATAGAGAGACGGGATACTTGTATGGTTAGGAATAAATTCTAGAACTAGGTGCTCTTATGGCTAGGCATCATTTTCATCTGTTGGCAAGCTATGCAATTCCTCTGTCTCGCCTTTTACATTGATCTTTTTAAAAGCGTCTTCCATAAATGAATTTTTAAGGTAAAATGAGAGCCTCCCTGGTAGAGCAGAAGCAAATATAATGCTTGGGATTATACTGGAGAAGTTAGTTTGTGATCTCTCGCATCTAGCACAGGATTAAGACTTAGACAAAGAGAATAATGAAGGGCGGTTTTGAGTACCATCAGGCAGATTGTTAGATGCTCAATAAAAGGGGCATCAGAGCACAGGAAGCACAAGTATTTTCAGAGAATAAAATAAAAAGAAATACAGTGTTCAGATCTTAGCCTCTGTGCAGAGTGACTCAGAGAACTGTCTCTCTTGTTGATTCTTTTCCTTGGTGTCAACATGTTCCTTTCTTTGGTCATTTAATTTCAGATATTTTTGGCTTCTTATTCTTTTGTTTGGGACAGAATCTCACCATGTAGCCTGCCTGGCCAAAAAATCATGACAATCGTCCAATCTCAGTCTCTCAAATGCTGAGATTACAGGCTTGTATCAACGTACTAGACTTTAAATCTACCTCTCCTAAGAGTCAAACTAAATCTTCCTATTTATCACCAGGAAACACCTTTGTATCCCAACAAGGCTTCTACATAAGGACTCTTTCTATCCCAAGATTCAGTCTATCTCCTTTCTGGAGTATTTCTGATGGCTCTTTCTTTTTTTCCATTAACTAAAATTTCTTTCATTTTTTTTTTTTAACCTTCTGTTTTCATAGTATTAGAATCACCAGATATTATACACATTGTGGCAGTATTTTTCCCCTTTACTTTTTCTTTGCCTCCTTCGTTAGTAATTTCCTTTCCTACATTAGAATATTGGTTGTTCTGCCTTGGAATAAACCAGGGACCCCAGATTCCCTAACTTCACTTCTTCATCATCTTGCCCATTCAATTTCTGACACTTTCTATTCGATTTTTTTTAAATCTACTTGCCTTCCAGGATCAAATCAAGCAAACAGTCTTGACTTTCCATTTCTGTTCCATGCATATCGAATAAATCAATAGATTTGTTCTCTTACATGTTTCTCTTACTGCCTACTTTAGGCATTTAGACTTTTAATAACAAAGATAAAGATGGTCATCATTCATGGTAATTAGGCAATACAAAAGTGTTGCATTATTGCATTTAGCTTTCACAAAACATTTATTTGGAACAGGAATTACTACTATTATCTTTATGTCGATAAAGAACGGAAAGTCAAAGACATGTTGTTAGATGCCCACATTCTCACAGTTGCTATGGGATTCCTGCATGATTAGGGAAGCTTTACCAAACACTGACTTCAGAGTCCTGGTTCTTGTGATGGCTCCTCCTTTGAAATTAGATCCTTGTTTCAAAACTCTTTCTTGAACTTTGGTGAAGATGTAGCACATGGCCTGCCTAAAATCCTGTGTTCTCTACTGAAATCATTAAAAATATTTTCTGAGACGCTTTCCTGCTGACAACGATGCTGCTTTCTGAAGTGAATGTGGGTCAAAGGAGCAATAATCAGAACTAGCTACTGACTGCAGCTGCTCTTCTCTCTTCTCTTTCCACAGTGGCATAAGCTTCCTTAGAGCTTTTAATCCCCAAACTCTGGAAGGGTTTCAGCAGGCTTAATCTTTTTGTTTTGAGCCTACCTAAAGGAAAACTCAAACAGTGCTTCTGTGACATAACCAGTCTCTCATTTTCCACCTTATCCTCGCTAGCTCATTAGATGGCCACTGCTCTCCTCGCAAGCCGGCTCTTCTAATTATGTCGGTGGTGCACAGCTTGCTTCCTTAAAGACGATGCTCTGTTCACTCTGTTCATGCTATTTCACTAGAGAAAAAATAATCTGCATCTTGGCTCTGGTGGAAGCCGTAGGTCACTATGTGAAAACTTTGTAGGGCAAAAAAAAAAAAAAAAAAAAAAAAAAAATTTGCTGTCAGTAATGAGATCTCAGGCATTTGGAAAGTTCACAGGGTCCTTTGTACAACAGGGAAGAATCCCTCTGTTTCCTCTGGTGCTGTTTCATGCTAATTTCAGAACATCAGCCAGTATAAGGCATCTCAACTGAAACTTCAGTTCACAAAGGAGCTCCTTTCATCCTTTTGCTGTAGCTAGGCAGTTAGGTTTATCTTGTTGATCTGTGGAAAAGAAAAGGAAGGGGAGGGGGAAGACAACAACACAGATACATGAATATAACAGATGGAACAAATTGAGGAGTTTGCTTCAACCACTGTTCTTATTAGACCAAGGAAGGAAAATTGTTTGTCAATAGGTCCTACCTATTATGGTTATTATTTCCTATATGGAAATTATGTAACCTACTAAATCTCTAACTGATTAGTTACAAATGGATGATTTTACAGATAGAAACAAGTTTATATTGATTTTTGTTTGATATTTCCCCCTGTTATTGTCCAGTGAAAGGCAAAATAGCACATTCATTCATTCTTGGTTTTGTGACTTATTTAATTCCACTAAATGTGGAAAGCCAGGGAGGTAGTAAGCAGCAAAGAAAAGAACTGAATCTCTAACCTTTGGCATGAACACTATGTGGCTACTGCATTATGCTTGAAGTGTGAAATTAGCTTAATACAGACTTGCATGAAGGACACTACAATAGTTGCCTTCTCATATTTAGTTACCTGGCTAGGACCTGAAACCTACACATCTCCCTTGCTCTGAGTTTAGCACCATGTGTCATTCATGTAGCATATCCTGTCATGGAACATGAGAGAAATAACCGCAAGTGAAGTCTCGTATCCAACTGGCTCTGGTGCCTTGAGTCTTAGGTATTTAATTTATAGGTATTTATATTATTAAAAATAGGTATTTATATTATTACATATGTCTATTTTCTTGTGTCTTGTGTCTTGAGAACAACTAATGTTTTTTGTTCTGCTGTTTCTTTATAAGCCTTTTGTTTAAATATATATATGTATATGTATGTGTATATATATATATGTATATGTATGTGTATATATATATGTGCATATATATATGTATATATATGTATATATATGTATATATATATATATATATATATATATATTAATTGAAGAGATGAGCCAAAGCCTTGGTGCTTGCAGATAAGCAACTAGGAAAGGGATGTCTGCATTATCTCTTTCAGACTCTTGCATAAGCTACAATTGAAAAATCCTTTGAAGCTCGAGGAGAAAAGAAATCCTGAAATCACCTGTGCCAGAGTGTGATTTAATGGTCAAAATTTTTGAAATACCAACTTGGCCATTTCTCTTCGGTATTGGCTTCATCATTGTCTGGACTATTTTCTGTACAAAGAATACAAGGTAGTTTGTAAGCAAATACATTTCATACAGTCATGTAGACTGGAAAGTACAAGAGCATGGTGATCGTGCTTGGTGTGCTAAATTCTGGCATCATTACATGACAGGAGGACTAGAGAGCTCATAGGAGGCAAAGAGATGGAAGGGATTGAATTTACCTGTTTGTCAGTCCACTCCTGAAAGAGCCAAAATACTGGACAGTATCATCCAAAGGCTTGGTCCGCTGTCTAGGTACAATCCGAAGGTCAAAAATGAGAAGTGAGAAAAAAATTTCCTGTTCACAGGGATGTGGTTACAATGAGTGGCAGACTGGAGATCAGGAGGAAGGTCTTAGGGTGTGACTTAACATTCTCAGGTGGTGGCTTAAAGTTAGTGGCAAATGTCCTCATTTGTATAGAAATGAAAATTTCAAGCCACTTAGAGAAAGACATTTGTTAAAAGTCTGGGGGAAAAGGCACAAAAAGAAGCTTTACTATAAGCAACACTCAAAATGTTTAAAAATGCACACACAGAGGATTTAAGAAAGATCTATACAGTGTTAACTACAGAGACAACACACTCAAAAATTTAGAAATCAAAGAACATAAAAGAAAAAGCAGGCATGAATATGAAAAAGAACAACTTTTGGTTTTCAATATTGAACAAAGAGATAAATGTAGGAAATTGATTTTCTTTTTATAAAAAATAAGCAGCACAAATGGTAGGGGAAAAGTGGGCCAAGAGATCAAAGAGAAACTGATGTCCTATTCCTTCCAGTGTCCTTGATCAGCGGGCCATTTGGCCTCTCATGTATCAGATTATATTTATTTCATAGTCGTGTCATTTTTTAAAAGCCGAGGAAGAAGATGTTGGGTTGTATTTGAAAAAATACTTACATGAATCAATGATATCAAACAAGTATCAACGTGATTGCTTAGGTATAAGAATCCATGGATGGACGGTACTAAATCCAGTTTAGGATGAAGATGGCTGGGATTATCATGTCCATAAATACACCAATGGGTAGCAGTTTAAAGATCAAAATTGAGACTATTCAGATAAAAATATTTCAGGAGTGGGAAGTATTGGGATCAGAGTAATAGGACAGGTAAATGCTCATTCACACTAGTATATGGAAGAATTTAAGATAAAAGATATGGGACAGGAAAGTCTAGCAAGAGTGAAATAGTGACTGCTTAGCATTTGCTTTTGAATGAAAGTCTCTGCACACTGAATTTGTGAATATGCATCTTATGATGCTCTGAAATTAACTTTTTTGACCCTGAAGACATATAATCATATTTCTTTTCTATTCCATTTCTTTCTTTGCTCGTCTGAGATCTACAAGTATATGTATATGGGCTATTGAAGTCATGCTTTAAAATAAACTCTATAATTTGTCAAGAAATAATTTATGCACTTTTTAAATTTTTCTGTGTGATGTGTTAATATTTTAGGTTTTTGTCAAATATATGAAACATGGTTATTGATTTATTTGAGTGATCATGTACAAAATGTACTAATGATTTATCATAGTGAAAATAATAAAAGTATTTTCTTTCTTAAAATCTATTTCTACAAACTTTTCCTGCTATATTTCTTATAACAGTATATTTTCTCTGCTTTGGTTTTCTCCCCTTGTTAGTTTTACCACTCCCCATTCTATTAAAAAAATACATATGTATGTGTGTGTGTGTATACATGTATACATATATATGCATATATACATATATAAATATATAATAAAACATTTGTATAAAGCCCTGCCAATACATTATGAGACAAGGAACCTCCAGAGATGTTAATGAGTTCCTTTTCTGTTGGCTATCTACTGCTGAGCATGTAGTCTACCCTCAAGAATACTTTGTTACCCCAGTGAGATTCACTTAGAAGAAACTAAATTTTGATTTGCAAAGTTATTGGGTGGAGTTATTGGTTCTCGGGCATGTTTCCACTCTTTTAAGCTCTAGGATCCCATCTGGTACAGACCAGCCTCTGTCTCTGAATTCATATGTAAGTCAGTCTTAGAGATACAGAAGGTTTGCTTTTCTTTTTTTGGTGTCCTCCATTCCCTTTGGCTCTTACACTTTGTGGTTGTTTGAATAAGAATGTCCCCCATAGGCTCATATACCTGAATACTCAATCACCAAGGAGTGGAACACTTTGATAGGCTTACAAGGATCAGGGTGTGTGATCTTATTGGAGGAGGAAATGTGTTACTGGGTTACTGTTGTGGGCGTTGAGGTTTTCAAAAGCCCACACCCAGCACAATGATTCTTTCTCAACTTAAGAATAAGGATGTAGTCCTTAACTACTTCACCAGCATCATACTTGCCTGTCTGCATATACTCTACCATGATGATAATGGATCAAGTTTCTGAATCTGTAAGCAAGCTCCAAATTAAATGCTTAGAATTGCTATGGCTGTGGTGTCTCTGCACAGAAATCGAACAATGACTAAGACATTCTTTCTGCCTCCTCTTTCCAGGGTTTCATTGAGTTCCAAGGGGAGGGATTTGATGGCAATTTCCCATGTAGGGCTGAATGTTCCAAGATCTCTCACTTTGCATAATGTCTAGCTGTGGGTCTCAGTATTTGTCCTCATCTGTTTCAGAAGGAAGCTTCTCTGATGATAGCTGAGCAAGGCACTAGTTAATATATATAGCAGTATATTTTGGGGGTCATTTTATTGCTATGGTTGTATGGTTTTGTTGTTGTTGTTGCTTTTGTTGTTTTGGTGGTGATTTTTTTTGTTTTGTTTGTTTTTTAAGAGTACTAGTATTTGATTTCCCTCTAGGTTTCGGGACTATGTAGTCTCTGGTTCTTAGTCGCTAAGGAGTTTCACTTGTTCCATTGTATGGAGTCATCTTTAGTCAAATCAAGTTGGTCACTCCCACAAAACTTTTGCCGCCACTGCAGTGGAATATCTTGCAGGCAGGACACCAGTGCAGATTAAATAGTTCGTGACTGGGTTCCTCTTTACATGTGTCCTTTGCTAGCAAGCAAAAAACTTCCTATACCAAAGATACTATTCATTTGACTTCCTGTCTCAAATAAACCCAGTGTGTATCAGTTGATACTGATGGAGAATCAAGTTAAAATTGCCACCAATATTAATGTTTTTGCTGCTTTGCCAAATGTAGCATATTTCAGGCTGGCCACTCCGGAGAGTCTCCTCTCTTAGAGGCCTGCTTCTGACTAAAGCAGTGTGTGTTCTCTTTGATATTCCCACAGTGTGCACAATACACCCTTGAACATGCACTGCTCAGGGTAACATGTCTCTAATGCAATGAAATCAATAGGAACACATCCTTTTTTGCCTGACAGTATTGTCAGGGTGTATTATCTGGTTTAGGTTGTGGCTTCAGTTCATAGCAGTCGTCAGTTAAATTTTCCTTTCTGAAGTTGAGCAAAGTGTGGTAATGTCACTGCCACAGGCGACTGCCGTTCATAGGATGGTTACTGGAGAAGCATAGCCTCCTGGCTTGTCACACTGTATATATCTCAGGGTCTTCTGTTTCTTCCTAGTCAGAGGTTTCCAAGAATGTTGCCTGGAGCAGTCGTGGGATGCAAAAGAGAAAGATTTTTGTTCTGCACTTAGCAACATTACCACACTTCACACTCAGTTTCTGATAAGGGGAAATTTCCCTGACTTGCTCTGAACTCCATCTTTCAGATAATGCACTCTGACAAGGCTTTGGATAAAGACTAGAAAACCTACTAATTTATATTTCATTATCTCTACACTTGGTTTAGTCTGCTATCCTTTGCTAAGTGTTACACAGTTAACAAGGAGAACTGAACCGAAAGGGGAAAGGGGAACCCTGACCCCACAGGGAAGGCAGAGAGGCACTGGATAATTCAGCCTCCTGTCATGAGAAGTTACATGCCGGCGCATAATCTGGAGCCTGTGCTGAGGATTAGAAGCGGCAGTCCATCTTGCCCAGGTGAGAAGTTGCTGAACATTGTGAGCCTCTGAGGCTTCTCCTGCACCAGAAAGCAAAATTTTAAAAAATAAGAATAAAAGGGAATTTTGAAAGCACTTATGTTGTTGCTCCTGTGACTTTGTGTGGTACACTTACAAGATAGAAGAAAGTTATCTTCTTGATCATTAATAATTCTTTTACAAAAATGGTGTTGAGGTTGATTGAAATTTATACGTAATAATTATGTGACAGACACATACAAATTTGTTCTTCCCCAGGATATAGGAAGGCTGCTTTTCATAGATTCTCCTGGGTGTAAAAGAGATGAGATAATATGTAGTTCATATACAGGAACAGGGCATTGTTAACAATTTACTATAGTACACAAATCCACATTGATATTGTGTAAACTTTGAAAATTAGTTATAAAATACATTTAATACATATATTAAAAGGACATTCTACAATTTTGCTGAAACTTATAGTATGCATTTACTAATACTTATTTGTTAGAGACTAGATCATATCATGTTCCAAACATTTATAAAACTGATTGCCTTGAAGTTTGCCTTTTTTTCTTAAAATGAAGCCTTGCATGGAAATCACAAAGACAGCCAAATGATTTTTTAGGAGGGTCTATCTTGAATTGCATACCAGTAGAGGGCTTGGTATATGGTACAGAGTTCAGTTTAATGTTAGCTCTCCCTTTTCTTCCAAGGATAAATACCCTCTTAGAGGCAGATTATAAAGCAGACAATTAGCAATGGTGTATCTTCTCTTAATGCCTGAGCGTACTTCCTTGTGCACAGTGAATGATGGCCACCCTCCGTGATTTTGCTTCTGTTCTTGAAATGTGGAGTGATGGGTTGAGTAGAAACATATGCTCTAATCATATTTAGGGATAAAAAGTACTGAAGAAATACTCATTATAATCATAGAAATTAGCTTAAAGGGACCACAGAGATTACTTAAAGGAATAAAGCAAACTAAGAGCAAGAACATCTGGAAACTAATCCTTGCTGTGCCATTGAGTCACTGCATGCTCCTTGAGAAACCGCTTCGCCTCAAGTCTATACAGCATCTTCCCTGAGAACACAGGACTAGTTCCCAGTCAGAGCCTTTTCTGTTTGGCTCCTTATAATGGTTATCTTTATAATGGCATGGCAAAAACTTAGTGTCTGCTAGAGTGCAGCCAGTTGGTAGAAAAAAAATACCTGAATCTCTGACTCATACTGTAGACTCTCTCTCTCTCTCTCTCTCTCTCTTTTTCAGTGGTCCTCCCTTAATTAGCCTCCCTTTTCTCTCTCTTCTCCTGAGAGTTAGGC
This sequence comes from Uromys caudimaculatus, assembly GCA_028551405.1. Taxonomy (NCBI): domain Eukaryota; kingdom Metazoa; phylum Chordata; class Mammalia; order Rodentia; family Muridae; genus Uromys; species Uromys caudimaculatus. The sequence goes on from CM052709.1 coordinate 22,548,902, forward strand.
AAATCATTTTTCTTATTTTTCACTTTGCCTGCTAATTAGACATCACTTTCAAACATGGGTGCTTCCTTCTACAAACTAACTTCATTGTTTGGGATTAAAAAGGTGTGTACTAAGGACCTGTCCGAATTGTAGCAAGAAGGTTGATGGTATACGTAAAGGGCTGAGCCATACCACAACTAGAAAGTTTTATTTTTCAGTTACTAATACAATCTTGGGGTTCACAGTGTGATCAAATATCCTGCAACAGGGTTTCACTGTGTAGCCTATCCTGAAACTCACTCTATAGACCAGGGTGGCCTCAAATTCACAGATATCTGCCTGCCTCCCAAGTGCTGGGATGAAACGTAAACACTATCCTTGCCCAGTAAGGAGAATAGATTCTAATGGAGGAATAAAGAGAAGTACTGGAATTCATGACATATGAAAGCAGAAAAGAGAACTATTGATGATGTTGTGAGGATCAGCAAGCCAGACCTGGGAGATGAAGAAGGGCATTTGTGCAGAGGGATGAATAAAATGAAATATAATGGCATATATGTATAAAATTCATTATTTTTATTCCATTTTTAAAAATGGTTCAAAATGTAAATTAAAACCCTTATATTTCATTAAAGATTCACTATCTGCCATCAGTCAAAACAACTATTATATGATATCTTTAGATGAATTCTTCATTAATTTTTAAGCCCTTGAAGTAGCCAGTGAAACTATCAATCTTCCTGATATACTGCTTTAAAAGCCAAGAACAACTGCTTGTTATCTTTAAAATATACCTCATTCAAATGCCGTATGTGTGATCTGAATAGAAGTGGCCCTCAAAGACTCATGTGTTTGAATGTTTGGTCCATAGGTAGTGGTAGTACTATGGAGTGTGGTCTTTTTGGAGGAATCTATTACTGTGGGAATCAGCTTTGAGGTCTCCTATGCACAAGTTATGTCCTGTGAGGCTTACAATTTCCTTCTGCTACCTGTGAATCAAGATGGAGAACTCTCAGCTCCTTGTCTTGCATCATGTCTGTCTGCTTGTGGCCATTTGCCACCATGATGATAATGGACTGAATCTCTGAAACTGTAAGCAAACCCAAAAGAAATGTTGTCCTTTATAAGAATTGCTGTGGTCATGGGTGCCTCTTCACAGCAGTAGAAACCCTAACTAAGACAGCAAATTCCAAACCACTGTAAAAGTAGCATGAAATCTCATGCTTTCATTTCACCGAGGTTCTTGATTTTGGGTCTTGACTGGCACCTCAGATTGCCTTGCTGAATAATGCAAACTGCATTTGACAAAAGTGGTACAGTGTCAGTCATTGAGTGGATTCAGCCATTTTCCAGGGAATTCTTACAGCTCTCCAAGAGACATGAAAATAAGCCTTACATAATTTGATTTTCTTCACTTTCTACATACAAAGCCCAAATTTGATTCCATGTTTTCTTGTGTGAGGATACCCTCACTAACAACCTGGGAAACACATTGTCTATTCTCTCATAGTTATGATTTCTGTTAAGCACTGTCCTGTGGTGAACATCTCCTAATCTGAGCTCTCTTATTGATATTACTGTACAAATATTTTGTTATTAAATGTAAAGATAATGCTCAAGTCTAAGTTATTGATGAATGCCATGTAACATTAGTTTGGAACACTTCTTCCCCATTCTTGATGTTTCATACTTCTGTGAAAAGTGGGCTAATCCTGTGTCCTGATTTTTTTTTTTTTTTTTTTTTTTTTTTTTGTAATTGTGAATGGAAAGAAAATGTTCGATGGGTAATACCGGGTAAAAGCTAGGTATGTTTGTTGTATTTCCATCCTAATATGCTTCTCCATTGTCTTTTATGAGTTCTCTCCCTAAGATAGATTGGGGACATGAACACAGATTTTTCTCAATCTTGCTGGTATATTGGGTTCTAGGAGTCAGTTATGAGATCCAGGTGTTCCTCCTAATTTTCATTTGTAAATAGGTCTTTTTCAGCAATAGTGATGACATTGTGTTTCATATGGTCAGATCTAGAATAGGGAGAAGCAGACTGAGCTACTGAGACTCCCCTTCAAAAGACTACTCCTGCACAAGGAGTAAAATGATATCAGTATTCACTGCATGCTGAGTCAGCTGTCAGACACTGAAGAAAAATGGAGGAAGGACAAAACAAATCTAGATAGGCCACAGATGCAGGGGAAAACATACTATTTTTTTTTTTGTCTAAAAGATCATAGCAAGAAAATGAATCATATTGACTTATACCAATAGATTAGGGCCTTACTCAACATTCATAGAAATGCTTCTTTTGTAGTAGATAATTATACAGAGATTCAACTGAACAATGTACACAGAAAAAGAGACTTTGGAAGGTTTAGCTATTTAAAATATGATCTCTACATCACAGCACTCCTTGCAAAGCTTATAGATTTTGGGGGAAGAAAGAGCAGAAAGGTAAGAGACAGAGGGTGGTAAATGACCTCGAGGAAACATTTTCCAGACACAACAGGACAGATGTGTTCATCAACTCCAAGCAACTGTGGCAGCTTGCACAAAACCTGCTCAAGCTTGACCTCAGCATGGAGAAGGAGAAGCAGACACAAAACCCAACATTTAGGCAGCATGATATACCCAGTTAATAACTTCTGGGAGAATGAAATCAATTTTCTTTCATAGAGTTCAAAACTCAGTATATGAACTACATTCCAGGCAGGCCCCATACCCAGTAGTTAGCCAACCAAAACTGGACTCAGTGTGATTTTGTTTGTTTGGTTGGTTGGTTTTGTTTGTAAGGGAGAGAAAAACTTGAAGTTGGGTGGGTGGGGGAGGGATTTGGGGAGAGAAAAGGATAAGATTAGAATATATCATGTGAATATTCAAAATATAAATAAAAGCATTATAAAAAAACTTGGTTCTAAATTTCTAGCAAAAGTAGAAAAATAAATCATAAAATCTGAAGATCTATTTTAATTATATTGAGACATTGACTGTTTTAGTAACTGATAGAAGTTTTGTCCTGACCTAGTATAATCTGTTCAGTTTGCTAATTTGTGCTTTAGACTCTCAGTAGCCCTCTTGTGGAACTTTGTAATAACTATGAATAATGAACTAAAGACCTCAATGTGAAGTAAATTAGTAATCAATAAATGGAAAACATTAGGATTAACACTGTCATAAGGAAAAGAATGCATACATTTGAACATTCCTTTAAGTATTTGTGATATTGTGAAGTTGGAAAGTGAGCAAGATCAAGATCAGAAGAATAATACTTTATATGGGTTCAAGAAGTGGAATCAAATCAATCAAGAGAAAGGAAGAAGAAAGGGTGGTATTAATTTGCTGATAACTGACTATGGACTGCTTTGTGCCCTTTAAAAAGCTTATATTTAGAAAAATATTTATCATTCAAACTGACTTTAGTGACTTTAACAAATTACCCTGGCTTCAGAATTTAAATAGAAATTAAAACTACAAGGTACAGAATCAAATAACAAATACAGATCCCACAGAATAACATCAATAATTGTTTCCTTATGAACTATTTTATTTTCATAAACACTGAATTGCTAAACTCTAGCTAGAGAATGTTGATTGGCAAAGGTGAATGATGAAGGCATATAATACAGAGAAAGAATATTGTTGCAATTTTCCTTGTCCTTACTTGTGTGTCTTAGTTTGCTGCTACATTTGGCATAGCTGGCAATGGCTGGAGATGAAAAGATTCTGATAGTTCCACAGTGAAGAGGCTGGCATAACACTCTCTTATTCTGGCTGTGGTTCCTTCCTACTTTAGCAACTCTCCCTAATTTAGTACAATTTTACTTTGCTTTAGCTTTACATTGGCAAAGAAGAAATTAGAGAGTAACTATTTTCCATTTAGGATGGCGCCACACAACATCTCTTAAGTATGGCCTCTGACCGTATCACCTCCTACCTCATCTACTGTGTACCACTTTGAAGATCCATGAAAGCTACAACCTTCAATCTACTAAATGGGTTGATTGTACCTGTTGGTAAATACAGTTTCAGCAGAATTTTTTCTTTTTTTTTTTTTTTTTTTTTTTGTAGTTTGTGCAGGGCAAATGAGTCACAGAAGATGTGCTGGATTTTCAGTCACTAATTGTCTCCTTGTATTTCATCATTTTTACTTTCCAGAGAGGATTTGGTTGAGTGCATGATATGCTAGAAGGATGGTACACCCTTATGTGAGGCCAAAGTGTCCATTTACTGTATTCAGTCCTCTCACACAACCCAAGGAATGTTGTATTCCAGAGAAGGAAAAAGGTCCTGAAGTGATAGAATAGCCAAATACTTGACTTTATTGTTTTCATAATTTCTATTTGGTACATGCACATTACCCATTCCTGCCCCCAAAATGACTGTTAGGAAATGAGTGGAGAAGGCTAATAGTCCTGCTCTATATGCTTTAGGTTATTACTGACAACTGATAGGAAATCAGGTCAATCAAATTACTATATAAATATGTATATACATGCTCACTTCCTGTAAATTCTCTCCCTAACTCACACACATAAATATCCTGTCTTTTATTCTCTTTCCAGATAGGTAGTCACAATTGTTTGCAACTCCACAAGGCACTAGTTATGAATTCTTGTGTTTATCTTGTTAGATTGTGGACAGGAATATTTTATAGACAGCGTTTACTTCTAATGTAAAACTGAACAATTATCAAGTTCCTGTCTTAACCAGGAGGAATTGATTCATTTTTCTGAACCTGGATTCCCATATTCTTTATGATGTGATCAACACACAGAGAGAGCTGAGTTAATTATTAAAAGAATGCTTTCAGTAAGGACAGGATTTTGTATGTTCTAGCTGAAAGGAGGCTTTCATATGTCCCCATTTTCATCAACAGCCATAGGTGTGATGAAGCCTGCCACCCTTCAGATTTGTGATTGCTAGAAGTCAGGGTTATGGACAGTTAATCATCTGTAGACTAACTTTCCAGTTGTTGCAATGTCCAATCCTTCCAAAGAATATACATATTTTTTTTACAAAAGAACGTTGAATTTGATTCTTTGTGGGCATCTTTGGTGTAAATTTGCCCCAGGTCCTCTAGTCAATAAAACAGCCTGCCATGCTTAGTCCAATCTTTCAGATGATATAAGTTCCTTCTACACTAGAAACGTTAACTACTTGAAGCTGACACATTTCTGGCATTTCCAATCTCAAGGTTGCCTTCTCATATCCCCTACCATCTATTAACCAAAGCATTAGTGAGGTAAGTCTTTAATTGACTGGAGCTCATTACTATCTTAGAAAGACCATCTGATTGTCTGGTTTAAATTTGCTTTCTAAAGCAGGAGATTCTAGGCTGCTGAGATGTTCAACACTTCACTGATGGTCTAATCATTGGATTGATCTCAGTTTCAGATGGAGTTGATTCACTCTCAGAGTTTATCAGCTCATTGTCCTTTCTGAATGATTAGTCTCATTGATTGGATATAAATATTGTTTTATGTTTGATGATGGTTCTTTGGTCATCTTTTCTGAAATTCATGCTCTTTCTATAGAAAAAGTTTTGTTAGAAAGAGCAAATGGATGACTGATGCTCATAGCTTTATTGCCATGAGTGCCTAATGTCCAAAGAGATTAAATTCTTACTAATATTCATTTAGAAAATTTTTTCAAATTTTTCTGATTTTTTTAAAAGAAATATTTATTCACTTGTGTCTCATTCAAATCATGTCTTCATACAGTAAAAAGCTTCAGGCTCAGTTCTGTAAAAGCTTCCTTAGCCCTGTCCTGTCTTTCTTTCCTGTAACAAAAAAGTGTTTTTTGATTCATATCTACCTTCATGTAACATATACTAGGAGAATATAGAGTCTCTCTGTCATTGTTGTTGCTCTTGTAACATATTTTGTTTAGTGACCATAACCTAAAAGAAGGTTTCTATGGTTTTGGAGTCAGTAATGTCTTTGTTGAATCAATGTGAGTTTGCATCCACAGCACCCCATGGTTTTAGTGGTGCATATCTATAATTGCAGTGCTGAGAAAGTAGAGACATGCGTATCCCTTGAGCTGACCAAGCAGTCATACTAGCCTAACTTGCCCCATGCTCAATAAGTGGCTTTGTCTGACAATAGGAGCAGTAGTAGTAGTAGTAGTAGTAGTAGTAGTAGTGTGGAATGGGAGTGCTTCCAACATTGCTAAGCAGTTAGGAGCAGTAATTGCTTTTCCTGAGGACCAGAGTTTGGTTCTTAGCTCCTACATGCCAGCTCACCACTGTCTCTAAGTTCTGTTCCAGAGGACCAGATCAAGTGCCCTCTTCTCAACTCTGTGAGCACAAGGCATATACATAATGTACAGATACACATGAGGGCATAACACCAATACATGGATATGCCGTGTGTGTGTATGTATGTATGTATGTATGGTGGGTCAGTCCTTAATGAACATATAGGAATGTGCACATAAAAACATGTTCATACACATAATCACATATATATGTATGTGTATATATATACATATATGTGTATATCTCACATGAGTATACAAAGACATTTAAGAGGTATCTGATATTTTCCAACTATTTTTATATTTTCACTTAGGCAAAAGAAGACTCCTGTCAAGCAAAAGGACTGCCCAGAATGAAAAAGATAACAGACTGTAAGGGAGCTCACTGATTATTCCAGAGAAGAACCAGAGCTGCAGACCCCTATCCACACTAACAGTAGATATTAGCAAAGTCTAAACTGTTAACATTTTAGAGATATTTATTGTGAGTATTGCCTATGAAGAATGGAATAATTCACACCAAACTCTTAGAAGAAGAAGGACAAAATCTCAAAGTGGGTCTTACACAAATCAGTTCAATGAGTTATTTGTAGCATTGACTACAGTCCTTCTAACAGGTATAAACTATTCATTGCTACCATTTCCTGAACCCCTGTCTTCAACTTATATAGGAAAAAACTTGTCATGAAGAGAAAATTAGCTACTGATGCATTTGACAATTACTAGATGAGGCTAACATCATAAATTGATAGATTTATTCTACAGAAATACCCATCCTTTTGGAGTGAATACGTATAAAGAGAATATTAAGCACACATGAAAAATTTGAATATTGTGTTTCTTTCTTTCTTTCTTTCTTTTTTTTTTTTTATTTTTTCGAGACAGGGTTTCTCTGTGTAGCTCTGGCTGTCCTGGAACTCACTCTGTAGACCAGGCTGGCCTCGAACTCAGAAATTCGCCTGCCTCTGCCTCCCAAGTGCTGGAATTAAAGGCGTGCGCCATCACTGCCCAGCTGAATATTGTGTTTCTTTATAAATTTCCAAATAAATCATCATCAGCAAGAATTTGTTGTCCAATGTTCATTGAGATTATTTGAATAAATCTTGTCTTTTCAAAATAACATGGGGATTTGAAGTCATTGTCTTACTTTGTGACCACAATAGCAATACAATAATTAGGTAGTTCATACATGGCCCAACGATTACTTTATGTTTATATTCTCTGCAAGTACAACTTGAGAAGTACAACTGTCCTTGGAATATTGAGGTGTTTTCTTATTTTTATTTTTGCCTTCAATATAGTCTCTTTGTGAACAAACCAAATGAGTACACTCTGTTTTGTGTCAATAACTTCCAAATTGTTTAACACTTCAATTTGCAGGCAATTATGCATGACAAATATCAGCTAGTCCAATCTATCTTAGTGCACATTAACCAAAAAGAAAAAATACTAATTAAAACGTATTTGGACTAGATGAACACCCTTTATTATATATGTGCTCACTGAACTTATGAGTGACTTAGAAAGGAACTGTACACGTTCTATCCAGAAGTACTTCTATTGTAACTCAGAGATGCAGTGGTCCTATAAAAAGAGACAAAAGTTCATTTATTTTCAAGAGATTATTTTTAAACAGGATGGTCCTGTAGCTAACAAGTTTGTAACTTGAGATAATCTGAAAGTCATTAATATTTCATAATTGGTTTAGTAAGATCTAGAATTTAAAGAGAAATCTGCCTACTGAATCACTTCCCTAAGGCACCTATTAAAATTAATCTTCATTCTCTGACCACTATCTATCTGATTTCAAGGGGAGGGAGCCTAGAAAAGCACATGTTCATTGAATAATTGGTTACAGTTAATCTAAAAGATGATTAATCTCCAAGAATAAATTGAATGAATTGATCTGAGAGCCAAAAAAAAAAAAAAAAAAAGAATTCTGCTCACTAAATAGTAATAAAAGTTCACAAATATAGATTTGTCTATAAGTTGCCTAAAGATGAACCCAAACTGAAATATTTTCTGGTCCATACAAGTTGAAACGATTCCTCCTTTTCTTGATCCATGTTCTCCATTTAGGCACCATGAGTTTGGTTTTAAGTGAAGTTTGCCTCACAAACCTGTGAGATACTCTAGCTGGAGGGCGTGTTTTGCTTGTCATTCTCTGTCTCTATCTCTGTCTCTCTATCTCTCTGTTTCCTTTCTTTCCCTTCCCTTCCCTTCCTTCTTTCCTTTCTTCTTTCTTTTCTTTCTTCTATTGTTGTTTTTCTCTTCTACCTCCTCCTCCTCTTCCTTCTCTTCCTCTTTCTTCCTCTTCTTCTTGATTTACATTTTTGGTCTACTTACTTACTTATTTATTTATTTATTTATTTATTTATTTATTTATTTATTTAATCTTTTTTTTTTCCCTCCAGATTTTACTCCTCCTCAGTCCACCGTCTGAATGTTCCACATCCCATACCTCCTCCCCACCCCACTGTCTCCACAAGGACGTCCCCACCGTACCCCTATCCCACACTTCTAAACTTCCTGGGGGCTCCAGTCTCTTGAGAGTTAGGTGCATCTTTTCTGAGTCCAGACCCGTCAGTCCTCTTCTGTATATGTGCTGGGGGTCTCATATCAGCTTGTGTATTCTGCCTGGTTGGTGACTCAGTGTCTGAGAGATCTCGGGGTTTCTGGTTAATTGAGACTGCTGGTCCTCCTACAAGTTGCCCTCCTCCTCAGCTTCTTTCAGTCTTTCCCTAATTCAACTACGGGTGTCAGCAGCCTGTGTCCATTGGTTGGGTGCAAATATCTGCATTTGACTCTTTCAGCTACATCTTGGGTCTTTTGGAGGGCAGTCATAATAGGTCCATTTTTGTGAGTGCTCCATACCCTCAGTAATAGTGTCAGGCCTGCTGCCTCCACTTGAACTGGATCCCACTTTGAGTCTGTCACTGGACCTTCTTTTCCTCAGGCTCCTCTCTATTTTCATCCCTGCAGTTCTTTCAGACAGGAACAATTATGGGTAAGAGTATTGAGTGTGGGATGGCAACCCCATCCCTCACTTGATGCCCTGTCTTTCGCTGGAGGTGGACTCCACAAATTCCATCCCCACTGTAGGACATTTCATCTAGGATACCTCTCTTTAAATCCTGAGAATCTTTCACCTCCCAGGTCTCTGGTACGTTCTGGAGGGTCCCCTCAATGTCCTACCTCCCGAGGTTGCCTGTTTCCATTCTTTCTGCTGGGACTCAGGGCTTCAGTCCTGGCTGTATGGGAACTTACTCCATAGACCATGCTAGCCTCAAGTTCAGAGAGATCCACCTGCATCTGCCTCTGCCTCTGCCTCTTGGGTTCTGGGATTAAAGGCATTTGCCACTACTGCCCAACTCCTAAAGTCCTTTAAAAACATTATTAAAACTTTAGTTATTTGAGAGGTATTTCTACAGCATGTTTGTGGATATCAGAGGACAGCTTGTAGGAACTGGTTCTCTCCTTCCACCATGTGGTTCTGGGGACCAAATTCAGGTCATCATGCTTAGCCACAGCATCTTTATACACTGAACCATCTTGCCAACAACATTCTAGGTTTCTTTTGGTTTTTAACTTTTTTAATATTCATTTTATTTTATGTTTATAAGTATTTTGCCTATATATGTGTGGTATGGACATGTCTGATACCTGTATGGGTCAGAAGAGGGTGTTGAATCCCCCGGAATAGGAGTTATAGTTTATTGTGAGCCATGTAGTTACTGGGAACTGAACCCTAGTCCTCTGAAAGAGCAGCAAGTGTTCTTACTCTCTAAGCCATCTCTTTAGCACCTTATCTTTGCTTGATTTTAATTTTTAACAGAAATATGCAAGCTGAATGGTTGGTTTTCAGATAAAATGTATTTTCATCTATAGACTTCACTTTTTGTATTTGTCCCAGATGAAATGACTATAATTCTTCTTACTGATAGTTCAGTTGGATACACAATCACTTCCATTTCATAGACACTTAATAATGTTCTGGAAAAAGTCATAGAAATTTGTATTATCTCATTGTACTAATTAATTATTAAATGGTTAAAACCTTTAACACAGATTTGTATCTTTCTTCATGGGAGACCTCTCAGGATTCAATCCTTCCTGAAACTGGGTGGCAACACAGACAATTTGCAAAAAATAGCTAGCATAGCATAGCTGACATTCAATTATTGAGTATGTATTTTAACTCTTGTTAGCATTATTTGTCATATTTGGCTGTATTTGTTTGGCCTTTGGGATCTAATTGGTTGTTCTCCATCTGCATAGCCATAAATATGAACCTGACAGATTAATGTACAAAACGATATGGTCATAGCCTACAAGGCTTTGAAGGATCTGGTCCTAGCTTCCTGTTTCAACATTTTCTATTACTGCTTTCTCTTGGCCTAATTTTTATTCCCAAGATGATTTAACTCCTCACTGCTTTGCTTTTGTTTTTGTTTTTGTTTTGTTTTTTTGTTTTGTTTTGTTTTTACTTTATGCTACTTTATTATACTATGAAATATACCAGCAGGCTATGTTCTTCATACCATATGATTTCCAATATTTGAAACTCATTGATGAGTGCTTAGATTTGTAAATGTTGAATGTGTAGCTATTGCTGTTTGTATTTCAGACATGATGCAAAACAAGAAGAGAGACAAGCAACTAAGGTATGACAGGCTTTGCACAGATGTGACCTGCACTATACTTAGGTTCCAAATCACTTTTCATAGCAAACAGTTTATGTATAAGATGCAATAGAAATAACAACTATTTAAGAAATCTGATCTTTATCATTCTCATTCTGTAAATCAATATAATTCATATAAAATAATATTATGCTTTTATATGCATAGCATTTTTAAGACTCAAAATATTTATTTTGACTTATTGTCTACTTTCCCCTTAGTGTTACGATATTTAACACAGTTTTATCTCTTTAGACCTTTAGGGTTAGTTATCACAATATATTACTGTTGGCATTGCCTAGAATTATTAAAATTCACCAGCAGATTTTACAAACTGAAGTAAGTTCATAAGACAGATATAGATGCTAATTCTTCTGAAATTTAGTGAACATAAAACACTTCATGCAGTGTCTGTGCTAATATGTGTGTCAGAAATCAAGATAAACACTAGAAACATGTGAAATGAGAAGAGGAAAGTGCTGGAAAGATATGACAGCTGATAAAATACTAGTGGAACAAGCAGGAGGCCTGGGTTCAGTGGCCGGAACCCAGAAAATTTGGACACACTAGCATACAGCTATAATTCCCGTGGTGAGGAAGCAGAGACAGGGGGGTTCCAGATGTGTGCTGCCAATCCAGGCTAGAGTAATCACTAGCCCTCTGCTTCAGTGAAAGAACTTGTCTCAATTAAGAAAGTAGAGTGATGAAGGAAAACACTCAATATCAGCCTCTTGACTCTAAGTAAACCCAAGTGTAAACACAGACATATAATTTCTAATGTGTCAATATTAGAGTTAGGATGATAATTTATATAATTACCTAAAATGTATAGCTTTAAAAAAACAGTATTTGGGAAGGAGAAATAAAGGTGAGGAAAACGGTAGTTTAGATTAAAAAAAAAATCCAACAAAACAGGTTCACAATTAGGAGAAAATAAATGTCAGAAAATTTAGAATATATATATATATATATATATATATATATAAGACCAGCAGTCTTAGAAACATAATTTAATTGGGTAACTTCTCATGTTTAATGGGTAACATATCCACAAGTAGAAGTTTTGGTCAGATGCATGCTAGTGAGGTTGAAGAAAATTTATAAAGTAATGATCAAATTCGTGAAAAATGAAGCTGTCAGATTCACTCTAACACTAATAGTTGATATTATACAGATATTAGAGTATAGCATAAGGATGAATACAGAAAAATGCAGAACAAACAAAGAAATGAACAAAGACAGTCTCATCTGATCCTGATCTATTGTCCCATTGTGGCCAAATATAAAAAGATATTGAGCCAGCATGTATGAGTGGAGAGTGGCATTTGTGGACTTTCAAACAAAGGACAACACCCTGAATTCTGAATAGTGTACCCTAAAGAATGCACCAGGGGCAAGCTTTGAAATATGTCTCTAAAGTGTCAAGGTCTTTACATTATTATTATTTTTTTATATCAAAAGGTTTTTTTGATACTTTATTTACATTTCAAATGTTTCGTCCTTTCCCTTTGGAACCGTTCTATACCCTCCCCCTCCCCCTGCCTCTGTGAGGGTATTCCCCCACCCATCTACACACCCATGCTCGTATTCCCTCCTTGGCATTCCCCTATACTGAGGCATCTAACACCCTTAGGCCCAAGGGCCTCTCCTCCCCCTGACGGTTAAAAAGATCCTCCTCTGCCACATATGTGGTCAGCATCATGGGTCCCTCCATGTGTATTCTTTGGTTGGTGATCCAGTCTCCGGAAGCATCAGGAAGTAGGGCTGGTGACACTGTTGCCCCCTCCATGGGGCTGCAAACTCCCTCATCTCTATCAGTCCCTTCTCCAACTCCTCCATCTGGGATCTCACTCACAGCCCAATGGTTTCTCTGAAGCGAATCTTGGGTATTCCGAACTTTTGGGCTAATAACCAGTTATCAGTGAGTACATACTGTATTCATTTTTTGTGACTGAGTTACCTCGCTCAGGATGATATTTTCAAGTTCCATCCTTTTGCCTGTGAATTTCATTAAGTCATTGTTTTTAATAGCTGAGTAGTATTCCATTGTGTAAATGTACCACAGTTTCTGTATCCGTTCCCCTGTTGAGGGACATGTGGGCTGTTTCCAGCTTCTGGCTATTATAAATATGGCTGCTATGATCATAGTGGAGCATGTGTCTTTATTACATGTTGGAGCATCTTCTGGGTATATGCTCAGGAATAGCTAGGTCCTCAGGTAGTATTATTTTCATTTTTCTGAGGGTCTGCCAATCTGATTTCCAAAGAGGTTGTATCAGCTTGCAATCCCATCAGCAATGGAGGAGTGTTCCTGTTTCTCCACATCCTCGCCAGCATCTGCTGTCACCTGAGTTTTTGATCTTAGCCATTCTGACTGGTGTGAGTAGGAATATCAGGGTTGTTTTGATTTGCATTTCCCTGATGACTAAGGATGTTGAACATTTCTTTAGGTGCTTCTAAGCCCTACAAATTTCCTCAGTTGAGAATTCTCTGTTTAGCTCTGTTCCCCATTTTTGATTGGGCTATTGGATTCTCTGGAGTCTAACTCCTTGAGTTCTTTGTATATTTTGTATATTAGCCCTCTATCAGACATAGGATGGGTAAAGATCTTTTCCCAATCTGTTGGTTGCCGTTTTGCCCTAGTACAGAAGCTTTGCAATTTCATGAGGTCCCATTTGTCAATTCTTGATCTTAGAGTGTAAGTCATTGGTGTTTCGTTCAGGAACATTTCCCCTGTACCCATGTACCATGAATTTTCCCCACTTTCTCCACTATTAGATTCAGAGTATTCGGTTTTATGTGGCAGTCTTTGATCCACTTGGACTTGAGCTTTGTACAGGGAGATAGGAATGAATCAATTCGCATTCTTCTACAAGTAGACTGCCATTTGAACCAGCACCATTTGTTGAAAATGCTGTCTTTTTTCCACTGGGTAGTTTTAGCTCCTTTGTCAAAGATCAAGCGATCATAAGTGTGTGGGTTCATTTCTGGGTCTTCAATTCTATTCCCTTGATCTACCTGCCTGTCACTGTACCAATACCATGCAGTTTTTTTTGTTTTTTGTTTTTTTTTTGTTTTTTTGGTTTTTTTTATCACTACTGCTCTGTAGTACAGATTGAGGTCAGGGATGCTGATTCCCCCAGAAGTTCTTTTGATGTTGAGAATAGTTTTTGCTATCCTGGGTTTTTTGTTATTCCATATGAATTTGAGAATTTCTCTTTCTAAGTCTATGAAGAATTGAGTTGGAATTTTGTTGAGGATTGCATTGAATCTGTAGATTGTTTTTGGCAGGTTGGCCATTTTAATTCTATTAATCCTGCCAATCCATGAGCATGGGAGATCTTTCCATCTTCTGAGGTCTTCTTCGATTTCTTTCTTCAGAGACTTGAAGTTCGTGTCATACAGATCTTTCACTTGTTTGGTTAGAGTCACACCAAGATACTTTATATTGTTTGTGACAATTGTGAAGGGTGTCATTTCCTTAATTTCTTTCTCAGCCTGTTTATCCTTCGAGTATAGGAAGCCTATTGATTTGCTTGAGTTAATTTTGTATCCAGCCACTTTGCTGAAGTTGTTTATCAGCTGTAGCAATTCTCTGGTGGAGTTTTTTGGGTCACTTAAATATACCATCATATCATCTACAAATAGTGACATTTTGATATTTTCCTTTCCAATTTGTACCCCTGTGACCTCCTTTTGTTGTCTAATTGCTCTAGCTAGAACTTCAAGTACTATATTGAATAGATAGGGAGAGAGAGGACACCCTTGTCTAGTCCCTGATTTTAGTGGGATTGTGGGATTGCTTCAAGTTTCTCTCAATCCTTTTTTTTTTTTTTTTTTTAATTTTTAAACATGCATGTCATTATTCTTTATTCTTCTCTATCCTCCCTGTTTGGACCTTTTTTTTAAAATTAATCAATTTATTTTTTTGATACTTTATTTACATTTCCAATGTTTCCCCTTTTATAGGTCTCTTTTATGGAAACCCCCTATCCCCTCCCCATCCCCGCCTCTATGAGGGAATTCCACCTCCCACCCACCCGCCCACCCATTCCCATATTCCCACCTTGAAATTCCCCTTTACTGGGGCCTCTAACACCCTCCGGTCCAAGGGCGTCTCCTCTCCCTGATGGCCAATGAGGCCACCCTCTGCCACATATGTGGTCCAAACCGTGGGTCCATAGATGTGTATTCTTTGGTTGGTGGTCCAAACTCCAGGACCACCGGGGGGAGGAAGGGTCAGGCCCATTGATGCTATTGCTCCCTCCATGGGGCTGCAAACTCTCTCAGCTCCTTCAGTCCTTTCTCCAACTCCT
>CM052709.1:22564230-22591869 GCA_028551405.1 Uromys caudimaculatus
ATGAGGGACATCTGGGTTGTTTCCAGCTTCTGGCTATTATAAATATGGCTGCTATGAACATAGTGACACATGTGTCTTTATTACATGTTGGAGCATCTTCTGGGTACATGCCCAGGAGTGGTATAGCTGGTCCTCAGGTTTTATTATGTTCATTTTTCTGAGGGTCCACCAAACTGATTTCCAGAGTGGTTGTACCAGCTTGCAATCCCACCAACAGTGGAGGAGTGTTCCTCTTTCTCCACATCCTGGCCAGCATCTGCTGTCACTTGAGTTTTTGATCTTAGCCATTCTGACTGATGTGAAGTGGAATCTCAGACTTGTTTTGATTTGCATTTCCCTGATGACTAAGGATGTTGAAGTTTCTCTCAATCTTTACTGCTTTTTATACGTGGTGTTTCTTTTTCTACATAAGCAACTTCAGTCTAAAATTAGATTTTCTGAAAATGGATCCTGCTTGCAGAAGTTAATTTTCTACTGCTAATCTTCTCATTATCAATGTGTTTGAGTTCTTTGTTCATATTGGGATGACTATCTTTAATTGTCTTCTCATTGTATTTGTTTTTTTCTTTCTCCTCTATCTTCTAAATTAGGAAATATGTGTATCCAACAGCTACATCCTAGGAGATTCCATAGACCTGTGACATTCAAAAGCAGTTACAGCAGTCCAGTGTGGTTAGCAGTTCCAGGAAATGTTCAGACCTAACATTGGTAGTTGAGCAAGCATGGATTTTGAAGGCCTGCTTTCCTTACTGCAAAGTCAGTGTATGACTCAATAGGTTAGGGTAAGACTTAGTCTTAATGACCTAAAAACTTCAGGTCTACTGACAGCACCTATAACACTCTAAAACAGTTGCTCACAATCTTCTTCATGCTATGATCTATTAATACAGTTTTTCATGTTGGGGTGACTCCCAACCATAGTTATCTTTATTGCTACTTCATAGCTGTAATTTCTCGACTGTTTTTAATTGAAATGTAAATAGTTTCAGAGATAGTGATTTGCCAAGGGGGTCTTGTCCCAAACATTGAGAACCAATGCTCTAAAACTAACATAAAACAGGAGGATTTCCATTTGTAGGTCTTTTGTGTATGTGATATTCATCAAACCAAGCTTCCTCTCTCCTCATCATCAAATCAGAAAGACCAAAACAGCTTAGTAAGTTGACAACTAGCTTCCTGATATGCACGCAGGAATGAATGAATAGTAGAAGATAGAATATGTAGAAAAGTGGTGTAACTATGTATCACCTGTCTTTGGATATTATGTAGTTACTGTTTTAACTGTTATTATTCAAAGGCCTTACCTGGGGATCCATCTGATATGCAGTCACCAAACCCAGACACTCTTGGGGATGCCAAGAAGTGCTTGCTGACAAATACAGAGCCTGACAAATACAAAAGCATATGCTCCATAGCCAACCATTGGACTGAGCATGGGGATCCCAGTGGAGGAGTTAGAGAAATGACTGAAGGAGCTGAAGAGATTTGCAACCCTATAGAAGAACAACAATATCAATCAACCAGATGCCCCAGAGTTCACAGGAACTAATCCACCAACCAAAGAATACATATGGAGGGACCCATGGCATATGTAGCAGAGGAAGGCCTTGTCAGGAATCAATGGGACCCTTGATCCTGTGAAGGCTCGATGCCCCAATGTAGGGGAATGCCAAGGTAAGGAGTCAGGAGTGGGTACGTAGGTGGGGAAACAACCTCATAGAATCAGGAGGAGGGGGGATGGGATAGGGAGTTTCTAGGCGGAATAAGGAGTTTCTGGGGGTGAAACTGGGAAGGGGATAACATTTGAAATGTAAATAAAGAAAATATTCAATAAAAGAAAAGAAAACCAAAAGCCTCTGTTTTTCTCAATGTTAATAGTTCTTTATTTTTTTCAAGCTTAGAGCTCTTTTGGTTTCTTTGCACGTTCTCTCCAAGTGTCAGGCATATGCTCAGTCAAAAATGAACACTTTGTCTCAGTGGGTGGGCTATATGCTTCAACCCTACACTGATGCTTTGGAAGCATCACACACACACACACACACACACACACACACACACACACACACAGACACACACACACACAAGCAAATTATCAGAGTAATAGAAACAGACTGGAGCAATGTGGCTGACAAATCCTGTACATTTCTGACCCCCAGTAGGAATGGGTGGGTGCCTGGGGATGGGAGATGGAGAAGACCAGTGTGCACTGGATCTAAAGCAGAATTTCACAGATCATCAGTAAAGAAAAATACACGCATGCATTCTTTTTAACTATTAATATTCCTACTATGAACACAAAGGGGACTCTGCTCCACAGTTTTAAATGAAGCTCTATGATCTGCCATTCAGGGGGCTGGGTTCACCCTAGACCTTGCTTCTGTCATAATCATCGCAGGTGATACTGAAAAGTTTAATTTCACCTTAGTTACAACATTAAAAGATTTATTTTTCTCATGAATAGAGTTATAACTATGGGTGAATTTTTGAGTAGTATTTGGAACACTGATAATTTTAGTTACCAGGAATCATTTATCCACTTAGTTTTTCATATTGGAACAGTCCAATATAAATAGCATGTCTACCAATAATCTAGACTTGGAATACTAGTCCTTTCAACAGCAGTAAGAGAGATTCATGTCTGAGAATTTTGTAGATATTTATGAGTCCTAATGCTTCCTTTTGTATAGATTACTGTTATTTCTATTATAAATATAGTGATTTGTAAATAATTTTTGTGAATATTGAATCATACTCATTATATTGACTTGGCTTTCATGCCAAACCAACATAAAATAAAACAAGGAAGAAAAAATTTCCTGTATATCATGTTTAAGACATATCCTAGCCCAGTATTTACTGCAGTATCAGAGAACATGATATAGATGAAGAAATTTTAGTAAATGTGTTAACTTTCACATTTTCAGTGTGTTTTGATTACTTTCTTTGTAGAATAATATATTGATACAGCTTAAAGGTTACAACATCAAGCCAAGTAGTCACAGTGAGAGTTTAGAGGAAATTGAGTGGAATTTTATGGAGCAGCTTCCTTATATACCAGACTTTTTTTTAAAATGTTTTTCCTTTCATTTATTTATTTTTTGGATATTTACTTTATTTACATTTCAAATGTTTTCCCCTTTCCTGGTTTCCTCTTCGGAACCCCCATCTCATCCCCCCTTTCCTTGCCTCTATGAGGTGCTCCCCCACCCATCTGCCCACTCCTGTCTTCCCTCTTTAGAATTTCCCTACACTGGGGAATCTAACACCCTCAGCCCAAGGCCCTCTCCTCACACTGATGGCCAACAAATCGTAGAAATTCTGAGAAACCCAAGATGAGGAAGTCAGAGTGATCTATAGTATCAAATTTCACAGCAACACAAAAATTTATATGAGTGAATGCTCCCAACCTTCTTGCTATACCTTCTGTAGTCTAGGGTGAAATTGTCCCCTTATGCCTACTCCCACTCTGGGGATCAATTCCCATTCTAGGCAGATGTTTCCAGACTCTTGGCTGAACATGAAACATGTAAATGTACAAACAAAAAGATTATAAAATATAGCATATGATAATCCAGCAAATGGGACATTGTAACCATTAAGCAATGAATGAAAATCTACTATAAATAAAAAAGAAAAATGGATAATAACAAGAAGCACTGTGGGGCTTTTTACTGAGATGGGATTCACACTGACTGGTAGATGTGTAGAGTTTGTTAACTGACATAGAAAAGAAACTCATGATAGTCATGAGGAAAGTCAAACATCTAAGCTACTCTTGCCTTTTTTACTTGGCTCTGCTTCTGTACCTTGCAAATGTAGCAACTGGGAGCTGATGTTCAGGCTGGATTATGGCACCAAGTTTAAATCAAGGGACACAACCAAGCCACATGTCCATCTTCCCTAGCTTAGAGGTGGCTTTTTTTTTTTCTTTTTGAGAATCTCTTGCTTTAGAAAACAAGAGGATTTTTTTTTATCAATTTTAATATAATGTTTTAATTTACCTTTGAGATTTCATGCAGTGTTTTTATGTGTATTGCTCATACCCAGGTACCCTCCTCTCCTAATTCCTCCAATATCCCACAACCCCACATCACCCTCCCAATTTCTTGCCCATTTATTTTTATTACCACTGACTGCTAGGAAGCATGGTTATTAAATTCACTTACGTTGAAGAACTATTTTCTGAACTCATTCTCACCAAGGGTGAGTTTCTTCACACTGTTGGCCCATAAAGCAAATGTTTTACTTTTCTCTAATTTGTACAAAGAGACATATAGGTCATGTAGGAACCGCGAACAAATAAGACATGATAGGAGAGCATTTGTAATATTTAAAGCCCATGAACAAACTACTTAAACAGGGGTTGATAAACAACAGACCCCAAACCTAAGCTTCTTTCTTGGATTTTTGGAAAATTGTCCTAGAACAGTGATGTACTTTTTAAAAATCTATTGTTGCTGGGCAGTGGTGGCGCATGCCTTTAATCCCAGCACTTGGGAGGCAGAGGCAGGTGGATTTCTGAGTTCGAGGCCAGCCTGTTCTACAGAGTGAGTTCCAGGACAGCCAGGGCTACACAGAGAAACCCTGTCTCGGAAAAAAAAATCTATTGTCTATGAATGCTTGTAGTCTCTAACATGAGGATTCAATAGTTGAAACAAAGAGCATGCCATGAAACAACTATAATGTTTATCGGACTCTGACAATTTCTATTTTATTGAAGAACATAGAAAAAATTATCTAAAGAAAAATTTGTCACAGAGTGTTCCTGAAATCAACAGAACCTTTATTGATAATGATCTCGCAGCTTACACAAACACACACTGCTAATTTCCTGGTTTCCTTGTGAGAACAAGAGAAAAGAGTCATTTCAAGAGGTTATGATTGACAGCAAACAAATAGAAACAAAGAAATGTCTATTGATTGGATATCTGAATGTAAGAATAGAGACATCAATATCTCTGCTTTGGTTTATTTGATTTGAACAATAGTCTGATTTTGCTTCCATTAGAGGAATGGGTATTTAGAATTCTTGGATGGTTCATAATAGGTTCTGAGCTCAATCTAAGAAAACTAGGGAATGAAGGCACAAAGCAAGCAAGTTTCCTCAAATATTTTCAGAAGGAAGAAACCATAAAGTAATATGAAGTTTCAGCAGATATATGGTGAATATTTTGATAATTTTGAAATAGCTGTTCAAATCTTTGATAAACCAACTCTTCCCAGCAAAGGCAGGAAGACAAAACTTACCTGGAGGAATCTAATTAGGCTATCTTCCCAGGAATAGATTATAGTAAGGAAATGTGTTTCAGCATAGAACTGAAGGGACATGAAGTAACAGAAGAAAAACAATCCAGATTTTTTTTAAATGGCCAAAATAGTAATAGCACCCTAGGAAAAGATTAAAAACTTCAGAACATCATGAGGACTTGGAGACCTGTGCTGGTCTAGCTCTAGACATCAAAAGTTACAAGGAGAAGTGCTATCTCCTTTGATTTAAATATAAACTGTTGCAGGAAATATTTAAAAATGACACCATCCCACACTATACCCTGCCCTGGTGGTCTTGGTCTCACCGCCTCCATGGCTACCCCTAGGCAGTGGTCTTCCCAGCTCCAGTTCGCCTACCTCAGAGTCCTTGTATCTCCCCAGCCATCTACCCCCTGTGGCTAGTTTTCTCAAATCCCCTTAACCCAGTAAATCAAAACTCTAGAAGCTTATAATTGATCAGTCAGATTTATATATCAATGAATTCTCAATTCACAAGATGCCCACACAATAATTTCAGAGCCAATTGATAGTGATACAAGCTGCCAACCTAGATTGGACAAGTTATCCCAATTATGCTATCCTTTTACGATATTCATAGCTACCCGTGACTATTTAAAGCCATGAGAATCTGGATCGTCTTTCTCTTCCTCCATCTTCCTTCCTTTTCCTGTCCTGTCTCTGTCTCTGAAACTCGCAGCTTTGCCTCCCTTTTCCCTGTCCAATCATAGGCTTGTTGTATTAATATTTAAATTAATTGCCAGAAAATTCTGCTACAATAAACTAGTTTCACACTCTTGCTTGCCTCAATCATTGTCCATAAGATACTGTATGTTCAATTTGAAGATATTTATTGCCTCTATTTTTGGGATCTCTCATCATGCATCTTCCAGGATTTCTGGGTATCCGGTGAGTATTAAGCCTGCATCTTTATTTCCCCCCCATGTCTCTCTCTGTCTCTCTGTCTCTGTCTCTCTGTCTCTCTCTGTGTCTCTGTCTCTGTCTCTGTCTCTGTCTCTCTCTCTCTCCTTCCCTCTATCTCTCCTTCTCTCTCTTTGTGTGTTATATGTGTGTTTGATATACATGTAAATTTTTAAGTTTAGGCACCCATGCTCATGAAGACTTAAGTCAAAGTAGGATGTTAAGCACCTCTTGCTACTCCAAACCTTATTTCCTTGAAACAACATCTTTTACTGTACCAGATTTATACCCTATTTGCTAGGCTGCTTGCTAAAGAGCTCTTGGGATCTGCCTGTCTCGGACCTCATTTTGAGGGGTCCTAGACACATACAGACAAACCTGGATTTTTTTCCCTGTGCTTTGGGAACTCGAACTCATGTTCTCAACTTTCCCAGCAATTACCCTCCCCATCGAACCATCTCCCTAGCCCATTCTGCTCCTCTTACCCTTTGGAGGATTTTTAATTTAATTAGTGTAATTTCTTTTGCAAATGAAAAGTGCCCTCTTGGTCTAACTAGAGGGTTTTGATGTGTGTCTCAAATCTTTTAATACTTTCCTCTTTTTTAACACTCTTATTTCCAGAAACAGTTGTCTTTCTTAGATAAATGCCACACGTTTCAAGAGGCATTATCTGTATCAGGGCATCTGCCTATTGCCCATGGGAAGATTCTCTGTTTCCAGTGTCCCATTAGCAAACCCATCTTGACATATGGGAAAAGAATTTCTAATCTGAGGGAAAAACACCCAGATAAATTATAAATGTGTTTAGTCTTTCCTTGAAATTTCATGAGAGAGTAAACCAACAAAACATATCAATACTGTCAGCATTTTAATTGGTCCAGATAGAGTTAAGGTTATGACTTATTGCTTCATAGTTCATGTAGCTTGCTCTATGTGTACATGTGTAAATGTGAGGTCTCTCTGTGTGCATGGATGTGTGTTTAAAAAGAGCTATAGGAAAAGGCTACTTTTTATACTGTGGGAGGAATATTCATTCAAATTTTAAAAATGTTGAATAGTTGGAACATCATATAAAAACTTTATTATACTCTTATGATATATTTGCAATTTGTCCCTAAATAGGAGAGGTCATTGTATATTTACATTATCTTGGAGGAAAAATATAAATATCCATGGAAGAAAGGTGGGACTGGAAATATGAATATAAAATTAGGTAGAAGTGTGGTGCGAAAAGGTGAAACCAGGCATAATTTACTTATGCATTTTGAAATGATGCTTTTTACACTTTAACAGGAGAAATAAAAATTAAATCATCCTGGATGTCTACTAGAGCTTTTTGTGTATTCACTTACCAACTTATTCCATCAAACTACCCATGGTAAGTCCTCTGCTACTTTCTTTATGAAAAAGGCAAGCTCTAAATCAGGATGGAGTAGCATATCATTTCAAATATTCTTATGGTAAAGAAAGTAAGACATGTGGCTTTCTTTGATACTAACAAGAAGATTAGAATTACTGCCAGGTTTTAATTGAAGTTGAAGTGAAATCAAGCAAAAATAGAATGTTTTAGTTTACTTTACATATTGTTTTTGCGTGTATATATGCACGAGTGTTTGTATATGTATATATGCATATGTTTGTGTATGAATATATGCATGTGTATATATGCATGCACATGTACATGTGTTTGTGTGTGTGTAGGCAAGAGGGGTGTGTGTGTGTAGGCTAAAGGTTGGTGTTGAGAGTAATTGCTCTGTGTGTGTGTGTGTGTGTGTGTGTGTGTGTGTGTGTTTTGTTTGTATTCCTGTGTATGAACAGAGGTCAGAGGTTGATTGCAGGTCTTTCTAAGTCATTCTATACCTTTCCAAACCCTCCTGTTATAGGTTACTGCTGTACCTGACTTTGAAATGTGTGCTGGGCATATAAACTTAAGCCACATGCATGCCTGGCAGATACTTTCCTCCATGATCTATCTGGTCATAGATTGTTGTTCTAAATATTTCATCCTTTATGACTAGTTTAAACATCTTATTATAAGTCAGTGAGTGAAATACATGGATACTTGCATTAAAATGACTCTCAGACTCTCTGGGCTTATACGCTCTCCATAGCTTGTTGTTTATTAGGAGACTGGAAGCCAGAGATCTCCCATTATGTTGAATGATCCTTGAGTTGTGTGTTTTTATGTCATGGACCATGAAGTTAAATATCTGCATTTCTCCCCAGTACAGTAAAAGTGACTTTCAGTACATATTGTCTCAACTTGTAGAAACATGAGGAAATGAAACATAAAAGTATTTTTAAATGTCAGTTTTGGTGTAATAGTTTTCTTCTAATTCAGCTATAAAGCCTTATAGACTATAATAACATAAACAAAGTACCTTTACACCATTCCAGGATCAAATTAATACTCCCCAGATAGATCCATTGCTGAATCCAATTGAATTCTAACCATTATAATTTCCCTTAACCTACACCCTATCATTTCTTTCTAGGATAGTCAGAAGGTTAAGCTGCATTTTTCATAGATTTTTCAGAAAAGGAAACCAAGACTCCAGAGAGGAGTTCAATAGTTTAACAGTATAAGGGGCAGTTAGTGGGTTTGAAATCATATTTCAATCAAAGTTTTCGATGGCTATAATTTTTCTTTATTTTCACCAGACTTATATGCTTCCTAATCTAATACTAATGCTAGGGTAGTAGAGGAACAAAGTTTCTGAGCTGACTTGTGTTTTTCCCACACCCCCACCTTCCAAATACCATTACCTTTTCTTGGTAACTATACTAAGTAACTCTACTAACAGACTTTGCTTTTTATCTGCCCATCTTTCTATTCTTCGGTTGACATCAGCTAGACATTGCTTGGAAATACTATGAATTTCCTTTCCAGATTGGTTCTGTTTTCTTTTTCTTTATGAGCGATACCTGGCCTCACTGTAGCTTCAGCTTAATGGCAGTCTTATATCTCCCTGTGTCATTCAGTACTTACATGCCTCCACCCCTCCAAAGGTTTCCTGCATCTTTATCACATTATTTCCTTTTTGTTGGCATCTCAAGTTAGATATGAGTAAGGCCTTACTTTGTAGGAAATGCTTTCAGTGTGTGTGTGTGTGTGTGTGTGTGTGTGTGTGTGTGTGTGTGTGTGTGTGTGTGTATGTGTGTCTGTGTCTGTGTCTGTGTGCGTGTTGTTTCTAGCTTCATTCTATTACTGTGATAAGAAATTCTCATCAAAATAATCTTGGAGCAGGGTGGTGTTATTTTGTTTTTGCTTCCAGAGCTCAGTCTATTATTGAAAGAAATCAGGGAAGGAGTTTATTCAGGACCTCAAAACAGAATCAATGGAGGATATTGCTTTCTGGCTCACTCTCTGGGTTGCTTACTGGCTTTTGCTCAACTAGCTTTGTTATATAGAAATATATATGGAATGGTGTCATGAATAATAGGGTTTGTCCTCCAACATCAATTATAAATTGAGACAACCTCTCGAAGATGTTGTCATAGGCCAATCTGCTCTGGGCAATCCTCTATTAAGTGTCACTCTGGTGAGTCTAGGCTGTATCAAGTTGAAAGCTGAACCTAACAAGAACATGTGTTGTGTGTGTCTATATTTATGCTAGCATGTATTGGGGGTAAAATGTGTGTGTGTGTGTGTGTGTGTGTGTGTGTGTGTGTGTGTGTGTGTGTGTGTGTAGGCCAGAAATTGATATCAAGTGTGTTCACCAATTGCATTCAACCTCATATATTAAAGTGTGCTTTCTTATTTGAGCATAGAACTCACCCAATCACATAGTCTAACTATCTCATTCTGAAAATTCATTGTTTCCACTTCCTAAGCACTGAAATTACAGATATGACACCAGACTCTTTGGCACTTAGAATTCATGTGGGTGTTGGATCTAAACCTTGCTATCAAGATTACCATAATGCTATGGTAAGTACAATAACCACTGAAATATCTCCCCAGCTTCAATAAATAGTTTTAAAATAAAGGATTTAGTGAAAACAATTTGCATAAAGACATAAGATTTGAAGTTTCTAAAAATCCATATACTTTTAAGAAAATACCTAATGATTGCATTATTAAGTTCCTTCACTATATAATGGAATAAACTACTGATCGATTTATTGTAGATATCTGTACCTCTTTGCTTACTTAAGGGATGGATGAATACCTTGTTCTCTAAATTCACTACAAGATTTATTTGACTTTTTCATGATGTACTCTTGGATTGGAGACTATGGTGTAGAGAGGGATGCCAGTTTTAGAGAAGTAATTAAGAGGAAGAAATGTGGCCTTTTTGTATAATAGACTATACAATTCTTCATTTTTTTTCACCACTAAAATAAAGGGAAAGTTCCTGTATATAAATGAAATATGGATGATATTTGTGAGATGTTTGTGTCTCTTTTCTTTTCCTATTTTTATTAATCATAACAGCCTCTAGTTGTCAGAGAAAATGTAATAATCAGATGGGAATTTTGTTTAACTTGTTAATTGCACCAACACAAGGCTTTGTACTATGCTAGTAGAGGAGTATTCTGCAAGAACCTTTTGATTCTGAATGGTGATCTTCGAGCGTTGGCTATGAAGAACATAACGACCAAGATGGGTTGGTGTTGCCATGCGTGGCCTCATTTATTGTGATGACCTTCTGCTCCTATTCTTTCCACTGAGAACAGCGCCCCCTCTGTCAGCCTCTCACTCCACCACAAATGCATCTTTATTATAATCTAGTTGCTGCTGGGTAACTGCATTCTCTAAAATGGCTTTCCCTGTGGTTTAAAGGTTTTTTTTTTAAATAAATAAATACAGTTTATGTTGGGCATTCTCCACTTGAAGGGCTAATGATTATTGACTAGCCTCCAGCAGGCACCAGGGAGTCTTGCCTCAGGCCCTTCCAACTAGCCCCCAAACATGCCAAATGTTAACACATGTTTCTGGATCCTTGGCTGGGATTGGACACAAACAAGGCAGTCAGAATGGACCATTTAGTGTACAAGTCAAGATGACAGATCTCTGCTTAATACAAGGAAGAGAAAAATTCGTATCTTATTGAAAACGGCAGAAGAGCCTCGGGTGCTTTTACCTTGTGATTCTGCTGCAGGAAAGTGGGTTGTGTCAATATAAGTCTATGTCACTAGCTCATAGCTGCCACAGCGAATTGACCCTGTTCATGGCAGACATAAAGGCCTTCCATTTTCAAATTCTCTCTAAAGCTTATCTGCGAATGGGAGCAGCGTGTGGAAGGAAGCCAACGAGTATTCTTAATCATACGAGAGGAAGTGAGACAGAGTTGTCTTAATGCAATACAACAATCTGTGGTGCGATTCCCACCATGGCGTGGCCAGATCGGGGATGCTTAATGCCTTTGGGGCTCTAGAAGGAGCATTATTTGACACAAGAGCATATGTTTTGCAAATCATGAGCCAGCCGTTCTTCATTCCACTATAAATGCTTATAAATTTTATAGGAGTAGATCACATAGCCCATTCACATATTTCTGAAATTGCTTAAGGTACCCTTTCTCAATACATGTAGAATGTTCACAACAATTCCCCACCAATAAATATTTTACCATTAATTTAATGTAAGAAAGGTTTAGATAAAATAGCTTATTTTGTAACATTTTGTGATATAGTAACATCTATATACATTCCCAATAGCAGTACAGAATTAACTTGAAGGCAGGGCTTATTTTTTACTTTTTTTAGGAATGTCATATGGCAGTATATGGGACAAACTTCATGAATATTAGCCAATGAAAGAAACAGTATTTAAATTTATTATCTACTGTTTTGGCTTCCAAAGTAAAATGTATCTTCATCTCTCAGTATTTTAATGTTTCACCAAACAGTAACTGGTCAGCAAATACACTTAAGGTATTATTTCAAAAACTAAGTCACAGATTTGAGGAAACACTAAACAACTCTCTATATATTCAGTCAGATGTTGGTAATGATCACGTGATACTGTAGAGCACTAGGTGCCTTTTAAGTATCCACTAGAATTTCATGCCTTTTACCATCACTGTAGACGATCTTAAAGAATAAAATATTTCCTTATAATTACGAGAACAATTAGCTATAAATCATCACACATGCCAGCTACTTCTGTGTCCAGAAGTCTTTAGGCTTCCTCTTCTACTGGAATATTTGAATTCAACTTACCTTATAGTTAGTTTTTTTTTTTCTTTCCTAAGAACTTATCAGTTATCCATGTATATCCAGAAATAAGTTTTTAGAACTTATGTGTGTAAACGATGGGACAGAAGAGAGACATCCATTTAAATTTGATGCCAATGAGAAATGAAGATGCTTTATTTTGTCCTTAGTTCTTTCAAAAATAAAGTTATAAAATGAAAACTGTTTATCTGAATGACAATTCAATTCTACATACACTTTTGGTATTTCCAGACCCCTGGGTATATTTTTTTCCATAATTTACTTTTTATTCACCTGACTTCCCAGTGGCAGCCCCTCCCTCCCTCCTCTCTTCCAAGTCATTCCCATACAATCCCTTTCCCTGTCACCTGCTCCTCTTCTCCTCAGAGAAAGGGAGTCCCCCCTTGTGTTCCTCACACTGGAACATCTGGTTCCAGCAGGACTAAGAACATTCTCTCCCACTGAGGCCTAACCAGACAATTGAGGTAGGGGAAGGAGATCGAATGGCAGACAACAGATTCAAAGATAGACTCTGCTCCAGTTCTTAAGAGACCCACATGAAGACTAACTGCACATATGCAGTTGTGTAGAGGGTCTAGGTCCAGACCCTTCATGCTCTTTGGTTGGTTGTTCAGTCTCTGTGAGCCAATATTGGCCCAGTTTCGTTGACTCTGCAGGTCTTCCTGTGATGTCAGACTGCTATATTTAAAAGAATCTGATGATCTACATAGTCAAATTCCAATTACCTATGAATCATGCCATAGGTGTGTATGTCTTCTTACCTGACATAGTTCAGATATTGGAACAGAACTAATTTGTTTAAAAATATTAGTCTGTGAATCAACAATAATATAAACAAATTATTTTAAAATCAAGTTAATATAACTTATGACTGCTTTGCACGGTAGCTAAGAAGATTTGGGATTTGGCATAAAATTCAATCTTTCTTTAATTTAAAATATTTTTATACACTGTATGTTGATCATGTTCATCCACTTCCCCAAAGTCTTTCTAGGTCCTCTACCACACATCATGCTTTCACAGCAAACATCATACCTTCTAATTTCTTTCTTTTCCACGAAATAGAAAAATAAAATCAAAACATAAAAGGCAAAATCAAACAAAACAACAATAACAATAGTAAGACAACAAAACAAAACAACCAAAAAACCAAAGCAAAACAAAATGAAATAAAAAGCCCACAAAAAACATGGAGACTCTTTTGTATTGACCAACTACTCCTGAGCTTGGGATCTGCACTGTACTGTGCTTGATATGTCTAGAGACACTCCATTGGAGAAACTAATTTCCCTTTCCCAACAGATATCAATGGCCACTTGTTCTTCGGTTAAGGATGAGATTTTGTACCCTAGTCTTAACAGTGCTGGGATTTTGTCTTGTTTGTATCTGTTCAGGTCATTGTCTCTATGAGTTTATATGTGTATCATTCCTGTTGTGTCTGGAAGATGCTGGCTCCTTGAAGTCAGCTACCACTCCAGGCTGTTACAACCTTTCCATTTTCTCTCGTGAACAGTTGTAGGTGGGGGCTTGATGAAGATAACTGATGAAGACATCTGATGAAATCAGATCAGTGTTTCAGAGTCTCTCACTCTCTTCATATTTTCCATTAGTGGGTCATTCTTATGGTAAAAATGTTTTAATTAGATATATTATTACATTATGCACAAGTTTTTCTTCTTATTGTTCGTTATAGTCAAAATAATCAAAAGCCATCTTCAGGAAGAAACCATATATGCCACTTTGGAGCATGCTTATTATGGTCACAACTCAAGCATATCAAGACAAAATATGTCCTTTCTTTAAAATAATTAACCTATAAGACAACTGTATGCAAGTTGTTGCACTGCTAGAAATGAAACAATTTATCTTTATTTCAATTACTTGTAGATGTCAGAATAATGGTTAAAATAGCAGAAATAAATGTATAATTTCCAAAATGTTGCTGAGACTGGCTTAATAGTCCTCTAAATTTATCATTTCCTGTAGTATAGTGTAATAAATAATTCTCACCATATGACTCCAAGAGAATAAGTTAACAAATTATTCATCTGAATATTAAATGATGAGTTTGATTAAATATCAAGAAATGATTAAAATAATCTCCACCCCCAAGAAGCTAACAACTCAGCTGAAATGAAATATGTGCTGAAATCTTTATGGTATATTAGTTAAGTCTGACATGCAAATACCACAGTTTTATTAACATTTAGTGGAGGAAATCTATTCCATCTTAAATAAAATAAAATATTTTCAAAAAGATTATATATGTGTGTATACACACCCAACACACACACACACACACACACACACACACACACACACACACACACGTATGTATCCTGGGAACTGAATTAGGTTCTCTGCTGAAATAGCAAGTGCTGTGAACTGCCAAGACATCTCTCCGGCCTCAGAACATAACATTTCTGTAACATTTCGAGAGTGGCAGAAGGATTATCACTAGGAAGGAGATCAATGCCAAATTGACAGTGAGGCTTGGATTCTGTCCTAAGCACTAAAATGCAGTGTGGCATCAGGGAGAGTACCCAGTGGATGAAAATGCTAGCCAAAGAAGCTTAGCGATATCCTAGAATGCAAGGGAGACAAGGGATGCAAAGGCACACATTTGTAATGCCAGCACTCATACAGGAAATACAAGACAAACAAGGGAATTGCCTAGATGATCCCAGGCCAACTAAGAAAAGGAGCTGTGAATGTTAGTGGGCAATGTAAAGAAAACAGTTTCTTTCAGATGTGAAGAAAACATTCAAAATCTGCATTATGTCAGTGACTACATACACAAGCCAACTCAAAACAAATCGTCCGACTGTCTATTTATGTGGGTGAATAGTATATTAGTCAAATTATATTAGAAAAAAGTTAAAGAAAGAGAAATGTACTGGCGGACATGAATTTGCCATAGCAATACATGGTAATACATGTTATTAGATACTGTGTGACAAAACATATCCCGAGGAAACACAAAACAGGTGTACTCATCCATGCAGGGATTCTACCACAGTCCAAAATATGCATGCTAGCAATGTCCGACATGGTGAACCAGTCAGTTTTATTTGGGATTAATTACAGGAGTAAGGGCAATGGATTATTTACAGACACAGAAATGACTTAAAAGCAGCCTATCACCACATTCCACCCAGCATGAGTTGACAGCTCACAAAAGCTGGGAACCTGGATATATACTGAGAAGCCTGCAAGCAAGCCAAGGCAAGGGTGAGGGTGCTTTGCATGTAACACTGTTGCTATAAATCTCGTCCAGATAGCTTGGTTTATCTCTGCTTCTTCTAGATATCTGATCTGGTCTTAGTTTTCTTTGCAGCTTGTCTTGCGTGAGTCTTTTTTGCAACTTGGCTTGTTTGAGAGGGACTATCAGTAATCTTCATTATTTACTTTTGGAAAGAACGGGTCTAGTCTAACTCATTAGTTTTAGGGACTTCCTCAGTATATTCTGAATTGTTTATCTTCTGCTTTAAGAAGGTTCCCTGCAGGATGGACTGCTTCAGTTTCAGAGTAAACTGCTACAGAACATTAAAGCAAAACCCAACTTTAGAAATCTTGTGAAGCTGATAGTGGCCTACATTGCTCCAAGGGACTAGCCAATATTCCTGCTATAATTCTGGCATCTGATTTACTTCCACAGTGTGTAATACTGTTTGTTTTGTTGTTGTTGTTGTTGCTGCTGCTCTTGTTTTTGCTTTCTGTTATCCAACTCCTCTTAGGATGTGATTGAACTTCATAAAATATAGTTCAACAGAATATACTGAAGTTAGGTTGTGCACTGCAGCTTTCTGGCTTGTGTATACTGTACTATGGAACACTACAATGTATTACTTTTATATAACTTCCTTTTCTTTCCTGATACTAATACACTCTTCACACTTTCCCACCACTAGGAAGTGCAGTTCTATGTTCAGATTGACTCTTTAAGTTATGCACATGTAAGAAGAACATGCTAATTAACACAAAGTAGTGACTCAAGAGATGAAACTATTCATTAAACTGCTTCGATCAGTGCACGTCATCTCCATGTACTAACATATCACTCCCTACCACATAGACATGAGCCATGATTATATATCAGTCAAAAATGGTTGAAGCGCTTCATTTATTATGTAAGTAATAAATACACGATGAGATTTTTATCATTGTATACATAAATATATCCAATTAAAACAATACAAATTAAAAAAATATTGGAACATGTTAGCAAACTCAGGAAAGTACATACACTGGTTAGTTCAATAAAGAATATGATAAATGATGTCGATTAGCAACTGATGGAGGTACACTGTGTGAGCTCTAGAAAACTATGGAGCTCAAGAACTTCTTTTATCTTAGAGAGTTTGTGCCACCCCACCTGAATTAGACCTGTGCCCCAACCTATCTTTTAATAGCTAAAAGTATCTAATAGTTAATTTTCCAAAGATTGTTATCAATGGGCATGATTGATAGAGACTCAATTGTTGGTAGCACCTGTTTCTTTCCTGGGGAATAGAAGCAGAGATGAAAATTTCTGGTTCCCTCTATCTGGTGACAACTAAAAAGTCACCAATTAAAAAGTAAGTGGTATCCAAATTCCCGAGGAATTTGGTGACTGTTTCGTGAACTAGTAATAGATAGTGTACCTATTGAGTTGATACAAGATATGGTGATTATCTTGGAAGAAGGAACCTCATTGAAGAATTGTCTTCATCAAATTGGCTTTTAGGTAAGTTTGCGAGATGTTTGATTCATGATTATGTGGAAGGGATCAGCTCACTGTAGACAGTGAAGCCCTAGCCACTGATTCTGGGTGCATAAGAAAGCAGACCAAGCAAGAAATAGACAGTAATCCAGCACAAGATCCATGCTTCAGTTCCTGCCTGAATTCCAGCTTCCTGCTGTAATTCCAGCCCTGACTTCTCTCAAGGATGGCCTGGTGTCAATGATGATTACAATGTGGAAGTGCTAATTAAAAGTAAGTTTTCCTATCCAAGTTGCTTTGGTTATGGTGTTTATAACAGCAATAGAAAGCAAACAGAGAGATAGATATACACAATCATATATATATATATATATATATATATATATATATATATATATATACACATATATATATATATCATATGTAATCGGTGTATTCATTTATATATTATAAAGTTTATTTTTCACAAACCATGCAGAAAACCAAGAAAATACACATATTTACTATGTGCATACAAATTTGCTTTTTACATTTTCACATTCTATGTTTATTCTTATGAAAATCATACAAAGGTTTTGCTCTTACTTTTGAGATAAGGAAACTGAATGACTATATTATAGTCAAGTAGATATTTAACCCAGGTGCTGAGCATTTCTTATGAATTGCCACTGCTTTGACATATTCCTACATGTAACAGCATTGGTACTGTTACCGACTTTAGTATGGGCTATTCATACATGTAACAACACTGGTACTGTTACATACTTTATTATGGGAACATGTTTGTCTTTAGGCAGGTTCTTAGCTAATGCTAGCCTCAGTTTTGCAATTCTTCCTTCACCTTCATTGTTTTGGGATTTTATATGTGAACAACCATGACTAGCTATCATCTCAATTTTAACAATGAATTAACTAGTACTGAAATAGTTTAAGGGACTCATTCAGTTTGCAGATGATATATTGCAGATATAACCAGCAAGGCTATTTCTCTCATTTTAACATGAAATTATTTTTAACATGTGACTAACATGCATGGGCATTTTAAATGTCTCGGGCATAATGTCAAGGTGGATGATGGAACGTTGCTTTGATGTTGGTCCCATGCTGCAACTGATTTTCTTGGACACAGTTTCTCATTGGAGAATCTCATGTCCCCTTTCTGAGCATCTTGGGCTCAAGTGAGAAAATTATCTTGAATGACTTCCAACATAATGAAGTGTTATAAAAGTAAAAGACATTATAACATAAACTAGGTCAGAATTACTAAATCCATAAAATTTTATAACACCCACTTTGCTCATTAAGGTAGCAGTATAGTTTCAAATCAATAATTTACTGTGTATTCAGTCTGCGTAGGTAGCTGTGTAAGAGCAGAATGTCAGGGTCTAAAACCTCAGATCTTTGTAGATACCAGTATGTGGTATAACCTCAGGCAGGTCCCTGGTCATTGACATTTGCAAAATTAGAAACGTATAACCGACTTATTTTGTAGAGAGTTGCAAGGGTAAAATGTAATTATAAAGTAACTTATAAGTGGCTTGTGGGTTAATTATGGTAGCAGAGTTCTTGAGATTATATTTCCTACATGAAATTACAGAATTTAAACTTGAAAATTTTGACAACTAAGTATAGCAATTCAGAGAGGTGCTGGGCTGATTTTTAGGTCCACACTTTACTTTTTCATCAAATTTTTGGCCACAAAACTTATATGCTAACAAAGACATTACAATTGTATTTCAGTGGCCTATAGCACAAGATGTTCTAAGAATATTCAAAACTTAATGAAAATGTGCATGGTGGCACATACCTAGAATTCAAAACCACTGTTTGGAATTACAGGCTCTTTGTCAAAAAGGGCCATGTGATAAATAAACAAACCAAATGAATCCCATAAAAATAAAACAAAGACAATGGAAGCATGAAATATAACATTAGGAAGGAAAGGAAAAACTGTGTATTTTGGAACACATTTTAAAAACACAAATGAAAGACTTTTTATGATGTTTAAGCCATTGCTTTTTATTTTTCTTAAAAAATGTTGGAACAAATTGAGTCTACTAAAAAATTAGTATTCCGTTTATGTTAGATTATAATTGTTGTATCTCGTGTATGGTTCAAGAATCTGTATCTGCATCTATAATAAATATCTATTTTCCTATTGCTACTGCTTCAT
Source organism: Uromys caudimaculatus (assembly GCA_028551405.1). NCBI lineage: Eukaryota > Metazoa > Chordata > Mammalia > Rodentia > Muridae > Uromys > Uromys caudimaculatus. The sequence goes on from CM052709.1 coordinate 22,583,475, forward strand.
TGAGAAGCATGACCGTAATGCATGTGCAAGAATGTAAATAGTGACTTCTCGACTTTCTTTTCTCTTTTGCCTGAAACCTTTTAAGTGGTTGTTCTCTTCTATTCTCAATTCAGTGTCACAAATTTCTCCTAATGTAGGAATGAGTTCATAATTTTAAAAAGTCATAACTGCATTGTATTTCTTTGGAAATTGCTTGTGTATTTTCACTCCTCACATTATTTTAGCTTCTGCAGAATTCTCACAAGTGAAACAGGCATCACTGTTTAAGCAAGCTATGTGAGAGGCATCTGAAAACTTAATCTCAAACAATGCACCCATTTGTACAGTGATGCCTAAAAGATGAATGCATTTCTTTTTTTATGTATTGGATCCGACTTTCAGAGTTGTACACATAAGATTCAATGTATTTATAAATTCAGTAAAATCATTGACTCTTTTCTACTCAATTCAAGGATTTTTCCTCTGAGGAGAAAATCCTTAGCTTTCACTAGATTCTGAAAGGTGTTTTTAGTTGAGAGAGAGAGAGAGAGAGAGAGAGAGAGAGAGAGAGAGAGAGAAGGAAGCTTGGAGTACTTGAGATTGAACTTGTCCTACAAAAGAACTGCCATTGAGCTATGTTCGCAGCCCTAAAAATAATTTTAAAAGTAGAAACACTCTTTATAGTCATAGTTAAATGTTTTCCATCAGTGGTTAACTTTAACTTGACACAACCTGGACTTTCATGAAAAAATAATTTCAATGAAAGATTGTCTACAGTGAGGTCTCTCTCTCTCTCTCTCTCTCTCTCTCTCTCTCTCTCTCTTTCTCGTGTGTGTGTGTGTGTGTGTGTGTGTGAGAGAGAGAGAGAGAGAGAGAGAGAGAGAGAGAGAGAGAGAGAGAGAGAGAGAGAGATGTCTCAACCACTTTAATTGGTGCATTAAGATCCAGCCCACTGTGGACAGCATAAATCCCCTAGGAGGAATTCATGATGTTTATGAGTGAACAGAGCTAAGCATAAGCAAGCAAACAAATCTTCACTCACTTTTCTCTCCTTTTAACCACTAATACAATGTAACCAGTTTTGTAAAGTTCTTGCATTTGGTTTCTCACAGTGATAGAATATAATCTGAAACATACCCCCTTTCCTCCTGAGCTTCTTTGTGCTGGGACATTTTATCTTAGCAACCATGAAGTGACAATATCATTTTCATATTTGTAGACATTAGAAGAAGAAATATTGGGATTCTTGATCATGAAGAATATTAATGATTTATTTTCATTAATTGAGAAAGTAACATACCATTAGTCTTTACATTAAAAAAGGAATGAGGTATCTCAGTCACAAAAGAATGGACATGGTATGTACTCACTGATAAGTGGATATTAACCCAAATTTAAAAATACTCAAGTTTCACTTTACAGTAACTGCTGGACTGAGAGTGAGGTCCCAGATAGAGGAATGGGAGAAGGGACTGAAGGAGCTGAGGGAGTTTGCAGTCCCATGGAGGGAGCAACAGTGTCAACTGGCCTGACCCCCCCCCCCCCGGTCCTCATAGAGGCTGGACCACCAACCAAACAATACACATGGAGGGACCCATGGTTCGGACCACATATGTGGCAGAGGAGGGTCTTGTTGACCATCAGGGGGAGGAGAGGCCCCAATAAAGGGGAATGCCAAGGTGGGAAGATGGGAATGGGTGGGTGGGTGGGTAGGAGGTAGAATACCCTCGTAGAGGCAGGGGAGGGGGAGAGGATAGGTGGTTTTCAAAGAGGAGACCTAGAAAGGGGGAAACATTGGAAATATAAATAAAGTATCAAAAAATAAAAATAAAATAAATAAATAAAAAAAGGAACTAATAAACACTGGAAGGAGATGCAAGACTGCAGCCATCATCGTTTGCAAGTCCTTTCCATCAGAAAAAGTAATAGGCATAGATTTTCCATCACAAGGGAGAAAAGCTGCCACCAAAGGCAGGTAGGTTTACAATCAGTATTTGCTCTTGTGGGAACAAAATTCACTCTGCCTCTTGATTTATCATCTCTGACCACAGATCCCTGTCTGAGGACAGTCAGAATGGCATATTCACTCTAGAGCTCCACACATTGATTTTGAATAGAGCTGCCTTACAATCAATGAAACACTAGAATAAACTGGGGTTCTGTAAATCAGTGGTCCTGGCAAGGTAGTTTCTAGCATCTTAATTCTGATGATTTTGAAAGAATGGTGTGATGACAACTTTAGGTACCAGAGGGACACCAAGAAAACAAGACCTTTGAATCAACTCTACAAGGTAAAAATGAGCTCACAGATGCTGAGCCAGCTAAACGCGAGGCCTGCACAGGGCTGCACCAGGTCCTCTGAATATATGTTGTAGCTTTTAGCTTAGTATTTTTATGGGACTCCTGACTGTGAGAAGGAGTGAATCTCTGATTCTTGTGCCTGCTCTGAGATTTCTTTTCCTTCTATTGGGTTGCAGTGTCCAATTTCAGTATGATATGATAGTTTTTGCTCCACCTTATTACATTTTATTTTATCCTTGGTTGTTATCTCCCAGAAGCCTGTTCTTTTCTAATAAAACATTGAAAGGGAGTGAATCCAGAGGGGAGTGCAGAGGAGGTGGGAGAGAAACTGGGAAAAGTAGAGAGAGGGGAAACTATAATCAGGATATATTGTATGAGAAAGGGATCTATTTTCTTTGTTATTATTATTATTATTAATCATTTTATTTGTTTACATTTCAAATGATATCCCCCCTTCCTGATTACCCCTCTACAAACCCCTCCCATCCCATACCTCTCTCTCCCCCCTCTCCTTTCCCTCTATAAACGTACTCCTCTACCTGCTCACCCAGTCCCACCTTACCGCTCTAGCATCCTCCTTTGCTGGGGCATCAAGCCTCCACATGACCAAGGGCTTCCCCTTCCACTGATGTCAAGTAAGTTCATCCTCTGCTACATATGAATGAGAGTCATGGATCCCTCCATGTATACTCTTTGGTTGGTGCTTTAGAATCTGGGAGCTCTGGGTGGTCCGGTTAGTTGATGTTATTCTTCCTACGGGGTTGCAATCCCCTTCGGCTCCTTCAGTCCTTCCCCTAGCTCTTCCATCCGGGTCCCTGGGCTCAGTCTGATGGTTGCTATGAGTATCTGCATCTGTATTGTGATCTATTCTCAATAAAAGGGATAAATAATTTTAGGTGTGAGTATGGTATCACCTAGTACATAATACCTTGTCACCATCAGAGAAATGCCCTCACACAAATATTCATTCTGACTTAGCAACCAATGTGGAACACTGTTTCTTCCATAGCTAGGTCCATAGCTCCAAGATAGATGGGTAGAAATGGAGCTGACCTTTTTCCATATCACCTGTAATGCAATTAGAAATATGTTTGCTTCCTATCTCTATGACCTCCATCCAGTCATGTCCTTCAGAAGAGAGCATAACAGTGGTTCCACTTATGTTGAATCAAGGAATATTACATAATATTGTAGTGATCAGTCCTATTCAAAGAGAGGCTGCTTTAATAAACGGAGGATAAAGAACAATTGGCCAGGGAGAAGTGTCTTGCTGGTTGGTGCACAGTGAGAACAGGGAGAAAGAAGTGTTGACTACAGATGTTCCTCTAAACCACATTTTAATATCACCATGTTCTATGATTGCAGATACCAAATGAATATCATAATGCAGGCTGAGGTGTTACTAGCCATGAAATGAAGTTCACCTGCTAAAGAGCCATGGCCAGTTGACAACATCAGAGCCATTGTGATATAAAGTGAGGCACCTGGTTTAGGCAAAAAAAGAGGAACTCCCAGATTCAGGACTTGAGTTAAATAACTCAGTATTGATGAAAATAAAGCAAATACCCTTAAAGAAAAAGCATCTAAATTTATGTGAAGACATATGAATGGCTTTCCTCCATATGAATGGCTTTTTCCATTTTATTTCATCCCAGTTCAGTCAATTCCAAACTCAGAAGGGCTTTGCATTGCTTATTTCTCGATGCTGGATTTTACTTTTCTCAGGTTCATCTCAGGGAAGAGATTTGCCAAAGATCTCAGAGGCAGAAGAGAACCAAAACTCACTACTCTCAAAAAAAATCGTTCTCCTCAGATGGACTGAGAGACCTGGTGAGTCATAGCTTGTCTCTTTCTGCACTGGAAGCAAGACTGCATTCTACTTGTTGTCCCAGTCCTGAAAGTGGATCTTTTTGATAGATCCACAGAGGTAATTGTTTCCTGTAGATTGTCCCATGGGTACAGTGCTTTTAGTGGGGCATAGTTAGTACTTCTTTATCTGAAACTCCAACTTTACCTCATAGATCTCTGCTTTCCCGACACCCACCACTGTCCAGTAAGTAACCTTTTAATAGGTACCTTATTCATTGCTTTGATTATGACTGTGCTTCCTTGGTTCTGTCTTAATTGTGAAATATTTTTTTCCTAACATCCTTGATAAAATGGACATAGCTTGAGGATAAACCAATGAATGAGTCAGGGAAGTTCTGGACTCAAGAAAGAACAGAATTTATCATCTAATATTGACATAGCAAATGAGTTGGATTGAGTGTGATTTTTTTTTCTACTCCAGATACAATAAAAAGGAAGCTTCTGGATCCTCTTCCAGAGTGAGCAAGAGATTCTGTTCTTTGGAACACACAAATGGGAGTCGCAGCAGGCAGAGTCCTACCTGCTGCTTCCCACTTAACTTCTAGAAACCATGAACTCATTTCACACAATTGTAATGATTAGACACCCATTTCACTATAATGTAAGAGTGAGATAAATAGAAAAATTAGAATGGAAAGTTAAGCCCTTTCTCCTTATAACAATAGTTATCTATTCTAAGTGCTTCAGCTATTGATAAACACATGTCAGCATTTACCTATTTATTCCGTTGGAGAAAACTGGGTAACTCTTAAGTGTTTTGCCCTCCAGGCTTACATTAAAAGTTAATTACCACCACATGGGACAAGCCTCAGGAGGCTCTGACAGTCTTCAATTGGTATCTGCAACTCATGCATCTCACATTAGTCCCTGAGTTGTTCACCTCATCGTAAACAATAGAATGGTTTTTCTGTGGGCAGATGCTCATACATTAAAAGACCCACTTCACTATTAGTGAATATTATGTTGAAGAAGGGAAACGACTGCAAGAATGACTTTAGAGCTTTGGGTTATACTGTTAAGGACAAAGAACCATGGGATGTGTGATCTCATATTGCTTGACTGCAATGTGACACTCAAGACAACATATGTAACTCCCATGGCTCTGTTATCAGTCACATTTTATTTCAGTTTAAAGTTTAATTAGTGCATGCTTTTTAATTAATATGTTCATCCAATGATTGTTGTTATTTGTAGCACATATATGTATTATATATTATACACACACACACACACACACACACACGTGTGAGTGTGTGTGTGTGTGTGTGTGTGTGTGTGTGTGTATGTATGTATGTATGTGATGTATAGTTAGGTTTTTCTATTGATAACTGCTATGTAATTTCAGGCCAGCCACCACACCTGCTTATTCACTAAACTCATCATTAAATACATAAAGACCCTTCAAATATGGTTCCAGGGAAGAGAGAGATGCTGCTAGCAGCTAGAAAGAGGAAAGGGTTAAAATGAAGTAATTGGTAGTGAGAGTTTAAGTAATTATAATAGAAGAGTAAAAAAAGAGAAAAAGACCAATGGTGTCCTGGAGAATAAAACAAGTTATGAAAAAACAAAGAAGGTAAGAAAGTAAAATTTCACATGACTGATTGAATCAGACCAGCAAAACATCTGAAAATCTACTACTTGCATCAATGTCAAAAATTCCAAAGTGAGCAGGTGATCTGAGCATGCAGCTGACATCCATTTTCACACTCGCTTGGTCTATAAAATACTTCCTTAGCTTTCTTGAACAAAGACACCACAGTGGGCTACACAAGGTGTAGAAAAGGCAGAGAAAACCATTCCGTCTCCTCTGCATGCATTAGTCATTCTCTGCCTTTGAGCCTGTGTCTTAATTGCCTTGCCTGTCTTATTAGATTGAAAACCCACTGAGTTGGGACCATCACTACTAAGGTGTGCAGCACCGAGCCTGGCAGGTGATCAGCACTCAATAAATGTCTATTGTGACTATAAACCAATGTATAAATCTCAGAGATAGGCATAATAATGGACCTGACAGATTAATGCCTCAGGCTATTTTTGTACAGCAGCATGGGCCAGCCAAATCAAAATCAGACACCTCAGATTCAATTCTTCTCAGCTTTGCATGTGATTCTCAGTCTCTCGCAGTTTTTTCCTGTGACAGACAGGAAGAAATGATAGTCAAACTTTTCAACATAATTGAATTAAAAACTATTCTGTTAGCCCCTTCCTTCTTTGGGGTCCTCTCTCTAATGGCTATTGACCCATTATGTAGATGCCATTGCTCTTTCATTATTGATGGAGTGGTTTCAGATTCTGCTGCAGATGTTTTACATGGTCTATATTCTCAGCACTTCATTTTGCAGTAGATTTTTTCCTCAGAGCCAGAAGCCAAATGACAAGAACAAGTGGTATATTGGCACATGCCCATTTCCCTACCACCTGAGGGTGTGAGACAGGTGAAAATTAAATTTAAGAGATCCCATCTCAAAAAAAAAGAGGACTTGGTGAATTTAAACCAGTGGTGGGTATTTGCTTAGTATGCGCATGGCCTTAGGTTCAACCTCCAGGTGAAACAAAAACACAACAACCATAAATATCTAGTTCATGCTTGTTTATATCCTCTGATGTAGCTGAGAAAGAATCGCTGCTATTTTTCCTTGGACAATGTCAGGTCCAGAACAAAAGCCTGGGAACAAATGGCAAACTGTTCACTTTTGGCACAGCAAAGAGCATGTTTGTCTCAAGGATCTCTCAGCATCACACGTAACTATTACAGGGTCCATGGTGGCATTCTGGCTTTCAGCTCTTCTTACCCACATCCTCCTCTAAACTTCTCCAGCTTATGGGCTTCCCTTCCACTAGCTTCTATTTCTTATATTTCCTATATAACCCGCCACCATTTTGGCCATCTCTCTCTCTCTCTCTGTCTCTCTTTGTCTCTCTCTCTCTCCCTCTTTCTTTCTCTCTCTCTCTCTCTCTCTCTCTCTCTCTCTCTCTCCTTTACTACATCTCTTTTCTCTTCCTCTCTTGCTCCTCTCCTCTCTTTTCCTTTTGTGGATCAGTTCAATCTGCTGGATATATGTCTACTACTTTCTCTGCCTACTCTGGACTCTTACAGATGCCTCTGGCTACTTTCCCTCATATCTACAAGAAATACTTTCTCCTCAGTCATACCTTGGAGTGGTCATGTCCTCATGTTATACATCTGGTACCTAACTCCCCACTTTTTTCATTTAATGCTAACACATATAAAACTTTTACCTCCTTTTATAAACTTAAAAAAAAATCATGTAATCTTCAGGGACTTGAGACTTTGATTTACCTCTTACAAGAACCATGAGTAGGCCCTCTCTCCCTGCCCTGGGCTCCTCCCCTTTCCCCAACAACAAGGAAAATGGGCTGAGGAGTTTCAAATGTACCCACAAGATAAAGATGCTTCCCCTAAACTCCTTAACTATCTTCTGTCTCTCCTCCTTATCTGTACAGACAGATTTCCAGTCAACGTAAGAATGCAAACTCATCCAAATTAGAACCAATGAGCAGTGAACTTGCTGAAAGCAGATGTAAACTAGATACATCTGAGGAAATTCCAACCAGCCTAAGCCTACTTGTAGTGGTGTGAACCAGCACTTCCAGACTGCTCCAAAACTGCCTTCCCTTCACCAGCCCCAGGTGATCCTACATATCCTGAGCCTGCACTTCTCTTTCCCTTCCTGGCCTTGAGCAGCATTCCAGCCATTCTAGACCCTGACAAAGATGCTCGACCAGGTACTGCCCCGAACCTGCAAGACACAGGGACCAAGGTAGGCGGGCCTAGAAACCCCCCTGAATCCCAAAAGCAGGCGGCTGTGGCAGGAAACTTCTGCCTGGGACACTAGGATTCCATAGACAAGCAGCTCCGGGAGAAAATCCTCTCTCCCAGCAACGCAGAAAAGCCCATAGCAGGGGCAACGGGCCCCCAGAGCTCACTGACTCTGCCCGCTTTCCGCAGGCCACAGAGACTGATGGCCAGCAGCTTCCGGCGACGGCCTGAAACCTCAGCTTGGGCCACAGGGCCCCATAGCTAATCAGTGCCGGGACAAAGATCCCTCTCAGGAGATCGCAAGACCCAGGAGAGGGCCAAAGACACGCCCCACAGCTCAACAGGTACTGCCCCGAACCCGCGAGACACAGGGACCGAGGTAGGCGGGCCTAGAAACCCCCCTGGATCCCAAAAGCGGGCGGCTGTGGCAGGAAACTTCTGCCTGGGACACTAGAATTCCATAGA
>CM052709.1:22592369-22630356 GCA_028551405.1 Uromys caudimaculatus
CAACAAAGAAAGAAAACTTCAGACCAATTTCCCTTATGAATATCAATGCAAAAATACTCAATAAAATTCTCGCAAACCGAATCCAAGAACATATCAAACCGATCATTCATCATGATCAAGTAGGCTTCATCCAAGGGATGCAGGGATGGTTCAATACCCAGAAATCCATCAATGTAATCCACTACATAAACAAACTTAAAGAAGAAAAACACGTGGTCATTTCATTAGATGCTGAAAAAGCATTTGACAAAATTCAGCATCCCTTCATGATAAAAGTCTTGGAAAGATCAGGAATTCAAGGCCCATACCTAAACATAGTAAAAGCAATATACAGCAAACCAGTAGCCAACATCAAACTAAATGGAGAAAAACTTGAAGCAATCCCACTAAAATCAGGGACTAGGCAAGGCTGCCCTCTCTCTCCCTATCTATTAAATATAGTAATTGAAGTTCTAGCTAGAGCAATTAGACAACAAAAGCAGATTAAAGGGATACAAATTGGAAAGGAAAAAATCAAACTATCACTCTTTGCAGATGATATGATCTTATACTTAAGTGACCCTAAAACCTCCACCAGAGAACTGCTACAGCTGATAAACAACTTCAGCAAAGTGGCCAGATATAAAATTAACTCAAACAAATGAATCTGTAGCCTTCCTATACTTGAAGGATAAACAGGCTGAGAAAGAAATTAGGGAAATAACACCCTTCACAATTGTCACAAACAATATAAAGTATCTTGGTGTGACTCTAACCAAACAAGTGAAAGATCTGTATGACAAGAACTTCATGTCTCTGAAGAAAGAAATCGAAGAAGACCTCAGAAGACGGAAAGTTCTCCCGTGCTCATGAATTGGCAGGATTAATATAGTAAAAATGGCCATCCTGCCAAAAGCAATCTACAGATTCAATGCAATCCCCATCAAAATTCCAACTCAATTCTTCATAGACTTAGAAAGAGCAATTCTTAAATTCATTTGGAACAACAAAAAACCCAGGATAGCAAAAGCTATTCTCAACAACAAAAGAACTTCTGGGGGAATCAGCATTCCTGACCTCAAGCTGTACTACAGAGCAGTAGTGATAAAAACTGCATGGTATTGGTACAGTGACAGACAGGTAGATCAATGGAATAGAATTGAAGACCCAGAAATGAGCCCACAAACCTACGGTCAGTTGATTATTGACAAAGGAGCCAAAAGCATCCAGTGGAAAAAAGACAGCATTTTCAACAAATGGTGCTGGTTCAACTGGCAGTCTACATGCAGAATGCAAATTGATCCATTCCTATCTCCCTGTACAAAGCTCAAGTCCAAGTGGATCAAGGACCTCCACATAAAACCAGATACACTGAATCTAATAGAAGAGAAAGTGGGGAAAAACCTCAAACACATGGGTACAGGGGAAAAGTTCCTGAATAGAACACTAATGGCTTATGTTCTAAGATCAAGAATGGACAAATCGGACCTCATGAAATTGCAAAGCTTCTGTAAGGCAAAGGACACTGTCAATAGGACAAAATGGCAACCAAGAGATTGGGTAAAAATCTTAACCAATCCTATGTCCAATAGAGGGCTAATATCCAATATGGACAGAGAACTCAAGAAGTTAGACTCCAGAAAACCAAATAACCCCATCAAAAATTGGGGAACAGAGCTAAACAGAGAATTCTCAACTGAGGAAATTCACAGGGCTGAGAAGCACCTTAAGAAATGTTCAACATCTTTAGTCACCAGGGAAATGCAAATCAAAACAATCCTGAGATTCCACCTCACACCAGTCAGAATGGCTAAGATCAAAAACTCAGGTGACAGCAGATGCTGGTGAGGATGTGGAGAAAGTGGAACACTCCTCCATTGTTGGTGGGATTGCAAGCTGGTACAACCACTCTGGAAATCAGTTTGGCAGACCCTCAGAAAAATGGACATAATACTACCTGAGGACCCAGCTATACCTCTCCTGGGCATATACCCAGAAGATGCTCCAACATGTAATTAAGACACATGCTCCACTATGTTCATAGCAGCCATATTTATAATAGCCAGAAGCTGGAAACAACCCAGATGTCCCTCAACAGAGGAATGGATACAGAAAATGTGGTACATTTACACAATGGAGTACTACTCAGCTATTAATGAAATTTTTAGGCAAATGGATGGAACTTGAAAATATCATTCTGAGTGAGATGACTCAGTCACAAAAGAACGAACATGGTATGTACTCACTGATAAGTGGATATTAGCCAAAGTGTTTGGAATACCTAAGTTTCACTTTATAGTAACTGCTGGACTGAGAGTGAAATTCCAGATGGAGGAGTTGGAGAAGGGACTGAAGGAGTTAAGGGAATCTACCGCCTCATGGAGGGAGCAACAGTGTCAACTGGCCTGACCTCCCTAGTCGTCCTGGGGGCTGGACCACCAACCAAAGAATATACATGGAGGGACTCATGGTTCGGACCACATATTTTACAGAGGAGGGCCTTGCTGGACATCAGGGGGAGGAGAGGCCCCAGTAAAGGGGAATGTCAAGGTGAGAATATGGGAGTGGGCGGGCGGGCGGGTGGGTGGGAGGTGGAATTCCTTTATAGAGGTGGGGAAGGGGGAGGGGATAGGTGGTTTCCAAATAGGAGACCTACAAAGTGGAAAACATTGGAAATGTAAATAAAGTACCAAAAAAAAAAAAAAAAAAAAAAGAACATGGGACCTGGCATTTAGTAAACATTCAACAACTGAAAACATTTACTCCCTTTCATCCCCTTTGCTCTGCCAATGTTGTTGCCTAATAGACATGGAACAGCTAATACAAATTCAGGATGGTGGTAGGGAAATAATTCAGTTGGTACAGTGCTTTTCTATTAATCATGAAGCCCTGAATTTGATTCCCAGCATCACATAAACCCAGCAAGATGGTGTGTGCCTTGATTTTCAGTAATTAGAAGATAAAGCAAAGATACAAGAAATTCAAATGTTAAGACTAATAACACTGATAGCTCATCTCTGTGCCATAATATACATAAGAAGCAAAGCCCTTAGGTTTTAAGAGGCAAAATCAAGGTATCTGTTCCCCTGAAGAAGACTCAGGTCCCTTGAAACCATATAAATGTATCCTGTTCTGAATTGAAATGGTGCCTGTTGGTTCTCACTTGTTCTTTGGTTGTCCCACATATGCTGATAGTTCATGCTTGCCTAGGAGAAGATATTTTTTTTTTTTTGAAATCTATGTGATATTCTACCACATCTTTACCCATGATCTGCATTTATTTTCACATTTTTGTTATTTCTTATTTTAATGCTTTAGAACTTCTCCGTCACCATTAGACTTCATTGCAAGAGATGTGAGTTTTTTTCTCCTGATGGCAGAGACAGCTTAACATTGTCACCAAAGATATTTTCCCACCAAGACAATTTGATCCTTCCCAATATATTTTATTTCACTTCTTAACACCTTGAGACTTTTACCTCTTTAAGTGGGGTTTGTAGACATTTGCCAAGTAATAATACATCTGCCAAAATACTGTCATGTGTTAAGAATCAAGGAGGTGATACCCAAACATTTAACTGTGATGGTTAATAGCGCCAAAATGAATGGATTTAGAGTCACCTAAAAGACACACCATGTCTAGGAAGGCATTTCCAGAGAAGCCTATCTGAAGAAGCAAAATCTATCCTAAGTGTTGGCATTACTGTCTTATGAGCTGTAGTCTGAAGACAAAAGAAATAGAAAGGGAGTAAGCTGGGCACCAGAATTCATCTCTTCTTGCTTCCTGACTGTGGAGACAACCTTTGGTCTCATGCTCCATTAGCCATGGCTTCCCCACCTTGAATAAAAAGTATAACCTCAGATTGTAAGGGCAAAATAACTTTTTTCTTTTTAAAAAATTTTGACAGGCATTTCATCAAATAATGAGAAAATAAATTTACATAATAGTTATGATATACAATCACAAGAATGTGAGACTTTCCTCTGGTCAACCATGTGTCAGTTCTGGAGGTTATAAGGTAACAATGCAAAGAAGAACATGCTAGGCACCATCATGTTTATCTGGGATGACAAAGCAGCTGGTTCCAGTAGAGCATGCCTGGGCTTTCGTTGGATATAAATCTAAAAACCTGAGCAAAGATGAGGTGATCTGGATTTGATTCTTTTTTATTTAAGTTCATACTCAAATCTCAGACACCACCTTCATGACAATGACCAAAAGATTAACCACTGAAGAAACAAACACTGTTCAGGATATCCTATGATAAAAGATAGCTTTCTGAACCTATGCCAGCATGTCTTTTGTCGTGTATTGCTTTGTTTCACACCAGTTTTCCTAAGAATAAACATCCTAAGAGAGGAGCCGGGAGGAGTGTGATTTTTCTGACTCTCTCAATTTGGATGCAATCTTTGAGATTAATATCACTTGACTTTCACAATTATATCTTTAACATAGATATGATAGCATTTCTACTGAATAGTTGAGCACAAAACTTTATCACAAGAAACAGAAATGAATAAGATGCAAGCACCAGCAAAATAGCACAGTCAAGCTCTAGTCTCTCAAGCTCCCGAAAAAGACAAAATATCCTGTCAGCCTTTGGGTATCACAGAGACAGACAAGAGTATTCTCAGAGTGTAGAGAAAAAGCTTCTGAAAAAGTTGTCTTTTTTCAAATAGGTCACCCCCTAGGAGTTGAAGAATAAAATAGACTGGGTTTCTATCCCTCCATACTAGAAAAATAGCCAAAATCTTATGATAGGAACAAATGTATGCTTAGGCTATTAAAAATGAGTTAGCTATACCCTCAAACCCTATTGAAACTTGATGGGATCTGGAAATTTTCATTTCAGATAGAAATCACTCTGCCTGAGTGATTTTTTAAAAAATGTTGTGCATTTTATTTTTTTCCTCTTAAATACTTTCCAATAGAAAAGCTAAGTGCTAGCTACACATTTGCAGGGCACAATTCATGTAATGTCAAGACATGAAATAAAACTTGAGGATATCTGACACCATCCCCATCTCTAAAATCTGACAGCACTGTTCTGTACCTCATCCCCACTCAAGTTTTTGTAAGGATACCTTTTGTGTGGTATATGCTCTCAAATGGTAACAAAAACATGACAGGTTTTGGCTTTGTACTGACTTCCTATTACCTAACCTTAGTAAAGACTTTGTTTTCATAAACCTAGGAATGATATAGAATGATTTTGAAGTTCTGTGTATATATGTTTGTCAATTTATGTATTTACTTAGGAGAAAAAAGAGTGAAATAACCTCTTGAGCATAAGATACTTAGTGCTTCAGGGCACAATCTGTTGCAGAATAGTTAAAACTGTTGCAAAACCATCTTTTGTTCATAATATATGATTGGATAGCTATTCTCTGGCTTATTCTCCATCTGTGAGATTGGTGATTTATTGGTTATACTAATAATCTTCCTTGAAAGCCATAGAGTAGCTAAGTCAATCACTTTTGAAGAAAAATCAGTATCATTTTCTATTTTTTGGTGTTTTTTTTTTTTAATGAAATGATTGTGGCTGATTAAGAATACATCTGATTAGAAGTGAATGTAGATACTTATTTAGTTAACTAAAGGGGAAACATTTATGTGGGATTCTCTTATTTTAAATAAGTGGTATTCTTTTTTCTACTTTCAATTCTCAAGATGATAATACTCAAGAGATGATATCATCATTACTACATAGTTTTATCAAATAATTAGTAAGTGCAGAGATTTAATCCTAAAAAGAGGCTTGGAAAGCAGGGACCGTAAACACACAGATACCTAACTATATCTCCAAGGAGAAACAACTTAGAAAGGGTTCCACTTTCTTTTACCAACTTTTTGACAGAATGCTACTTGTAGTAAAACTAGGAGCGATTGACATTGATTGGGACACTGTTACCACCAGGCTGGACCACTGCTTTGAAATTCAGATGTTCTGATGATCAGTAGTGAAGTTAGGGTGTCCCCAGGCATCTGTGCTCAAAGTACTCAAGATTCCCACTCATTCAGCTGTCACCCAGACCGATCCCAAGGTGAGAATTGGGCATGAGAATAGGTAATTAGGAAATTTTATTTTTGTATTAGACCCCCAAAAAATTCACCCTCATTTTTATTTTTCTTTGTGTTCTATTCCTTTATCATATCAGATGCTGTCTTCACCTCTAGATGCACAATAAGGTAAAGAGGAATGATAACAGATCTCAGAGGTAATTGGTCTTCATTAGATGAAAACTGTCTGTCAAACAAATATTGTTCTAAATTGAGGACATTGGTTCTCCCATGGGAAGAATGTTGGTGTGTATGAGAAGACTCTAAAAAGATAAGAGAGTGTCTTATGCTGCCTCAGTCTGAAGGGGGAGCCCATCACTACCATTGAAATATGAGGTTAGACTGATCTGAATTTAAATTCAGCCTTATAACCCCCTTGCTTTGGAAATATGAGTCAATTTCTTAAAATTTCTAATCTTCTAATTTCATTATCAAGGAGATTCCTTTAGTTTACATATTCTCTGGTCCCTGGCGTAAATAATAAGACATGCCATGAGTAAATCAGATTTTCACCTCAGTGTTTGGTGCTTTCTTAAAGCTTGTTGTTTCTAGTCATCAAAGATTGGCAACAGAATTCCTATGTGTGAAGTCCATAATTAAATAACCCACTTACCAAAGCTTCAAGCTACTCTGATTTATTTGAGTTCTTACCAGGAAAAAGAAGTATTCCTTAAAACAAAATGCTGTGGTTTATTTTATGCGTGGATATCAGACAATGGATACAAAAGGAAATGTTACAAATAATATAGACTACAATGATTATGAAAAATCAAATATATGTATATAAGTTAAATGTGTACTGATAGATATCAGGTGTAAATATATCATTATTTTATTTTTATTAAATAACATCTCATAGCAATGTTTTCCAGGGAAAAATTAAAGAAAACTTCCAAAACCATTATGCTCGGCAGATGATAGCATAGTGTGTTTGTCTTTCAAGCAGGAATACCCAAATCTCATCATACAATGTATGTTAAGAAAACTCTAGACAAGATGGTGCACCTTTACAATCCCAAAGCTGAGGAAGAAGACATAGTACAGCCCCTGAAACTCACTGGCCAGCCAGCCTAACATAGTTGGCAAGTTCCCGATCAATAATAAACCTTGTGAAGTGTGCTGGTGTGATGACACACAAAGCAGTTCCCCAGCCTCCACATGCACACACATGTACACTCACATACAAAATATTGAACCTAATTATTTATATGAAATATATATTACTAAACATTCTGTATATTGGTATACAAGAATGGGGCAGTGGAAAATTCTACAAACTGTAGACATTGCAGTAATCAGGAATCATTCTTTCTAATTTTCTAGCTAAGTGAAACTGCCAGATTTCTTATAGGTTAAGTTTTTTCTGTTATTTTTATAATATTAATAATTGATAAAAAACATTATACATTATACAAAGGCATGGTCAATATAGTGTGAAAGCTGATGACTGGATATTTACTATTTGCAAGGTACAGTTTCTTCAGGAATCCCATTCCCTGCAGCATTTCATTCATCTAAAACATCTGATCTATTTTACCTTTCCTATCAAGAAATAGGAGAAAAAACCAGGACCTTAAACATGTTTTATTATTCTGTTGTTCAGAGTATACCCAACAAGCCAACACACTCACCAGTACCTTGGGGAATTGAAAAGCATCGTTGGCTTGCCTTATTGTTTCCTTTATTTTGTTTTTGTCTTGGTTATCCTTTCAAGAATAAGGAGTTAAATTTCTACAGCCTGCTTGAGGCCTTTGTACCTCTCAAGAAATAATGGAGGTAAATTAATAATGACAATGATGAGAGCATTTCATATTTTCAGCTTTTTATACCTCACCAGCTCTGTCTTTCCCTCCTTAAGTGTGTTCTCTATTATATTATCCATTATTCTCTTCCTGGTAACTCCTGCTTTGTTAAAATACAGCAGAATTCTTCCTTTGGGTTACCATAGCAAATTGCATGAGAATTTACACTATAAATTATTCATTGCACCCAATTTAGTATAATTATTAATTCCAGCATACATTGGTGCCTGATTGCATCTCAGAGCTCATGGGTGGATCTTGACCATCTTCTGCTGAAAATAATGATCTGACAGGGCTAATCAGGATCTAACAAGGCCTCCTAAAAGGTGGAAACATTTAATTAATATTGGTTTAATGCAACACTGATGGATCCAGTTGTTAGAATCTCTCAGAGATTCTTTATAAGGAAGCCTAAAATGTAACTGGTAATAAATTTAAGAGCTAGCGCTGATATACACGCAACCAACATGTTCTAATTCAAGAGCAAATTGGGATGTACTCTTCCCTAGATATGCTTCTGCAACACAAATCTGCTCTACTTTCACAGGGCAGCTTTGCTCCCAATATTAGTTTTGGAATTTCAGGCTTTCATGCCTTCTGCTCCCAGCAAGCCCTTCCTTGCATTAAAGATGTATGTACCCTGTATTGTATATGAATGTTCCAAGCTGCACTGCCTCCCACGTGGATCTCATTTTAACTCAAACTAAGTTGAGCTGGGCAAAGTTTGCAGTTGTGTTTCCCCCTGGGATTTTACACTGTGTAGACTATGGTTATTGGTGCAGTGCAGATGTCTTTTGAGTAAAAATCTGCTGGGCAGTGGTGGTACACGTCTTTAATCCCAGCACTTGGGAGGCAGAGGCAGGCGGATTTCTGAGTTTGAGGCCAGCCTGTTCTACAGAGTGAGTTCCAGGACAGCCCGGGCTACACAGAGAAACCCTGTTTCAAAAAAAAGAGAGAGAGAGAGAGAGAGAGAGAAAGAAAGAAAGAAAGAAAGAAAGAAAGAAAGAAAGAAAGAAAGAAAGAAAGAAAGAAAGAAAGAAAGTTAAAGTGTATATGACCTAATTTGGATTTGAATTTGAGGGTCCTTTGAAGCATAGAATATCAGTAGATATCAGATGCAATGTCAAGGTTATTATGCTGTTATTTTATGCATAGTAGTCTGAACATTTCTTGTGTGTGTGTGTGTGTGTGTGTGTGTGTGTGTGTGTGTGTGTGTGTGTGTGTTGAATATTTTTTGCATCAAGAATGTCAGACACTATTATTTTTAAATTCATACAATAAAATCAATTCTTAATTGTTGAATACTCAGAGCTAAAACAAATTAAAATAATAACATCTCATTTACTGAAGGTAAACAATATGGTAGGCAATTTTTAAAATATTTGCCTTCATAGTCACAATGGGGTTATATATACAAATCAAGAGCCTAGTTTTCATTTTTATAATAGAAAAATTGAGTTCAGTGGTTCATGTCTAGTTAATGATTTAGATGGAATATATTCACATCTTCCTAGTCTTAAGTATATTTTATGGAAAATAATTTCTAAATTATAGGCACATGACACTGATTACTTGAACACCCAAACTAGTTAGACACTTCATCTTTCCCAGCTTAAAACACAAGTGAATTTTAAGGCAATATCTTTGTAACACACAGAAGGCAACATTACTGAATACTTGCTATGAATTCAGCATGTAATTATATCTATATATCTCTATCTATAGTTATATATCTTCATGTACTGAAATGAATCATGATATAATACCATGCTTGGCATATATCAATTTGTTATTACCCCACTCGCCACCTTTAGTGTCCTGTGTGATTCCCAAAGCAAACATTCAGAAATTACTTTCAGATGTATTTTTTGGGGGGTGTGTGAATTCTCTTTAAGGCACTTGCCCAGAGCTTGTTGGGATTTCCCAGGGCTTTCAGATTACTTTCCATTGTCTACCTTGAAGGCCTATGGACCGTGAGAACCTTAGTAGCATTTTGATGAGTCAAGTCATTAAACTACTGATGGACAGCCACATGCTATCATATTTGCCCTGCAGTTCAGTGAGCAAAGGTTGAAGGTGTTCTGCACCACCTGAGGATTCATTAGTGTCTTCAAGTCTAACCACATATGTAACAGTCTATTCTGCAGTTCTTCAATACCACAAACTTACTCGCATGCAAAAGAAGGGGTATGGCAGTGTTTATATATAACCCTTCTACTTCCTTCTGGGACCTCATTACACTTAGTGTCATAGCACACAATTTCAGACATCTTTTCTGGAAAAACTACTTCTTAAATTGGTACAATCTTCTTCTTCTTTTCCCCTTATTTTCTCAAGTCTATTGGGTTGCTATAAAGTTGAGAGGGAAACTCCCTGGAGGAAGAATGTGAAAACTACTACAAGAACAAAGACTGGAAGAACTAGGCTGAATAGCAAAAGAAGTACCATAGAAGCAGAGAGAAAAAACTGCAAAAAAGAAAGCTGGCCCCAATGACCTCTCTATGCACATATATTACAACAGCATTTTCACAGGAGCATCCACTAAGCCACTTGATTATTTATTAATTGACCAATCAGTAACATTGATGCCTCTGGAAATTGATAATCAAAAAATGCAAAGCAATGAACATCTACTAATTTATTTAATTTTTATTTGTTGGTTGCCAAATGAAAGTTTTAGGAAGTACCCAGTTGATAAATACACCTCTAGATGGATCAGAAAAAATATTTTTATATATAAATACAGACACATTTCAATCATTTGTCATGAAAGTATTGAATTTTAGAAACAGGAGAATATCCTTCAGGCATATCATGAACTCTCAGAGTTCTTAGCTGGGTGAGATTGATGGTTACTTTTCTAGCTCTAGGACTGTGAATGCTAGCCAGTATGGATGAAGCTTCTATCTGATCATCAACTTTATTTCTGCATGCTGGAAGTCATAGTATGTGGTGTCTTCATCCGTGGGCATCTTACCACTAGGTTGTGGAGGGTAATTAATAGGGTTGGCAATATCCTGTAGTGGTTGGAGCTGGATATGACAGGCTTTTGTCCAATACCTGATTCTAGATATTGGAGTTTTTGCTTGTTTACATATGATGTTTCATTGGGGCATTATCTTCCCTGTTATATGATGACTCCATTTAAATGCCTTCCAAATTTGTCTATGTTTTAGGAAGCTTTGATAGGGGTAGGTTTTCATATGACTTTTCAGAAAAGCCTTTAGTGTTGGTTATCCTATGCCATGTTCCCTTCTCCAGTCTGCTCTCCCCCACCCTTTCCCCATTTAACCATCCCACTCTGATTTTCTCTTTATCCTTCTATAACTTTGTAGTTCCCCTTCCATAGAAGGTCCCTCTTTCACCTGCTTTCTTGAGATCTACCTGAGCTTTGTGGATACTCTGAATGAAACAAACATAAGCATAAAAGCTAACTGCCACATAGGAGAGAAAGCATGAAATGTTTCTCTGTCTGAGTCTATGTTATCTTACTTGGGACAGTTGTTTCTAGCTCAATTCATTTGTCTTCAAATTTCACGAATTCATTTTCATTAACAGTTGAATGATATTTCATTGAGGAAGTGTGAATAGAGCAGCAATGAACATGGATGAACAAGTATCTCTGTAGTAGGATATTGAGTATTTTGGGTATATTTTCATGAATGATGGAATTTTCTTGTAAACCTAGTTTTAGCCTTTTGCAGAAACTCCACACTGATTTCCATATTTGCTATAGAAATTTGCATGGCCACAGTAATGAGTAAGTGTTCCCTTTTTACCACTCATCCTGTCATTTGCTATATTAATATCAGATCATTCTGACAGCCATAACATGGAACTCAAATTGACTTTACCTGCACATATGTAACAGATGTACAGGGGCTATCCCAAAAGCTGTTGCCTGTACATGGGATAAGTTCTTCTAACTGGGCTGTCTTTCTGGCTTCAGTGGGAGATGTGCCTAGCCTCACAGAGACTTAATGTGCCAGGGTTGGAAGATACCCAGTGGGCCCCACCTGCTCCGATGAGAACGGAAGGTGGGATGGGTGGAAGGATTGTGGGAGAGGGTGACTGGGAAAGGAACAGTGAACAGAATGTAAAGTGAATAAATAAAAAACAAAAGTAATAATACAAATTAGAATGTAAAACATAATAAAGGCTTTAAATTAAAAAAATATGACAATACATGTTTTTGTTTGTTTATTTGTTTGTTTTGTATACCTTAAATGTGCCTTTTATTTTGGAAGGTGACTTTGGAGACACAAAAAATGGACATCATTTTGCCCTTCCAGTAGGTACTTCCTCCTTTTCTATCACATGTGATCACCACAAAGAGGAATTTGTCTTCAGGAAAAGGGAATAATGATTTTCAAAATTAGTGCTTTCTAGTAAATTTCATATTCATAGTTTAAGGTAGCCCTTTGCCTTCGTGCTCATGTGTAAGAATTAGAACACTATGTCATGACTGAAAACAGAACTACTCTTTAACTTGTGACATTCAGTATAGGATTTGCAAGTGAGATCTCAGTTTGTATCTTAAGAGCTATATGGCTTATTGACAAAAGATGTTCATGGATGGTACATGAAGCAGAAAGTAGGAGAAAAGACACGGTGGAAGTGGATGATGCACATAAGCAAGTGAAGAAAAATTTAGTAAGAGATATAGGATGGTCACTCTGGAAATCAGTTTGGCGGACCCTCAGAAAAATGGACATAATACTACCTGAGGACACAGCTATACCACTCCTGGGCATATACCCAGAAGATGCTCCAGCATGTAATAAAGACACATGCTCCACTATGTTCATAGCAGTCATATTTATAATAGCCAGAAGCTGGAAACAATCCAGATGTCCCTCATCAGAGGAATGGATACAGAAAATGTGGTACATTTACACAATGGAGTACTACTCAGCTGTTAGAAGCAATGACTTCATGAAATTCACAGGCAAATGGATGGAACTTGAAAATATCATCCTGAGTGAGGTAGCTCAGTCACAAAAGAACGAACATGGTATGTACTCACTGACAAGTGGATATTAGCCCAAAAGTTCGGAATACCCAAGGTTCACTTTACAGTAACTGCTGGACTGAGAGTGAGGTCCCAGATGGAGGAGTTGGAGAAAGGACTGAAGGAGTTGAGGGAGTTTGCAACCCCATGGAGGGAGCAACAGTGTCAACTGGCCTGACAACTACCCCCCCCCCCCGGTCCTCCTGGAGGCTGGACCACCAACCAAAGAATGCACATCGAGGGACCCATGGTTCAGACCACATATGTGGCAGAGGAGGGCCTTGTTGGCCATCAGGGGGAGGAGAGGTCCTTGGACCTGAGGGTGTTAGAAGTTCCAGTAAAGGGGAATGTCAAGGTGGGAAGACGGGAGTGGGTGGACAGGTAGGTGGGTGGGGGAATACTCTCATAGAAGCAGGGCACTGGGGAAAGGATAGGGGGTTTCCAAAGTGGAGACCTGGAAAGGGAGAAACATAGGAAATGTAAACAATGTATCACAAAAATTAAAATAAAAAAATTTTTAAAAATCTACTTTCAATAAAAGTGTATTTTATGAAAAAATAAAGGAAACATTTTTAAATGTAGAAATCAGAAAACACAATACATGTCTGGCTAATTTAATAACAAGCATATACATTTGGTACAAAAAAAAAAGAGAGAGAGATAGAATGGTCAAAATATAGTGATTTTTCTCCTGAATTAAGAATGTGATGAAGCCAAGCGATGAAAAGATATTAGCCTTTCTTATTTGGTGCCTGTGGGATGATTGGTGCCATCGATTGACTGCATGCAATCCAGTATAGTTGAGACTGAGGAATTGTATTTTCACCCTTGAAATTCATAGAGATATTCCAGTTCTTCTGTTAGTGATGAATGTATGCAATGTGGGGAAAGTGAGACTCAGCCAAAGTACTAAAGCAGAGAGATATATGGGAGAACCAGATGGGAAATTTTAGCACCAGTAAAACACTGGAAAGCATAAAACTGAATCTTCTTTCCTGGAAAGACATTGAAAGGGTGCACAAAAATGGAGTGGGGATGATCCCTGAGAGCTCGGATAGTTTAAACTTTCAGCTTAATTTAGTAAAATACTGTGGCATGTTATAGGCTTATATATTGATTTTATAATGGAAGCCAGTCCATTGTGGGTGGTACCATTCCCTGAGCTTGTGTCCTAGAGTATATAATATTGGGGATGATCTGAATAGAAGGCCTGCATGCATTCATTCTCTGTCCACTCGACTTCAGATGTGATGAGCTGTTTTCAGTTTTTGCAGTTTCAACTTCTCACTTCCTCACAATGGTGGATGATGCCCAGAATTATGAAGTAAAATAAGCCATTGCTTCACTAAGTTGCTTTTCATCAGTTTTTTTAGCATGTCAACAGAAGTGAAACTAAAACAATTGGTTAGTGGCTATTGTATAGAAAATTCAGGCATGTCACATAACAAAGATGACTCACAGAAAGAGATCTGGGGAAACATCACAGAATGTAACACATGTAAGCTGAAAAATTATGTTTATTTACCCCATCATACTTGAGATTGATAAATATATAGTATTAAATAATTCCAAATTATTTTGTCTGGCTTAATATAGGCTATGACAAAACAACACAAAAAAAGATACATGGGCAAATTCCAGTTTCTAGCAACTCAATTTTATATTCTTGAGACATTGTGAACTTGTTTGAAACAGTTCACTATTTGCTTAAGCAAATATTAGTATGTCTGATACTAAGGAATCATTTTTTCTTTTTTTGAAATTAATTTATTTTTATCTTTCTTTCGTCCTGACCACAGTTTCCTCTCCCTCTTCTCCTCCAGATCCTTCTCTGCATGTCCCCTCTCCACCAAATCCACTCCTCCTCTGTTTCCCTTAAGAAAACAGCAGGCTTTCCAGGGATATCAACCAAACATTGCATAACGAGTTACAATAAGACTAAGCAATCCCTCCATATTAAGGCTGGACAAGGCAACACAGTAGGAGGAAAAGTGTCCCAAAAGCAGTAAAAGAGTCAGAGACAGCCTCACTCTCATTGTTAGGAGTCCCACAGGAACACCAAGCTACACAACCATAACATATGCAGATCCATACCAGCTCTGTGATTGTCAGTTCATTCTCCTCCATGAACCTTGAATTCTGTGGGCTATGTTATTTTGCTGTTATTGACCCTTCTGCCTCCTAAAATCCTTCCTTCCCTGGATTTACTCAGTTCTTCTTAATGTTTAGGTATGGTTCTTTGCATCTGCTCCCATCAGTTGCTGGATGAAGCCTCTCTGGTGAAAATTAAGCTCTAGTTTATGAGTATAGCAGTATACTATTAGGAACCATTTCGTTGACTTTTTTTTAAGTCCATTTGGTTCAATACTAAGTGTCTGGTCTATCTACTCTCTGGTTACTGGCTATACAGGCAGTACCCAGTGTGGGCTTTTTCCTCATAGCATAAATCTCAAGTTGGACCAGATGTCTGCATTTAGAAGAATGTAATTAGACTAAATAGACCCTTACACAAAACTTAAGTCCAAATTGATTAATATATCAGCATAAAAGCATATATACTGAACCTGATAGAAGAGAATGTGGGAATAGCCTTGAATGCGTTGACACAGGGGATAACTTCCTCATCAGAAAACCTATAGTGCAGGCACCAATATTGACAATTAATAAATTGGACCCCATGAAACTGGAAGGCAAAGACCACCCTTAATAGGACAAAATGGCAGCCTACAAGATGGAAATTTTTTTTCCATCGACCCCAGATCTGAGAAAGGATTAATATCTAAAATATATAAAGAACTCAAGAAACTAGGCATAAACAAACCAAATAACCCAGTTAAAAATAGAATACATTTCTAAACAATGTTCTCAACAGAGGAAGATCAAATGGCTGAGAGACACTTTAAAATGTTCAACATCATTAGCAATCAGGGAAATGCAAATCAAAATGACTCTGAGATTCCACCTTACCCCTGTCAGAATGAGTAAGATAAGAAATACAAATGATGGCTTATGCTGGTGAGGATGTGGAACAAGGGAATCAAAACTTGTACAAACACTTTGAAAATTAATACATGGTTTTCTCAGAAAACTGGGTCAATATACCTCAAGACCTAGCTGTATCACTCCTGGGCACATACCCAAAGGATGTCCCATCCTATCATAAGGACATATGCTCCACTATGTTCCTAGCAGCTTTATTCATAGTAGGCAGAAACTAGAAGCAACCTGGATGTCCCTTAACCAAAGAACAAATAAAAAAAATGTGGTACATTTACACAGTGGAACATTACTCAGCTACTTTAAAAAAAATAACATTTTGAAATTTGCTGGCAAATGGCTGAAACTAAAAAAACAAAACAAAATAAAACAAAACAATCCTGAGCGAGGTAACCCAGACCCAGAAAGTCAAACATGATATGTACTCACATATAAGTAGATATTAGCTGTAAAGTAAAGAATAATCATATTAAAATCCACAGACCCAGATGGGCTAAGTAAGAGGAGTGCTCGGGGGAGGGAGGAGAGGGGTGCATGAATCTTTCTTGGAAGGGGAAATTGAATAAGATTCAAGCATGGACTGGGGACAAGTGGGGATGGGAAGAGGAGGAGTCAGGTGCAGGGATGATGAGAGTACTGAGAGAGACAACAGGAACTGATGGCCATTTCCAGGGCAATGTAGAAATCTAGTGCAATGGAAACTCCCTGGAATCTATGAGGGTGACCCTAGAGAAAGCTCCTATGAATGGGGGATATGGAGCCTGAACAGCCCATCTCCAGTTACCAGACAGGACTTTCAGTGGAGGGACTGGGACAGCTACCCAGGGCATCACCTTTGACTTACAAATTTGCCCTGCTTACAAGATGTGCTGGGGTAAAGGTAGCACAGAACTTATGGGTGTAGCCAAGTTTTTATTTTCTTTTCTTAAACAAATTTAATGGAAAAAACTGAAAGGGAAAAATGCTAGAGGAGAAAGTTCTGAAGACTACTTTCTAAAGTAGTCAACATTCTCTTCTCTTTCTTCTCTTTGGATACAGTTTTCTTCCTCCCAGCACTTATTATCCTTCATAGTATATCAGTAAGGTAATAGTAGAAACTTTCTCAAATGGTAACTTTAATCAACAGTAATGTAATAATTGTCAAAGGATATATTTTGCCAGTAAGAGCTCAACATCAAAACTTAATATTGTCAGCAGTCAAAAACAGTCTAACGGTGACATCTGTGCACTTTACCAATTAAGGAAACAAAGGAATTGAGACTCAAGTTGCTGAAAGCAATGATGTTAAATTATTAACTGACCAGATGGACATGGATGATACACCAGTATACAGGTAGTAAACAGGACATTGTATTAGACTCAGCATTTGAAAGCTCAAATTGGGTTTGTCTCTCAGAAAATAGATTAAGACAGGAGGAAGTTGAGACAATGGAGACATACATATAAGGGATTCATTCTAGGTCTGCAGTTGTTACCAATTTGAGATTGGGAGATGTGATGTTGAAGAGATGACCCTCAGACCTTAAGGATGCTGTGCTGTCCATTTTTAAGAATGCAGGCAAAAGATATAGAGGAAGAGCAGAGGAATCGGAAAGGTAAATATAGAGACCCTGGCCTGAAATAATGCAAGGAGCAGCATCCACAAAGAAAGCCACAGACTTCATCCTCCAGCCTTACAAGTTCCACTTAGTGCTCCTCAAAGTCTTAAGGAGAAATCCAATAGGAAGAGTTGGTTGTATTCATATTTTTCAGGCTTCTAGGCCTATCATTACACAAACAAGTGCATACAATAAGGCATGAGTGTGAGGGGTGATAGGGCTTATTAATAAGTTTACACAAAACAGAAAAGTGGAGCGAAAATATTTTAATAGTCTTTGGCTTTTGTATAATACTTCCATTGAGAGGTCAATTAGATCTTCTTTTCATTCTCTTTAAAGAAGAAAAGGAGTGTGACTTTGGGGCTGATGATATGGCTCAGGGTACAGTTCTGCAATGCCATCATTCCCATGGTGAGATGGGAGGCAAAAGATAGGAGAATCCTCAAAAATCTGCAGCCCAACAAGGTTGCTGTCTGCAGTAGATAGCAATGGGAAACATGTCTGAAGCAGGGTAGAAGGTGAGACCCTCCACCCACTTGGATTTTTATTAAATTTATTCTCATTGATGCTGTTTTCATTTGAAGATATTCTAATATATTTCTTACATACTTTTTGATTCCAACACAGCCATTTGAATCTTTCTAATTACATTACAATCATAACTTGAACTTTATCACTTTCATCTAGGACCAGCAAGATGACTCAGTGCATAAAGTGTTTGCTGTCAGGCATCATGACCTGAGTTCCGGCCACAAGTCCCAAATGGTAGAAGAAGAAAATCAACTCTTGTAAATTGCACTCTTACCTCTATACACACACACACACACACACACACACACACACACACACACACACAGACACAGACACACACACAAATATATTTTTTAAAACTCCTTTTAAAAATGCTCTTTGTTGTCATGAACAGATCAGTTTTAAAGTTCTCTGCATAATTACAATAACTGTATCCAATTTAGGCTAATTCTGATACCTATTATTTTCTTCGCTGGATGTTATATATTACTGTCCTTTTGAAGACATAGATGATTTTATTGATTCGAGAAATGAAGTTTTCAAAGTTCCAGATTATACTATTGACAACCATGTGCCAGTTACATAGAAAACAAAGAAGGGATACTCTGAACAAGGATAACATGGAACTAACTGTTCAGAATAATTTTGCTTTCCCTTGTTGGGCAGGCACAGTGGTGGTCTGATAACCTTAGTTTGACTGCAGACTGTCCTGTGTTGAGAGTGAACTATATAAGTCACTAAAATCCTGCTAAGAACTAGTTCATGCAGTTTCATAGAGTCTGGATATCTGGGGACTTGCTGAGTTTTTTAATGTCTTATGTTGCTCTGTTCACACTTACAGTGTGGCAAAGGAGTAGGGAACTAGACTAGCTTGTTAAATGCCCCTGCAGTGCACTATTTTTTCCCTACTCAAGACCTCTGCTTTTCTCAAAAATCAGCTGGAAATATCACATCTCTCTTTCTGGGAGATAGAATGTTTTCTCAGCCTCTAATGGTGCTCAAATTGTCATGTATTCCCAGGTAGGTAGCCCTGTGCCAGCGGGACTGCTGTCTTCTTGGCCAGAGGCAAAGAACAAAAAAAATGTTCTTTTTACCTTCACTACCTTTGAAGATTTGGAATTCATCTAACTTTTTAACTTTTCATGGATTTAATTTCGGGGAACGAAAGCTAGTGGAGTATGTTGTTGCACACCAATCTCTGCTCCATTACCTTAGTCTCGATAAAACTACAAGTGGGGTGACTCAGCTTTGAGCCTCAGAGTACCCTACTTAGTCTTCCTGTGTTTCTACGGTTGGTTTTAAGACCTAGACATTTGAGAAACTTCTTTAGTACAATATGTTTTATGATAAAATATATGGGAAATTGTGAGGAGGAGAGGAGATACCAAATTAGGTATTAACACACTAATGCTGAAGTGAAATTAATGTGTGTATACTTATGTGTAGATCTATGAATATATATTTGTGGGGCGGTGGATGTGACAGGCAGCCTGTCTCCTGGTCAACCCTAGGCGACTCAGTGGGGCTAGCCATGCAAGGGACCGGAAGGCGTTTTGCCAATGCTCCCGTGAGGCCCTTGGCTCCTGTCAAGTAGTTATAACCCCCATATCCCCCTGTAGAGAGGTCTGTCATGTAGAAGCAGCACACCAAGCCCTCCCACTTGCAGATAAGGTATCCCTAAACTCTCAGACCAAGCCAATGGGAAGTACCAGGTGTCAGATCCTGACCCATCTCAAACTGTATATTAGACCATCCCAAACTGTATATGAGAGGTCCTATCCTGAAGGAATAAAGGTGTGAGAACTACTCTGTCGTCTGAGAGCTTCTATCATAAGAGCTGTAACACTGCTGCTTGGGAAGAGGTCTGCTCTTCCGAAATGCCACCAGAAGCTTCCTGCACTCCTCGCTGGCTAGTCAGACTCTTGTGGGCTTAGCCCAGACTCGACTCAGTGCAGGGCAGGTGCAGAGTCTTGGAGCACTGAACCCTCGTGCTTGGCCGGGAAAGAGATCCCTGTGGAAAGCCTCCAGCACACAGGCCCACATGTATATAATGATGTATATCTGTATATGTTTGAATACAAATATGTATATCTATATGTGTATATATATGTATGTATATGTATATATTCACATATACATATATGTATATGTGCACGTATACATATATGCATATATGTGTATACATATATGTGTATATATATATAAAATGTGTATGTGTGTATTTTTATTACCATGATCAATATGTCTTCTGCTATTTTTCACCTTATCAATCATGTTCATATACTACCAGCTAACTTTGTTGTCTTACACACTTTGTAAATATGTTTTCTTCATTTTCATAACTCTTTGTCAGTGCCTGTCATCTTCTGCTTCTTCTTAATATTCTTGGGAAAAGTATAAATAAAACTTCTGGTTGGAGAAGGTTACCTATTTTCTCCTTCAAGGCATGTTAGGTGAGCTGGTCAAATATCTCTTAGCTTTCCATTCTGTTCATTGGCAATACACACACACACACACACACACACACACACACACACATATAACAAGGCTGAGTATCTTGACTGTAATACGGGCACAGCTTACCGTTTGTAAGACATTAGCTTATTATGAGTAACAAAGATCAAGGCAGCTGAAATTCCAGCATGATGGAGGAGGACCTCATAAACCCTACATGCACCTGAGGAAGTTTGGTGATTGAGGGATCCTGGGGTATGGAAAGTCAGACGTTTTACAGAAGATACTTGGTAGGTGGTCAGTGCATCAGTGGATGATCTACAGTTAGCTGGAAAGTAATGAAAACAGGATATGGCGTTGATAGGGAAGGTGAAAGGGGTCCTGAAGGAGCTAGGGGAGAATGGGGACTGACATGATCAAGATCTTTCGTACAAACCTGTGAAGTTTTTAATGATGAATAAAAAAGAAATGCATACAAGAAATTCACTGAAGACATTTGATGAGTGTTCCTAATCATTAATTTCCAAAAGCCATTTCTAGGTAGAAATGATTTATGTCTCTAGGCTGAAAGAATCCTAGTTTAGGAATAGATTTTCATGATCTATCTTTGCATGCATGAGTTTCTGCAAGTCAATCAACTTTCCTGCTCTTATGAAATGAAGGGACTGGATAAGATGATTTTATTACTAGCTATTCAATACTCACTTTTTGACCTCCTGCTCCAATTCAGAAAAATTGCTGAATTCTTGATTTCTCCCAGCTCTAACATTTGGAGATGAACAAAGAATTTATGGGAACTCAAATCTACTGACAATGAAGCACCTCTTCAAGTATGAGGAAAATAACAACTGAGTCTGAGTCTTGAAAATATAGGTTGCAATGGCATCCAATATAGAAAGATAGAGCAGTGAATCTAGAAAGTTCCTCCACAGTGTGGGATGGCAGCCTCTTAGAGATGAAGGAGGAGGAAGTATGACTTTTAGATAATTTTGGTGTTGGATCTCAGGAACTGACTCCATTGCTGAAGTGATTGCTGCTTGGTCAGGAGGCCCAAAGTTGTATCTGTTCCACCCATGTAATAGCTGAGCAGACAGAAAGTGTTATATGTCCAGTACTGGGAAAGGGGAAGAGGCAAAAACAGAAAAGTGTGAGACTATGTCTCAAAAAATGTGAAAGAGGAACACTTCCAATATTGACTTCTGACCTCCACAGCTCATACACATGTTATTATTGTTGTTAAAATAATACATTTAAATCAAACAATACAAAAGGACACACATTGTGCCAAAAAACACTTACTGTTTTTTTGTTTTGTTTTGCTTTTTTTTTTTTTTTTTTTGAGTCAGAATTTCTCTGTGTAGCCCTGGCTGTCCTGGAACTCACTCTGTAGACCAGGCTGGCCTCGAACTCAGAAATCGACCTGCCTCTGCCTCCCAAGTACTGGGATTAAAGGCATGCACCACCACTGCCTGGCACCTACTGTTTTTTGTTATACTTAGGTTCCTAGCCTTTATTTATTTTCAATGGACATAAATTAGAGTATGTATGTATATATATCATTTTTAGATTTGTTTTTATGAATGTATGCATATATATGTGTGGTAAATGTGGGCCATTGCCTACATTAGGTAGAAGATAGTGTTGGACCACCTAGGAATGGAAATATAGGTGGTTGTGAGCTCTTAGACATGAGTGCTGGGAACCAAACTCAGGTGTCTGTGAATAACAGAAAGTGCTCTTAACTGCTCAGACTTCTCTTCGTCCATTTAGTATGTATGTTTCAACAACACCAATGGCTTATGCTCTAAGATCAAGAATTGACAAATGGGACCTCATGAAATTGCAAAGCTTCTGTAAGGCAAAGGACACTGTCAATAGGACAAAACGGCAACCAAAAGATTGGGAAAAGATCTTTACCAATCCTATGTCCAATAGAGGGCTAATATCCAACATATACAAAGAACTCAAGAAGTTAGACTCCAGAAAACCAAATAACCCCATCAAAAAATGGGGAACAGAGCTAAACAGAGAATTCTCAACTGAAGAAATTCACAGAGCTGAGGAGCACCTAAAGAAATGCTCAACATCCTTAGTCATCAGGGAAATGCAAATCAAAACAAGTCTGAGATTCCACCCTACACCAGTCAGAATGTCTAAGATCAAAAACTCAGGTGACAGCAGATGCTGGATGTGAAGAAAGAGAAACACTCCTCCATTGTTGGCGGGATTGCAAGCTGGTACAACCACTCTGGAAATCAGTTTGGCAGACCCTCAGAAAAATGGACATAATACTACCTGAGGACCCAACTATACCTCTCCTGGGCATATACCCAGAAGATGCTCCAACATGTAATAAAGACACATGCTCCACTATGTTCATAGCAGCCATATTTATAATAGCCAGAAGCTGGAAGCAACTCAGCTGTCCCTCATCAGAGGAATGGATACAGAAAATGTGGTACATTTACAGAATGGAGTACTACTCAGCTATTAAAAACAATGACTTAATGAAATTTGCAGGCAAATGGATGGAACTTGAAAATATCATCCTGAGCAAGGTAATTCAGTCACGAAAGAACGAACACGGTATGTATTCACTGATAAGTGGATATTAGCCCAAAAGTTCGGAATACCCAAGATTCACTTCACAGCAACTGTTGGGCTGACCATGCGGTCCCAGATGGAGGAGTTGGAGAAGGGACTGAAGGAGCTGAGGGAGTCTGCAGCCCCATGGAGGGAGCAACAGTGTCAACTGGCCTGACCCCGCGGTCCTCATAGAGGCTGGACCACCAACCAAAGGATACACATGGAGGGACCCATGGTTCGAACCACATATGTGGCAGAGGAGGGCCTTGTTGGCCATCAGGGGAGGCCCCAGTAAAGGGGAATTTCAAGGTGGGAATATGGGAGTGAGCGGGCGGGTGTGTGGGAGGTGGGATTCCCTGATAGAGGTGGGGGAGTGGGAGGGGATAGGTGGTTTCCAAAGGGGAGACCTAAAAAGGGAGAAACATTGGAAATGTAAATAAAGTATCAAAAAATAAATAAATAAAAATTTTAAAAAAACAATATAAAGTTATTTAAAATTTGAACCACCAAAATAATTTGAGAATATAATCAATGACAAAGTTTTTAAATTTAGTTCCACATGTAGAGTTTTCCATCAGCACAAAAAAGATCAAGATCAGACTTTTATTACAACTGTTTAAGCAAGTTTGCTCAAGGTTTATGTATTCAAACAAGATTTGGTAACCACAAGTATAAATTAATCACTTCTTGGAGTCCTTCTGCTAAGATAAACAGACAAACCATTCTTTGCTGTGCCATAGTCAGTTTTCACATCTGACAAAATCTGAAAATCTATTTATAATTCATCCACCAATGTATCCATGTACCTATTATATCCTTATCAGTTTTCTGTTATCTACGTACATTTATCATTTATTACCTGCAACACCTCACCATCTTCTTTGTGCTTGTTATTTAGGGGTGTGTCTATGCTTTAGGTTATTCTTCACATGTGGTAGTTATAATCATAATTATAATGCAGAAGAATATGATAATGTGGAGATACAATGCAAAAACAATAGTTCATCTGCTCTAATGGGGAGACATTTTTAATCACTATTTTGTTAGCATCTGATTCCCCCTCTCCCCCCAAGAATTGGTAGGATAAACCTTACTGCTAGAAAGAGAAAGAGAAAGTAGCATTAACTCAATAGCATGTACAATCAAGTTTCAAATAACTGTCAAAAAGTTTCCTTTAAATGCTAATAAATAAGTTAGTTATTCCTCTTTTGTGCCAAGGGACTGCTCTATGACACACAGTAAATGCTCTGTAAAAGGAAGTTCACATACCTTTAGGATATGCCTGACTGTAAGCAAAATGGGCAAAGAAGGAATAGGAGATGAAGCATTTGCTGAAGTCACTGTCCTCTTGAAGCCTCTTTGTGTGTTGGGCTCAGAGAATTCTGTCAACAGAATGAGTGAAAACAGAGTCAGCCTGAGCCCTGGAGAGCGCACCTCTGAGAATCCACTGATCTGTGTCATTAGGGACCACTGAGTCAGACCTAGCTCAATTGCTGTAGTTCAGATGTCTAGAATTTACATATCCTGATTGGTAAAGAGAAAAGAAAATACTTCTGAATTGTCAATGCTCTGAGGGCTCTTAAAATCCATATAATTTTTGAATAACACATTTGTTCCTTTTATTTTTCTCTCTTCCAACTTTTTCTAGTGACACGTCATAATTTCTACTCTACAGCCTCAAAGAGAGAACTCTTAAATAGTTGTCCTCTACATAACATACCTAGGCAAGCGTGCTGTCACAGCAGTGAAGGAAAATGAATTTTCATGATCTGAACTTTATCCCAGAACTAACATTAGCAGGACCAAGCCAAGAGTGGTTGTGTGCAGTGCTAATCCTAACAATACAGAGGCTGAGGTTTGGGGGAAAAGGCTGGGTTCATGAGCCAGAAGCCAATCTGTTATAATAATAATGATGATGATAATAATAATAATAATAATAACCTCCCAACAACAAAAAAAAAAAAACAAAAAGCAAACAAGAGCAAAATACCAAGATCTCAGATGTTTGCTTGTATTTATATTATTCTATTATTTATTTATTATTATTATTCTAAGAGTTATACTCTTAGCTTCAACTTTTGTCTTAGATTCTGTTTTTTTTTCCAAAATGTACTCATTTTTGTGACCATTTGTACTTCACACTTTTCGTTTAATCTTGTGCAAAGTTCTACATTAATGTCCTTGATGTACATGTGTATCTTAATTCCCCTATATCATCACTTTTATCAAATGTTTTCTGTAACAAGTTAGGACCTGTATCTAATGCATTCTGGTTACTCTCATTTCACCCTCACATCCTTTGTTCATGTCAACACCTTCCTCTTCCCCCCAAATTCTTTACTTGCAGTGAGGTGTTCTTGTCATGTCAAACACACCACAAGTCACTTATTATTTCAACTCTTTATGTACATTTATACATTTTAGAATAATAAATAAATCTTTTTGCACAAATAGACATTTCTCATCATTCTCACTCTTACTAAAATGTTTTTATGGAAAATTTTCTCCAGTTAACCTATTGTTGATATTCTTATTAAAGGGTATCATTAGCTTCGGAATGAGCTGATTCTGCTGCGGGTCTCCTGTTCCAAGTACTCTGTACCTGTGCTTTGCCTTCTGCAACACATGAGAGACATTTTATGTATCTACAAACCTTTGTATGATTCTGTAGTCTGTTATGTATAGACTCCTTCTTTTGGTTGGGTTGTCATCTCTCTATGAGTCACATTTTCTGCTTCTTTGAATGCCTATTAGTTGATACCTGGACTGTGAATCTTACATTTTTTTTGGTGTTGGTTTGCTATTTTGATGACTTTAACACTTAAAATATGTTCCATGATTCAACTAAATGTGATCCTTTGAAGCTTATTTGTAATCTCTGTGAGAAGAGACAGGATTGGCTTATGTAGCTCCACTCCCCAGGCAGCCTTCTACCACAGTCCATGTGTGAGGAAATCTCATTATTGTGACTGGCAGATGAAGAGAATGTTCCCATTCTTGTAGGGACCCCTGCTCTTGTTTAGTGGCTCCTCTTCAAGTGCAATGGTTTTCTCCAAGTTTTGTGCACAATTTAGAGACAGAAACCCATCTGAAAATTTGAATTCTGCTTATCTGTAAGTTTTCTGGTTTTGCTGGAAGTTCTTGACACTTTGGCATCCTAGAATGTCTATTCTGCCTGGTTACTCACAGAAATAAGCAAGATTAATATCACTTGCAGGGCAGGTGTTATCACTTATAAGTTCACATTGGAATCTAGGACACAGAGGTAGGACAGGTCTTATCTCATTTATTTCTTCTCTGTGAATCAATGCACTGAGACAATTATTTAATGTCTACCACAACACCTAATACGTTTAATTTATTTTTTAATTGTTAATGTGGGAGCAATATCTATTACTCTGTCATGAGAAGAGACAAAAGCCTCCTATCAATTTAATTTGCCAAGAAATCCCGATCCTTGTTCAGAGTTCTCTGAACAGTCTAGAATGGGAATCAAATCCATTTCAGTGTTTTGGGGCTTATTTAATGCCGCTCCATCTTAATGGCCATTTTCCCCTTTTTGTTTCTCTTCCCTTCCCTTTATTCTTGTGTTATTGTCCTTTCAAAAGCAGTGCTTTACTCTGTAGCCCAAGACTGCCTCAAACTCAAGATCTCCCTTTCTCCGTCTCCTGAATGTTTTCATTTCAGGTATGAAACATTACACCTGCTATGGAGGTCTTACTTTGATGATAATTGCTCCCATCTATTAATCTGAAGTTATTGCTCAATATTTTTACTTTTAAAATTGTGTTATTTCTTTTCATCTTCACAAGAAGTTTATGTGTTTAGTACTGCTACTATTATCTTTGTATGTATATGAAGAAGAAAAAATGCATCAAGCCACTAATTAGAGGCACCTTACACAGCCTCTACCCGGTAGCAAAAACACAAACCTCCAATATGTATACTTAAGAGTGTGTGTGTGTGTGTGTGTGTGTGTGTGTGTGTGTGTGTGTGTGTGTATGTGTGCATGTGTGTATTTGGCTCATTCAATTTATAAGAAATAGAATCAAGTTGCTCTCAAATACTAAAAACTTGGCATAGAGCTAGAGGATAGATAAAGAAATCAAACTAACCTGTTCATTGGTCTTAAATGAGAGTGATATTAAGATTAGAAATTCAGTAGGATAGAACTACAACAACGCAAAAGGAAGGAGTCATAGAAACAAGAGGGAAAGACCTTGTTCATTGATAATAATAGATTGCTTTGTTTACCAGGCAGAGAGGAAATCTATCACTCTAATAGTGTCACCTAATTAGCAATACCATATTTTTGTGAGAGAAAGAGATATTCTTTTGAGACCACTTGATCTTTCTTATACTGTTGAAGAGTACAGGATGCTCACATCTGAAAATGCATGTGCTCTATTTTCCTAACAGACTTGTCAGATGACAATTGTTAATTGTCATTGCCTTTTCCAGCACCACACTGGTAGAATTATTTTTGAATATTTGTTTTACATTTTCTGATCTAATATCATCTACATCATTTGTATAAGTGGTTTTCCTTTTAGTTTGCCAAAATCTTGCTATCTAAATCGAAGCTACAATGATATGTTGAGAGCAAAGTAGATTAGACCCTCAAATATCCCTACATCTAAAATGAATCTATTCTTCTTAAGTATTGTAACTCTCATATTGTGTTCCATGAAGACTAAACACTTGATGGAAGTGCCATAGGGGTAAAATGGAGGAAGAGAAAGGGGAGGCTAAGCAGGGCTCCAGGTCTCTCACCTTTATACTATGTCTGACTCTGCTGCTTCTCCTCTTTTATCTGTGAAGAAGGATTTGCATTAAATCATCCTCCCTCTCTCCCCTGGTACTGTTCTAATGAACTGACCTGAAAATAAGTGCATTAAGTGGCCATAGAACATAAAGACACTAATTAGTTCACTTGGGGATCAAATCCATGATAACAGACTTATTCATGCTTTTTTTCTATCCCCCAAACTATTCAGATAAAAGGAGAGGGAAAAATAAATCTATCATATTTATGACAATCCTCTAGAACAAACACTTTAAGTTTCAAATATAATCTGGTTGATTCTGTCAGAAGGAAACAAGTCTGTCATTAGTTAGGAATAAGTAATAATTGAGTCTGTACCAACAGGAAATCTTATTTCACACCAAAAGAAATGCAAATAACCAGCAATCACAAAAAGATTACCCTCTTGTCATCAAAGAAATTTGTAATATCATTACAATAAGACTATTTTTAGACTCTAAATTTGTAAGTGTTTACGATTACTACATATGACAATGATAAAGTTATCAGTTCATGTGCTTATGAACTACTTGAAGATTATAGTCATGTTATAGTTTAATTTATAAAGAATTGAAACAAGTCACTCCCAGATGCTAAGAACTTGTGGTAGAGATACAGGATAAATGAAATAAAACGAACTCACTCATTGGGTATTAGTGAGATGATATTTGATTTAGAAAGTCAGGTGAAGAGCTTACCATTCAGGAAATATTAAAGTTCTTTAAAGAGCTATATCCTATCCCATTCTTAACAGCATCATCTTAACTAATGCTTTATCTATAGACTATCAATTTGTTCCTAGGACTATATTGAACTTTTATTGTTCTTTAAATTCTTTAACTACCTCAGGACAAATACTTCTGCCTTCTACTTATTGCTTGCTTCTTTACTTTGGTTTCCAACCTCCTGTGGGAAATTTGAGCTTTATTGATTGCTCCCCTATGCTCATGAAAAGGTTCCTTGACATTAGGCTTGCTATTCTTTCTCTCATACCAACAGGTACCTTTCTGGAGATGGCCACTTAGTTTGGTTTTTATGGAATGGGTTGTGAATGTGTGTAATACATGACAAAAAAGGCATTCCAATCCAACCTCTAATATAATATGAGAAGGATCACTTGTGAAACAACTTATTGGTCCTCATTCAGAAGAATTATATTATACATACTAATTATAACAATTTCATATTCAATGGCATTGTATTAGGGGTCAGATTTGTGATAAAATTTGCTGTGAAAACATTCAAAACTACCTGATGAGTAGTAGAATTTTAAAAAAAATGTTTACAGAATAATTATAGAATAAAAAATTATCACAACATGAATACTGAAACATGGTAACAAATTTTTCTTGCTTACATATATTTTTCAATTTTAAGCCAGTTTTACTTACATAGTAATTATGCTATATTATGAAACAGAATAGAAAATGATTTGAAAAAAAAAATACTACTCGGCTATTAAAAACAATGACTTCATGAAATTCGCAGGCAAATGGATGGAACTTGAAAATATCATCGGAGTGAGGTAACTCAGTCACAAAACAACACACACCGTATGCACTCACTGATAAGTGGATATTATCCATCCCATATACAGTCACCAAACCCGGACGTTATTGTGATGCCAGGAAGTGCTTGCTGACTGATGGGAGCCCGATATGGCTGTCTCCTGAGAAGCTCTGCCAGAGCCTGACAAATACAGAGGTGGATACTTGCAGCCAACCATCAGACTGAGTGCGGGGTCCCTGATGGGGGAGTTGGAGAATGGACTGAAGGAGCTGAGGGTGTTTGCAGCCTTGTGGGGGAAGCCACAGTGTCAACCGAGCCAGACCCCTGGAGCTCCCCAGCACCCACCAACCAAAGAGTAAACATGGAGCAACCCATGGATCTGGCTCCATATGTGGCAGAGGATGGCCTCATTGGACATCAGTGGGAGGAGAGCCCCTTGGGCCTGAGTGTGTTCGATGCCCCAGTGTAGGGGAATGCCAGAGCAGGAAGATGGGAGTGGGTGGGTGCGGAAGCACACTCATAGAGACAGGGGAGGGGAGATGGGATAGGGGAGACCTGGAAAGGGGAAAAACATTTGAAATGTAAATAAAGAAAATATCCAAAAAATTAAAAATTAAAAATTAAAAAAAAATTAAATATGATCAGAAAAAGGAAATATTTAAGGCAATTCTCACAAGACAGTTTTCCTGTTTCTTAGATTTATGCAAGCAGGAGCTAGAAGTCATTGCACTACCTAGAAAGGAATATCACCTTGGAAAGCAACTATACTTTCAGACTTCTTGTGCTATTGTACAGTCTGTTTCTCTAAAATGTTACAAGTATATTATCACCATCTTCTAACCAAATGGACAACCATTAATCATTCTATTTGCAAGCAATAACCATTTTATTGAGCACACACACACACACACACACACACACACACACACACACACACATACACACATACTTTCTTTCCTTAGAGAAAAACACAGTTGTCATTTTCCACAAATCTCAGTGCTCCCCAACAGAACACAAAAATAACTTTCAGAATGAATGGAGAGCTATCTATGTCGCCACATATGCACTTATTCTTCTTTAAAGATCCACACACACACACACACAAAATGGTCTAAATTTTATGTATATCTCATATATACCTCTAGGGGGATGGTGAGCTCCACACATTTGTTGAAAGAATTTAACTTTTCTGTCTTATTTTCAGCAAATGTTGTTATAGTTGTTGTAGTTGATGATGACGATGATGACGATGCTAAAATAAAATAAAATCTTGAGTTTCTGAATAGCACAGGCCTCAGAGTCCTAATGTTCTTCCTATTGTATAACTGAGAAAATCGAAAACCAAAGACAACAAGGGGTTGTCCCAAATGCTGACTTCAAAAACAAGGAGGAAACCATTATTTATGCTGCAAACTTTAAAACTGCCAACCTAAAATCCTTTGTTGTCATGTGTGGTTAAAACATGGATAGCTAGTGAATATCATCTTCATGAATCACCCAATAAAAATAATTAAGTGGCACTGGGTCCCAGTGAGAAAGGTTTAAGTATTTCACCTTTCATTATTTTCTTCTTTGCCTTTCCTTGTCATTTGAAAGCAAAAGGATATCTTGTGATTCTCGTACATAGTACTGTATTGAAACTTATCATTTCAGAAACAGACCATAAATTAGGGAAAGTGGGATGGCATGAAAGACAGATTAAAAAATGAAATGAATCAACCAAATGTAGAGAAACAAAGCAACCACTACAACAAAACATATAGACACTGAGGTATTCAAATCCAAATCCCTTGTGGGTTATTTAAATTAAACTGGCCTATAAAGTATACTAAAAATTGAATGAAAATTTGTTTCAAGGTAAAGTATTTTTTCTCAAATATTTGTAATAAAATAATGGCTGTAAATTAGCCCAGATCATAGCAGCATCGTTTAGGACTCAAAAACATTTCCACATACCATGAATACTAGACTACACAAGAAGCAGATTTTCAAGCAGAAACTCTTACCCAGGTCTGGAAGGATGAGAGTGGCAGGTTTAAAGTTGGGACTAGAATAAATAAGGGATAAAAATATGTATGTGTATGTATGTACTGGCTGGTTTTGTGTGTCAACTTGACACAAGCTGGAGTTATGACAGAGAAATGATCTTCAGTTGAGAAAATGCCTCCATGAGATCCAGCGGTAAGGCATTTTCTCAATTAGTGATCAAGAGGGGCAGATCCCTTGTGGGTGGTACCATCCCTGGGCTGGTAGTTATGAGTTCTATAAGAAAGCAAGTTGAGCAAGCCAGGAGTAGCAAGCCAGTAAATAACATCCCTCCATGGCCTCTGCATCAGCTCCTGCTTCCTGACCTGCTTGTATTCCAGTCCTGACTTCCTTTGGTGATGAACAGCAACGTGGAAGTGTAAGCTGAATAAACCCTTTCCTCGCTAACTTGCTTCTTAGTCATGATGTTGGTGTAGGTATAGAAACCCTGACTAAGACAGTGTACTAAGTTTACACACTTGATAAATTGTGGAATCATGGAGTTAAATCTATTTCTATTGACAGGTAGCTGGTCATTATATTTATAATGGAAAGTGTTATTAGTGAATTAATATTTACATTTTTCTACTTTTAACTATTGCTTAAAAACAGGTCATCTTGACTTGAACAACCTAATGATATAAAAGAGCTCTGTGTTCATTCAGCCACAAGCAAAACAGGCAAACTGTCATAAAGCATATGAAAAACTGCCAGTCACATACATGTTCTAGCTATAGCTCTACTCATCATGGCACTGTGATAATACATGTCTCGTGGTTGTTCTTTTTATATCGTTTTCAGGGAGAAATGTGGATTTTGTCAAATTAAGGAGCATTTAGCCTCAATCATAAAGTGTCTCTCCTAATCATAGTAAGCTGAAAGTGCATTAAAAATGAAATAAAATATAAACTGTGTGAACTATTTTGACCTGAAATTTTACATTTCCATAGTCAAACTTTACATTACCTGCTAATATTCTTGTCAGGTTTAAATGCCATGCTTTTCTTCTTTTCTATTAGCTTAGTGATATGTGTTTTGCATGTTAAAAAACAATAGCATAAAACTTTCTTATGAAGACAAATGTTGATGTGTGTTTTAGAATATATGAACAGAAACTCCTCAGATTGTTTCTTTTGATTATTTATTTATTTATTTATTAGATTATCATGTAATTTTATCCTTTTCATTTTACCTTTCTTCTCCCTCCTTCAAAGATTGTGAGAGCTAAAGGAACAGGGTTTTTTTTTGTGTGACATTATATCTCCTAAAAATGTCAGAAGATAAACTCATAAAGTCTGACCACCCAGTTTTGATAAAGAGGGTGTTGATTAGAAAACTGCAATGGATAGCTTTGGTTGCCATTTTAATAAAACCTGAGAAGAAAGCCCCTAATGAGAGACTGCCAACATTAAATTGTCTTTGGGCTTCTTTGTGGGGGTTGCTTTAATTAAGTTAATATGTGTGGGAAGACTCAGCCCACTATGGGCAGCACCATTTTCCAAATGAAGAAATCAAGTTGCACACGCTCAAGCAAGAAAACCCATGATAATGAGAAATGACAATTTTGGAATTTTTGGTTCTTTTTAAAAACACAGAAACATAAGAAAATTCTTTCATTTTAGTCGCAGGTGTGGGGATGTGGGGATGTGGGGCTCCTTTGGACTGTCTATAGCAGCTTACTGTGATTTGTCTCCTCCTCTAGCAGAGGAATGGTTTTGCAAGCTTCAGATAGTTTTTGTGGTTGTGTGATGTTTGGAATTCTGGGAACTTTTCAGAGGGTCTATAAATGCTAGGGCCCTGAGAGCCAGGCTTAGTGGTTGTTGGCCATTCAGGGTTTATTTTTTTGTGTTTTTTTTTTTTTTGGGGGGGGGGTTTGTGTTGTGGTTTGTTAGTAGTTGAGGTCAAAGAAGAAACAAGAAGGAAGGAATTATGCTCAGATCTCTCTGTGTCTCTCTGTGTCTCTCTCTATCTCTCTGTCTCTCTGTCTCTGTGTCTCTGTCTCTCTCTCTGTCTCTCTGTCTTTCTCCTCTCTATTCTTTCTCTCCTATCTAGTGATAACGAGAGAAACCGGAGATGAAAGCATAGAAGATGGGAAAATAGAAGAACCCAGAGTAGTAAAAACCAGCTACAAGAAGGAGTGCATGCATTTCTCTCTGCTTTTGGCTGTGGATGTGGTTTGACTTGCTCTTTGAAGGTTCTGACTTGGCTTCCACCACACAATACTGTATTGTAACCAGGTCTGTGAGCAGAAATAAACTCTTTTTCTCTTGTAGATTGCTTCTTGTCAGGGTATTTCACCATAGCCACAGAAAGGAAACTAAAATAAAAGATCATTGTAATGAAGCTCTTTTATTTGTATTTTATTTTAAAACATTTATTGGATTTGTTCTTCTACACTGTCATACATATACATAGTCCATTATCATTGTCATAACCCCAACCTCTCGGAAATCCTTACTTTCCTTTATCTCACCTATTCTCTACAACTTTTTGCCATTCATGTTTTTGTCTTTAATGAATCACTGGGTTAAACCAGGCCACCTGAGTGAGAATGAAAATGGAAAACACTGGAGCTCTGTGATCTCATTATTGGGTTCATGACTGAGGCAGATGTCTTCTCCCACCCTTGAATAACAGTGGCCGATAGCTCAGGAGCAAGAGTTAGGACCCTGAGAGGCCTATTCAATCCATGATTGACTGTTGACAGGCTCAGTCTTGTGTAGGCAGACTCCTTGCAAGCAGCTGCAGCTTGTGTGAGATCATAATTACACTGATCATTTTAAGCCCAGAAGATAACATTTCATACTAAAATCCTCTTTTAAATATATGGTCCAATATAAACACTCAGGTGAGTCATGAAAATTCTGTTCATTAAAACTACTCATGCCATGATTGGATGGCTATTGCTTTTCTGTTAAGAAAACTTTTCCACTTTTATGTTGTACGTGTGTGTGTGTGTGTGTGTGTGTGTGTGTGTGTGTGTGTGTGTGTGAGTGTGTTGTTCATGTGTTTGTGCATTTTTGCACATATATAGTTGTAATTGTATTATATGTGTGTGGTAAGGAGGATGGCCTGAGAGGGTCTTC
Source organism: Uromys caudimaculatus (assembly GCA_028551405.1). Lineage (NCBI taxonomy): Eukaryota > Metazoa > Chordata > Mammalia > Rodentia > Muridae > Uromys > Uromys caudimaculatus. The sequence continues at coordinate 22,626,813 of CM052709.1, forward strand.
CCCAGTTGCTCTCTAACATATTCATTGAGGTAGAGACTCTCTCTTGAAGGTCTGGACCGCATCAATTTGGCTAGTCTAGTTAGCCACATTCCTCTGGGAATCCCATCTCAGCACCCAGAGTACTAAGATTGCAGGTGGGTCACAATGCCAACCTTGTCTTGTTGTAGGCTCTGAAGGCCCAGACTCAGATGTTCACAATTGCATGGCAGGCATCTTAATGTCTGAACCATTTCTTCAGTCCCAGTTAAAAATTCCAACTTTGAAACTGGTCACATAATAAATTTACATACCAAAATTACATACCGAATAACAGAAAAGGTAATTTACATGTAATTGGACTGATAATCTTCTAGGTGCTTGTGTGTTGACTTAAAAAATACAGTCACAGTATCAATATCTTAATCATTAAGACACATTGCACATTATCGATGGCATATACATGATATGCATTCAATATTTGAAAATATTTTGAAGGGAGAATTATTTCTGTCTTATGCATAAATCTGACAGAATCTTATTAAGGATTTGATGAAATATCCCAAGAAATTATAACAATAGGGCACATATTCCCAATGATAAAATTTGTGCTCAATTAAAATACAGGATGAATATTAATATCATGCTTTGTTCCCTTTTAAATGCTTTCTCCGTTTTACTCTTTTCCATGGGTCAATGGTCTTTAAGCTGAGTTCTAAACAGTTTGCACAGTCTTATTATCTACAGAATTATGCACAAAATCCATACATATCCTATGAGACTGTCTAGAATCAAGTGCATTAATTCCTACTAATTCTTGCATTCACTAAAATGTTCTTCCAGTTGCTATGCCACACGCATTCAATTATGAGAAACGGGAAGGTGTTAAAATACCACGTTCTGGTGTGAAGTGTTCTGAAAATCTTTGGGGGGACATTTGTTTGCTTTTACTAACAAGTCCAAAATTGTGCCTACTGGGCCTCTCCAGCGGAAACGAAGATTGCACATAAGAAAAACAATATTGTCATATGGCTGCTATCTGTCAAATGGAGACTGGCTCACAGCTCATGAGAGAAGAGTAGGAGGAAGAAACAGGCATTCAGAGGTGAGAACTGCTTTTTCCCCTGGAAGATAATGGGTTTTTAAGAAAACCAGAAGAAAGTTTTTATTTTAGAATCCCTCTCTCCCCAGGCTTTACAAAATGTAGACACTGTGTTGTCAAGCTAGAAAATTAGAGATCTGATTACCTTGAAAAAGTGTAACTTGTCAGAATTTCCTCCCAGCATGTAAAACACCTCTTTGTAGTACCTCATGCCACACTTTCAGTTCTCTAAGACATACCGTGGAGAGCACCTTGTCCAAAAGAGTCAACATCAATGCTTTTCACAGCTTACCAATTGATTCTTAGAACACTCTATTTCCCACCGGGCACATCTTCGCAACTTTTTGGAGTATGACAAATGCAATTTAGTTCTAAAATCACTAAAGAACCCGAGAATTATTTGAATTCAGTGTTAGTTTTACAAATAAATTTAAAACCAAATGACACAAGTATAGGGTACATATATATATATATATATATATATATATATATATATATGTATATGTATGTGTATGTGTGTGTGTGTATGTGTGTGCTTATGTGTGTATGTTCATGCACTTGTGTGTGCATGTGTTTGTGTGTATGTATGTACATATAACATGTCAATAAAATAAAGCTTATGAAAGTTTTGATAAAAAATTATAGGGCTGGGGAAATGACTCATTGGCTAAAATTGCATTCCACGCAAGTCCGTTGACCTGTGTTTGTTTTGAGAACTTAAATAAAAATCTAGATGTGGTGGAATGCATCTGTAATGCCAACATTCTTATGATGAGGTGGGAGGTTGAGGGAAAAGTCTCATGGTGAGAGGGAAATAGTAAGATCAGTCAGAAAGTCACAGCTCTCTAGCCTAGAATATACTCTGCCATAGAAGAAACAAGAAAGATAATGTAGCCCAAATAAAGTGAAGGAAAGAACTGACTCCAACATGTGTACTGTGGCTCATGAATGACTGTGGCACACAATAAAAAAAATGGAAAAAATTATAGCCAGAGGTGGTGGCAGAACACACCTTTAGTCTCAGCACTCAGGACGCAATGACTGGCCAATCTTTATGAGTTGAGGGTCATCCTAGTATACAGAAAGTTCCAGGCCTTGCCAAGGTTAGACACACTCAGGAGGCAGAGATGGGCCAATCTTTATGAGTTGGGGGGGGTCATGCTAGTATACAGAAAGTTCCAGGCCTTGCCAAGGTTAGACACACTCAGGAAGCAGAGATGGGCCAATCTTTATGAGTTGGGGGGGTCATCCTAGTATACAGAATGTTTCAGGCCTTGCCAAGGTCACACAAAGAAACTTTAATTGAAATAACTCAAAAACACCCTTTTATAATTAATTCAGAACCATGAGTTTGCTATCTGGCCCTTAACTTGTATTGCTTAATCATCTAAAAACAGTCTGTAATAGCAGTATATAGAAGGACTGGGTCTAAGCTTTGTATTCTTAAATGTGTTGCATAGGCTTAATAGTTCAGAAATGCTTTGTGTAGATAGATAGTCTTCAAAGGCATCAGAAGTCCACAAAATACGACATTCAAGGCCATTTCATTATTAATGATCATTTGACTAGAGACATGTTTATTCTAGACAGCACCCCATTCTTGTATTCAAAGAAAAAGATTAAGCATCAATGGAGTTGTTCCATTTGTGGTGAGACAGCAACTAGGCAAGAATTGCCTCAATTCATCTACAGACAAAAATACTTTTCAGGAAAAGGGCACACTATGTGGAATAGTTGACTAATAGCTTAGCTAATCAGCTTCAAAATTCTGCATTACAAAGGTCTGACAGATGGTCCTGGGCCAGAAGGCTGAAGACTGATACTCCAACGCTTTGAGAACTGAGAGACTATCCAGGTAGTCAACTGTCTCTACAAATTGGTTAGTTTTTGGAAGCTATATTTTGTGCTGCATATATTTTCAGGCAATATTTAAGTCATTCTCAGATTTCTGATGGTGTTGAAGACTAGTTGTAGTCTCATAGCCAACTCAAGCTGTTTAACAATGAGAGAGATGGTTTAGATTTGAGAAGATGGTTTTCAGATGGTATATAAGTAAAACCAAGACATAATTCAAGTATAAAATTATAAGCCTTTTAAATAAAGATATATGGTTGAGTGCTTTATATAAATTGACAAAATTAATATGCTGGGTGTTAAGTATATCTTATACTTTATAAATTAGATAATAGTAATAATTATGCTCAATTTATATCTGAGAGAAAAGAGACTTTTAATTGGATAAAAGGGGGAAATGTTGTGGATTGCCCTGGTGATGTTTTTACTTTGATGCTAATTCTGCTTTCTTAAGAGAGGCTGTCCTCCTCAGAAAAATGGACATAATACTACCTGAGGACCCAGCTATACCTCTCCTGGGCATATACTCAGAAGATGCTCCAACATGTAATAAAGACACATGCTCCACCATGTTCATAGCAGCCATATTTATAATAGCCAGAAGCTGGAAAC
>CM052709.1:22630856-22676213 GCA_028551405.1 Uromys caudimaculatus
ACCAGGGAGAAAGGAGAGGACTTTGGGCCTGAGGGTGCTAGTGGCCCCAGTAAAAGGGAATGTCAAGGTGGGAATATGGGAATGGGTGGGCGGGTAGGTGGGAGGAGGAATTCCCTCACAGAGGCGGGGAGGGGGAGGGGACACGGGGTTTCCAAAGAAAAGGGGAATCATCGGAAATGTAAATAAAATATCAAAAAAATATATTATAACTGAGTTGTGTGTTTTTTGCATGGGCTTATTGAGGTTGGAGATTTACTGCAACAGAGACCACCAATTTAAACTTTTTCTCCACATAATGTCTGGCTGTGGGTCTCTGCACCCACTCAAATATGCATTAAGAAAAACAATTAATAAATGTAACCCTATGAGCCTAAAAAAACTTCTAAGGCAAAGGAAAATGTCAATTAAACAATGTGGCAGCCTACAAAATGAGAAAAGATTTTTACCAACTGCACATCCAATAGAGAACTAAAATCTAAGAAATATAAGAAACTACATAAAACATTTTCATGATTAGAATTGATGGGGGAAGTTCCATCACATTGTTAGTGGTGCCATCACTCGGCTGGTTGTCTTAGATTCTATAAGAGGTCTGATTGAGCAAGCCATGGGGAGAATGTCAGTAAGCAGAACCCTTCCATGGCTTCATCAGCTCTTGCCTCCAGGTTCCTGCCCTGTTTGAGTTCCTGTTGTGACTTTCTTCAATGCTGAGATGTACCAGCCTCTGCATTTTCTTATTGCCATGACAACTCCACCAAGTTAGACTATAACACTGAACAATGAGGTGAAATAAATTATTTCACCCACTTGTTTTTGCCAGAGTATCTTATCATAGAAACAAGGAAGAAAGAAAGAAAGAAAGGAAGGAAGGAAGGAAGGAAGGAAGGAAGGAAGGAAGGAAGGAAGGAAGGAAGGAAGGAAGGCAAAAAAGAAAAAGAAAAGAAAGGAAAAGAAAAGAAACTAAGACAGAAGTCAAGTCTGAGGGTTATTGCTTTGAAATCTTCACCACATGGTTCTTAGGCCTTCAAAACTCTTTAGGGGTGAGAATGTGGACGTGTATGAGACTTTTAATTAAAGACCTTGATGTTGTAAGCAAAGCTTAGTGTGCCATTTTAATGGGCGCCTGGAAAACAAGAATGCTAAGAGGAAAGTAGACAATGGGAGCACGGCTCATGAGACTTCATGTGTAATGAGGACTCTATCAGAAATTGGGTTGGTGGCCATTTATATGGTATTTTGGCCAATCTACCTTTTGGTTATGAGACATACAAAAAGGCCCTAAGAGGACATTGAATGAAACTTTCAAAATAAAGCCTAGGTTGCAGTAGGGAACCTTAAGACTCTAGAGTTGTAAAAGCCATGTAACATTTACCAAGGAACGCTTCAGGTATGGAGCAAAGCCAGCATGAGGAATACTGTGTGTACAGCAGGTGTAGAACTGGAAATGGAGGCTCCTCAAGCCCTTTTGGAGCCTGAATGAGTCCATCACAAGTAATAGAGGCCAGACATGGAGCAGAAGAATTTGTTGGTTCTTTGCTAGTTTTTTGTTTTTGTTTTTGTTTTGTTGTTTGTTTGTTTTACTTTGCTGTGATTGTTTCTTGCTATCATTTTGGAATAGAAATGTTAACTATGTGTCAGACATGTGCATTGGAATTTGGCACCTTTGGTTTTGAATGGATATCTTTCTGAAGACTCCTTTCTTATATCTCCTTCTTAGCCTAGCATGACTGCTTCCTATAAGGAATGTTATATTTTACTTTAGAGACTTTTCAGAGGATTCTAACTTTATTTGGTTGACAGGCAAGCTTTCATTTAACATTTAAATACCTGACTCTACTAGTTTTCGAAACATAGTTTGTGCTGTGAGTGTTTTTTTTTTTTTTTAAACTTGACTGAACTTCTTTTATTGACAACATTGTCCTTATTGTCACAACTATGGGCTACAATGTTGTTCATACCATATTGAACATGTCTTTTTCTGATCTTAGAATCTAAGTCATATTGGGTCTCATACACGGGTTAGGAGACAGTTAGGGCATCATTAACCATAATGAAATGTGAGGTTGTAACTTCGGTAAAAGTTATTATTTAAGTAATTCTTTCATGATTGTTATATTCAATATCTTTTCACTTAGCATTCAGTATCAGGGACTATGTCCTATGGCAGGCAGCTCTGTCAAATACATTTCTTAGACACTAGCTTAAAGGCCATCAATTGTTCTGATAATAACTAAATTATTGCTGGCCTTAATAATGGTGTTTCAAAGTTTCCAGGTGAATATTTAGATCAATTTCATAGTTTCTTTCATGTTAAGCATAACTTTGTCAGAATCTCAAGAATATGTTTAGCAGATTTTATAGGTTTCTTATGATATTGACAAGCAATATTCCTTATAAATTAACTTGGAAAAGTCATGTACTTGTAGACTGAAAGAAAGGGTTAATTAATTATGTAATTTTATTAAATTAGCATATAAGCAAAGTGTCCTTACCTTAGAATGGTTGCTACTAACCACATATCCATACTTTGTCAGAAATTTGTTTATTGGAGTATACTTGGGGACCTGTGGACAGCAGCTTCAAAGGAGATCTCTAATAGTTCCTGTTCCCCATTACTTACCCTCTTCTATGAGTGCTTCTGTATTCTGACAGTTAATCTGTGTTACTACTAGGATTCTGCAGAAGTACTTGTAGATCATTTCTGAAAATAGGATATAAAATTCACTACAACTTCCATCTTGATCATTGATCCTTTACATTTCTTGGATATCTCACTTTGGTGGAAGGCAGACCCATTTAGAGATGCCCTAATCCCACTGGCAATGAGCTGAAGTCAGCTTGTAGCTACTAATGAGGACTGAGGACATCCACCAATAGCATCATATGTGAGAGAGCTTAAGATCAGCTCTTCCATCTTCATTCAAGGTTCCCAATGACTGATTCCCAGTTGAAAGCCTAACTTAATCTCATAAGATCCCCTATGGCAGGACCACTCCACCAGGTCCAGCTACATTTCTGATTTTGGAAACTGTGAGAGACCACATGCTTCTTGCTTTACAATGTTATGATCAGGCATAGTTTGTTAATTTAGTAATAAGTAACTAACACAGGTTCCATTCTCTATTTACTGAATCAGAAAGTAGAGCCTGGGAGTTTTTCTTATTATCAAGCACCTCAACAGTGATGCTATTTTTATATATCAATAGTGGAGGACCATGATGTCACCTGTGCCTCTGAGAACCATGTATCTATAAAAATACATTCCTCACTAATTTGCACCTAAAAAAATACTCCTGAACCTTTAGCATGCAAAGAGGGGCAGTTTCATTTGTTTCTTTTTTAGTTTTGTTTATTGTAATGGTCTGCATTTTGATAATGAACCCTATTGATGAGCCAGATTCAGACATTTGAGTCTAAGTGTAACCTTCAAAATGACATGATTAACACTACTCCTGACTAACTACCAAAAACACTTCAACTTTGCTATAATTACTTGGATGAATAGTAACTGCTCTGAATTCTTTCTCTTCAGTCCATTTTCCTTTATGAAGCAAAGGGTCCAACTTTCTAAGATCAAAGGAAATATTTTCTTTTTTTTCAAAGCTAGAAAGCCATTAATATCCATCTCTGTAAAGTAACGCAAATGAATATTTCAAAAGTGACTTGTATAATTAGTGAAATTCACAACAGTGTCAGCATTCATGTGAGGACTGTCTGTAGGGGTGTTAGAGAAGCCCGGGGTGGGAGCCGTAGGCAGCAGTGGCTTGGTAGAGTCGCCTTCGTTTTTCTGTATTGAGCTTGTTTTATTTCTGAATTGAACATGCCCTTTTTCTTTATGAAACAGGAATTAATTAGTAACTATAAAGAGCCAGTTTGTAAATTTTGAACATTTGGGAGTGAATATTGTCACCATCACCTTGGGCTTATGGCCACACTACAGAAGTCAAAAGTACTACTTTATTACTCTTGTTTTAGTGAGAATAAAAGATGATATCAGATTCCACACTTTTGTGGATTGTACTAGAGTAAAAAGCATTCACGAAGACAAGTTGGAAGATCACAGAAATACATTTTAACCATCATTCCTCTAAGGGGAGATGTTTAAGAAAGGGCTGAGCCTGCAGCCAGAATGTGACCAGTAAGGGGGATTTTGTGGGAAGCCATGATGGAAGTTTGTTTCATCTGATACCTGTTGCTTCGGTGAACAGCAATCATGTGGCAGCCTTGGGCTGTTAGGCAACAGGGTTAGAGATATGACAAAAAATGGATGTGAAAGGAAAGAAAAAAGATGACACTTTCTGGCACATTAAATCTGCTTTCACTCCAGACCCTATCCTTGAAGTAACATGCCACCTGACGGGGGCCACACACACCTTCCTTTTAGACCACATCTGGTTTAGAAACACCTAAGAAAAGATGCTCTAGGAAAAATTCAATGAAACCAAAATGATAATTTAATAAAACGAGAAATACAAAAAATACTATACTAATTTTAAAATGAAAAAAGTGGTGACAATCCATGTCCGCGGACTGGATTAGAAATATTAGTTTTTTCTTAACAAACTACATGTTTGTTTGTTTTCCTTTACTTTTTCTTCCTGGTATTTACAGTTCTTATATTTATAATGAGTGGTGGTGGGTGGGTGTCAAGTAAACCAGAGTATTTTAAAATGGTTTATATCCAGTATATACTATTATTTCTAGATAGCCAATCATTGTCATTTCTTCTAGTTCTTAAGTGATGGTTCCAAGAAATAATATCTTTAGAATAAGAGTTATTTCTGAAGCACTTGCTTCTCATAACAATCTGTTCTATTTACCCTTGTAAAAATCACCCATTTCATAGACAGACCTTAAAAACAAAGCTGCATTTAATATAGAGTTTTCATGCTTGGTGGTGTAGAGAGGCAGGTACAGTGTCTCCAGGAATGTTATCTTGTCTGAGAGGAGCACAAGAGGAGTCACCAGGGTACAGAGTGAAATCACTGAAAGATGTAATTAAAAATACTGTCTGTGATTTATAAAAACATAAACATTTACTTAATGACTGTAAAGTAGAACCCTAATAATATTTGTTTTTATTTTTTATTGTTGTTATCTTGTGTTTACTTCATACTCGGGCTGCAAATCAACCCAAGAGAGTATTTGACAGGCAAGGTAGGACAAGTGAACATTATAATAAAATTGCCAAGACTAAAGAAACTTCACAAATACTATACAGTTTCAGTTTTAAAATAGTCAAATCATGGAGATTAAGTTATATTTTTTCCAATAGCCTGAAACAAAGCAACTGACCTAGAACGAATAAATTGTAGCAAGAATGGAAAGCACTTGATTTGGGGACAAAAGCTCCATCTTTCTCATGTCTATTATTTTTGTTCTCTGCCAGATATACATAATTGTGATTACTACCGTGATGGTTCATTTCAACTGCTAACAAGACACAATTCAGAATTACGTGGGAAGGACTGTTCAGGTCAGCTTGGCTTGTAGGCATGTCTGTTAATGACTGTCTTTGCTGCTCTAATTTATGTGGCAAGGCCCAGCCTGTAAGGAGGTAACATCATTCCCTGGCTTGGGGTCCTGCACTATATAGAGAAAGGTAGTTGTGTAATAAGTGTATGTTCATTTATTTTTCTCTCCTCTTGTCTGTGGTTGTGGTGTGACTGGATTCTAAAAGTTCCAACTGCCTTGACTTTCCCACAATGATAGTTACTCAACCAGAACTGTAGACTGAAAGAACACATTCTGCTAAGTCCCTCTCTGCCAGAGAATTTTACTACAGCAATAGAAATGAAACCCAGGAGAATATCTTTGCACTTGTTCACTGAATTAGATATTTGGTGAAAGCCAAACCCCATTGTTCTTTTCTGACACTGGGTAGCAGGCCAGATGAATGTAGACTTTGGCATGGGGAAAAATGTGTTTAAGACATAAAAGTATTCCTATAGATTAATTTAAAAAAAACTTTCTTGCTTGAGTATCCATTTTCAATTTTCATGTCATTAAGTTAGAAAAAAAAATCAAAATATTGATTAAACAACCAACAAATATATTGACCTCAGAAGAATAAGGTGTCATTCCTGTTTATAGAATAATCTCTTCTATTTGCTAATATGAAGGATGAGGCTTGAGTAAAAATTTAGGTCTAAGCCATCGATGCAGCTCAACATGCTAAGAACATTGCAACCATTTATGATATTGTAAATTGTACACATATATGCCTAAATATTAGATATTTGACAGTATATCCTTAGAGACAATTTTTCCTGGGTACTGGAAATTTGTCAGATTGGAAGTTTTTCATAAATACTTCACATTATAACACTTAATAAACTATTATTTACATTGAGTTCAGATTAATCTTATATTCCTATTATTTTAAAGACAACATTGCATATTGTAGTCCAGAATTGTCTGGAATTCTCCATCTACCCAGGCTCTCCATGAGCTTCCAGCATCCCTTCTTCCTTACCACAAATACTAGGGTAAGAGGTCTGAAGCCTCGCCACTGGCTCAGATCCTTTCTTTTGTCACTCTGTACTCTTCTATATTTTTTCTTATGGAATGAATAATGAGAAATTCATCATCTTTATTCTGATTTGTTAGAGGTTTCACTTACATTAAAAACCTATAAAATGATATTTTGGAAATAAGATATCAGTGACTCTAAAACAAACAGCTGTATGCTTCATTAAGTGTTTTTTCTAATCAAACTGCTTTCCTAGTCATTTCTAGCATGTTCATTTTAAGGATATTCTTCATGAAGAACAACAACAAAAATAAATAGCCAGAAAATGTGGAAATGAGTAGAATATAAAATTTCTTTCTTTTCAAAGGCAGCAAAATTTAGAAGTATTATACATACTTGTTACCCTTAGAAATGCACACCTATTTATAGTTTTCTTTGGAGGATATCTTTCTTGATTTAACAACCTTTAATGCAATAAGAATCTAACAGGCAGCTGGATTGAGATTTATTTTGATTGGTGTCTTCTGCCTGCGGTATCTTCTCCTGCTTCCAACTTCACCACAAAGATCTGATAACACAAATGACTCCCAGGTCACATTTCACAGCCCTGAGCTGGGCATCAAGGGTAGAACAGAGAAAGGTACTTTGAGGAATTCAGGGCAAGCTAAATAATGTGCCCTCCAAGTGATAAGAAAAGGCTGTCGGCTTTATTCTTAGCTGCTTCCCAGTGCTTTAGAGCACAGAGAATTTTATATGAAGTGAACCAGGAAAAGGAATGAGGTGTGATACATGAAGATTGCAAAAGATCTATGTGGATTAAACTACATGACCAGAAAGCTTTAAAAAAACAAAAAACAAAAAACATGGCAAACGTGACATAAGTAGTGAGCCCGTATCATTAATTTGTCTTTTATCATCATTGTCAGCCATTATTGTTATGATTTCTCAGTTGACAATTAATGCCAGAATGACAATGCATTAATTTGTACCCAAGCCAATGTCAGTGAACACTCACACTTTCCAGAGTCCTGTCAATGCACTTCAGTCCTTCTTTTTTGAGCCTTTTCTAATTGACTCCAGTGAAGCAAACCCAATTTTTGCTCTCGGTCCTTATACAAGTATGTGAATTATGCTAAATTTATACCACTTCTGCTCAATTTTGTGCTGTCAACTCCTGATACACAAGACAGAATGGGATCACCTGAATATTTTTATATCTTATTTTAAGACTATTTAATTGGAGTGATGTTATACCATTGTTTCAGCTTAGTATTAAAGTAATACCCTAGAGGTAGGAATCAAGTATATTATTTGACTCCATCATCCAGGCTCTCTGAAGCCACCATCTGTTTTGTCTGCAGGTTTGATTTATGCCTGAGATGTAAGTGTCAATAACTTGATTCTCCTGAGTGCAATATGGCAAGGAAAATGGATACAGTTGAACATTAGGCTATAAAGGATGTTTTGAAGCATAATTCAGATGGGCTTCATGACACTTGTCCCACACATGACACACATTCTCTTCATTTCCAATTTCACTGGAACAAGCAGGAAGAATGGTTTCCAATCTGTCCCATCTCATAAAAATAGACCCATGTTTAATTCTCTAGGACCTAAAATTATCTTTTGGATATTGTTAACCAATCATGCAAGGAAAACGTTCCTAGCCAAAGTAATAGGAGTCTTCTGGTGTTGAGATGGCTAAAATTCCACTGTTACCTTGCTTTTAGTAATTGCACAAAATATGAAGCAAATACGATAGTCATTCTGAAGCAGCTTAGTATCTCTTCTCTTTCCTTAAATTGTGCTATTTTTCAGTAGTATATTGCAGTTTTCACATGTAATATTTTTCAATAGAAGAAGGTCTAGCTTAACTGCCCATTATTCCTTAATGTAGCAAAGAAATTACATTTATCAAGGCCTTAAGCCTCATTTAGTTGTAACCAAAGATGTTATAGGAAACAAAATACTTTTATTGTTGATTATAGTTGAGGTTGGAGAAGAGTTGTTCCAAATGAATTTCTGTTCTGATTTTATGCAATAGCAAATTATCATAAGTCTCTTATTGCCAAAGTGCAGGGTATGGGAAGAAGTTAGATGAATAGATTTCTGAGGTTTGGGTGTTCTCTAGGTGAATCGATTAATTCTGTCACATCAAGCTGTTCTGTATAAACCAAATGTCATTATAGGAATTATAGCATTGTGTTTAAAAACCTGGGCATAGAGCCAGGAGTGATTTTTAATCCAAATTTATTAGGAGATAAAAATGTGTAATTTGTACTTTAAAACTACCTATTGAACAGATAGGTTCATTTAAAATTTCTCTATTTACTGAATAGAAAATGGTAAACTAGCATTATTTTTGTACAACACACACACACACACTGAGAGAGAGAGAGAGAGAGAGAGAGAGAGAGAGAGAGAGAGAGAGAGAATACTAGTTAACAAAAGTCTAATTCCAAGTTTTGCCAAACAGTCCTAATGAAAGTAAAATCTCTTGAGCATACTCACAGAAGTAATTTTGTTTACATTTTTTATTGCAATCTTTGCATCTTTTCCTGTCAGAACATGAATGATTTGTAAGAATGTATATTCTCTGGATTTACCTGCATCCAGGTATGCAACACTATTTTCAAAAAAGTCCTATTGATTGATGTTGGAGTTATTGGGCTGAAAGCCAGTTGTAACAAACATTTGAAGGATTGTCAATTGGCATATACTGTTATTAGGCTTTTATCAGTATTGATACATTTCTTTTATCATTGTGTATTAATTAGAAGAAATTAGGTTAGTGTTTCATTTCTCACTGTAATAATGGCTTTAATCATTAACAAAAATGGGGAACAGGCAATATTTGCATAATATTTGTCTTTCATGAACATACCTGCTAAGAGGGGGAGTATTCTATAGTATGACATTTTATGATAGAAATATGAGTTGATTCCTTCTGTTAGTGTTAAAATCAATTTGTGGTATTGAGCAAATTTCAGCAACTAGGAGTTGAACCTCCATTAAGGACAAAACTTACTAAAAGTAGGAATAGAGTCTATTGAGACAACAACAACTCTCACCAGAAACATCATTCTAAAATACCTCTCTCTTCCTGAGAAGCTTTGTTCTGCTGGATTTATCACATTTTGGCCCTTTATGTGAATCTTCAGTTTGAATGCTTCATGAGTCAGACCCATCCCATTCCCTGATACTATTTAATAGTACTCTGTTATGCATTCAGACTAATATAACTGTCCTCTGATAGGCTCCCCACAATAGCTAATAGAAACAGATGCAGAGACCCACAGCCAAATATTGGATGGAGCTTGAGGATTCTTATGAATGAGCTGAGGAAAGAATTGAGGGCCATGAAGGAAACATGAATTCCACAGAAGACCAACAGTCAGCTGACCTTGGACCCTATGGGGTTCTCAGAGACTGAACAACCAATCAAAAAGCATACATAGACTGGACCTATGTCCTCCATACATGTATATCAGATGAACACCTCATTCTCCATATTGGTTCCCCAACAACTGGAGTGGAGGCTATCCCTAAAGCTGTTGCCTGTCTGTAGAATATGTTCCTATAACTGGGCTGCCTTGTCTGGCCTCAGTGGGAAAAAATGTGTCTAGCCCTGAAGAAACTTGATGAGTCAGCGTGGGGGGAATACCTGGGGGGTCTGCACCCTCTCAGAGGCAAAGGGGAAGAAGAGGAAACTTTGGGGGGGGGGAGAACCAGGAGAATGGCAGCAATTAGGATATAAAGTGAATGCAGTATATTTTTTTAAAGTGAAAAAGAAAATTTCAACATCCTTAGCCATCAAATCTAACAACTCTGAGATTCCTTCCATCTTACCCTGTCAAAATGGCTAAGATAGCCGAGCAGTGGTGGTGCATGCCTTTAATCCCAGCACTTGGGAGGCAGAGGCAGGCAGATTTCTGAGTTTGAGGCCAGCCTGGTCTACAGAGTGAGCTCCAGGACAGCCAGAGCTACACAGAGAAACCCTGTCTCGAAAAAACCAAAAAAAAAAAAAAAAAAAAAAAAAATGGCTAAGATAAAAAACACAAGTGACAATTCATACAGACAAGTATGTGGACCAAGGGGGAATACTCCTGCATTTCTGGTAGGAGTGCAAACTTCAGTATGGTAGTGTCTCAGAAAACTGATCATCGATCTGCTTCAAGATCCATCTATACCATTCCTGGACATATACCCAAATGATGCTCCATCTTACCTCAAGGACACTTGCTCAATTATGTTCATAGCAGCTTTATTCATAACTACAAATGGAAACAACCTATATGCCCCTCAACTGAATAATGGATAAAGAAAATGTGGTACATTTACACAATGGTGTATTATATCTGTTTAGAAAAATAACAGTCAAATGAATGTAACTAGAAAAAAATAATGCCAGGTGAGGTAACACAGATCCAGAAAGACAAACATGGTATGTACTCTTCTAAGTGAATATTAGCTGTAAAGGGTAACACTCCACAGACACAGAGAAGCTAAATAATAAGGAGGGATCAAGGAAGGACACATGAATCTCACTGGGAAGCAGAAATAGAATAGATACGGAGTGGAGACTGAGAATGTGTGGAGATGTGGGGAAGGGAACAGGAAGAACCAGTTGGGGGAAGGATGGAGGGAAAGAACACTGTGAGAGACAATGGAATTGTGGTACAGGTACATTTCAGGGACAATCTAGAAACTTAGTGCAGTGGAAACATGCAGGAATCTATAAGGGTGGCCCTGGATAAGATTACTAGCGTTGAGGGATAGGGAGCTGGAATCAGCCATCTCCGGTAACCAGGAAGACTTCCAGAAGAGGGATTGGGACACAAACCCAGCTCCAAAACCTTTGACTTACAATTCGTCCAGCCTAAAATGTGCTGGGTGAAAGGTGGCACAGAAATTATGGTAGTGGCCAACCAGTTACCAGTCCAACTAGAGACTCATGCCAATAGAAGGAGCCCACCCCTGACACTACCTAGAGGCATGGAATCAGAGGCTGGATATGTTCAGAGACCCAATGTAGAACAGTACTGGCAACATAAAAAAATGGCAATGAATGATTCCTAATGATGTTCTGCTATACTCTTACAGAGCAGCCTATCTGAATTGTCATCAGAGAAGCTTCGTCCAGTAACTGATGGAAACAGATGGCAAGACACACAACCAAACATTAGGCAGAGCTCATGGAATCCTGTAGAAAATGGCAGGAAGGATTGTAGGAAACAGACACCACAACAAAACCCATGGAATCAACGAAACTGTGTTCATAGGACCTCACAGAGACTTAACAGACAATTGGGTAATCTGCAAGGGTCTGACCTAGACCTTCTGCATATATGTTATGGTTGTGTAGCTTGGTCTTCTTGCAGGATACCTCACAATGGGAGCAGGAGCTGTCTCTGACCCTTTTGAGTGCTTTTAGAACCCTTCCCCTCCTACTGGGTTGCTCATCCAGCCTTAAGTCTTACTGTAACTTGAAGTGCCATGTTTGATAGACATCCATGGGAGGTTTACCCTTGTCTGAGGAGAAATGAGGAGTGATGGATGAGGAGTGAGATTGGGAAAGGATGGAAGAGAAGAAACTGCATTCTGGATATAATATAGGAAAGAATATTAATTAAATTTCAAAAAATTGAGGAGCCCCCAAACGGATTTCCACCATAGCTGCAACAGATTACATTTCCAACTATAACAAATGATGTTTTTCTTTTCTACACATCAATGCAAACATTTATTCTCTGTCTCTCTGTGTCTGTCTCTCTGTCTCTCTGTCTCTCTGTCTGTCTCTCTCTCTCTCTCTCTCTCTCTCTCTTTGATGATAGTTATTCTGACTGAAGTGAGATAAAATTTCCAGGAAGTTCTAATTTGCTTGCCTTCTAAAATGTTTATTGGCTATTTGTATTTCTTCTTCACTTCCTTGCTGAAAAATTTCAGTTTTGTTGTTTAATTTTTGCAAAGTTTTCCATCTCTTAGTTATTAGCTCCTGTCTGGAACACATGTGGCAAAACCTTTCTCACAGTCTTTAGTCTTCCTTCAAACTCTAATAATAGTTTCTTTTACTGTGGTAAAATGTTTTAATTTCATCTTATGACATTAGCTGGATTTGGGGATTATTTTCCGTATGACTGAAGTCATTTGCAGGGATTTATTGTTTGCCTGTGTCATATCTTGAAAGCTTTACTTGTTCTTCTAACACCTGCAGTATTTTAAGCTTTATATCAAAGTCTTTAATCCATTTTGACTTTTTAAATGCACAAACTGTGCACTTTCCAGATTAAAATATAAACAACATTTAATTTTATGTTCCCAATACAATCACTAATTCAAGAATACAGAGCTTTTAGGGAAAAATCAATGCTTGGACATGCTTGTGAATATAGAAATTATTAGTGAAGAGTGCCATCACAGATACATTTCAATTGAATTACAGAATTTTCCATTGTTAGATGATTTGGAGATCAGCTCTAGGTTTTGTGGTCCTGTCTTAGAAGTTCTGCCAGAGATAGAGGATCCAGGTGTCCCCAAGTTCAATCCGCAGTGCCAGTTTGCTAAAAAAAACAAAACAAAAACCTAGAAACACGTGGTCTTCTGCTACTACATACACTATTCTGGTTTTTGTACTTTTGAACCTGATAATTTAAAAAAAAAAATGTTTTGACTCTTTTGGTTTGTCTCTGAATTAGGTTCCATTTCACCTGATTTATGGCCTAAATATTCTCTTATATTTGAGGAAATGTTTGAGTTATTTACATTGAGAAAGATGAAATAACCTTTGTGTAAAACTTCATTCATAGCATTTTTATAATATATTCAAATAAAATCAGATTTTCTGTAGCCCCTTTGCCTCTAAACCTTATATTTTTCTAATTAGAATCAAGCAATTAATTTTGAAACTCCCCCTCCATTTTTCTGGAAGCACTGCCCTTTTTGCCACAAGCTATTGTTCCCTTCAGTTTTAATGCTTTAGTTTATAAAATAATTAAAACTTAATTGACTCACTCTTACCATTGGCCAGTGCACTGTGACTCTTTGAGAACTTCCTGGTATGTATAAGCTTGCTGATAAGCAGTATTATGACAGAGAGACTGTCTACTGACAATGTGAACACTTAAATCCAAAGGTATTGGTCTACTTCGGTAGGAAATCAGCAACAACTAGGGGATCATTCATCAATTTATAAAATACCTAAGTGTAAATATAGGAAAATATGAAAATGTTACCCCTCCATTTTGATTATTCTATATAAAAATAAATTAAGGTAATATGTGAATGTTGGTTTACAATACAGGGTAACTTTCCTTCTTACACTATTACCTTCTTATGGCTTTTATGTTCGATGTTTAAAATGTATTAGTGTTTCTGTTCATAGAATCACTCACTTAACTGTGTATTTGTGAACAAATACCTTCCAAGTGACTTCAGCCTCCTAGGATAAGATACACCCCTACACCATAAAGCCCACACTTTGCCCACTGACCCGTTCATTCATGGCAGCAACTTCTTAAAGTAGACTTAAGCCCAAGTTTTTTAGCAATTTCTGCCTTAGTGGAATAATATTTATTTTAGAGTAGTGCTTTTCTGAGTTTTCTCCTTTCTTTGTAATTTTATGTATATGTATGCTTTTTTTCTCCATGTACTTTGGTGTACCATATTCCTGCCTGGTGCCTTTGGACGACAGAAAATAGCACCAGATTCCTTAACCCCAAGTTACAGGTGGTTGTTAGCTACCATGTGTTACCAAAAACCTAGCCCAGGCCCTCTGTAAGAACACCAGTTGTTCTTAACTCCTGAGCCTTCTCTCCAGCCTCTGATTATTGAATTTTACTGTTCCCAGGAATTATCCATTGACGTAATCACTGCATTCTAGAATGGCAGGAGTAGGATAGGGCCTAAGATTTTGCTTTTCAGAAGAGCTTAGCTATAGTTTGTGGGACAGAACTCAGAACCAAATGGTAGATTTGGTTCTTTTGAATAGATTCATTTGCATGCTGATAGAATTAGGATAGTTTTTCATTATAATTTTGCATGACCTATCCACATTACCTTTTTCAATTACTGGCTTCTTCGCTTTATATGCAACACTTAGTTTGCTATAATACAATGTGAATCTGCCTTGCTACGTTTTCTTGAGATATGGCAATGTATTCATTCTATCTACTTTTCCATTAATCTTATCAATTACAATACTCATCTAGCAATAAATATTTAGAGTTAATTAATAAATGGCTATATCATCAATGTAAAGTATATTCTTTGTTTCTTTTTCTTTTCTTTACATTTTTGTCTCTATAAGGGTGAAAGTAAGGATTTATCCAAAACTTCCCTTTTAATAGTATTTTTCTACTCAGCTTTAAATTGAGCGTCCCATTACATCATGTGAAATGCTTATTACTGAGCATCAATGGTGCGGTTTTGGAGGTGATGTAAAGTGATTGGCTAAATTTTGAAAACTATGTAGTTCTGGCTGTCCTGGAACTCACTCTGTAGACCAGACTAATCTTGAACTCAGAGATCCACCTGCCTCAGCCTTCTCAGTACTTGGATTAAAGGTATGCACCATCACCACCAGGCTGGTGATGGTTTTATTAAAGTTTTTTATGGTCTGTAAATGGGAGAGTTGGACAGGTTGATTCATCTAAATGGAATTGAGAATATCACGTCACAGTTATGCAAACAGATGGGAGTTGGAAGTGTAAATTCATGGCATTCCGCACTTAAATACCCAGAAAGAAGGTCAACATTTAGTATATCCAATTCTTTCTGCATCATAGTACATCATCATACATTTCTGCCTATAGGCCAAAGAAATTTGTGTCTGTACTTATATAAGATGTTTCCTGAAAACACTCAATATTATTAAACACAATATAGGTAGATATGAGTAGGCTTCTCGTCCAAGTCTAACTAAATACCTATTCAAATAATATTCAAAAATAACCAGTGCAAAAGCTTTGGAGATCTGTGTAACTGGGACTCCAAGACTGGCTTTTTGTTCTTCAGCTTCATCAGAAGTGAGAATGATATTTTAAAAAAATGCTCACTGTGCTTTCTTTGTAGGTAATACAAAACTACAAAGTATGTTACTGTCAACTGAGATGGCTGAAATATTTCCTGATTGGATTGATGAGCTGAAACTAATAAAAATGCAATTTTACTGGACTATTTTAAATTCTTGTTTATTGCACACTTAGAATATAGGAAAATTCATGGCAAATTTCCTGTGGTTTTATTTGACCACCTGCTTGGCATGAGCCAGTGTGGTAGTAACAGATGATTAAAAAGTTAATACATTCATAAACTGCATTATGAGAGGCAAAGTCAGGCTCAAGGGTGGTAACTGTTTCACTATAATCAGAACTGTTCAGACTGTATGTTTAATAGTACACTCAGTTTGGTAGACTATATTTTTAAAATTGAAACAGTAGATTAAACCTGGAGGGTGACTGGAATGTTGGTGAGATTGGAGCCATGGTGTTTCAAAGATTGGGTGCTTTTTACCTAGATAAGAAATAATATGACCTTGTAAAACTTCACATTGTAAAATCCTTTATTTTCTTTGAAATGAGATTTTTCTGTATCTAATAGTTTAGACAAAGACTTCATAGGTCTAAAGTCATGTATTAGGTACAGACATATGGAAGACAGCATAAACATTGTGCCTTGAAGCAAAAGAAGTGATTATTCTAATTTAATCACAATAGAACCTGTGTATTTAAAACTGTAGTTTACTTTAGATGATAAACAATTTCAAACTGCCATTTAATTTGAATAGCATCAGCAGTAAATTAAAACTTTCATTTGCTATCATAAATTCTGTGTTGTCTATCTCCATACTGTTGTTATAACTGCTGCTAGCATACATGCTCCTTGTATTCATAAATAGTTTAAAATATTTACCATATAATATATAAATACATTTTAGTATAAAATCAACCCCAAGAAAAATATAAATTGACATATTAATTTGTATAATGAATTCCCTACATATCCACCAAAATTAAACTGATATATATGATTTCTTTTTAATATTTCTCTATATGATAAATGAAACAGATCTGTCTTGATTTCTACTAATAATGAACTTAAGCATACTTTATAGTTGATAGTATCCACTGTTATTATCCAGTCCTTGAAGACCTGTTCACATCAGTTTCTATGTTTTATATAAGAGTTGTATTTTTTAAAATAATTAGTGGAGTGTTTTTAATCATTCAGAATTATAACACACATGAATTGTACAGCTTTGCTCTTCTAATATTCAATTTATACTTTAAATCAAACTGTTACATTAATTACCTCAATCCTGTGTTTTGCTTATAAATAAAATTGGGAAGAAAAATAAAAAACAATAATCAGTTAAATTTATCAAGTTATAGGTTAGTCATCTCTCCTGTACTCCTCTACAATTCCCTGCTTTTTTGGCCATCAACATAGGGGGGAAAAAGGTAACCTGCCAGAAGAGTAATAATTCTAATTTTTAAAATGTCTATAAAAAGTTCAATAAAATTGCCTATTTCCCATACATATTAAAGTTACCTTTTTAAACAAGGAGAAATGTAAGCTATTTCTAAAACCCAATGTAGTGAGGAGTGGCAATTTAGACTTGTCATCTCCATACGTGGGAGGTAGAGGTAAAAAGATCAAGAATTAAAGTTCACCTTCGATAATATAAACTTTTAATTCAAGTATGGGCCAGAGGAACCTTTCCTTGGAAAGACAACCATAACAAAATGATTCCAACAAAAAAAAGCTAATAGTTCTTCCTCCATTATACCGGATGTGAAGATTGATTTAAAAATCATGCTTGTATTGGTATATTGAATTTTAAAATATGTGTTAATTGGGGGAATTAAAATGTATGGTAATTACTAAGCATGTCCATGCAGCGACTGCACTCCCACGCTATCCTGCTGTGCTAGTCATTCCTGTGGATCAGAGTTGTCATCTCAGTGTAGGAATTTTGGTTGCCTCCCTCCTTTGGAAGTCCGTATGACTGCATCCTTGTGGTGCTATAAAAACTGCTCTTCAAGGAGGAGGGATTCAGGCCAATTTCAGCTCAGGGATTACGAGGCCACATGCCAGAAGTGCATGATGTCATCAGCAATTTCCTTCTACCTTTGGTGGGGCAACAAAGGGCAGTATTTTCCAATTGGACTCAGTAAAAGAAAACTCATACCTGGTACTGGACTCCTAGCCAAATACCAAGGGCTACTGAAATCATGGATCTTGGAAGAGAACCTAAAGCCACCAGTATACTAAACCAGCATAATCTCTGATTGAATTTTAACTATTTTTCTTATACCCATAGGTAAGAATAATCGTCATCTCTCCTCAAGGAAACTTTTCTTTGTAACAGATGGTGACCACTTCAGAAAAGCACAGCCAATCAAAACAAACAGTTTTAGAGTCCAATGCCTACTGATATATCTACAATACAACTCATACACCTAAGACTTTAGCGATCATTGCTGAAGAGGACGTAGAAAAAACTGTAAGAGCCAGAGAATCTGAATAACTATACAACACTGAGAGTAAGAGAAAAATACTCTTCCATAGGGAAGTTACATCTACCTCTCATTTCAGCCTGGTTTTTCAGTTCCCTGTCTACAGCCAGGATGTGAGAAGTCTTCTTCTGAGATTTCCATGGCCATGGATACTGCCATATTTTCTCCAACACCACAGGCTCTTTTAAACTGAAAGCCAAAGTGCACCTTTTCTACCATAAAGATTTTTTTTTTCCTGTCAGGAATTTTGGTTACAGTGATATAAACCTGATAATGAATGAAAGTGGCTTTGTTTATAAAACAAAATTTATCAAAACTAACATGAGTCCTTGCTTCTAATTAGTGCTTATTAGTTTATAGATAGGTTGTTGTTTTGCTTTGTTTGGAGCAGAGTAACCTCAGTTAGAATGAAGAGAGTGAGTCAACTAGAAAGAAATGTCATGAAATTAATGCTTCCATGTGCTGTCCCACATTTACATAACCCAGACAACCTTTACATTTGGCTGGAACTTAAGAGGTATCTTCAGTAAATGTATGTACAATAAAATATTAAAATATTCTATAAAGTCATTATAGCTACAAATTGGGAGAGCTATAGAACCAAAATCAAAGAAGTATTAGTAAATAGATAATTAATGCTGGTAGAGATCTAAAGACAAAGTGCTTTAATAACAGCCTATTTAGGGATTATATAGATTATCATACAAGTGACTCCCCTAAAATGTGCTATATCTTCTCTACTACGACAATTTTTATAAAATTAAACTCAGTTTAATATTTTAGAAAACTTCTCGTGACACGTAAAGTTCTTAGTCATTCCAAAGGAGACATTTATTTATGTTAATTCTAACTACCACTAATAAAGCATAGAGTGCTGGTGGGTATTTCAGCAATTAAAGTAGCTTGCTGTCATGCCTGTTGTCCTATCCCTGGGACTCACATAATAGTTGTCCTCTAATTGAGACATGCAGTCCATGACACACCTTCCTCTGACATCCTCCACATATATTATACATACATACATACAAACATACATGCATAAATAAATGTATTTAACTTTTTAATATTAATTTTTTAATATTATAATTTAATAAGAATGTTTCTCCCTTTCCTTTTGTCTCCACAATCTTCCTATATAACCCTTTCCACTCTTCTACAAATTCATGGCTTCTTTTTTCCACTAATTGTTGCTGAAGATAAATATGTATGATCATATATATTAAATTTAACCTGTCCACCCAGTATACAACTTCCTGTTTGTATGTTTTCAGAATTTTTTTTAATTCTTAAAATAAGTGGCAACAGAAGATTTTATTGTATGAATTTTAAGAGTTATATTAGTTTTATTTTATTTTTTTTTATTTTTATTTTTTTTGGTTTTTCGAGACAGGGTTTCTCTGTGTAGCCCTGGCTGTCCTGGAGCTCACTCTGTAGACCAGACTGGCCTCGAACTCAGAAATCCACCTGTCTCTGCCTCCCAAGTGCTGGGATTAAAGGCGTGTACCACCACTGCCCGGCCTTAGTTTTATGAGGCTGGCTGAACACAGATTAGTCTAGAGACTCCTGAGAAGACATTACTTTCAAAAGTGGAAGGGGTATATCAAGTGTCTTGCCATCTGAACAGCCATCTCCATCACTCCAAAGACATGACCATGTCTATTGGAAAGCTATTACTACTGACAGACTTGGTTATCTTGTCTCCCCAAGAAACAACTGCTTCAGGACAACAGACTTGGGAATAAAAGCTCCAACTGAAACCAATAAAGAGACAGGATCCAAAAAAAACAAAAAAACAAAAAACAAAAAACCTCACCCATGACAGTGAAATAAGTATGAGAATGTCCCTCTTAGAAACACTTTAGGGATACAGATCAGTAAGGATGTTCTACCTGGGGCTCTATCTAATCTCAGAATCTCAAATTGTCACAATTATTCATAATCACACCCACAGGAGAGAATCTTCATACCCATCTTGCCTTTATAGCATTTGTGAATTATTACTTTGCTGAGTTTGTAATGTAGAATATTATTGAAGTAATGTATTAGACAAAATCCGTCATAGATTTTTCATGATAGAGGAAGTTAGATGTTTGTAAAGTATTAAACACACTAACGACGCTCTTAAATTGATTACAGAAATATAGACTAACAGTGCATCAAAGTCAATGAATTTATAATGGAAGCAATTGACAATATTTGCAGAAATGCCTTTACCTCCCCCCCAAAAAAAGAAAACAGTAATTTTATCCCTAAACCTTAATCTCTTTTTAAAATGATATTTAATTTAAAAGATTAGGAGTCTTCAAATACATAGTTGCATAAGCTTATATAGATACTTGCAGTTGACTAATCTTTATTGTTTCACAATTTTTTAACTAGCTAAAAATTGTTTGTAAACCATCAGTCCACAGGCATACACCTTCATGGTCTTTTATGTGCATTTCAGTTCAGTATTACTTTAACCAACACGTACTTTACTAGCTGAAGTAGAACACTATATTATCTTATTGTACTAGTTCTTATACTGGAAATAAACCTCTTTCATTGTTGGTCAGTTTAAACCACTATATTGTATACTTTTAAGCTTCTTCTGCTTCTATCACATCTAAGGATAGGGGTCAAGATGGCTGCAATGTTTCTTATAGAGAAAAATAAACATGTAAAGTAAGTGCCAAATAGGAGAGAGTTTCATTGCTGTTGACTAACAAAGACTTGCCTTTAAGAAAGTTCAGTGAGGCTTTAATTAACTTCTTTTGAATGGGGCACAAACCAACTTTGTCCTTTCTTTGGCTTATCAGAACATTCATTTTCCTATTATGATAAAACATTCAGATCAAAAGCAGCTTAGGAGGGTGTTTTTAAGCTTAAAGGTAATGGTTCACCCTTGAGGGAATTCAGGGTATGAATTCAAGTGAGAAATTAAAGCAGAAACCACAAATGCTGCTTCCGAGCTAGCTCCCAGACTCATGCTTAGCTAGCTTTCTAATAGAGTCAAGACCACCTATTTAGGGAATGGTGCTGCTCATAGTGGACTGGATGCTTCTATATTGGTTAACAATTGATAACAAACACTCTTAGAAATGCTGATAGGCCAAACTGTTGTAGGCAATGAATCTATAATGTGTCAAGTTGCCAGTCAAAGCTAAGGAGAGCATTTATAAGCAAAAAATTCCACGAAGGCAGTTAGGAAGAATCTTTACACTACCATGTCTAGTCAAGTTCTTTATTTCATGTCTTGTCCTATTATTATCTCTGTGTGTCAATGTAGAAGATTGTGCATATGAATACAGTACCTATGAGGACCAGTAGCATTGGTTATTTTTAAAGCTAGAGTACAAGAAATTATGAGCAAGCTGATCCGAAGGACCACAAAACTAGTCCTCTGCAAGAGCAGTACATGTGCTCATAGTGGTCAAATCATCTCTCCGTTTTTAAATTTACCAGTTCTTTTTTTCAATGTAATAACTTTAATAACTTTATTTTACTTTTTTCTTTTGGATATTTTAACAGTTCTGATGTCCTACCTTAATCTGCCTTCTGCAGGAACCCTGTAAAAACAGTCCAACTCTTCATAGTTCTTTCCCAGTTATGGTCCTTAACCCTCTGATTGGTATTAAAATTTCACATATCTTTGTTGTATTTGGAGTCAGTTTAATTTATCTCATATTCAATAAAGCCTTTCTTACCTTTACTATATTTTTTATTAAATAATTACATTTTATGTTTTCTTTAATATAACTATGAGTTCTTGTTAATATATCAATTGTGTGTGCTAAATGAAATGTCTAAAACTAAAATATATTTAATTATATACCAATTAGCTAACACAAATAAGGCGAAGGGTACAGGACTTAACTCTATTTACTCCAAGAGCTACTCAATATTCATGTTCCCTCATTTGAGAATAGCAGGTCATAATGAGTGATATGTATATATTACATAGATAAATACACATAGAGTCATATGTATACACAGAAATTAAAATGAATATTTTGCTTTTAATGGATGCAGATCTTATCAGTGCTATTTGAAAAAATATTTTTGAGTAGTAAAATATAACAGTTGGGATTAGTGTTAAACTCTTACATGGAGATAGTACTTATTATGTTGAAGGCCTTGGATTTGATAACAACACCACAGACAAATAAAACTATAAATGAATCATTTTTCAACAATGCCCAAACTATGTTTAGTAACCTGTCTTCAAAACATTCTGTAAAAAATATATATATAAATATTTTTTGTATATGTTCAACTCCAACCCTAGGACGTCAGGAAGAGAGGGGAAAGAGAGATTGAGATTGAACACTTGACAATTTAGAGACCGAGTTCTGTGCCTGCGACCTGAGTCATCTCACTGGTTATGCTTTCAGAAGGCATGGAGAAAATATAACACATAGGAGAAGACTAAAACGTGCCTCAAAAGGAAAAACCTAACATGTCTGGAGGGAAAAGGCATGGATCGGGCTGCATGAAGCAACTAAGGCCTGCCTGTGATGCACGGGTGGGTGGGGTGTTGATGGCAAACCTAAGAAGTAAGAGAGAAAAGAGACACAAATACAGAAGAGGGGAGACAGAGGGAGGGGGAAGGATGAAGGGAGGGATGGAGAGAGAGACAGAGATAGAGAGACTGGAATGGAGTGGAAGACTGAGAGTGGGAGTGGGAAATGGAGGAAGTGAGAGAGATAGAGAGATGGAGAGATGACAAAGATGGAAAGAGACCCCATTACTCAATAGAGTGGAGGGAAGCAGAAAATGACGTGTCATTATAATGGGTGTGGTAGATATTTTGACATATAATAAAAATTAAAGTGATCCAAGATTTTCCAGTTATTTTTCATTTATTGTGTTGTGTTGGGTACATTGGATGATTTTCTTAGGAGGAAAGTACTTTAAGAAGACTTCTTTTTTTAGAACAGGTGTAAATAATAGCGATTTATTACCACCATTCCCAAATCTCGTCAGATGTAGGCTCAGCAAATTTCATCGCGCATCACACCACCCTGACCATCACAGCTTATAGCAAGACAATGTAGGGATTAGCCCCGAGTTAGCAGTTATTAATTGAACATATTTTTGCTATCCTGGATCTGGCAATCCAACAGACCGAACGTGGTAAACAAACTTCGCTTCATAGCTTTGAAGTCTTCTCGCTAGTTTTCCCCAACTTAGAAAAATTACACTATTTATAAAAGTGCATAAATTGTAATTTAAGTTAAAAAAAAGCCTTGAAATTTTTATCAAAAGCATTCAAATTACTCTCTCCCCAGGTCAGCTAATGAGTTGTCAGGAGCTGGCCCCTTACTGTAGCGCACCTCCTGCAGACTAAGACAGTTAACCATGTTTTCATCAAAGGAAATGCTCATTAGTAGAGCTTTCAGAAACTGATTTGATTATAGTTTCACTTGTTAAAGTGAAATATTTTGAGCTCATTAGGATGATTATGATTCAAGGTCATCTTTTGAAGCCAGTCCTGTCAATATAAGATAAATGGGTCCTCATCTTTCCCCTTCTTTACGTCTGTGCTTTTTAAACTCTTCTGTGTAAAACTTCCATAGCCATAATTAATTTTTAGTTCTTCTGTTACAAAGCTGCTTAAAAAAAAAAAAGAACAAAGATTTTTGGCTACCAAAAGGGCCTTGAAGAACTATGAAGAGGAGGAGGAGGCTATCTTGTTTTAGAAAAATCAGAGAAAAACCTTGAAAACTTCAGCCTTTGAAAGGGAGTGAGTGTCTCCTTGACCTTTGCAGTTTCTAAAAGGCGCTTCGTACATAATTTTGCAGGTACTCTTTCATCTCGAAATGATAAAACTAAACCGAAAACCACCCAAGAACTACCAGTGGCTTAATTAAACATCTCCTCCTTTATGGCACAAGATGAAGTTAGCACCTTTTAAAGTTCTTTCCTTTCTTTTTCGAAATCTGGAGCTTAAATCTCAGAGTGTTAAAGAACCACTTAGACATTAAAGGGTGCGATGCTAACTTCTATCATGTAGTCGTTCTAACAGGAATCTGGCCCATGAACCTCATTGGTCAAATATTATCTTTTCCTCTAACACTGACATGAGGTTATATGGAAGCGAGCAGTTAAAAAACAAACAAAAAAAAACCCCAACATTTTAATCTTTCAGTCTCCAATGCCAGTCATTTGAATTCAGACCCACACTGAGCAGTAGATCATATTTGACAAACCATAAAAGATGACCTTTCAGTTAATGCTTTCAGTTAATGGCTTGTTTTTTCTTTACTTTTGTAGACAAAAGACAGAACTTGCCTTTTTTTCCTTTCTTTTACTAATAAGCCTTTAAAATGACTTCCAAACTCATGATTTTATTTTTAATATATTGTTTAATAAGTTAAAGTGTTAGTATTTGAACATGTTATTCTATGAAATTAGGCCCAAAGGTTAGTCAACAGTGCTTTTAAGAGCAGATAGGAATCTTAAGGCAATTAATTTTGTATTTTCACATGGGCTTTATGGCTTTGGTGAACATGAAATTTATAGCGTAATTATGAAATAAGTTTTTGTTTTGGCATGCTTCTGCAAATGAACAGGAACTGTTCAGAAGCTAGTTAGATGCTAGGAGGTTTGAAGGTCACTGTGGATAGACCTTTCTGTCACATGAGCAGATGGTAAAGCCAGGAACTGAAATCTTAGGACTCTGATATAAGTCAAAATAAAGTGATATGAGTCCTGTCTTAGGTCCTTGGAGGAGACAAAAATCTCTTAAAGGCATTGAAGGTTATTGGTACATTCTCTAAAACTGATTATAACGTCTAATTAGACACTCTCTGGTAATGTGCAAAGGGATAATATTATCCTCCTCCTTAAGAATTCATTCAAGGGCACCTGTCAATCACTTGGGAAAGCAAAATGTTTGTGAAGAGAAGCTGTCTGTTTCAGAGACTTCAGACCTAACATAAAGCCTGCATAAATAGTTAATGAGGTGAGCCTAGGTGTCGCCTTGACTATTGTACCCCCATACTTATATAGAGAGTGCTTTATGATGATGGTCCGTTTGGTTATTGCCCTTTAGAATACTCTTAACTCTTTAGAGTACTTCATGTTGCTGTGGAATAAACACTAATATCTTTAACACTACACTGTGTGTCTCATCTAAATTCTTTCCCCCAAAATTACAAGCAAACTGAGGGGAGGCCAGACTGAGATCATGGTGAGCCTACCAACTAAATGACCTAGATATATTTCAAAAAATAATCCACAGCACGTGGCAATCAGATTCTAAAAGAGTGGGTTTGCTTTAATGAGTAACAGAGATCCAGGTCATGAGGATGGGTATGCAAACTGCAGCATGGTGGCCTTAAATCTCCTCCAATGTGATGGGAGAGCCACTGAGTAGCTGAGAGACAGGCAGAATAAAACAGGCTAGAGTGTGACTCAAATTACTTTCTCAAATTGCTAGTGAAAACCTTGTTGGATTAAGGAAAAACGTTTCTGATGACTTTGGTTAAACCAGCAGCAAATGTTTTTTCAAGTGTAAACTATTGTAATAGAGATAGGGACCAATGGGTTGGAAATTTCAGACTTGGACAAAGACTAGGTTCAACTCTTGAATACAGCATGGGCAAATGAAAAATATTAGTCAATGAGCATGCTGGGGGTATTGTATAGAAAACTACTGAGAAAGGTATCACAGTTAAAGGAGGATTCTTGCCAAACTGCCCAAGGATTCTTTCTAAACCCAAGCCAGAATTATCAGAGGATACCTTGTGGATGATTACGAAGGAGAGCACCTGATAAGATAGAAAGGGTGAGCAGATAGAAGGTAAGCCGATATAGCAGGACATTTGCTAAAAGAACAATGCATATATCAGCATGGAAGGTAATGGAAGGACATGTTGAAGACATCCTAGAAAAAGTATATTGATTTTGGCCCATGAGATCTTTCTTACTCTTTCATTTCATCCCTGACTTCAACTCTAGCACCAGATTACTTAAAATGTCATTCATAATCATTGGAACACAATTTATTATGTATTACTCTTAAGTGATTTACTATTCTTCAGGGTGCTTAAATGCCCTATTTTGATTATTAACATGTGTCCATTGTCTAGCACCTCCTTCATTCAAAATCAGGACTCAGATGCATTCATGTAAAGAATGGATGTTTTTAAAAGTTATATTAGCTCTTTGACAGTTTAGTAAAACCTGTTTTATTTTACTCCCACTTTGAACTCCTCCTAGATCCATCCCTTTCCCTAACCATCCCAACTTCTTGTCCTTTTATTTCCTTTAAGCTCTCCAAGATGAATTTGTGCTGTCCAAATATTTTTGGATGTGTGATCTTTCCATTCATTCTTTGTATCTTGGATAGTCTTTTACATATTGAAATATAATAAAGTTCTTTGAACAGATGTAGTCAATTGACTTCAAATTAAACTCCTCCTTACAAGACATGATAAGAATATGTCCTAAGGTAAGAATAATGAGGGTGTATGAGAACCAGCTGCATGAGTCGTAAATAAGAAAGATGTTTGGAAACCTAGAGACTGCTGACTGGCACTTTGAAAGAAGAAAATAAAAATATGCGAGCTTCAGTTTTTTGTTTTTGTTTTTAATCACTGGGCTATTAGGTAGAAAACAATCTATTGATCAAAATTATTAGGGACAATGCAAAGACATCAGGAATGGTGGAAGTCTCTAAAGCAAATTAGTTCTATATATACATGGAAAACTCATTTGGACTTATTTTAGGAATTCTATGTAGAGGTGTAATTTTGTAGCCGAAAGTTGGAACTCTCAAATGTGCCTGAAATAATATAATATTTAAGTTAACAACCAAATACTTAATTAGGATGAGATAGGTAAGTGGTAAATGGATGACAAAATAGAGAATAATAAACACATGAATAATAGCCTATGCATACTTCTTAAGATAACCATCATCTCCAAGTATCGCTTTGCAGCACCTCTCATTGTTTTTGAAACTATTGCTTTAGTTTTAAAATTTGTGCTCCAAGTTTTGGGCTTCTTTTCCATGATAAAGAGTTTATTGCACTATATGTTCCCCCCCACACACACACCCTAGTATTTGTTGAGAAACACTCTCTGCTTTGTCTATTTTTGATAAACTATTATAGAGTGTTTGCAATTCAAGTGCACTGTGTATTGTTTAAGGTAGATAATCTATTCTGATATGCATGAACAATTTCTATAGGCTTGAGCTTAGAAGCATAATGGGAGAACTTAGCACTTATCAAGCAGTTAATGTCACCAGGTAAATTGCCCTCGTTGTCGATTAAGAGGCTTATTGTGTATCCACCATGTGTAAAATTGACAAAAAGGATTCTATACCTTAGGCATGGATATATAATTAAGATTTTTAGCTGTGGTATATACTCAAAATGTCAATTATATTGCCTTAGTTTTGTTTTCTGTTACAATGCTAAAATATCCAGAGAAAAGCAGCTTAATGGTGAAGAGGTATATTTGGCTCACAGTTCCAAACTACAGTCCATTATTGCTAGAGGTGTCAAAGGAACTCGAAGCTGGAATGTAGTTGTCTACATTATATCCACACTCAGGTAGAGAACACTGAACTAGTGCATGGTTAGCAGTGCTCAGATAACTCCCTGCTTTTCCCTCAGTATAGAGTCTGATCCATGAAATGGTGGTATTCACGCTCCAGGTTTATCTTCCCACCTCAGTAAACCTAATTAAGACATTCTACCCAGATGCTTTTAATTTTTGTTTCTTGGAAACAGAAACATGAAGATCTCTATAAGTTCAAGAACAACTTGATCTCCATAGTTAAGTTCCAGACCAGTAAACACTTCATAGTGAGACCATCTCTTAAAGACAGAAAAGTGCGTGTGTGTATGTGGATGTGTGTGTGTGTGTAAGAGAGAGAGAGAGAGAGAGAGAGAGAGAGAGAGAGAGAGAGAGAGGTCTACAGGCCAACACAACCCAGACAATTTCCCCCCGACACTTCTTTCCCAAGTGAGTGTCAAGTTTTCAGTTTAAAAGAGTCTTAGGAATCTAATATTATTCTAATTGGAGGATGCTTGTGCATTTCTGGGCAGCTAACCTCATCTTCCCAGAGTCTGCTCCCAAGTGGTATGCTCCAGGCCTTGTCAGCATTTCCTCCTTCCCCTTCCTTAGTTGACTGGCAGTTTCCATCATTTCTGCAGTATCCTGCTGTGTGTTCTTAAAGCTTCTCAACAATGCTCAAATAGGGAATTAACCTAATTTTCTTTTTTAGCTGAGATATTATTTTCTGAAGGAATAATCAGCAAGGTGTGACTTTTTTTTTTTCAGTGTTTGCATTTCTTTAGAGAAAGATGAACAGTCAAATCTTAAACAGACAACTGTTTGATCAAGGCACTATTGGCAAATTCATACTGAGTTAACACATGTGTGTACTTTTAAATTAAAAGTTGAAGTTGTGAGAGAACATACGAAATTCCTTTCTTTAGTTTCTTCTGACTTCACTTAGATAAAAAGTTTCACTTTGGCCACTGCTATTTCACTGGACATCCGTCTATTAAAATCTTTTGGTATGACCATGCATAAAAAATACCACCAGTGCCTAGGAGAAACACGCAGTGATAGCTTTTCAGTTACTATGGTTGAAGAAAAGGCAATCACCAGGCCAACAATGCATAAAAGTGTGAGACAGGAGAGAGCAAGATGCTTTTAATACACGCTGGAGATGGGCAGGAGTCAAACAGTGTAGAGAGGTACACAGTGTGAACCCCAGAGCTAGTAAAGTAAGCTCAGTGGAGGGAATATCTTTAATCTTTCGGGAGAGAGGAGACACTGATTACTTACCAAGGGAAAACTGTATTCCCTTACTTCTTTCTTTCTTTCTTTTTTTTTTTTTTTTAAAGATTTATTTATTTTATGTATAGGAGTACACTTCAGACGCACCAGAAGAGGGCATTGGATCCCATTACAGATGGTTGTCAGCCACCATGTGGTTGCTGGGAATTGAACTCAGGACCTCTGGAAGAACAATCAGTGCTTTAACCTCTGAGTCATCTCTCCAGCCCACCCCCTTACTTCTTTCTTCCTGTCCTTTCTCCCTCTGTCCAACCCTTCCATCATTGTTACACACTCCTTTTTTCTCGCTCTTCCTCTTCCCTCTTTGACCCCCTTCTCTAGTTAGTCTGGTCTTTATGGTATTTGCTCTGCTTCTCCATGGATTTCTCTCCTTGGCAAAGTAGCATGTCAGAAATTCTGTTTTTATGGTCAACTTGAGATACTAGCTTGAGAGTATCTAGTGCATATCTCAATCCTTCTAACTAGCTAAAAAACAAAACAAATAAAACAAAAAAAAAATCAAACTGACCATCATGGTAAGTTAAGTTAAAAAATGTAAGAACATAATTAGACTTTTTGTTTTTACAGGTCCTTCTTAAAAGACTATGGAAACGGAATGACAAAAATCAACTTTATGTAATGTAATAGAAATCACAACAGTCACAGTAACATGGAATTAAGGACAAGCAAATATGATGCTAAATCATGAATAATTATAGAGGTTTAACTATGAATAATAAATGCTAAAACTGAGGACTTTCCTTATTTGTATCCTTACTTAAACCCACCAAAGCCAGGAAGCTTTTTTCCCATATATTTATATGGAAAACTAGACATACTTCAATAAACATACAGAACAAAAGAGGCATTTTTAAATAATCTTTACCTAATACACATGGGGTAGTACTCAAAGGGTACTGTAGTGCCTAGTTTTGATGTCAGCTTGACAAGAGTCAGAGTCATTTGCCTCCAAATGGATTAACATGTAGGCAAATATTTAAAGTTGTGGGTGTGTGCATAGGGGGAGGTGCACCTAATGTGGACCAGTGTCACATCTGGGCAGGTGATCTCAGGCTGTATAAGAGAGTAGACTGTGCAATCCCAAAGGAGCAAGCCAGCGAGCAGCATTCACTCATGGCTCCTGTTTTAGTTCCTGCCTCTAATTTCTTGTCCTGAGTAAGTATTCTACCTTCCCTACCTTCCCTCAGTGAAGGAATGGAATCTGAGAGTTAGAAGTTGAAATAAACCATTGCCTTCCCAGGTTGCTTTTGGTCATAGTGGTTTATCACAGCAATTGAGGCCTTACTATCCCCGCTTGATTATCTGAAATATTTCAGAATCATTGGATGATGTTTGAAGCTAAACAGAAAAGAGATGTAAGGAAAATTTAAAGCAACATTAAATAAAACACTAAAAATAACAGTTACGTGGACTAAAGATTATGTGGGCAGAGGACAAAGAGAAAAAGAAGGATCAGACTTGAGATATTAGATTCTTATCATGTGTTCTTTGCTCATGTGTTCTGACACAGAGTGCACTCTATGTAAAAAGCCAAATTGAGTCTGTATCGATAGAAATTAATGTTACTGTCATCTTTGACCATTGCAGAGCAAGCTTCACAATGTCTTTATAGCTTTAGTACAGAGAACAAAGTGATGACCAGGCAATCCACAAGACAGTCAGAAGATCTATTAGGAGATAGTGTACACATTAAAGGCGACTTGCTTTCTTATGTAAGTTAAGCTGTTGGTGAAGCCTTCAGACTTCAGAACATTAGCAATACTTCTTGTACTTGTCATTCTTCTTAAATTGTCTTCAACAGATGAAAGATTTCAAATCACTTTTTTGGCCCTAAAACTAAATCTTAACACAGCCATAACTTAATCCCTTTCCCACAATTAAAATAATAAAACACTGGACCTCCTTTCCCTCAGTCCCTTCTCTATTACAGACAGAGCTTAGCATGGTTGTCCTCCGAGAGGCCCCACAAGCAGCTGACTGAAACAGATGCAGATACTTACACTCAACCAATGGGTTGGAGTCAGGGATCCCTGTAGTTAGATTAGGGAAAGGCTGTTGGAAGCTGAGGAGGAGGGCAACCACATAGGAAGATCAGTAATCTCTACTAACTCAAACCCCTGAGATCTTTCAGACATGAAGCCACTAACCAGGCAGTGTACACTAGCTGGTCTGAACCTTCACCCCCATCCCACCAAACACACACACACACACACACACACACACACACACACTACAGCAGAGGACTGCCTGGTCTGGCCTCAGTGAGAGATTTGCCTAACCCTAAGAGGGCCACAGGAAGTGGTAGGCCAGGCAGGGGCGGGGGGACACCCTATTGGAGAGAGAGGGGAAGAGGAATGAAATGAGGAACTGTGGGAGAGTATACCAAGAAAGGGGTAATGACTGGACTGTAAAATAAATAAAATTTAAAAAAAGAAAGAAAGAAAGAAAGAAAAATAAATAAATAAAAGTAATAAAACAAGTAAAATAATAAAACACAAGAATACCATAAAAGAAATATGTAAAACTACATGTAATTTGTTCTCCCTCAACCAGAAGGAACATTTTTCAAAAAAAAGAAGTATCACATGAGTCATAGGAATAGTAGTTTTATGGTGTGTCTTATAAGAACAGTTCTAGTTGTATTAAAGATCAAGCATTTGGGGCCCATGTTCAAGGATTTTATAAAGGTTCCATTAGATTCAACATGTTGTCAATTCTTAAAGCCTAGAAAAAAGGAAATGAAAAAAAGGAAGATCATAATATGCACAGAAATTCCCAACTGAGCCACATAGTTACCATCAATGGCAGGTCACTAAGATCTAGACAAGCTGAAATTATTCATTAGTTAGCAAAATCATATTTATGACATTAATATTATTATATCTTTCCCTTTTATTTTGCAAAAAGTTATTCTTAGCCATTTTTATAAACTGTATAAAGTATATACAATAGGAATGATCAATTTTGAAAACACACATTCAGATGGACTCAGAAAAAAATCATTGAAGTGTTTACTGCTTGGAGAAAGTATTTTTAAAGGATTTCCTAAAAATTCTTAATTATTCTATATTTTCTTGAATAAAATATGTGTAGATATGAAGCAGATGAGGCCAGGGTACCAGGTACACAGATAGTGCACAGGGGTGCATGAAGGCAAAGAATCAACCTACATAAAGTAAAATAAGAAAATCTTAGATTAAAACCATTGTTTCTCTGAAGAGAAATCCTTCAACTGGCTCATACCTTAGAGAATTTAACATTTTATTAATGTGAGGTCCTAAATGACTCATGGAATAACCCAAAT
Organism: Uromys caudimaculatus; assembly: GCA_028551405.1. Lineage (NCBI taxonomy): Eukaryota > Metazoa > Chordata > Mammalia > Rodentia > Muridae > Uromys > Uromys caudimaculatus. The sequence goes on from CM052709.1 coordinate 22,662,952, forward strand.
TGAACTTATAATTCAACTCCTCACAATAAGAAGCACTATGGGATTTTTCAAGACTGCTACCATTTGTCATATAAAGAATAATATGCCTACCAAGAAACCAGTGCAGAGCATCCCCAGTACATGAAAATGTGGTTCATTGACATTTCCCCATATAAAATGTACACTCTCTTTTCATTCTTTCAGCTCTTGATAGGATGTCAGTATTTGAAAATTTTATAGCTCAGGATTCAGGGGCAGTTTCTAATTCTTCAGTTCTGTGTATAAAGAACTTAGGGATAGAATATCTCCTTGCTCTTAATCTTCACTGATGAAAAGAACTGTGTTAGGAACACAGGATCCTGGAATATATATGGCCCTTCATTAGTCTCAACTTGAAGACAGTTTCATTTCTCTGAGGATTGTTCTCAGTGCCTTTCCAGCAAGTTTGAGGTAATGAGAGAAGACCAAGGACTCTACAGATTTGTTCTTCTATAGTCACAGGTTTGACAAATTACTTCTGAAGCCTAAGGGCAATTATTTCAGTACTCAGTTCCTGGGTTTCTTTGTTTTCATTCTGAAACAATATATTTGTGAATAATGTTTGATCTCAGTTTTTTCCTTCCTTTTAATCCATCTCAGTTTTTAAGTCAGTAGTTTTTATTTTATTTTTTTTATTTTTCTTTTAATAATTTTTAATTACTAGGTGAAAGAATGTTTAAAATAAGTAGAGTTATTTTATTCAGGAAATTTGATTTAGGTCCAATACATCTATGATAATTGTAGCGAAGTAGAAGATTTTTATTTATATACCATTGAAACAATGATGCAACAGACACGCCTGTGAATATATAGAGTACATAGAGTAAGGAAAATTTTATAGTCACAAAGATAGTATCATTAAATGAAAAAAAAATGCGGACTTTTAAGTTGAACAATTTGAACAGAAAGGACAATAAGAGTCCCAGGGTAACCAGGAATGTTTAACACACAAGGTTGATGTTTCAAAGAAAGATATATAACACATTTTTCATGCAGATGACTGGAAATGGAGGCATGCACCATTGTTGTGGATGGGCTTGGTGCTGTTTATATTTGATTGTAATTCTACTCTCATGGAGAGGCTGCAGACAAGGAGAGAGTCATGTATTCAGGTGACTTCCTGTGAACCAATCCCCTAATGAATAAACGAACCAATCACTGGGTGAGTAGGAGGGACTTCCAAGTTGAATAGGGGAAGAGAGGAGGCAGAAAGGGGGGAGAGAGGGGAAAGGGAGGGAGGGAGGGAGGGAGAGAGAGAGAGAGAGAGAGAGAGAGAGAGAGAGAGAGAGAGAGAGAGAGAGAGAGAGAGAGAGAGAGAGAAATCCTGAGCCATTTGGATAGGGATAGCATTAGAACAAGAGGTAGCTACTTGGGTCTCCCGGTTTATGGCAAATTTGCCAGGATTCGCCACTGGGGAAATTAGATTTATGACGGCTTACAAGATTAAATTTGAGTTGTTGCACCCAGAGATTGAGCTAAATTTGCGTGGTGTTTTTCTTCTTGCAACTCAGCTGGGTTCCAGAGAGAAAGGTAGGGTGGCAAAATGTGGGTTTGCCTGATGGCCACCACAGAGGCCATGGGGGTATTGAAGCATGGGGCTGACATGGTAGCAATCCGCCAGTGGGAATCTAGTGAACTGGATGGGGAGATTGTGGAGTTCTGAGTCAGTCTCCAGGAGATAAAACAGGTCAGCCATTGCCAGCACACGGCCAGTCAGGCTGGCAGAGCCACCAGTTGATGGCAGTAGAGCTTGAAGCCTGCCAGTCCAGTTTTTTAAAATATTTCCTGCAACACACCATCTGTAGGATGAAGCCACACTAAGTTTCCAGAGGCAGAACCAGAGTGCTCTAATAGCCCAGATGACTTCTCCACTGTCTACAAGACCACACTAGAGCCCCCTCTAACCCTTAATTTAACCCATGTAGTCTATTTATAGAACCCATCTTCCTGGGAAAAAGTGATATGTTCTTTGAAAAGAGTTTCAATATATTAATGCCTCACTGTGCACATGGGATTGGGTTATACCAGAAGACATTTTTCCAAATTGTACTGTTCATAAATAAACCTAAAATAAACTTCTTGCTGTCAGATTCTAGAAGTTTGAAACAAGACAAATGCATTGAATCAGATTTCCTATTTGCCTCACTAGGATCACTAATCTCCCAGCTCTGATGGTCAGAGAGAATCCCACAAATGATTAGGACATAAATAAAAAAATTAGTGATAGATAACTGCATAGAAACATATGTGATAGTAAACAAATTAAATCCAGTGTGAATCTCTATACCTAAATGACTCCAGTAGATATATAGAAGTTTACTGAGTTGGATAAATTTGGGTTTTTGTTAATTTTGGTGTGTACTGATTTTTTGTTTTTACTTGCAATATTTTTTTAAATTATAAACCAATATTTTATTTTTTAATTAATTATTTTATTTGTTTACATCCCAAAGATGTAAACCCTGGTCCTGACTCCCAGAGTTCTTCAACCCATACCCTGTCCCTTTCACCTTAAAGGGAACCCTATCTTCCCTGCCCTCCCCCCCCCCCCCCCCAGTTTCTACCTTCCCTGGGTCATCAAATCTCTACTAAAGCCAGACAAGGCAGTCCTCTGCTATATATGTGCCAGAGACCTTAGACTAGCCTGTGTGTGCTCTTTGGTTGGTGGTTTAGGTTCTGGGAGCTCCCAGGGTTCCATGTTAGTTGATACTATTGTTCTTCTAATGGGGTTGTCATCCCCTTCAGCTCCTTCAATCTTTCCCCTAACTCTTCCATACCAGTTCCCAATCTCAATCCAATGACTGGCAGTAAGTATCTGTATCTGTCTCAGTGAACTGATCAGGAATAGGGTGTATGGCTATGGGATGGGTCCTAAGTTGGATCTATCATTGGTCACCCATTCCTTCAGTCTCTGCTCCATTTTTCTCCTTGCATTTCTTTTAGATAGAAAGAATATAAGATCAAAAGTTTTGAAGGTGGGTTGGTGTTCCCATCCCTCTACTGGGAGGACTGGTCTAACTACTGAAGGTGGTCTCTACAGGTTCCATCTCCCCACTGTTTGGCATTTTGGCTAAGATCATCCCATTTCAACACTTTTTAAAGAACAAAAAACTAATAATAATAGAAAGGAAGGACAATATCTAAAAATTCCACATAGTAATCAGAAAGATCCATGCATCTGCATGTGCTTTCACTCATGTGAATATTCCTTCCCTAACACAGGAATGCCTAGGTATGCTGGGCTGTGCCCAGCTTTCTTTTCGTAACCTAAATTGTACTTGAAATTGACAATCCTTCTTTGTCTTCGTCCATGACGGCTCCTTTTTCCTTACCTAAACCATAACAAACACACACATACACACACACACACACACACACACACACACACACACACACACACACACACACGTGCAAAATAAAAGTCAAACTGAAGACAGCAAAATTGAAGACATCCAATATGTGGTCCAGGTGCCCGTTCTCTCTCTCTCTCTCTCTCTCTCTCCTCTCTCTCTTTGTGTGTGTGTGTGTGTATGTGTGTATACATGTATCTCTGTCTCTATCTGTCTCTGTCTTTCCCTTTTTTCTATCTATCTATCTATCTATCTATCTATCTATCTATCCATCTATCTTCACCTCCACCACATTATACATATATCATACATTAGTATCAACAATTTGATCTGATTATCTTCTGAATATACATCTGTCATTTAATTACTCATTTTTCTACCTATCTATTCTTTAACCTACTATCCATATATCATTTATTCATTCACCTCATTGAATGGTACTTTCCTTCTTCCCCAAGTAAGATCAACTTGCACATGTGAACTATGTCCTCCCTATCACTTCAATGAGATGGAATCCAGTATTTCTTAGAATCATGTCTTCCCTATATTTCCAGAAAAGTTTACAAAATTGTGTTCATATTTTCTTAAGTATCTTTTAGAGAAAGAATCGGGGTTCTTTGTGTAATTCTTTCATGTATATTGAATGAGGATTGATTCCTCATTCAATTGTGAGATATTCCCTTTATCAATTCTTTCAAGAATAGAAATGGAGGTGTGAATATTCAGAATCAGAATTTACCTAAAACTCAGTTTCACCTATTTCCAGGCTGAAGAGTATCTTTCTCAAATTGTACTCTAGTTTTCTTTCTTTTGATGGAATAAATACCATGACCAAAAGGAATAGGAAAAGGTTTATTTTCATCCTATACTTCCAGTTCCATCACTAACACAGGTTAGGGAAGGAATTTCAAGCAGAAACCTAGAAGCAAGAACCACAGAAAGGTGCTGATTACTGGATCATCACCCACTCACTCACCCATTCACCCACTCACCTACTCACCCACTCACTCACTTACTCACTCACTCACTCACTCACTCACTCACTCACTCACTCAGATTGCTTTCTTGTACAGCCCAGAAACACCTACCCAGAAGTGATGCTGTCCATAGTGGGCTGAGCCTTTCTACATCTCTCATCAACAAATCCAGTCACTGATAAAGATGGCCACAGCCAAATCTGACCTGTACAACCCCTCAGCTTTGATTGTTACTTCCTTAAAGACTGTATATTGCTTCAAGTTGACACTAATATTAACCAGCAAACTCTACTTCCTGCCCTTCCCTGTTTTCCACAGCTGCTGAGGAATTTGTACATATAGATAGCATATTTTATTTTATTATGTGTTATCTTCATACCAGTTATTTCCCATTTTCTCTATTGTCCACAGCTCACTTCTTATATATATTTTAACTGCTTTCTAACTTTCTGAAGTTACAACTGGACAACCGATATGGGCGATCATTGAACTTCCCATAACATTTAAGTGTCATCGTATGCTTCACTTTCTCTAAGAACTTTCTGTAACATTTAAGTATGCATTTTCTTTTTTGTGTGAACTTACACATTTACATGCATACCCATGATTCTGTGGATGGAAAGTGTTGTCTATTCCATATGGCAACCTTTCCATGTCCCAGTGCCATCCCAGCCAACGCACTGTCTTCCTGCCACTTCGTACAAACAGTTCAAATTCTTTTCAAAGTTTTATGCCATTCTAATAAGGGACCTGGGCAAGAAAATCATTGTCTTTTTGTTTGGGTCTCTTGTATTTTTTCAGTCCTTGGGACCTTGTTATCTATAAGTCAAATAATACCTATTAAGCATAGAAAAAATATCAGCTTTGGTTTAGAGTGGCTGGCCTACTTCTGCTTTAACAGTGCTAATTCTGTCTACAAGGCTTGCTTTACCACCCATCTATAAAATCCTCTTGCATAAGGTTACACTCCTATTGACACTGGAATACATTCTATTGAGGGACCTAGAACCTCAGTACTAGCAAAATGGTGACTTTTGCTTAAAACCAACATTGAAGTGGTTGTATTTCATTCATATCAGTGGATCAGTATCTTTGTTCTCAGGATGAAACTCCAAACAGAGGATTAAAATAATTGGTGTAAAACCACTCTTTGGAGTATCTATTACTTGGACTTTATAGGGAACTTGGTGAGGAATACTCAATTATACTGTTATTTTTGATGGAGTGACAGTTTCAGCATTGATGTAGACTACTTGTCTGATGGCCCAATCCTGTTCACCTTTGATTCTGCCCATATATCTTACACTTAGGTTAGCACACATAACACTTAGAGATTTTGAGAACAAATGTTGGAAAGAAACATGATCAAAGCTTTTCTCAGAAATGGTCCTTTTAGTCTTATAATAGCTTTCACTCCTTCCTCATATCCCAAAATGGGCTCCACAAAACTATTCAGTAGAATGCATTGGTCGTTCAAGAATGCTATTTATATATTCTCTCTTCAAAGGTGGGTGACACTGTCTTCAGACTTGCCCTTCAATGTTCCCTGCAGAATTTGACTCCAGATTTAGAGTCATGCATATGTGGCACTGACCTCTAGAGTTCTCATACCATTCTTTTGGTTTTTTATTCCTTTTTTGAAAAGAAGCTTGCCCTTTGCCCTCCTTCTCATTAGATTTTTCTCACTGGAGAACCATCAATCATCCATATCCTTTTTTTTTTTCCTGCCTAAAAATAAATGGAAGTAATTAAGAGTGAGCCTAGCCTGGCTTCCTCTCAGCTGTAACACTTTTCTTTAATGCTTTTGGGAACAGAATTATTTTTTCCTCTGACAGGTCTTTGGAAATTTAACCTCTATGATTTAGAATTTATCCATTATGAAATCTCGCTTAAGTATTTCTATAAATCTACCAGAGTTAAGAAAGTTTTGTCCTCCAAAGATCCAATGATTTCTAGAATAACCACACAAGAAAGTTTTCTAGTAAGCATTTCTTTCATTTGTAAATATGTATACACATAAATTTTATTCACATACATGCAAAGTATATACATGCATATATAATTTTAACTCTGTTAGAATTGTATTGGATATTTTCTTAGAGTTGAAAGTCTGTTCATTTACATTTACTGCATCTTTCTTCAAGGTGTTTATTCATTTTTAAAGGTTCTTGACTGCCTTCAGAGATCATATAATTCTTGGGTGATTGAAGTTCACATATACCCATCTTTAGTCAATGAACTTGTACCTAGAAAGACTGACATGAACCGAATGAACCCTAAGAGTTACTGAGACACTTCCAAACAAAATATATTGTCCAACAGAGCAAAGTGTGCTTGTTTTTCCCAAGTGTGTTTTAAATGCTAAGCTTAAGGAAATTTGCTTCATAGAAATTTAATCACAGATAATAATGAATACATAAAGTTCTGGCTATATTGATTTTTCTGGTTTAACCTCTAATGGGTTTGAAAGAAGTCTATTAGAAGACATCATTTTCAAGTTAAAAAAAAAAACTATAAATATAAAAATATTGCTAGTACAAATGCTTTCTCACTGTGTCTTGCATATATTTTTTAATAACTCTTGCTCAAGCTCTAGAATTATTGAACAGTCTCCATGTCAATTGCTAGTATAATAGGATTCAAATAACAAAGATATCACATTTCTTCACAAACGCAATCATTATATCCCAGGCATCATTAACTCACGAAGCTTTTTTTCCATGGTCATTTGGATGTTAGATGCCAACAAAAGGATACTTTTCAGTCCAACATTCTAAAACTGAGGATCTGTTATAAGCTTTAAAAAGAACAGTTACAGAGTTGTGATCTACCTCAGTCAATGAAATGCTTTTTAGCATGTATAAAGCCCTGGGTTGGATGTCTAACACCTAACTATAAAAACTGAATATGACAGTGCATGCATCTAATATAAGTGCTCTAGAAGTGGGGGCAGGAATCTCAGAAATCCAAAGTCATCCTTACCTGCATAAGGAAAACAGAGCCAGTCTGGGCTATACAAGGCCCTATCTTAGACATAAAATAAAATAAATAAAATAAATCATAGTTTTATGCTAAATCTATGTTGCAAATATCTCTTTTTTCATATTTTGACTAATTTGACCTATCAGAAGCAAGTTATGGGACTGTATGAATAGGATCTTTCCCATGCCTGCCTCCATCAAGTGAGGAGTTGCCAGCAAAATAAGTATTTTGGTGGTTGTTGTTGTTGTTGTTGTTGTTGTTGTTGTTGTGTGGTTGAGTGTTCTTTTGGTAGTCTGACTATTTTGAACATTTAATAGAACCTAGAGCAAACACTATTCCAGGCACATGGAATACTACAGCTATGTCTGGCTGTTGGGATTTAATTTCAGATTCAGGACTTACTCTATTCATCTTTCAGGACCCTTATCTTTTCTTAAACCACCATCTAGAAAACTATTTACAAACATGGTAGGTATACTATTGCTCTTTGTTTTAGGCAGAGGATGAAATAAATACTTCTTTCATTGGTTCATCTTGACTGTAACTTGAGATTCTTTTCCAGGGGTTACTGATACTCTTGATTCTTTGCACTAGTCTAGATACCTGTAAAAGAACATTTCTGTCGAAGATGTCCTGATTTGGGTTTTTACAACTAATATCTAAAAGGAATTCATTATTAATAAACAGGCAGCATTTAAGTATAAATTAGATGAACACTGACAGAGCTATTTAATTTTCTTAGTAATTAAATGCTAAACATCGTGTTTCCTGGTACTTTCAACTGTGTCTAAAAGCCCAGCAAAGGGATAAAGAGTATAGATCATTTACATTTGGATGCATTCTTAAGGGTCTGATAAGTATGTCATTAGTTTACAGAAAGGAGAGAAAAATTTCCATTTGTTTTGGTTGTGCTATACTTGACAAAGCCACTTTTTTTTTTTTTAAAGAAACTAAAACTGTGACTGAAATATTCCATAAAATCAGATACAATATGAAATTCTGGTTCACTTTAGGCCACAGGAACTGTTCATATGACTAATGTCATTTCCTTGGGTATGGTAAGACCCCCACACTTGAAAATAAGATAAGCAATGCTGTAAATAATAATTCCGACGATCTCAGTAGGTAGTCATCTAGGGGCATCTTTTTTTTCCTGGTGTGTGCATGAATCATTATCTCCTTTTGGAATCTTTTGTGATACAAATGTCATGGCCTCTTTGTCACTGTGTGACATCACCATGTGAAAAACCACAACCTTGACCTCATAGTGTGAAGCATCAGGAAATGAGCAGATGGCAGGACTGGGACCAAATGCACAGAAGCTCTTGAGATATACAGTATTGTTTCAATAATTTTCGAGTTGCCTGACATTTTTGGATCGTCTCACTAGTTTTATTCCTATGGCATTTTAGTCACAGAATGAAGTTTTATGGAGAAATTTTAGTCCACAGTTTTTGAATAAAAAGTAATGTTAATTTTACTCTCTTTATATTTTGCATCATGCTCCATGACCTGGCATTTACGAGACAACTTGAAAATAATGCTGATCTTAAAATTATACACAGTCATCTTTACCATAACAGAAACAAATGTCCAGAGTCTTTTACATGTTACTGTATCCAAAATGGAAACTTGACATATAAATAAAATTTTGGAAGAACACTAAAAGAAATAGACACCATGAGAGTAACAGAAATCTAAATATTTAAATTTGTGAAATAAAAACAAATTTTTATTAGCTGAAACATTTTACTGATTATTTTGACTAAATGAAATAGGTGCAAAAAGAAGTGACCAGACATGTCTACTAAATAACCATGCTTCTAAGAACAAGATGACAGGTTTTAGATTGACGTGAAGTTGGAAAAATATGTATGCTTGTTAGATGACAGGATTTAGAGTCAAAATGATCTTGACAGACTAGAAAATGGAGCCTAATTTTATTATTTCATCAGATACAGTATATGTCACAAAATGGGTAGTTCATTTTCAAGACTTAGCAATTTCCTATTGTGTGTTTTTTATATAAATATAGACAGCCAATATGATTATTAAGAATAAATTACTGTGTGAAATAACCTATATATTATCTCATTTTATATTTATGACAGAATGTAATGGGTATTATTACTCAGTTCTGTAAATGAAGAAATTAAGCATTGTGGTAAGCTACAGGAGTAAGATACAGAAGTAATTCTAAGTGGAGTTGAGATGGCTGTGTGTCTTCTGTGCCTACCTTGTACAACCCTGTAACTAAATATACAGCAGATAATGTACACCACTGATGAAGAGACCCAAATGACATGGAGAGCAATGGAATGACAGTAGGAAGGTGTTTAAGTTTGAGTTTTATTGCTGTGAAGAGACACCATGACCAAGGAAGCTTTAATAAAAGACATATGCATGAGCTAAGAGAAATCATTGTGAAATAGTGGCTAATCAGTTGGTCTGACTCTTTTGTAGCTTACATGTGTTTTCTCTTCATGATGTACTTTATTTGTGATTATATAATACAGACTGTCTTAAATAACAGAGATCTATTTTTTCACAATTCTAGAGACTGGTTGAAGATCAACTTATTAACACTGATGCCGTCACCAAAGTTTGTAGGATATTTTTTCTTTCAGGTATGTTTGTATAGTCATGCCTGGCATGGCATTTCAATCATCCTCAGTGAGCAGTCTCTGTCCTCAAAGATCTCCTGCCTGTACATTTAATTAGGGCTGGCTTAGAGTTTCAGAGATTTAATCCATTATCATTATGGACAGAAACATGGCAGAGTGTAGGCAGACATGGTACTAGAGAAGGAGCTGAGATTTCTACATTTTGATCCAAAGGCAGTAGAAGGAGACTGTCACTGGATGAAATTTGAGCCTAGAGGACCTCAAAGCCTACGCCTGACAGTGACACCCTTTCTCCAACAAGGCCATACCTTCTCCAACAATACCACATCTTCTAGTAGTGCTACTCTTCTATAAGCCAAGCATTCCAAGACATGAATCTATCAGGGACATACCTATTCAAACTACCACATTGACAGTAAAAGTCTTTCTAGAATAAACCAAAGAAAAACATCTGAGGCTGTTTTCTAGTCTGTTAGCTGTTAAACAGGACTCCTCTCTCCCAAACAGAGACATATGCATGAACTGAGAGAAATCATTGTGACATAGTGTCTAATCAGTTGGTCTGACGCTCTTGGAGTTTATACATGTTGTATTTTATTTATGATTAAATAATACCGACTGTGTTAAATAAATATATTGCTTCATAATTTTAGAGAGTGGTTCAAGATCAAGGTATTGACACTGATGTCTTTACCAAGGTTTGTAGATTTATTTTTCTTTCAGGTATGTTCATACAGTATTACCTTTGTGTGCATTTGTCCTGCAAATTTCTCCTTTAAAGTTAATTAATTTTATTGGTGTCTTAGTCAAAGTTTCTATTCCTGTACAAACATCATGATCAAGAAGCAAGTTGGGGAAGAAAGGGTCTATTCAACTTACACTTCCGCATTACTGTTCATCACTAAAGGAAGTTCCAGACAGGAACTCAAACAGGTTAGGAAGCATGAGCTTATGCAGAGGCCATGGAGGGATGTTACTTACTGGCTTGCTCAGGTTGCTTTCTTATAGAACCCAAGACTACTAGCCCAGCAATGGTACCACCTACAAGGGGCCCTCTCCCTTTAATCACTAATTGAGAACATGTCTTACAACTGTATCTCATGGAGGCATTTTCTCAACTGAAACTCATTTCTCTGTTATAAGTCCAGCTTGTGTCAAGTTGACACAAAACCAGTCAGTACAATTGGTTAATAAAATAACCATCCCTTCCCTTCAGAATCAGGATTTCTGTGTAGAGCTCTAGCTGTCCTGGAACTTACTCTGTAGACCAGGCTGGTTCCAAGCTCAGAGATCCTCCTGCCTCTGCTTTACAAGTGTGCAGATTAAACTCATCCTCCACCGCTGCCTGGTGCCTGGTGCCTTCATTTCTTTTTCATATTAATTACCTCCATATTCAGATGTGATACTGTCCTGATGATGTACTGACTGTTTGCATTTTAATCTATACATGGCAGACAGCAATACAGCCACTACTTGTGAAATGTGTGGTGGGTTACATAGCCTGAGAGACATCATATGTGCTGGTCTAGAGTACTGTTCCTGCCATAGATTCTACTCAGAAATGCTATTCCATGATATTCTTTGTTATTCCTCATTATGGGAGATGCAAATAATCAGTGTGTATTCTTAACATTGAAAGATAGACAATTTCTCCAAATAAGAGAACTCAAAGTATGAGTCTATAGCTTTCAAAAATATCTGCATATTAATATGAAGTGTCAAAGTACTTTTTATTTGTCAAAAGGGTCAAGACTTGGTATATCACTGCTACTTTGGTTACAGAATTGATTTGGAGAACAAGCATGCAATTAAAGTTTTAGTTCTTCCACAGTTGTCTTCATCCTTTGGAGTAGAAAGCCTTTTGATAAACTGCCAAAGAAAACCACTGGTTTTCATAATTTGATTTCTATTACCTATTAGTTGATTACAGCTTTTCTCTGCCTAGAGAATGTTAGTGCTTGGTGGTATTGTCCCTTCCTATATACTTTGAAACACCTGATACATTGCAGTAATGGAATGGTTCCCCATGATGCACTGTAGTGTTATTTTTTATATAGTAGTGACTAAGCAGGACAGGTATGGTAGTGACTAAGCGGGCAGGTTATCTTTAAGGGCTGATTCTGGTATGAAATGCCATCTTAGAAATATCCTTTCCTCTGCCTTCAGCTAAACTTTTGAAGTTCAAACTGAGCAGGCTCAGGAATACACTCCTAAAAGCGAGCATGTTTAGAAATTAGCCCACTCTTGCATGAATACACACAGCTCCTAAATAAAATTTTCATGCTTCCTTTATTAAAGGAGAACATCACTTTGGAACTGACAGTCATGCTTTCATTACCTGCCACAAGTAATGAATATTCCTCCATTCTTTAATGTCTTGACTCTGTTTATTTGGCTTTGAATTCATTAAGATATAAACTCATTGCATTTAGTTATAAATACACCATCAGAAAAGAAAATAAAGATGCTACCTCAAGCCAAGAACTTTAATGCATTTTAATTATTATTGCTAATGGAGTTTTCACTGACAGATAGGTGGTTAGCTCCGCAATGATGTTAAACACTGTCCTATAAAAAATAATCCCTAGTATCTAAGAGCACAGTGATTCTCTGATAGCATATTACTGATTAAGAATTCTGTGTAGAATAATTAAGAGAGAATAAAGTCTGAGTTTAGGGCAATAGGAACAGAATTGTAAAGAAGAAGACAAATTGCCATTATATCATAACATGCTTCATAAATGTCTGAAACACTGGCTCACTATTGGTCAAAATGAGCAGGTTCTATTCAACACAGCACATACTACATCTATGCTATTTCATGGGGAAAGAGTGCATCTCCATACACAGCATCAGTGCAGTTGAGGAGAGTTTTAAAAGTTGAACCATCCCTGCATCCCTGGGATGAAGCCTACTTGATCATGATGAATGATAGTTTTGATGTGTTCTTGGATTCGGTTTGCGAGAATTTTATTGAGTATTTTTGCATCGATATTCTTAAGGGAAATTGGTCTGAAGTTTTCTTTCTTTGTTGGGTCTTTGTGAGGTTTTGGTATCAGTGTGATTATGGCCTCAGAGAAGGAATTGGGTAGTGTTCCTTCTGTTTCTATTTTGTGGAATAGATTGAAGAGTATTGGTATTAGGTCTTCTTTGAAGGTCTGATAGAATTCTGCAGTGAACCCATCTGGACCTGGGCTTTTTTTGGATGGGAGACTTTTAATGACTGCCTCTATTTCTTTAGGCATTATGGGACTGTTTAGATCCTAACTTAGCTTTGGTATTTGATATCTGTCTAGAAATTTGTCCATTTC
>CM052709.1:22676713-22699201 GCA_028551405.1 Uromys caudimaculatus
GTTTCACTGTGTCTCTGTTTAGTTTGTGATTCCAAGATCTGTCTATTGATGATAGTGGAGTTTTGAAATCTCCTACTATTATTGTGTGAGGTGCGATGTGTTCTTTGATCTTTAGTAAGGTTTCTTCTATGAATGTGGGTGCTCTAGTGGAGCATAGATGTTCAGAATTGAGAGTTCTTCTTGGTAGATTTTTGAGAAAAGGTGTCTATCTGTAGAGCAGAAATGGTTTATCACTCTTTGGAAGACATGACAAATGTTTCTCATTCTCTAACACTGAAATCAGGTTGCATAATCTCTTTATAGCATATACCTAACAATAAAACAAATCCCAGATTAGTCAAATAGCAAAACTGTTAACCATTAGACAAATACACATAGTATCTCACCTTAGCTTGCTATTTATGTATATTAGTCTGATTTTTGTATCACACAACATTTATTTGTGTTCCACTGAAAATATTTTCCACTCCTGCTTATATTTTAAAAGACTTATTTATTTATATTTTATGTATGTGAAAACTTTTTGATGTATATGTGTACATCACATATTATCCTAGTGCCCATGACAGCAAGAAAAGAATGTTGGGTCCCACAAAACAGAAGTTACATATAGTTGTGTGCTACCATATGGATGCAAGAACCCAAATATGGGTCCTTTTTAAGATCAATAAGTACTCCTAACTGTTGAGCCATTCTCTAACTTTCTGTACTTTTCCTTATTCTCTGTTTTAGATGAGTGTACATCTATATGGTGATAAAATATATTTTCCATATTATTATCTTTGTTTAGTAATAAAATTATTATGATTTTAATTAAAATGCTTACTTTTGAGAATTTCATTTAGATTATTTCCACTCTTTTCATTCGCCTCTCTAGCTGCCTGTGTGTCTCCCCTACTCCCTCTTAAATTTATGACCTTTTAAAAATGTTTATTATTATGGACTTATGTGTCCATGTACAACCTACAACCTATTGAGTTTATTTACTGTCTATTTACTGTTGCTCACATGGAGCATATGTTTATGGCTAACTACTTGGGATTTGATAAGAAGAACCTTGTCCCTGAACCAGACTGATTTTTCCTTTCTTAGAGGCCATTGATTCTCAGTAGCTATTCATCTGTGGACAAGGCTTTGTAAGATTTCGCCCACCCACAATGATATGTCAACTCGTGTTGTCATGGTGTAGGTCTTGTTTGAGCAACTGCATTGCTGAGACTTCATGCTTGCTCTTTCCTGGACATTTCCAGTAAACAATATCTCACAGCAAGCTCCCTGATCTTCTGACTCTTAGAATCTTTCCAAATCTTCCTCTTTAATGCTCTCTGATCCTTAGGTATAGGAATGAATTGTATATGTATTAGTTGTATTAGTTTGAATCAAGCAACACATGGTCTGTCATTATCTGAATTTTGACCAGTTAGAACAAAATTATTTAGTAAGTATAAAGAGTTGAAATTATTTTTGCTCACTCTCAGAATAATTATATTTATTGATATATCTTATTAGTTAACATTATTCAGAATACACAAGCCATTGAATTATCACACATGATAGACTGAGATAATATATGCTTATGTTAAATCAGTGACTCTAAGAATACGTTAAGGAGCAATAAATGCTATAGTTCTTTTTATTTGTATGTTTACTTATTTAGAGAATATGCCCTTAGGGAGGATAAAGTTCACCAAGGCAAGAACTATGTTTAACTTGTGGTTCATTTCTAGCATTGTAAACAGATCTGGGTATGTATTAGCCACACAGAAGCACATTGAGTAAATGACTGACTGAACAAAGATAAGTAAAATTACTCAATAATGAAAATATTCCCTGGTTACAAACATATCCAGAAATATTTTATTGGAAGTTTGGCAGAAGAAAAAGAAAAAAGAATAAAACAGAAGATGACTCAGTATAAACTGAGTTAGCATCAGTGCTTTGAAACTTTAATTCTTGAATTTCTTTCTGTCTTAATTTTCCCTAAAATGAACCAAATTTTTTATATATAACTATCTTTAATATACCTTATTAAATGTCATGTTTTATGGTGTTGAGAAAGTAATTAGCTCCTTGGAAAAAGATTGCAAAAATCAAATGCATTCCCATACTATCTACCCCTACTTTTGAAATGTGGAGGTGTTCCTATGCATAATAGTCTCAAATAAAATAGAATATCTAAGAATAAATTTAACCAAGCATTTAAACCAAGCATTTAAGGATTTAAAGTGTCTCTACAATAAATCGTCATATATCTCAAGAAGAAAATTGAGGAAGATAGAGTTTAATTTGTGAGTGTGGCACCATCCACTGTAGTGTGCTTCACTTACCAGGATCCATGGCCCTAAAAAAAATAGATGTAGTAGAATCTCAGCATATGAACAGCAACAGGGTTTGGGTATAAGAAGCAGAGTGGTGAATAAAGAAAGCTTCTGATCTCTGATACCAAAATATATGTACCTGACAAAAGAAAGTCATATCTTTGAAAGGATGTTTTCTTGAGAAATGATGAAAATATAATTTCTTCAATATTAAATATTTATAATGCTCAAAATAAAACACATATCTTCTCTTGTACCACATTTATGTTCAAAATGTTAATCTAGTAAGCACTTTTCATTACTATTCTGATCAGTCCAGCACTGAAGGGAGAGGCTCAATAATAGTCTGATATGACTCAGTTTCACACATCTAAGAAGCTGGGAAGTACAGGCTAAAATTAACCAAGATGCAAATTACCTTTGATTCATAATCATTACCCAAGAAAGTCACTGCTTTGCTGAGTAACATTTCACTATTTTATTCATCTTATATACCAAGAAGTATTTCTTATATGATCCACTTTTTAATCATTATAACTGTGTGCACAGGATTCCAGGAACTCAGACGGTTTTAATTGCCACAATTCTCTCTCTTTTTAAAGGGAAAAATTACAAAAATCAAAACAATCAGGACACCAAAATAATTGGGGGCAAAGAGATAGATTTATTTCCAACACTAACTGCAATGCCAAAGGCAAAATATCTGCCAACTGGAGGTAATATGTGCACAGGGAGGAGGTCTCCATTGTGACACTGAAAACTAACTCGCTATACAGACCTCTCAAGTAGAAACTTATAATTTAAAGGCTAATTCCAGACTAATAGATGATACATCTAATAGTCTATTGCTAGTAGATATGCTAGATAGGTTTTGCTCAGTGCAACTCAATACTATGACATGTTGAGCAATAAATAACAACAACAATTATTGATCCTAATTAAAGTGTGATAGACAACAAGAGTCAATGAGTAATAGCTTA
The DNA here is from genome assembly GCA_028551405.1 of Uromys caudimaculatus. Lineage (NCBI taxonomy): Eukaryota > Metazoa > Chordata > Mammalia > Rodentia > Muridae > Uromys > Uromys caudimaculatus. The sequence goes on from CM052709.1 coordinate 22,680,012, forward strand.
AGGGAGATAAAGACAACCATAAGTGTTAGGGGAGGTAAGAGCAGAAAGCAGGAGAGGTAATAGCAAGCTCTACATGATGGACAGCATCATCATAAATATCAGGGCCACAGAAACACATGCATACAACCCCAATGCAGTGTATGTAGCAGTGGAGTGCAATGTGGACTCTCTTCCTGGTAAATAGAAAGACAATATTTTTCAAGAATTTGGCAGCGAAAATTATTTTGTAAAATGTTCGTGCAATTAAGATATAAATCTATTTATAAAATCAGATTATTAAAACCTACAATGATAGAACAAAAATAGTTTTGTTAACGTTAGCATATGTTGAAACTGAACTAATGTTTGTTTGTGTTCTTTATTACTTACTTTTCCAAATACACACAAACATACAGGTTTTTCTCCCGCAGGGGAAAATACGCTAAGCTTATCTGTGAATTCTCACTTGCTTGCAAAATCCAATGCGATATACATCATACATCATCACACAGCACTAAAAAAGTCTCTCTCTCTCTCTCTCTCTCTCTCTCTCTCTCTCTCTCTGTGTGTGTGTGTGTGTGTGTGTGTGTGTGTGTGTGTATACGTACATATACATGCTCATTTGTAGGTTCTTTTTCTTAGAATTTTCTTATCAAATCACCAAGTTTTAACCATTGGGGCTCCTTGTCCTGATGACTTTACCGATGTTAATTCCCTCTCAGAAGCCACATTTCTGAACACCATGCTGGGGTTGTTTTCCTTTTGTTAAGACCTTAGAGATTCAATTTAAACACCTGAAACCAACTGGACATATATAAGACTTATTTCACTCTACCCCCTAGCTACTTTTTTACTACCCAATCCATTGTTGACTGTTGAAGTATTCATGGATAATTTCTGACAGCCAATTATCTTTCTATTACTACTTGAAGATGAAAGACTATTAGGGACATTCATTATATTGGCTCTTACAGACACAGCCTAAGTCATTTGTCTGTAAGAGTGACAAAATGGTATCTTCACATTTTACACTTTTATGAATAAGCATAAAGATTAATCTCACCTATGTTGTTCCATAATGAAAGAAGATTTTATTCTGAGCAGACTTAAACAACCATTGTCCAAATCCTTTATATATGTGGAATTTTTACACATACAGCACACACACACACACACAAACACACACACACACACACACACACACACACACACACACACACACACCACATCCACACATGAATATGTGTGAAATTAATATGGATATAATTTCCAGCATTGAATTGACTGAGGAGAAATGATAACATAACACAGATGATATTATTTGATTTGTCAGGCTGGGAGAAAATATGGAGACTACATGTATGTTTTCATACTGCAAGTAACTTTTATTTTCAGAAACAGAAGTCAGAAGAGCACTTCTGATAGCCTGATACTGGAGTTGTAGATAATTGTTAGCTTGTATACGTTTGCTAAAATAATGAACCCAGGTCCTCAGCAATAGCAGCAAGTGCTCTTAACTGCTGAGTCACCTCTTCAAACCCCTCATTAATTTTTAAATATACTATGTGCTTTCATTTAATTTACATAATAGTATATATTATTCTTACATAATATAAATCTATGTTAAACATAAATTATAAATTTGCTTGCATTATGACATTCTATAAATAAAAGCATTTTTTCATCCTTTTAAAGAGGTGCAAAAATTTCAACAATTATTGTAATTAAATTTTGGTAACATCTCTGCCTCTGATATCAAAAACCCACCTAGATTTTTTAAAAATCAGAAGAAAAAATTTTAAATTAACTCTGCTAATTCTACTTTAAAGATATTATAATATTGATTAAAGAAAATAAAAGTTACAGTGTGAAAGCATATTTGTACTCTTCATACCAAATCAAATAATACTGTTTGTGTTATATCATCATTTCTCCTCAAGTCACCATTAAATGCTTGAAATTATTGACCCATAATAAATTAATGCACTAATCTGTAAAGCATTTATTACTTCTGCCTTAGTTATTTCTCTATTGCTGTGGTAAGACACCTACCTTTATCAAAGCAACTTATAGAACTGACTTATGGATTCAGAGAGTTACAGTACATGACCATCATGGCAGGAAGCATGGTAGTACATGGCAGAAATGACAATAGAGCAAGAGCCTAGAACTCAACATCTTGAGACACACCATGAAACAGAGACTGAAATGTATTGGGAATGGCTAGAGGTTTTTAGAACCTCAAAGACTAACCCTAGTGATATGCCTTCTCCAACAAAACCATATCTCTAAATCCTTCCCAAGAAGTTCCACTACCTAGGCACGAAGTATTCAAATATATAAATCTATGAAGATCATTTTCATTCAAACCACCACAACTCTAATACCATGAAACTTCTTGTCTTTAGGTTATAACTTGAGCATCCCTTATTTAAAGTGCTTACCTTGGGTAAGATCCTCATACTGAAATACAACATTCATTTCTACTTCCTTTTCACTTTATAATCATTAGCTGAAGATAGTTTTGTCTGATATTTTTACTATAGTTATATTGTGACTTTTACCTATTAGGCATGAAATTGTTTGTGTATGACATCAAGAAAGCACTCAAAATTATTTGGATATTGGAAAAAGTCAGATTTATATAATTTGTATTATGGATGTCCTATACGTAATGATTCTATCATAAATAGCTACCATATAAACTAACTTGAATAAAGACAATATTTGCAAGAGAAAGCTTTAACTACCCTCAGATAACAGCATGTCAACGAAAAAGCTCATATAATTGATCTTAAAGTAGTAAGTGGTTGGAGTTATCCAGACTTTTTTTTTAAAAAAAGAAAAGGTGCAGAATATTCTCATCATTGTACATTTGAACACGTGCCTATATAGCCCTTGTTCCTCATCTCCATCTAATGCTAATATGTGCTGAAAGTTTTAAAGCAGTACTGGTAGTTCGATGTGCTCACTGCTGAAAAACAGTCTGAATATGTCTCTGATGTACATTCCATGACAGATTTAAGACACATTAGATAGAAAAGGAAAGCTAAATCTTTCTCAAAATTGCTTTCTATTATTTGTAGAGGTCACTAATTCCCTCTCTCCCACCAATCGATTATCTACTTAGTTATCATTATGTATGACTTTTCTTGTTTTTTTTTTCTTGGTATTATCTAAATATGTCAAAGACAATAAGTGTAAAGGAAGAGAATGGTTTATTAAAATAAAACCAAACCCCAGCCCTGTCTCAAATGGTGAGGCTGGCCAGCATATGCAACTAATTCTCACAATGGCATTCCGGAAAACCAATGACAAGATTGGGACTCTGGGCTAGCCCCAGGGCAGTCAGCAGTGGTAGACTGGTACACACGGCCTCATGTGTAAAGTTTCTGAACTGACACAAAACTTAATGGAAATGAACCTTGACGATGTGGCCAATCAAGTGTAAGTGACATCCTGCTTGGCATACCCTGATGATTTTTTTCCCTTCCTCTCTTGAAGGCATAATGCTTCCTATGGGAAACTCAGGCTTAGAATGCCATTGTGTGCATAGAGAGGAAATTTTCTAACACAGAACCAAATATCAACAAATTAAGGACTTTCCTAATCTCATGTTATAATATTCATAACCTCCCAATGAAATGTATAGACTGCATCTTCAGTTTCATTTGGTACAATGATGATTGATGAATGGAATTTTTTATAAAAATTAAAACATAAAAATTTAGCTAACAATAAAATAAGTATAAGCCATTTTACATTTCTTGCTTATTTATTACAGTGAAACACTGTGTTACGTCATGGGAAATAAAGAACATAAAAAGAAACTCTGTACTTGTTCTGGGGGATCTGAAATTCTGTTGAAAAATATGATATGTAAGATAATACCCATAATAATTTTGATAGCTAATATTACCTAGAAATTATACAGATAGACATATTTAAACAAAACCCATTTAACGAAGAAGCAAAGAACTAAACTTGACTTTTCTTTTCAGTAGGACTAACCATGTTCTATGAAAAGATGAAAAGATTGGAGGGTAATTAATTTTCTCTACTTTCTGTATCTAGGTTGTTTTTCTCATCATGACTAAGCCTACTAACCTTCTTATTTCTTTGTTAATGAACTCTTGGTTGTGAGAAGCTTAAGCTCCTGATAATCTATTAATTAGGGTGAGTTTGAGTGACACACTACATACAGGGCATTGCTATAGGTAAAGAATAAATAAGGAAGCTACTCCAGGCACATTTTATCCACTGGGTTGAATCAATATGTTTTCAGTTGGAACATGTTAATAAAACTTAGTAGGCATTCATAAAAGGTGTAATAAGTGTTTTGTTAGGTGGTAGAACATCAAAAGCATAGACAGACCAGGAATTAAGACAAACATGGAGCTGGATAATACTTCAGTAAAGGATCTTCAAAATAAATTTGATAAACTTAGATGGAGCAGATATGTGGGGGTAGTGATAGAATTTCAGATTTATGTAAGTGGTACAATTCAACAGAATAAGTAGTAAATGGCTGAATTCCCATTATGACAAGATTGTATTTACAAAGTTAGGAACTGTGGTGGTTTGAATAAGATGTTTTTGAATGCTTGGCCCACAGGGAGTGGTGGTATTAGGAGGTGTGGCTTGTTGGAAGAAGTACTTCATTGTAGGGAGTGGGGGATTTGAGGTTTCCTCTTCTCAAACTTTGCCCAGTAGGGAATTCCAGACTCCTTCTGGCTGCCTTCAGATCAAGATATGGAACTCTTGGCTCCTTCAGCACCATGTCTGCCTGAACATTGCCATGCTTCCTGCAATGATGAGAATGGAGTAAACCTCAGAAACTCGAAGGCAGCTCTATTTAAATATTTGCCTTATAAGAGTTGTCTTGGTCATGATATCTCTTCACAGCAATAAAAGCCTAAGACTGGAATACACACAGACACACAGACACACAGACATACACAGGCACACATACACCATGCACACTATAAAACTGAAAGAGAGTAAGGAGAGGCTATACTACATGAAAGGTTTTGGAGAGAGAAAAGAGAAGGCAAAAATGATATACAGTTATATCTTCAATTTTTCTCTGAGGGACAGATTGGAAGCTTTTGGATAATTACATAACATTTACATTTTATTTTTATCAACAATGAAATTAATTCTAACACTGACACAAAGAAACCAAAGTAGTATAATATTCATGTTTTCAGTAGCCAAAATATCTAGGGGGGAAGTTGACTATGTCTGTTAAGGTGCATTTTTTCCATGGCCTTATATAATATTTAAGTCTAAATTCTGTGTTTCTGGAAACCTACCAAAGAAAGTCCTGCAGAGATATTAAAATTCTGTGTTACTGTCTAGTCATCTTCCATAGTTCATGTAAGAAAGCACAAGAGACAACTTGAGGTTCATTCAAGAGACTATGTCATATCCCAGTGAAGTGTTGAGTTCATATGAATTAATGAAGATTAATTGACACAATAAATACCTTCACCACTGTCTACTCAAGTAAGGATCACGTGTGATCTGCCACCAGATGCAAGATAAAGTACCAAAGTAAGTTCTATATTAAGATGTGTGAGCATGCTGATTGTCCCTATGGTTCAGGTATTGGATGTACCACTGATGATGTGACATGCTCTAAATAAATGAACTTACGTCACCACAATATAGAGAGCTTAGTTGCAAAGTCATCACCGGCTTAAATTCTTTTTGATATTCATAGAAATCATAGTGTGAAGCTAAGTCTCATTTCTATGATAGCTTTGACAATAACTGAGCTGCATTTCTCAGTAATGTTTTGTGGTTAGCCTATGTATACATATTTGAGTGGTTTTTTTGAAGTAAGATCACATGGAACCCAGACTAGTTGCAAGTTTAATATGTGGTGAGCCTCTTTCTCTAATTCCAAATGGTGGTTTTACAATTTGTATGCTACCACAAGATAAGAATTTGTAATTGCTACAACATTTATTTATATTTACAAAATATGGTATGATGATTTAAACATGCATAATATAGGTATTGTTTTTCTTTCATTGGGTTTTATTATATGAAGATTTTACTGACTTATATTTTCAGCAACTGACTAAAATGAGTAATTTAATCAGTACTAATGAATCTCATAATTTATATTTAACATTATAACCATTATTTCTTTACTCAAATTTTTGAGGTATTTTCCTGAAACAGCTAAGTTATTTATAGTAATGTACTTTTGGAGATACTGATTTGAGCAGTCTTTTGTCATCTAAAACCTTTCAAGAAGCAATCACAAATTGTCTTCATAGTAAACTCAAAGGGAAGATTTGTAGTATTCAGTGACTTTCAGGTCACTTTTTCAGTGGTTGCTTTATTAGTAATGCTTATGAAGTATAGATATTTATGAAAATGAATGTCTTAAGAATGCGCTCAATAAAGCAGTTGCTGGGGGTCTGGCATATCTAGTGGATCACCTAAGAATCTTTCAAGTTGACCTGGGTTTGTATCTTTGCCTTGAGACTTAATGGCTTTACAGCCTCACAATACTAGATGATTTGTGAGCTATCAGTTCTGTTCAAATATCATTTGTCAAAGAAAATTTGACTCCTGGGGCTTACAGATTGTACATACACCATAGCTATTCATTTTCTTCCTGACTGCAAGCACCTTGACCTTATATATAGCAGCTAGGAGAATATCTGAGAAAGTATCTTTCAATATGTGAGAGGACGTTAAGGCAACTGGCTGACACATTTTCATCTAGCCTATTTCAAAACTAAATCTGCATAGTGATGATGTAATTTGATTAATTAAAAGGAACTATTTGCTAGAGAAAACCTTTAAACAACAAACAGGATATGTGTGATTTTATACAATACCCTTAGCTTCTCTAGGTCCTACCCTTTCTTTGTTAAGTGACAGCCACGTTTCTTGTTGGTTTAATATCTGATTACCTCACTTTAAGCTCTAATAACATGCAAGTTAACGTTCTGATACATTACTTAATTGTGAATAATAATATTTTAGGAACAAGTCTTTTATACCCTGTTCAATTCAATTACAACGTAAATAAGTCAAGGTATGTAGTTCATCCATAACCTATACTCAAAATTAGATTAGTTTAATTGCTTCCTGAACATCAACCATAGTTTAAGCCAGCAGTAGGGATTTCAGTGTTCTACGATGTCAAATACCAACCCCAGGAAACCAAATTTGTTCAGTTTTGTAATTACTTTTTGAGTGTTAAATGATTCTATTAAATGAAGTTCCACAAATTAAGTATTGAAATGAACTGACCTGAACAACAAGCCGAATGTGCCCGAGGCATCAAACAGGTTTCTACTTTATTTTTATTCCCTTTCATTTGTGAGAATAATACGACAGAAGAGTCTTTAGTGGTTTTTGAATACTAAATAAATTAGTCATGCCTGGGATGGCATTTCAATCATCCTCAGTGAGCAGACTCTGTCCTCAAAGATCACCTGCTTGTGGCTTTTCTGAGAACTGGAACAAGCTGGGATGAAGTGGTGACAAATGCCAAGCAATTCAGGACAGCCTGGTACTCAGAGGACGAACATGGGGCTATGCCATGTGAGAGCTGGAGCTCACACAAAGGCCTCTGTTCTGGGAATGTCCCACATTCATCCACCTTTATGGGACAAACAGGATGAAAGTGGGAGAGATGGAATGAAAGCAACAAACACTACCCCGAAAGAAGTACAGCTACATGCTGGTACCTATGCCAACTCTCCCTATATTCCTTCTTCCACTTAAGGAATTGTGGGACTTTTAAGAAATAGACCTTTCTCCATGCAGCAGGAACTATTTAGGAGTCTAGATAAATTAAATAAAGAAGCCAGTACCTCTGATTTATAGGGCAATAGTAATTAAATAATAAATTCTTACACTTTAATATTTATGGATATTATTTGTGTAAAATACTGGTTTCATTAGAACATTTTCTTACATGTACACAAATGCATTATGATCACATTTGTCCCTTTAAAAAATAAATATAAAACACAGTCTCATGTAGTGCATGTTGGCCTTGAATTCCTTACATAGTTGATGATGACTTTGAACTTCTGATCATCTTGCCTCCACTTTTCAAACTTCTCTCTTATCTTCACATATCCATCCCCTGAGTGCTAGATTACAAGTATGAGACCAGTGTAAGTAGTTCTGGAGATCAAACTTAGGGCTTCATGCACAGAGTCAACAGGGCTATATCTCTATCATTTTTCCTGCCTTTTCTTTTCTCCTCTGCCTGACTGTAATTCTCCTTTTCCCAAGGACTATTTGGTTCTACATTTTTTTCTCTTAGGGTAGATTCTACTAAGTTTAAAAATTTATAAACTTGGTCGGGCCTGGTGCTACATGCCTTTAATCTCAGCTCTTGGGAAGCAGAAGCAGAGGCCAGCCTGGTCTACAAAGCAGATTCCAGGACAGCCAGGGATGTTACGCAAAGAAACTGTGTCTCAAACAAACAAAGACACATTAAAAATTTGTGAGTTTGATGAGATCTGTTTGTTTTGTGCCTTTTAGATAGGGGTTAAATGTGAAAAGAACTCACCAGGAGGTTGCTACTAGTTTTATGTTAATTTATATTTTACTCTGCTGAATCTGAGTAAGTAAATATTTTTCTCTAGTCCTTTGTGTACACTAAGTTGTAACATTAAGTTCAATCTTTTTGTCCTTGTTCCCTCTTCTAGCTTTAACTGTCAACAAAACAAAGCCCAAACTCTAGGCCTAGACTCACCTGTAAAGGAGGTCTCAATTGAGGGATTGCCAGATAATAATGGTCTTTAGGCATGTGTGTGGATACTACGTGACTGTACGATCTAGACCACTGAAGATGAAATCATTCCTAGGCAGAAAGCTAGCTAAGCATGAGTTTGTGAGCTAGCTGGCTGCAATCAGTGTTTCTCAATGGTTTCTGCCTCAAGGTCCTGCTTGAGTTCCCTTTCTGACTTCCTTCAGCGATGGACTATACAACCTGTAAGCTGAAATAAACTCCCCCCCCTCCCAAAGCCAGGGAGGGAGGGGAGTTTATTTTCTGGAGCCAAATGACCATTTCACAGAAGTCCTACTTCAGATATCCTGTATATCAAATTACTATTCATAACAGTAGCAGAATGACAGTTATGAAGTAGCAACAAAAATAATTTTATGGTTGGAGGTCAGCACAACAAGATGAACTTTATTAAGGGGCTGCAGCATTAGGATGGTGGAACCCTAAGGCGCTTTTGATCATGACACTTGGAATAGCATCAGGATGGAACTAGAACAGTCCTTTAAGGAAACCTGTCCTTAGAATGATCACATTGCTGTTGAGTTTCCATAGAATATCAAAATGGAGTTAGCAGTAAAATCTTCTGATATACGTGGATCCATTATTAACATGTTGTTAATTTCTTTAGAAAATGAATTCTTGCCGTCAGAGAGAAGGCTATGATAGTAATTTAATCTTGCTATTTGAGAAACACTGGTTGGAAATTTTGAAAGTCCAGACTAAGGATTACAAAATAGATTACTCTTACCAAATGAACTCTCGTCCTCCGATTGTTGTACTTATTTGATAGAGAAAGAGAAAAAGATGCCATAAACATATGTCGGAGGTGCATAGCTTGTAAGTGATGAATTTGAATTCCTGTCTAAATTCCAATTCCAAAGTTCAACCCCTTTCAACCATCTAGACTTCTGTCAGTGTTCAAGATTTACAAGCTTCTCCAACAAACTCCTGCTTGTATTCCTTCACTCCCATGCTTAAAACAAGGGATAAAAAGGAGCATACAGCTTGTATTAGAGGTATTTTTGCATGCTTGAGACTGACTATCCAAGTTTCAGTGTTAATTGGTATCTGGAAAAAAATTCCTTCACAGTACTAGAACATAGTATAAGGCTCTGGTAACTGTTAGAGCTTCTGTTAGCAGGGTTGCCCTAAGGCATGCCTTTGTCACCTACAATCATTGATTTAAATGATCTTATTTCCTCTTGTCATTTGTGTAGTGGGGAAAACCACTGAACTTCACTGATCCTCTATCCCATTACCTTTTTCAAAAAGCCAGTTTCATAACACCAACCTCCTCAGGTTATTGGAGGAGATAAAATAGTCCACTTTGAGTGGTGATACTTCTAGCATAAGGCGTGTCCTCCATTCTTGTCATGAAGGGCCATTAGGAGTGACATATCAAAGCTGGTCCTAGTGTGCATATACTTTTATATGTTCTATGAGTGGGATGGGTTGCTCATTCTGTGAGATAATGTGATCAATAATGAAAGGAAGGGGGGCCATGGAAGAAAAGGCACATGCTCTGGAGATGAACAGCCTTCAGAATTTCTCCTGGTTCTATTGATCCAGGAAGCCTTCATGAACCTCAAAAGACCACCAAGGAGCCAATTCTGATGTAGACACATTAGGATCTTTATTTATAGGCTTGAGCTTGGGCCAGACCACCATCTCTGACAGCAGAATAGGAGGGTGTAACCCTGAGATCTTAGGAGGACGAGGCTTTATAGGAAATAGTGAGCAAGGGAGGGGAGTTTAGCCTGTGAAGTATCTAACTGAATAACTATTGTACTCTGACAGGTTGCTGCTCTGAAATGAGACCTCATACAATCATGAACAGTCTCAAAGTACATCTGGAACAATCAGGCTAATCTTTGACTAACTGTTGTTAGGAAGTAACTAAGGTGTAACTCTGGCCAGGAAAAAGCCATGGGGTCCTTCCTGGTACATGGGTACAGCTTGGATTCTGCTGTAGGTCAAGTTCTCATGCTTTTTTTTATTTTTTTCTTTTAAGATGGTGACCAGTTCCAAGATGGAGTAGGTTTGGCCTCTTAGTTCAAGTTTTGGCAAAACAGAAAATGTTCACAATGTGCGTTAATGAAGATCATTAAAAAAATTACAAATTACTTATGAAACAGTCATGTGATGATTAAAATGACCAACGTAGTTTTGGAGAAGCTCTGAGAATAGAGGGCAGTTGGGAGAATAAGCTATAGGTAAATCTGTTCCATTATTATCTGTATTGTAACCAAACTTGTGCAACACATTCTTGGCAAAGAACACATTCCTGGCAAAGAACACATTCCAGTTACAATATTAACAGACAGCTCTGCCCGTCCTACATTTGCCATCCACTATGTGCTCTGCTTCTTAAAAAATACTAGTCTGGACAATTGTGTCAGTATTAGCCTATTTGTCTAAAAACTATATTTAAGTGATTATTATATCTTCAACTTTTGGGGCAATTTCTAAGGCATCTGGTATAAAGTATGTGAATTCATGTGACGTTAAACACAATAAAGAAAATCAGGACAGCCTTTAATATCCCCTCTGTCTTACAACATTTAAAAAGAGAATGCATGAAGAGAAAGATAGGCAATTACAGTCCCCACTTGTGGCAGCCCTTTCCTAAGTTCCCCCTCAGATCCCTTCCTTATTCTCTGTGCTTGCTTCAGAGTTGTCAGGGGAATCCTCGGGCACCAGTTTCACTACTTGCCAGACAATGCAATTTAGAGCGTTCAGAGTATAGTTCCGTGGTGTTTAATTTCCCAAACTAAATTCACCACCTAGTTTAATAAGTTCATTTAAGCACATAAATTTGCACTTTGCTGTTGGATTCAATTAAATGTTTATTTCTCCAACCAAACATGCTCACAATAGACGTATACCAGAAGAGTGATTTGAGACAAGTGGGTCTTTTGTGACAATGTTTTTTGTCACTAGTTTTTCATGAAGAAAAGCTAATATTGTAAAAGTATGTGTTTCTGGTAACCCCTATCTGAAATGTGTTTCCTGAGGACAAACTTCTGAGCGCACTGTTCTCCAGGAGTTCTTGCCTAAGTGTGTTCAGTGAATCTCAATTTGGCAAAAACAATCACATTGTCAGTTTCTCTCAGTGACAGACATAGCAAATGTATTTGGGCAGGAATAGACAAACGTTCAGTTCACTACTTAGAAGAATTCTGCAAGTGTTTGTATGAGTCGAGGTTTCCATCAGTTTTAGGGGAAGGGCCCTTCCACAGGATTGGCAATAAGCCTCTCGTTCATCCTATCGTCATTTGTGAGCAAACCCACAGGCAAGTTTCTATACAAAAACACATCAAATAATTTAATGCATATTTATGAATACAATTGGACTGGAAATATGAAGAAAATAAAATAACATAAACGTTTACAAGGAGTCAAGAGGATAATGGTGAGTATTCGGGGGGGGGGGCGTTACTCTAATGTAATAAGCCAGATAAATGATGTCGTGTTTCTTACATTGCCTGAGAATATACAAATCACTTCCTTATAGTGAGGTAAAACATTATATCTGGAAAATATAAGGACATTTCATGCATGCTTTATAAATGTTCAAAATGAATCATGAAACAGCATTTTTAAAACTGTATATGTGTGTACACTTATACATAAAGGAAAAGGATTAATCTTCACGTGTACAGATGCATAATTGGTTTATCTGACTGCACTGGTCACAATTAACTGCATATTCTAGGCTCTGGAGTGTACATTTTTCTTACTGAATTCAATTTGTCTTCCTTTGCATTTGGGTAGACACTGTTGTAAAACCTATAAGAAAAATGTGCACCGAATCCAGCCCCTGTGCTCGGAGAGGATCTCATCTGAGAAATCTAAATGTGAGTCAGAGGCCTGGTCAGAGCTCTGCTCCTGACAGCTGCCCCAAGACTCCAGGGAGCAGGGGCTGTAATCACCAATCCCATAAAGAGAATTCACAAGGGGCGGTGCCTTCCACTCATCCAAGAAAAGAAAGGACCTGATAACCATCCCCCAAACCCAGCTTCCTCCAACTAGGCCAAGTCTATCCTTCAATGATGGCTAAAGCTCTTAATAGAGAAACTGGAAGACCTGACAGTCTGGAGGGAAAAGGGGCCTCATACAATTCGAATCTGCCCTTGGGCAAATCTACTTTACATAGTCATGGTAATTATTTTGTATGGTTATGCCTCTTTAATTATCATTAGTATTAGCACATTTAATATTGGAGGAAAAGTGTTTTCTTTTTCCCCCTTTCACAGACAACACTATAAAATAGTTTTAATATCCATTCAGAAATCAACAGGAAATGATGTTTCTGATTAAAGTTCCTGAAATTTTGTCACGTCTTGTTGTGTGTTTTTTTTTTTTTTTTTTTTTTTGGTTTTGGTTTATTTTCATAGTAAATAAGCAAATTCACCTTTATTCCCCTATGTATTATTTGGCTCTGCAGCCTTAGATGAAGCAAGACAATACAATATATATGAAATGAGTGATCAAATGTTGCATGAGAAAGATAGGAAATTATTACTATGTAAATCAGTTTTCTGTCCCTTATACAGATGAATCTCTTAATAGGATTGCTCATAAAATTAAGTTTCTAGACAATAAATAGGCTTGCATTAAACACTCTGAATACCATAAATTAATTTGTGTTTTAATTATTTAGGAAATAACTTTGTTCTGTTTAAAAGTAGTTCTGAAAATCTTAGGCTGTACTTCCGAGAACATCTGTTACCATTACTGACTAATGTACTTCCTGGCAGGCCATGGGTAAGTAGGCATTAAGCACCTACCTGCTGAGATATGGCATGGGAAATTCTCCTGTTTCAGCAAATGAGAGGAGCTCACCTTTGGAGATGTCTCTCTACTACCGGGCTGTGATGACTAAGGCCCAACATTTGCAAATTGATAAAGGTGAGTTTTGGTTTGTAGAGAGGCACCAGAAAAAAAAGGACTATAAGCCAGCATAGCCGCAACATGACCCAAATATGAAATAAGCTACCAACTATTTTACCCTGAGCTTTGTTCTGGAGGCATGTCTTTAATTTGTTAATTTCAGTGTCTCCTTTGGGTCTGGTTTGGCTCCAGGCTGCTGAGTTACAAAATATCTTTCTCACTTTCCATACTGACAGGACCCCAACAACCTTTCCTCTGTTTGCTCCACACCTGCTCTCTGCTGTCTGGAGCCCATCTGTCCACAGCACTGTCTAGATAGGTCTCCCTTGGGTATATAGTATGGGTCTGCAGTGCTTCAGAAGCAAATCAATTAAAGAAATCAGTGAATCTGTTCAGCTTGTAGCTGCTAGCATATTTTCTCACAGAAAATCGTCCATTTCTGTTGTAAGTTGCGAGAACTAAAGGCTTTTATTTTCATGAGCAACCCTACCTGCTTGCAACTCCGTGTTCATTGGTACGATGAAGATTGAATTTTTAGACAATAACGAGTGCATACCTTAAAATTTACTGTAATTTCAGTTTCTTTGGACTAATGACCATGGGCTCAGATAGTATAACATTTCAAGTCCCTTCCATTCAGAATGTACTGTGGCAAAGTTAATTCAAGCCACCTAGACCAGCAGTGACAGAAGCAGGACTCTCAAAGGCTGTCATTTTTCATGTGCCCTCTTATTAAAACATGAATTCCCACTCCTGGGAACTGGAGAGAGATAAGATTCCCAAGAAAGAGAGCTTCCATTGACTGTCAATTGCAACCTGCCAGCATTAAGTACATAAACTGATTTGGCCACTTTCAGTCGTAGGATGAGTAATGTTCAAATAAATTCCATATGGAAGACCGTGTTAGGCTATCAAATTATCTAATTGGTAGCTTTGTAATTGTGATATACTTAGCTACTTCATTAAATTCCATTTCTGTTCAATGTGGAAAGAATACTGTTTAGCTTTCTAAGTTCTTACTTTTTAGAATAGTTATAACAATTAAACAAAAAAATTATATTAAAGGCATTAATTAGCAATGCACACCAAATTATGAAGTGATGCTTTCTTTGTTATTACTGCCCCCAACTAAACAATCTCTGTTTTCATGAATCATCTTTGTTCCCGAGCTTCTGTCCCACTAATTAACTGCCTTTCACATTTAAAAGTTTTATGATTGTTTGTTTTATCCTCAGGATGCAAAACTTTTTCAGCTACTACATCAGGCAGTGAATAGTTAGGGTGATTTCAAATTGCACATTATTAAACCAGGTCATATGCTAGGAGACCAAACAAATCGCAACATAAAACTTTTATATTCAGGAGTAGGAAAATTAGAGCATTTTATTGTAAGATAGCTTCTTCCTTTCTTCCTTGGAGATATTCTGACCTCCTTTGCAGGGTTGTTGCGGTGACTATCTAATAAAAAGTGTTAGAAAGCACTTTGCAAAAATAAAGTGCAACCATAATTGCTTAATAATAATAATTAGATTGGAGTCCATTAGCACACAAAACAATCGCCATAATGATAGCAAATAATTTAATTGTTCTGCCCGCTTTTCTTTAGGATTTCGTGTTTGGTCTCAGGATGCTGACCCTCCTTGTTTCTGTAAACTCTTCTTAACTGCAATGGCATCAATAAGGCTATAAAAACGGCTGATAGTCTCCCCGCTCCCAGCACCGTTGTTCTGAGGCTACGGGCTTATGCTGAGCTAAAACAGAGTTTGCTGCACAAGTTCTCTGGGTTGAACTATGAAGTACTCAAAATAGCTTCGCGTTGTCATTAGAAACAGCCATGTTTGCCTTTTGAGTAACAGCATGCAGAATGGTCTCTTTGCAATTACCCACTTTGTGGCACGTTCGTGACTTATGTTTCTGTTTAATAAAAATGCGTGACTTTTTAGTCCTTTCATCATACTTGATATACAAATATGATTTAAGGTGTACCATGCAAATATTTTGATACTCTGTGTGTTGGCAATGTTCAAATTAGGACAGCATATGAATCTACTCCAGCATTTGTCAGTTATTTGTGATAATATCAATTAAAATTCCTTCTAACTTTTTGGAAAGATTTTTTTTCCTATTATGGATCTTTTTGCAATGAGCTCAGAAGGATGAAGACTTATTTCTCAGTGCTGCCACCACTGAGAAAAGTAGCTGGTATTCCCTGAGTGTTTACGTATATTCTTGGTTCTATGGTAAGTATAAAATAAGCATATGTGCTACTTTACAGCAATAAATCCGGTTCATAAGATGCCTTGGTTAGGTACTTGTTCAAAATTATACATATAGAAGAACGACTCTTATTTAAGAGTTATTTCCACATATGTATTATGGTCATGACGAGGCTAGAGAGATGGCTCAGGGTAGGGTAATTGTCACCGAGTCTGATGACCTGATTTTGATACTTGCAACCCAAAGGGAACAAAGAAAACTTCTACAAACTGCCCTCTGACCTCCACATGCATGCCATGCCAAATGTATGTGTGCACACACAACAACAAATACAGAACTGTATCAACTATTTATAAAAAGAATTGTATCTCTGCAAATAAAAATCGGTGAGTTTTTCTTTGTGCGCCTAAAAACCTCTGATCAATTATTTGTAGGAAATATTGTTTAGAATTGTTAATGCCCTAACTATCAATTTAGCTCTTTTTGTTTCTCTACATAACCATGAAACTTAAAGTTAGCATCAAATTCAAAATGTGTACTAGAGGAAATAATAAGTATGACAGTAATAGCTAACAACCTAAGCTGCATAGCAGCACACTGGTTGGGGATTTGTGTGAATTAATTTATTTCACCTTCATGGCAATCATCAGAGGCAGGTCCTTATCAGCCTGCTCAAGATTCAGACCAGGTGAATGGGAAGCTGAGATCAATGTTACAACCTAAGTCAAGTGCTCATAATTTTAGTATGTTTTTAGATGCATACAGTTGATTATCTCATATGCAAGATGCTCTCAAATTGTTGTAAGGCATAATCAGATAATAATAGCAGTAATGAAGGAGGAACATTCTAGGTATTGTATATTTTAAGATTCAATCATAGACTAAAAGCATGAATGGGAAGGAAGCATCCTGTTCCTGAGAAGCATTGTTCCACGGTTTTAATACATTAGTTAGACATGTCCTTATAAGTCCTCAGGTTAAAATAGCTTGCATTCCCTATCTTGTAGACATTTTTTCATAGAGGGTCATTTATAAATCATTCAGTAACAGATGATGTTATAACTAAAGCAGTGGGAGTTTTGAGACATCTACTTCGGATTAAGCTTGTGTTTATTTCATAAAAGGCTCTGATCTAGCTTAGATTTTTGGCAGGCTCAACATGAGCACAACATGAACTATTGTAATCAAAGCGCCTTTTTTTGAAAGTCAAACTTGGAGTATTTCCAGTCCCAATTAAATAACATTTGATGTATTTAGACTTATCCTTTGTTTTCCATTTTTTGGAAAGAAAAAACTTCGTTCTCCTCTCATATTGATGGTTATGAGAAGTTTATACCTATGATTTTTAAGAAGTTGTTATGGAAAATTATAAGAAATCCTCAATACTTTTTAAAAATTTTATATGAAAAATTGTAAATATAAAACACATGGAAAATGTTCAATGTAAATATCGTCATCAAATACACAAATTTAACTTTGTCTTCTTTTTCTAATTGTTTCAAACATGGGAAAAACTGGAATACTGACATTGCTTTGGATCTCCTCTGTGGATTGCTTCAGGATTTTACAGATGGGACTTATAATTATGTACTAATAAATAACCCATTCCTGATTTAGCCAACCAAAAAGTGTGAGGCAGCAGTCTCACCAATGGGGGTTACTCCAGGGAAGACTCTTTAAATGTCTCTCAAGAGATTTTGTTAACAAAATAATTTATGATTATCTCATACTGTGCATGAATAACCCTCATAAATATGGCACAGTACAATCCAATTAATTATGCATCCTAAATGACTTGATAATTTATAAAATTCTGGGATTCTGCTTAGCCTGACTTTGAAAACTGAATACACACTTCAGGAAAAGGAAGACTCGCTAACATCAAATTATTAATATTTATTTTTTAATGCAGCAGTCTCACCTTGCAGTGTGGATTTCTGTATTGGAGTGAAATCAATTTATACACATTATAGTTTGGCACTTAGATTTGGAGGTATTTCTGGCTCAAGTGATTGCTTCATATTTTAGCTGAGTTTTACCCTCAGTAATTCATTTTATAGCATTAAAAATAGGAAATAAGAAAGTGTGCCTATCTAGTAAGCAAACTCCATGTCAGAAATAAAAAGTGTATTGGTTTTAAACCATCAGCAAAATGCTTAAATAATTTACATTTTATGTGTGAAGGATGAGGAAGGAAACACAATGCCAGGGAAGGCACAGTATTACTTATTTTTACAAAGGGAGATGCAGTTATCATCTATCCACCTGTGGTCAAAGCTCTACATGACCTTAGGAGGATTAAAGCCCTGGTTCTTTTGTAGGGTCCAAAAGTTTCACATTGCTGTCAGCTATGGAGACAAAAGCCCAGCTGGCTGTGGCAGTTTCCACAACATCTGTGAGGGTATCTTGCTGTATTCCACTGTTTTGAATTATTATGACTTGTTTTAGAAACTGTTAATTAGCAAAGGATCAATACTTGATGGATGTGTTCCCTTGGTGAAGAGTGGATGAATGGAAATGTCTATTACTGATATTGAGATAAAGGAGGGAGTTACTGCCAGGACTTCTTCTTTCTGTTTATAGACATTTGAATGTTTATTGAGTATTCCATGGGCAGAATTACTGGAGAAAGAGTAACAAGGTAATATCTCAGTTATTTTTCAATGAATATAACCTGTAACAGCAGTGCATTGAATTGAATTTCAAACCCAATTCTAATATTCCATAGCAAACTGTTTTCATTTCTGTTAAAATATAGCTTTTTAGGTTGAAGCAATTATATATTTACAGAAAGTTTTAATGGGAGATTTTAAGAAGATCCCATAAACTCAAACCCTTTACCCACTTCTTCTAATAATATTTTGCCTATAATACACTATTAACCCTGAGCCTTGATTTTGTCACAAGTCACAACTAGATGTAGATCTTGGTGCTCAGTATTTTTATTAGTTTTTTTTTTATTCATGTGTTTGGGTTTCTGTATAATTTTATATTACTGTAGCTATTACCATAAAAAAAGATATGGAGTTATATCATCATTGCAATGAACTCTTTTTAGATTAATGTTGTCCATTAGCTACTCATCATCGATTAGTTGAATTCCATACCATTGGCTAATTTTTCTCTCCTAATCCATTTAATTGCTCAGAAAAGGCAATTAAAATATTTTACTGCAATGACTGATTTTCTACTTCTTTCTACTTGTCAATTTTTGATGGATTTTGAAATTCTGGTACTTACTTATTATGTAGCCCAAATGACTACTCATAATTGGTGACTTGATCTTTTCATTGTTATGCAAAACCACTGTTTCCATAATAATTTTCCT
>CM052709.1:22699301-22784301 GCA_028551405.1 Uromys caudimaculatus
AAAAAAAAACAAAAAAAAAAAAAAAAAAAAAAAAAAAAAAGAAATTGTGCTTCTTTCCTGTTTCTGATTTCTAAGCTTCTCAGAGTTTTTTAGACACACTTTATTTGGAGATGTTTATATGCAGTATGCCATTTAAATATAGTTTTCTTACTATTGGATTGCCAATATTCACTTTTCAGTCATTAGAGCCTATTGATGGCATGTTATCATGCCGAATGAATGTTGGATCCTTCCATTCAGGATACCCTTCCCTCTATTTAGAATAAAGCAAACTCTCTCTTGCTTCATATGTTGGAATTCCATCCTAAGAGAGTGAATTTTTATTTTGTCCATCAAATGCAATTGAAGAAGTTTCACTGCATTTTAAATATCATCATCACTACTTTTACCCAGTATGGTCTTCTTCCTATTTGAAAATGCCAACACTTTTTATATCCTTTGTCTCTGTTTTAAAGGGCACCCTTTAAGTCTTCCTTACAGCTAGATCTGGTGAGCAATTCTCTTGATTTTTGTCTTCTCAGATTATCCCTTTTCTTCATTTATGCTGGAGATCTGATAGTAGCAGTTCTTCAGGTTCAGCATTTCAAAAACTGCCCTCTTTCTCTTCTCTGCCTCTATATTCTGGGATGAAGCCAGGAATGTCAGTGTGTGGCTTATCACAGGATCCTGCTCACCTTGCTGTCAGTTCTCAGAGGTTGCTGGGCCTTGGCATGAACTTCTTTTACTATGTTTTTATAGTGAACAGGTTATATTTCACCCACTTAAGAATGAATTTATTCAGTGTTTATGATACAGATGCTTATTGGCTTATACTGATCTAATATCCCAGAACCTACGAGAAATTGAAAATATCTTAAATTTGAAATTCACTTAATTCTGTAATTTACAGAACACATCAATTGCAGAATGTTGCGTGCTAATTCACAGCTGTTCAATGGCTGACTATCTAGCACCATGACATAGTACCATGTAGAAACTCTCAAGCGTGGGAGTAGATTAACATTCAAAGATTCAGAAGAAATTTCTATTAAGTGCATTCTGCCTTTGTACCATCATATAGACAAGAAATCAAGCCATTGATGAAATCATCTGTTAATTTGCTGGTTACACATCCCTTCACTGCTTTTCTAAAGCTATGATGAGATCTGTATTTGGATTTTCTCCCATAAGCCCTGGAGCCGGCTTTTAAATGCCTTTAGATAGTTTCCCTCTCTTGTTCCCTCCCATGTCTCCTGCTAACTGATTTAAGGTTCTGTCCTACTTCCAAAACTGAGTCCATAAAATAAGTTTTTGGTGTTATGTTTTTCCTGTCTATAATTGCTATTTGACAGTTTCCAAAGCAAATTTTGTTAACAAAAATTTTCAATTCTTTTTAATTTTTAAAAGATGAATGAAAATATCTCTATACTTTTATTTAAAAGTACTTTTTATATTTAAAAATGCCATTTTTTTCTTTTTTTGCATTATTATTAATAATGTACATATGGTATGGTGTACCATGATATATATAGCTGTTGGAAGATTTTTTTTTTAGGTAATTCCAATGTCTGACTTATATTGAATTTAAAGTTTCTTGTCTTTGAGTCGTGTTTCACTTGATTGAATGTGAGAGTTTTCCATTGTTTTAAGTAGGATACATTAATTTTACAAAGTAGTATTTGTCCCATAATATTTTCATGAATTCACATAATGTGTTGATTGTATCTGCCTTCCTTATAAATATATTTTATTTATCCTTCTTCCTGCTGACAATTTTCTTTTCTCAAGAGTTTCCCTTCAATTTCCATGTCTTTCTCCCAGTGGAATCCACATATAAGAGAAAACATGGGAGGCTTTTCTTTCTAAGTTTGATTTACTTTGTGATAAACTCCAATTACATTTTGTTCACAAATATTATAATTTTGTTCTTTTTTGCCTTAATAATAATAAGATATATGTTATGTGTGTGTGTTATATGGTAAAATAATACAAAGTGATTTTGTATTTTTGCCTTAATAACATGGTATGCATGATATATTGCTATGAACTCTAATGTAAATATCCAGTGTTCTAATTTCTAAAGAGCTCATGACTCACCGGTTGAGAACTGTTGTACTGTAGGCATTCTTGCAGGACAAAATTATTTTCAAGTTCATTTTGAAATGCCAGTTCTCAGAACAGGACTGTGGAATCTCAATGCAAGAAACAGACCTGTTCTTCTCCACTTGCTCAGTCACAAAATGATTCATTGGCAAAAAGAGTGGAAAGGATCTTTCTTCTTTGCTTGATCTTAAATTGGAGAATTGATATTTTAATATTATTATCACTAGGAATTAAATACAAAACAGGGAATGCTCCTCCCCAGTGTCACTATTGATGCGTGCTTATATTTCCAATTCAATGAATCAAAGGAGTTTCACACCAAGATTGAACAATTAACATCAGAGCAAATTCAAAACTCCAGATACCAATTAATTTTGATTGAGTCACCCAAGTTATGACAATTATGAGGCTGCAATAGGATAAGAAACTACTTCCAGATCAAGTACATATTGATGTGAATCCACAATAACAAAACCCCAATATGTTAAGAATATATATCTGTAGAAATAAATGTGTATTTAGCAAAATGGGCAGTCAGAACAATGAAAGATGCTGATGGATGGGAAGACAGATAGTCTCCACAGACATCATGCCTGATACCATAAAATAGATAATAGGCAAGAGGTACCGTGAGCACACCAAATAAGTAGTACCATGAGCAATTGCGTTGTTCCATATCAATATTAATCTTGTGAATGATATGAGGATGAGACAATACTTTAAGGATGAATATAATTTCGACAAATACAGATATGGGATATGAGAATGAAGTGGCATGCGATATACAAAGTGTAAAACACCAGGAAACTACTAATCCTTAAGGAAACTCAAGGTTCATGAAATACATGTAATTACGTTAAAATGGACTATCTCTGAAAAAGATCTAAAGTTTGTCAACAAAGGTTGGTCAAAATATAATATGATTGTATGTGGTATCCAAAGAGGATCAAGCAACAGTTGTGGAATTCATTGATGTGTGTGCTGTTGATGACCTTAAGGACAGCCCCAGAGGTTGTGGGCATAGATTTCTGACTACAGGAGATCAGAAAAGACTGAGCGTTTGCTGAGGAAGTACTCCATTGACTGAGTTATTCTCTGATATGGAAAAGGTTCTGGTTTTGATTTCTAGAGGTGATAAAAAGATACGGTAATTTCTGAAATTGCATATTGGTATGTATTTTGGTGTGAAATAAGGTAAATAGGAAAATATCTGTCAAGAGATGGGACATCAAGTGATACTAAAATAACAGTAGATAATAAGGCTTGTTTTTCACAGTCATAGAAATAAATGAGTAGGAAAAGCATCTGAGTTAAGCAGAAATGATGGTGATATATAAGCCAAGCTATTGTGTGATATAGGTGACAAAATATCAACCAGAATCCAAGATTACTGAGGAAGGAAGAAGACACTTAGGAATGTAACTTACATTTATATAAAGATGGTATAATTACGTGTGTGTGTGTGTGTGTGTGTGTGTGTCTGTGTGTGTGTGTGTGTGTATGTGTGTGAGTGTGTTCAAGTTTTTTTTACATATAAAAACCTGGAAGGCCCAGGTGTAAGGAATATTCCCCGGATGTATTCCAGTACTAATTAGACACAACAAAATGAGTTCTAATTTAAGGTTTTTCTATTATCCATAACTCCTACCTGGTTCTGTCTGTCCAAAAGATACGGTTTCTTTCTAATGTAAAATTGTTCTACAATGTCCACATTTCTGCAACTGAGATTTGTTTATGATTTGCTATTAAGAGCAGTTACTAAATGCTTAGTGGAAATAAGACTTCTGAGCAGCTTATGACTATTTTCAACATTCAATTGAAAACAATATGAAAAAGCTAAAAATAAAAATTCCCATTTGTAGATACAACAACTTAAAATGCCATTATATATTTTGATGATTTTATAGCTCTGGGCAACATGATTATCATTTACAACGTGTAACATTTAATAAGGCAATTATAAATATAACATGCTGTAAAACACTAGACAACAACAAATAAATGGAGCTTTTTACTCTTAATCTTAGCCCCAGAAAGAAGTTAATGTAGCATTTCCCTAATTTATAATCAAAATACTAAATAAAATTCATTTTAACAGTTATAGCACACCGAAGGTGTTACGTGTCATAAATTTCATAAAGCTGAAGGCAACTCTGTCTTTTTAATTGAATGAGATTAGAGATGAAATAAATTCTAATACATATATATATGCTGGTATAAAATTATATCATGTTAGTAATTTAAATAGTGCTAACTTTTGTCAATATTGACTTGCCTCTGATTTAGGACTCTATATAAATTAATTATAAATAAAATTGCTAGTCAAATTCAAGGAAATGACAAAGATGTCGAATCAGATGAAATCTTTTAATGCAGATTTTAAGGAAAGGAAGTGAGATACATGCTTAGCACTTCCTAGAAGAAAGGTCAGTTCACTACATTTTCTAAGCAAAGTTTCAGGACTGCAATGATTGATTAGAAGTCATGAGTGCTCCCTGCTCATTCAGAGGATTCAAGTTCAGTTTCTAACACTCATAACACATAGGTCATAACCACCTATAATTACAGCTACAAAGGCTCCAACAGCCTCTTCTGGCCTCTAATACATGCACAGACATACCTATTCACATAAATAAAAATAAATCTTAACAGAATAGGAACAAAATGGTCAGATAAGAACTGTACAAAGTAATGCTCAATTTTTATGTCCTTCATTGGCATATAGTTATAATATATTATGTATATATAAATATATTAAATAATATATTCTAATTTTATATACACTAGGTATGTATATACTGGTTTTTAGTGATAGTATCTGTCATTACCTTGTCTTATTCCCTTCACACCATTCTACTTCACTCTCTTTTTATTTTGATCTCCCTGTCACTTTTTATTGAGGAGTAGGTTATTTATATCACAATGAGCACCTTATGGAAGGCTTTTCATTGAGCTCTACTTTTGAGAAAGATCCAACAAATAAATAAGATGAACAGTATTGGATGATGCAGTATTAGCATAAATTAGGATATAGAAACAATAGTAAAATTGTTCAGTATGTTGTCAGTTACTGTTTTATGATGTCGTCTTGTTTATAAGAGAACCCAATATTTATGCAGCATTTGCTATAGACTGAGTTTCCCCTCCAAAGCTCAACTTGAAATTTGTCACTGAGCTAGTACAAGGAGGAAGGGATGTTAAGAAGAGATTGAATGATGGCAGATGAAGCTCTGACAGCATGAATGCTGCTAACAATGGATCCTAAGAGCAAGAGAATATGGGCTGAGCCTGGTCGGTCTTACATTCTCCTTTTATAGATGGGTGCTTGTTGCTGTCTGCCTTTCTAGGCTGATAAAATAATAAACCACAAAAGTCTTTTCTACATGCTGTCCTTCAACCTTCGACTTCTCAGCCTCTTGAGCTAATAACAGAATGAGTCAATGAGATTTGTAAATTACACTTGTGACATTCAATTATAATTTCATCCAGATGACTGAAACACAACCTGGCATTATCATTGAGCCCACTTTTCTCCTCCTTACGTCTTTTGTCTTCTTCCTTTCACTTCACCTCTATCCCTTGTTCCTTTCCTTCTTCCCATTTGGACTTGACAAAACTTATGTCTGTAGTAGAAAATGCAACATTTTGATATATGTATAAACTGGAGTGTCTCAATATAGATAGATATCATATATCTCTATCTCTATATCTTTTATTGTTATTAGATTTTTGGAATGTATTACATCTATTTATATTCTTTAGCCATAACAAACATCCTGTCTTTGTGAGATCCAAAAGGTGAGGGTAGGTATATCTCTGACTGTTTTGCCTGACTTTGAGATTCTTTTTTTTTTTTTTTTTTAAACTGGGTTGCCTTGTCCAGTCTCAATAGGAGGGTTTTGTCTCATCTTATTGTATCTTGTTTTGTTGATTTTGGTTGTTGTCTTTTGGAGGCCTGATCTTTTCTGAAGAGGAAATGGAGGATGATTGGCTCTAGGGGAGAGTCAGCAGGGAAGGAGGGGATTAGGAGTTGGAAAAACTGTGGGTGGGATACATTGGATGAGAGAAGGATCTGTCAATGAAAGCAAACAAACAAACATCCCCTAGCCTCACACCATACTTCCTTTCCTCTACTCCTGGTAAGTACTGTGCCACTTTTTTTCCTCTGTGAGTTCAGCCTGTGTTTAGTTATGTTCTATCATTTAGTGAGATCACACAGCGTATTTTATTGCTTGGCGTCTTGATTAACACGCTATCCTCTGTATTTATCTACATTATAAAAAATGACAGGACTTTAAAAATAATAATGTTAACCCATTGAGTTAAGCTTAATACTACTGGTCCAGTTCCCTGCCTTTCTCATTTTCCTTGCATTGTTTCTTCATGTAAGATGCAGAAAACATGACGATCTTACCTATACTATTAAGAGCAAGAAGCTCTTTAAATAGTGGGAGAAAGGGGAATTACTGGAGACACCTGAGATTCATTCATTTAGTGTCTATAATATTAGCTCATCCTTTATACATCTACTAATTATTTCCTAAGAGTAGATATCAATTGGTTCAAGAAGAGGTTTAAAGAGAACAGGCTACCATTTTTGTCCTTAGCTTCCAGCCTGTTTTCCAACATTAAATCCAATAGTTACTTCCGAACTTTCAAAAACAAATAAGTTATACACATTGAAAAGCATAGGTTATGATTACATTTTTTTAGTTTCAAATAGAATTTGTTATATTTTCATGTTAGAAACTTAAAATACACATAATTTAGACTTCTCTATCCCCCAACCCAAATAACTTGTTTTCTTTTAGGTTTATTATCATTGGTATATTTTTTGAATTTAAGAACCAAAGGAAAGCATTTTTTACTTGGATCCTGGCTTTTAGACCCACTACTCTGTTTAGTCAGGCTTGCCTAGTGAGAAGCAAGACTACACACCTTGGTTCGAATAAATATGATTGCCTCTTCATCTAAATAGAAGAATCAGTTAGTATTATGTGGACATTACCTATTTTAAGTCTATATTCAGGACAGGAAAACACTGATAATTAATCATTAACTAAACTCTCCTCTTAGGCAAGGTGTTTTAATTCATATCTGCAAGGATTTTATTATTACTCTTGTAAAAGATCGGTAGAAACTCATACTCTGGAAGTAGATGATGCATGTGACCACACGAACAAAGGTGTTTGAATGATATTAAAACTGTGGCATATAAAACCAGACAGCTTCAAACCTGCAGGAGTAAGCTGCTCATTTTTAAAGAGATCTGAATTACAAGATAGAAAGATTTCTGATGGAAACTACCATCCTGTTGTTGAGTGTTCATATGTTCTCAGGTCAATTTCAGTTGCCTTTTTGCATTTCACAAATACATCTAAATAGTCCTATAACCCTAAGGAAGAAATACAAGCAGTCATTAAAAGTCCCCCAACTGGAGAGGATATATTTAATCCTGTAGAGACTTGATGCTCTAGGGAAGGGGAATTACCATGAGGATGGGTGGGGCTAGGGGGGTGGAAGGGATAACTCTCTCAAAGGCAATGGGGATGGGGTGAAAAACTCTTGGAAAGGGGCCATGAGGGGTAGCAACATTTGTAATGTAAATAAAATAATTTTTAAAAATAATATAAAAATAACTCTCCTAATCAAAAAAAAAAAAAAAATCCCTTAGTCAGATGGTTTAGTACAGAATTCTACCGGAACAGGAAGTACCCCTATGGTATGCCTCCCAGGGTACCACCCCACTCTGTGACATCCAGTTTAGTGACTAAGTTCATCCTTTCCAGTTAAGGGAAGGAGATCCAATGTCAAGCAACAGAGACAGGCTCTACTCACATTTGGAAGAAACGTGTCTTTGGTTTGTAATTCAGTCTCTGAGTCCCCATGGTGCCAGGTTAGTTGACTCCATAGGTCTTCTTGTAGTGTTTGACTGAATTCTATACTGGACTCTTCCGCAGGACTTCCCAAGCACTGCCTGATGTTTGGCTGTGGGTCTCTGCTTCTCTTTTCATCTGCTGATGGATGAACCTCTGAGGAGACAGTTATATTAAGCTCCTGTCACTTCAATCCCTATTCTCTCTCATTGTCTCTTTTCTTGTGAGTCTTAACTTCCTTATTCCACTCTAAAGAAAACTTGGTATTAGTTGAATGCTGAGGAATAAGCATCACACAATTCCTGGGATTCAGCAAAACTAAATGGCTCAAAGATTTAAAAAAAAAAAAAAAAAAAGCAAAACAAAACAAACAAAATAACCCTAGTTAAGTGATTTTTTTGAATAATTCCTGACTCTTATTTTTTTCTTACCTTTATTTCATTTTATTATTTATTTCTTTTTTTAAATTTTTTTATTTGTTATTTTGTTTATTTACATTTCAAATGTTATTCCCCTTTCCATTTTTCCCTCTGAAAATCCCCTACCGCATTCCCTCCCCCTGCTTCTATAAAGGTTCTCCCCCACCCACCCACCCACTCCCGCCTCACCACTCTCGCATTCCCCTATGCTAGGGCATCAAGCCTTCACAAGACCAAGGGCCTCCCCTCCTATTGATATCAGATAAAGTCATTATCTGCCACATATGCAGCTGGAGCCATGGGTCCCTCCATGTGCATTCTTTGGTTTGAGGTTTAGTCCCTGAGAGCTCTTGTTGGTTGATATTATTGTTCTTCCTATAGGGTTACAAACCTCTTCAGCTCCTTTAGTTCTTGACTCTTATCATTCAAAAATTCAAAAACTTTCTTGTGGTTCATCAGAGATATTCAGGCAGTAAACTTGTCTGCATAGATTTCATAAAATATTGAAATGGTTAGGGTGCGGGATGTCCTCTCTCTGACTAAAGGAATTAAGTTGACATGCAAAGCCAAATATCTATTATTGAAGGTACTCTATGGGGGAAGGAAACTAAGTGGTAATAACACTTCCTAATAGCAAACTACAGGTAAGTAGTATGGTTGGTGTAGTTGCCATTTCAGTCATTGCAAGCAATGTTTTATTAAACATATCTCATATCTCAATGAACGAATAAAAAAAAGATAAATTATTTACAGATTCAAGGTATAAGTCATATTGCTACTTGTTAAACCATGCTTGGTTGATAGCACTGGGAGGCCTGCTCTTTTCTGAAAGGGAATGGAGGATGAATGGATCTGGAAGGAGGGAAGGTATATGTGGGAATTAGAAATATTTGACAGAGGAGAAACCATGGTCAATATTGTAAAATGATGATGATGATGGTGATGATGATGATGATGATAGCAACATTAATAGTAACAGTAAGAATAACAATAATAATAAGTTCGCCTAGAAATACTTAGAATTCTCATGCCTGCTTCTTTACTCTGTATCATAGCTCATACTGTTTATATCATCACTAAATTGACATTTCTTGCACCTGTTCACTAATTTGTCACTTATTCTGGATTTGTCTCTTTTTTCCAGAAGAATTTTGCAGCCCTTGGAAAAAATATTATCACCATCAAATAAATATCATATAATTATATAATAATGCCTCCTCAATATGTGAACTGCTAACATATGGGCTAGATAATTTTTAGCAGCAGGAAGTTGTAGTGCATACCATAGAATATTGAATGACATCTTCACTTTCTGATCATTTGAAGTCAGTGGCATGTTTGATCCTGCTCTTGTGACCATCAATACTGCTCCTACAATCTGTGGTTTTCTTAAACAAAACCACAGTGCCAGCTGTGGGGTATCTCCTTATGAATTATTGGTCAGGGAATGTCTAGAGTACCTGCAGAACAATCCAATCTCTTGCCATTCCTCTTAGCTGGCCAGGAGAACTAGATGATAAGACTTTCTTAATGGCCCATGAGGCAATAAAGGTATAACTGACCTTGAAGCATCTTTCATAATGGTTACTTTAAGAGGCCCAGAAGATGGTATGCAGCCACCTGTGAGTCTCACAAACTATGGGACCAACGTTTCAGGTGAGATGGACCTACCTATGCAACAGTGACATTACTGTTATTCAGTAATTTACTACCCTTGATGGGTTATGAAGCCTGTTCTATAGGAAAGGGTCCATGCCAGGTAACGGATAAGTAGAAAATCAACAGCAACAACAACCTGGACAGGGAAATCATAGGTCAAAGCAAGAAGTCTTTACTGTTGTTCAGCTAAATTGTTATTTGTTCTTTTACTTGGACACCTCACTTGAGGGGTCCCCCTCCTGGACCTAGCTCTTTCTATTGGCAACTTCAGCTTTAGGTCTTCTTTAAATGGTTTCTGCTGCATGGTTTGAATACTCAATTTAATAATCATATACTGTATTTATGTATGTATGAATCACCTATTACCCATCATCTATCCACCTATTATCTATCTATTTATTTATCTATCACATATGTATGTATTATGTATGTATCAATCTATCTTTCTTTCTTTCTTTCTTTCTTTCTTTCTTTCTTTCTTTCTTTCTTTCTTTCTTTCTATCTAAACTATCATCTATGTATTTATCCATCTGATGGCTATTTACTGTTTGTAAATTGACTTGTTCTGTACTTGGGAAAAAATCACTCATTCAAAAACAAAAATATGACTATTACAGATTATTCTCCAGACTATACAAAACAAACAGATGAAATTGTTAGGCCATATATTTATAACATTTAATAATATGCCATGCAGCTCTTGGTTAGTAATATTTTACTCTGACACTTTAGAAATGTTATATTTTAATTTACTCGGGTTCTTGAGATATTTAGTTCTCCATGGTTTATATATTTTTCTTTTTCTTCCCCCAAACTTTGTTCCCCACACCACTAATATAAAGTATCTGTTCTGGAAAAAATTATATGCATACATACATATATATGTGTGTGTTTCATATACACATGTATTTCGGATTGTATTTCTCCTTGTATAGTAGCCAAGATAAATAATAGCATAAATAAAAGCACAGTAGTACCTTATCAGTGTTTCAGCAATATCTGCCTAGAAACAGATTTAAGGTGTTAAATTAACAGTAACATTTCTTAATATTATTAACTTATCCAAAACTGCAAAGTTACTTAATAATAAGTTGCAACTCCAGATATTTTAAATCTCTTATGAATCCTCTGTTTGGAAATAATTCGTTTTCTTTTTCTTGAGATAATTTAAAATACATACACATTGAATAGAACTTGTAATTTTCAGAGGGCCCAATTATCCTTACATCTACATTTGTGCTGGGGTGTTTACCGTTACAGTTATCAGAAGCATATTTTAATAAGTTACTATTATGAGGATTTTTCTTTCAAAGCCTCAGGCAGAACTTATACCACATTTGCCCTGGTACCTAAGTGGACAACAGGTGACTTTGTCTCTATGGACTATCAACTTTCAATCAAAGATTGACAGGCACTCAAGGGATGCTATCTTGCTATAATACTTTTTACACAAGTGGAGAAATATACTGGTGTTTATATGAGTAAATGTATTCATAATCTTCCCATGTTTTATTCTTGGCTTCCTTTCCTTGAATTTATTCTACTTTTACTCTTTCTCCGAAAAAGTCTTGTAGATGTCCATGTCGCTCAATATTTGCACCCCAACTTGGCTTCTTCAATAACCTCAGTAGTGTGTCAGGGAGCATGGTAGACGAGATGACAATAAGAAAGTTTTACTTAGAGTGTGAGCTCTGAATAGACAATCCTCCATCCATCTACATTGTCTCTAAAGGTACCTATGAAAGAATACCCAATCTATTTGTTCTCCTGTCCTAGCCCAGTATTAATTCTTACATGTAAACCAGATTACTAGAAACCAAAAACATTGGAAATAACTTTGGATTGAGATAGCTGGAGAGTCCCTGAATCATTGTGACATCCAAACAAAACAGATACATAGTTACAGGAAAAGGCATACTGCTTGAAATAGCACATGGTGTAATAGTATATCATCAGTGACAAGACCTAGAGATACTAGATTTTAGGAAAGAGAATCAATTAGCCTTAACACTGACAATCTTACTTAAGGTTTTGTTTTGAAGAGACACCATGACAATAATAACACTTATAAAGCAAAGATTTATTGGGATTGGATCGTAGTTTCAGAGATTTAGTGCATTATCATCATGGTGAGAAAGACAGCATTGTGCAAGCAGAAGAGCAACTGGAAAAGCTGAGAGTTCTACATCTTGATCCATAGACAGCCTAAGAAGACTGTATTCTACACAGGGCAGAGCTTGAGCATAGGAGACCTCAAAGACTGCCCCCACAGTGGCATACTTCCTCCAACAAGACCATACCTACACCAACATGAACATATCTCCTAATAGTGCAATTTCCCATATGCCGAGCACTGAAACACATAAGTCTATGGTGACCAAACCTACTCAAACTACCACACTGATTATTTGGTGGTAAAGTAGGAGAAATGGAAGAACTCACATATTGTGAAAATAATCAAAGGAACGAAAGCCTTACATAGCTCTAAAGTTCAGGATCCGGCAATTTATGTATATGTAGTCTAACACAAGAAATTTGGAATACACCAAGATCTCCTTTGTGCCCCTGGCTCAATTATCAGTGTTATAATAGGGATATGTCTTAAGAGGGGTTCTCTTGTCTAATGTTACTCCTGGGAGAACTAGAAGCTCCTGCATTTTATGTCTGCTAAGTTCCAAAAATCTCTCCTATTCATTTTATCTGTAGACAATCACCTACAGAGACAATATAGGGTCAAGAAACTGTTACTTATATATATAAAATCCTGGGAATATATCTACATTTTCAGAAGAAAGGCCTATGCTACAAAGTAAAAAGTGAGGCTTTTCCATTTAGCAAGGAGGTAGTTAATCTCTAAGAATAAGGGCAAAACCAGCTGTATATGAATCCATGTGGGGCTTGGACAGAGACTAAATGGGCAGGATTGCCTGTGCCTATCTAAACGTTAGGATTTTGTCATATTCTTCATGCTCAACCAGTTAGGGACACCTAGAAAATATGATGTTCATGACTGGGAATTCCATATATAAATAAGTACACTTTCAGGACATCTTAGATGCAACAACATTCATTGACCTGAATAGTTCACAAATTCTCTTGGTAAGAACTGGTCACAGATAATCTTTCATACCTAGTATTCACAGCTGGGTATAGAACTATAAAGCAGCATGTCATGGTTCTAGCCTTAGAATGGTCATAGTCCTAGTGTGAATCATATAACAGCTTTTAATACACTATATTTTATTTGAGCTGCGTGTATTGAACTGAGAAGAAACAGAGTCACACTACCCTTCCTTCCATACCCTGACAATTTCCAAACCAGAAGCCTGGGGAGATACTTTCTCCATTAACTTGAATCATTTCTCTTTGTGTTATTTTTGATTCATTTTCTTTTTTTAACCATAATCCTGCATTCATTAATGAATGTATTTTTAAACATGTTCTATATCTGCGAGTATATTTTTCTTACCTTTGATCCCATTTTGAATACATTTTCATTGTATTGTAGATCTGCTGTGATTGGTACTGCTCATGTTACTACTGGTTATATTCTCTCTCTCTCTCTCTCTCTCTCTCTCTCTCTCTCTCTCTTTGCAATGCTTGGGATCATGCATGACTCTTTGAACTCATAGAGTATGTGCCATAAAACTGAACTATACACGCACCAGTTGGGGGAAGGTGTCCCTTAACCTTGTCAGAATTCAGTCCCATTTGGCATATATAAATATTGCATATAAATAATAGGAAAAACACCGACAATCAGCTGATATTCAAGCAACACTTAGGCATGGACATGTGCAGCTTGGTTTTCATATAGCCCCCCTAACAAGAGGAGTTGGAAACTGTCTCTGTTCCCTGTCATTGGATTCCCTTCCCCCTACCTGGACTCAGATCTCAGTGGGAGAAGATGTGCCTAGTTCTGCTGGGACAAGGTGGGGTGTTATCCAAGAAGGTCTCCTTCTCTGAAGAGAATGGGAGGGAAAAATAGACAGAGGGATTTGTAATGATAGGACTGAAAAGAGAAGAGAGAGGGGTGCTCATAGATATATAGAGTTAATGAAAAATATAAAAAGAAAACAGCAACAACAAAAAGAATATTGCATTTCAAGTCGTCAGATAAAACCTGCTAAACAGTTATTCTTCAAATGTGGAGAAAAATAAGCCAAAATAAGTATAAATGAGAGAATTCATGCCCCTAAGTCAACACTACCAGAGTTATTTGTAGTAATCTTATGGGAAGAAAAGAAAGAAAAACAGAGTAACAAGATCTAGGGAAAGAAAGCAAATGATAAATAGGAAAATATAAAACATTAGTAATTCTGTAATCAGTGAACCTGAGAGTAATAAAGGAGACAAAAATAAAAGAGCTTGAAAAAAACAAAATAGTAAAATGACAAATGTATTATATGCCTTTCAACAATACTTCTGAATGTGAATTTTTCTAATTTTCCAATTAAAAGATACAGATTATGGCTGTTCAAATTAAAAAGGAAAACTCAACTGTCTTCTGTCAGCAAGAAACTCACCACCCTGGCAAAGAAACACAGATTGAGAGTCGAATCATGGAAATGATATACAACAACAACACATAAGCAAACAATCAAAAATGACCAGAAATTTGAAAGAGAGGAAGGAAGAGTATATGGGAAAGTTTGAAGGAAAGAAGGGGAGTAGAACATGATATAATTACAGTATACTCTCAAAAGGAAAATAAATAATAAAAAATAGAGAGATATAAAAGTCCTAATATAGAAACAAATGGCATTACTAAACACCAGTAACAAGTTTTTGAGAAGATAATCAGGGTAATAATCATATTCATGTCATTGCCCTATCATCAATCCATGAAAATATCAAAAGATAAACCTAACTATGGAGGCAAAAATCTTTTCAAAGCAAACTAAAGAACAATATAGAAACAAATTAACGACACTAGAAGATTCACTTTTTTTCTTTCTGGGTGAGTAGAATTAATATTTTTTAAATGTTCATATTATTAAAACAATCTACAGAGTCAATATAAGTCACCTCAATGTCCTAATGACATTTTTCACAAAACTACACTGGCATTTTCATAATTCATACTTTAACATTTGCCAGATGGATTAAAGCAGTGCCAGCAATAAGTGCCATCTTGCTTTCCCATTTAAACTCAATACCTTAGTGTGAGCTTTAATTATCTTTAGTGTCTAACTCTTTTTTTCTAAAATAGACCTTTAGCTATTACTACTTTATCACACATTCACTATATTTATGTTCATAATGTTGGCATTTAGTCTAGATTCTGCTCCATAGTTATCTGGCAACAGCCAGGTGTGGCTAACTCACTATAAAAGAGGCTACTTGCCCCCACCTCTCTCTCTTGCTCTTCTGCTTTTGCTCTCTTACTCTCTTGCCCCTCTCTCCCCATCCTCTACTCCTCTACTTTCTCTCTGCCTTTCTCTGTCTCTTCTACCTCCTCAATTCTCCTCCCAATGCCCTGAATAAACTTTATTCTATAATATACCATACCATCATACGGTTGGTTCCTCAGAGGAAAGGGATGCCTCAGCATGGGCCAGCAGACAAACCCCGTTCCCCCACACCTGACTATACATCCACCAAACATATTCCTTCTCTCTTTACATTTTTTATAAAACACAACATTTAGTTCCATGACTTGAATTTAGAAACGCTGCAGGTTCACATCGACCCTGCTACCACATGGAGAGCCATCTCTCCCTAGTCCAAAGTTCACATAAATGTCCTCTGCTCCCAGGGGAGAGTTCTTGATCTTGGAGCCCTGTGCTGACCTTGAGGATAGAGACATTCAGTCTTTATGACAGGTCTTTTCAGTGACCCTCATTCATTCTAGAACCTCTAACTCTTGGGTGATTCCCTCCTCTTGAAAGCAGTTTTGTGACCCCTCCCACTGGCTCTTGCAGCCATAAAACAAACTCCATATTATTCTATGAGTCCGGGAGTCATCAGCTCTCTAGTGTCCATGAGAGGACCCAGGACATCTAAACTAGCTATACATTTACATTAGTTGTTGAAACTTGTTCTTAGGATGCCAGTAGACCATTTTTAATAACGTCCACACCCAGTGGGTTGGTCTTCACCACCGTTGCGGGCCCATGGTGGGTCTTGAGGTGGAACAATCTTCTGAGAAACCACTAAATTGATTTCTGGAGTGGTTGCAAAAATTTGCACACCCTCCAGCCTTGGAGGAATTTTTCCCTTGCTCCACAACCTTTTTAGCATGTGCTGTCCTTTGAATTTTTTTATCTTAGCCAGTGTAAAGTGGAATCTCAGATTCCTTTTTATTTGCATTTCCCTGATGACTAAGGATATTGATCACTTATTTAGGTGCTTCTCGCCCATTTGAGATTCCTCTGTTGAGAGTTCTCTGTTTAGCTCTAAACCCCGTTTTTAAATGGATTGCTTAGATTATTGATGTCTAACTTCTTGAGTTCTTTATGTATTTTGGATATTATCTGTTGGATGTAGGTTTAGTGAAGATATTTTTCCAATGTGTAGGTTGTTATTTTGTCCTACTGATGATGTCCTTTGATGTATAGAAGTTTTTAAGTTTCATGAGGCCTCATTTATTAATTCTTAACCATAGTGCACGAGACATTGGTGTTCTGGTCAGGAAGCTGTCTACTGTATGAAGAAGTTCATAGCTATCCTCCACTTTCTATTCTATTAGATTAAGTGTGTCTAGTTTTACATTGAGGTCCATTTGGACTTGTGTTTTGTGCAGATTGATAAATATGGATCTATTTGCATTCTTCTACGTGCAGATATCCAGTTAGACCACCACCATTTATTGAAGATTCTCTTTCTTTTTCATTGTATGGTTTTGACTTCGTTGTCAAAAATCAAGTGTACATAGATGTGTAGGTTTACTTCTGGGTCTTCTATTTGATTCCACTGTCTTTTTTATACTAATACTATGCAGTTGTTACTATTGTTCTGTAGTACAGCTTAAAGTTGGGGATAGTGATACTTCCAGAAGTTCTTTTATTGTTCAGGATCTATTTAGCTATTCTGGGTTTTTTGTTTTTCCATATGAAATTGAAAAATGTTCTTTCAAAATCTGGGAAGAATTGTGACAGAATTTTGATGGGAATTGCATTGAGTCTGTGAGTCTGTAGATTGCTTTTGGTAAGATGGCCATTTTCACTATGTTAATCCTACTGATTCATAAGCATAGGACATCTTTCCATCTTCTGATGCCTTCCTGTTGGTTTGCTGTATATTGCCTTTATTGTGTTTACATATGTCCCCTTCCCCCCCCCCTTTGAAAAAGATTTTTATCAGGAAGGGTGCTGGATTTTGTCAAACAATATTTTTGGCATCTAGTAAGATGATCATGTGGTTTTTTCTTTCAGTTTGTTTATATGGTGAATTGCATTGATGGATTTTCATATACTGAGCCACCCCAGCAACCTTTAAATGAAGGCTACTTTATCAAGGTGGATAATGTCTTTGATGTGTTCTTGCATTCTGTTTTTGTGTATTTTATTAAGTACTTTTTGCATTAATGTTCATAAAGGATTAACCAGCAATTCTCTGTCTTTGTTGAGTCTCTGTGTGGTTTAGGTATCAGGGTGACTCTGACCACATAGAATGAGTTTGGGAGTGTTCCTTCAGTTTCTAATTTTGTGGAAAAGTTTGAGAAGTATTGGTGTTAGCTCTTTGGAAGTCTGGTAGAATTCTGCACTAAAACCATCTGGCCTGGGGCCTTTTTTGGATAGGAGATTTATAGTGACTGCTTTTATTTTCTTAGTGATTGGTTGTAGGAATATTCAGATAGTTTATCTGATCTTAATTTAGTTTTGGTAATTGGTATCTGTCTAGAAAATCATCCACTTCATTTAGATTTTCGAATTTTATGGAGTACAGGCTTTTGAAGTAAGGCCTAATGATTCTTCAAATTTTCTCAATGTCTGTTGTTATGGCACCCTTTTTATTTCTGATTTTGTTAATTTGAATCTCTCCGTTTTAGTTCACTTGGCTAAAGGTTTTTATATCTTGTTGATTTTAAAAAAGAACCAACTCCTGTTTTCATTGATTCTTTGTATTGTTCTCTTTGTTTCTATTTAATTGATTTCAGCCTTAAGTTTAATTATTTCTTGCAATCTACTCCTCCTGTGTGTGTTTGCTGCTGCTGCTTCTCCTCCTCCTCCTCCTCCTCCTCCTCCTCCTCCTCCTCCTCCTCCTCCTCCTCCTCCTCTTTCTCTTCCTCCTACTTCTCCTCCTCCTTCTTCTTCTATTTCTATTATTTTTAAGTTTGGCCTTTTCATAGATTTTCTGAATGTTTTATGTAACAAACTTTTGAGATTTTGCATTTTCTTTGGCTGATGTTTTGATTTATTCAATCATATCTTCTATACATGAGATTCTTTCTTCCATCTCCTGTATTCTGTTGGTGATGCTTACATCTGTAGTTCCTGTTCTCTTTCTCAGCCTTTCCATTTCCAGGATTGCCTCAGTTTGTGTTTTCTTTATGGCTTTCCCTTTTCATATCTCGGAGAGTTTTATTTGTATCCTTCACCTTTTTGATTGTATTTTCCTATATTTGTGTATCTTTATTTACTTCCTCTGTTAATGCCTCTACCTGTTTGAATTATTTTTCTGTATTTTCTGAATGGATTTATCCATGTCCCCTTTAAAGCCCCCTATTATAAGATTGTATTGAAGACCTTCTTCTTTTCTTGTTCTTCAGTTTCATTAAGCTATCTGGATTTTGTTGTACTAGTATAGCTGGGCTCTGATCGTGCCACATTTCCCTGGGTCTTGTTGATTATGTTCTTACACTGTCCTTTACATATATTGTTTTCTCTAGTGTTGGCTGGATGACTCAAATTACAGGTGGACATCTCAGGAAGGAGCAGAGAGCCATGGGCCCAACAATACAGGTCAGGATGCCCTACTCTACAGGCTTTGACCTAATCTGGCCCAGATGGGGTGGTGGTCAGATCTGACCATAAGTCGTTGGATAGAGTTCCAATCTGCTTAGGTTTGAGGACCCTGAGGTTTCCATGGGGAGGCAGGAAGCTTTTGGGAATCTCCAAGACTCCTCTTGACTGATCAGCAAGGCCAGAGCTAGAAAATGGGATTCAGGGGACCACATGTGCCACTCAACTCTGCAGGATTTCAATATTTTCTACTTATGGAAGTACCTAATAGCAAATATGAAATAGAGGTGCAAGATATTGTACATATGATTAAGTTCTTGGTTCTTTAAGAACATGTACAATAAATATACTGCTCAGTGCTTAGCAATGATTTACTAGAAGTGATTACATATTAATTGAAAACTGACAACAATTTATTTTGCAAAGAAAACAATCACAGATGACCTGAATAGAATTTGGAAAGGCTTAAAGACTCAAAAGAATGACTTAAGTTGCCAGAGACACCACATTAAGGAAGGAATAGTAATATGAAAAGAAATCAAACAAATAAATAAGTGTGGTGACAAGAGAACATGATGGTTTAAAATATTGTATGATATGGTATAACAAATTTCAGTGTCACTCAATGATCTGAAGCCTCTGATATTTAAAAGCCTGAGAAAATTAATCTTAAATGAAGAAGTTACAATAGTAAATGTTGGATTATTGTAAAGAAGAGAACAGGTATGATAGAAAGCATGGAGTAGTGGAAAGCAGAAATAATGCCACTGATGGTTTTAGTCTAATAGAGTGATGATATTGTGAACCAAGGAAACTATGATAGCTATGGTATTGCAACTCTAAGAATGGAATATATAATCTCCCATCGCAGTCAATAAGACATCCCTAGCTGAGGGGTTCTGAAACCTATCTTTAAATTTTAACTGCAAACAACAAAATGAAATCCACCAGAGTTCACAAAGCAGGCCAACTTATGGGAGGTGTGAGCCCCCTGGCAGGGTGACCCTGGCTCAGACTCCATGATAGACTTTCGTAAGTTTCTTTGGACTAGAGTTCTCAATCTTTCTAATGCTGCAACCCTTAAATACAGTTTCTCATGCTTTGGTATCACCCAATCATAAAATTATTTCATTGTTACTCCATAACTGTAATTGATAGTGTTATAATCATAATATAAATATATGATATGCAGGATATCTGATATGTGAAAGGACCATTCAACTCCAAAAGGGGTCACAACCCAAAGGTTGAGAACTCCTGCCTTGGACCACCTCTACTCTCTTCTCAGATTCTCCACTTGAAGGAATTTCTCTTTTTTTACCTCCTCCCTTTCTCTCTCCTATCAACTTAACCCATAACCATCATTGCATATATGTCTGATAAATTATTCACTCTCCAAACCCCTTCACTACTTCCTCATAAGTATTTCCCTGGTGTCTGGCACGGTTAATCCTATTTAGTGTCAGTTTCTTGGAGAAACTGAAATAACAGAGAAAGAAGGGAACAGATGGAGAAATTAAGGATTTGACCCATATTTATGACCTATGTTCCTAACTGGCTAGAAATGTTACTCCCAGAAATAGAAAGCATAAGAGTGTAAATCTGGGCCATTGATAATTAATTTTATTTAATATAGGTTGAATTTTTAACCTTTTCTTGGTATTCTTCTCTATTCTCTCTCTCTCTCTCTCTCTCTCTCTCACACACACACACACACACACACACACACACACACACAAACACACACACAAACCACAACATACTTTGAGCAATAACTAACAATTGTATTTGTTCTTAAATATTCTAACCAAAGTTTGCTGTGTTTGTATTCTTCATTACTGCTTGATTGACACTACATAACTCACGACATTTGTGAGTGATCAATTGTAAAGGGGCTTTCTCTTGACAGGGATGGAGAGGTGGTGAGTTGGACTTCACAGTGTGCAGAGCTCAAAGAATGAACAGGGCTCTAAGCATGTTTCAATATTCACTGACATTTATCTCTCCCTTAGTAGAGAGAAAGACAAGATTTTAATGTAAAAAACAAATAAAAGACAGATGTTTGGAAATTGCAGCTACCTCTCTGATGATTACAAAGACTGTTATAAGTACTTTCCTGAAAGCATCCACCCAGCCCAGGTCAGAGAAAATGCATTTGCATCAATATATCTGAGAAGCTGTTTATAGCTGTGTTTAGTTGTTTCAGACTTTCCGCTACTGATGACTATGGAGCTTCCTGACTTTGTTAGTGGCTACTGAGAAAAAGAGATCCATCCAGTAGATATTTGGGGAATCAAGATGTTTGGATACCAGGTTGTCCTATCTCAAGTGAAGATATTGATGATTCAAACCACTGCCAGTCATTTAAAATGTTTACATGTGGGAGAAAGGGTTGTGTCTGACTCTTTTGCCTACTTCTGCGACCTTTTCCTTCTAC
Source organism: Uromys caudimaculatus (assembly GCA_028551405.1). Taxonomy (NCBI): domain Eukaryota; kingdom Metazoa; phylum Chordata; class Mammalia; order Rodentia; family Muridae; genus Uromys; species Uromys caudimaculatus. The sequence continues at coordinate 22,720,681 of CM052709.1, forward strand.
TGGGTTGCCTTGATTTCTAGCTTTGATGTGATGGTATGTGCCTGATCTTACTGTAGCTTATTATGCTGTGTTTGGCTGATGTCCCTGGGAGGTCTGGTCTTTGCTGAGGGAGGAATGAGTCTTGGGGAGAGGGGAGTTAGTGGGAAGAAGGTAGAAATGACGAGAGGGGAAACTGCAGTTTGGATGTAATATATGAGAGACAAATAAAAAAATAATGTTTATATAAAATGTCAGCTTTCCATTATAAATTCAACCTTAATGTCTAAATTCAAATTATAACATTAAGAATGAATGCATCTGTTGCTTTTATGTCTGAGATACATGAATTTTAAGTTTTTATTTGGTAGACAAAGAATGTCTAGTAGTGAAAGAATGGTTGATTGGCATCAACCAATGAATGGTCATTGAAACAGGGAATTTGTATTTAGAAAGCAACATGTTGATTCCCACGGTAAAGAACATGTTAACGGGAAATGCAATATAGAGCATCTTAGCATACTTGTCTTTCATTCCTTAAGATGAAAATATAGTTTTAAAGTAGATGTAAATTATATAAATATACAAATTAATTTAGAATTACAACTTGAAAATTACTGTAAATGAAACTAATATGATCTTGTACTAAGAGAGTGGTGAAGAGAAGAACACTTCAGAGTATAGAAATATTTGAAATATCTTTGGGAGCTAGATTTTCAAACCTGGGCTTGAAGTCCTCTCAGAAAAGAGTTTATGAAGTATTTTTTTAGGAAGGAAACAGCACAAGTCAAATGTCTCTTTCCTCTTATGACCTACAGTGAGAGAAACTTCACGCAAAGTGTCATTAGGTCACATAGCACCCCCATCTCCCAATGGTGTTTTAAACTGAGACCTTTCAGTGACATTAGACTGGTTAGTTATTTCGAACTATGTCTCCAGTCTTTGGATGGCAAGACCTTCTAGTCTTAGTTAGCTCTATGGCCTACTCTAGAACCATTACATGGTAACTGTCTCTTCAATATGTACACTTTAATCTCACATGTTTCCTTACATCTGCCATTTTTCTTCTTCCAGAAAGCTTCTATGGGTATAAATATTACCACTACCCCTAACTACACACTCCACATAGCTAACTCCTTGTTGTTGTTGATGTTGGTGTTATTTTTAGGAGTTCTCTTTGTAGCCCTAGCTGCCCTGGACCTCACTCTTTAGACCAGACTTGCCTCTGACTCACAGAGAGCTTCCTGCTTCTGCATCCCAACTTCTGGGATTAAAGGAACTCACTCATGTTTTTATATCAGTTCTACCTATTTCTTCAGGGTAACTTCATATAATTACCAAGTTCTCTGAACAAAAACTCATATTAAATTTGTAACTATACCAGCTTGCAATCCCACCAACAATGGAGGAGTGTTCCTCTTTCTCCACATCCTCCCAGCATCTGCTGTCACCTGAGTTTTTGATCTTAGCCATTTTGACTGGTGTGAGGTGGAATGTCAGACTTGTTTTGATTTGCATTTCCCTGATGACTAAGGATGTTGAGCATTTCTTTAGGTGCTTCTCAGATCTGCGAATTTCCTCAGTTGAGAATTCTCTGTTCAGCTCTGTTTCCCATTTTTTGATGGGGTTACTTGGTTTTCTGGAGTCTAACTTCTTGAGTTCTTTGTGTATGTTGGATATTAGCCCTCTATCAGACATAGGATTGGTAAAGATCTTTTCCCAATCTGTTAGTTGCCGTTTTGTCCTATTGACAGTGTCCTTTGCCTTACAGAAGCTTTGAAATTTCATGAGGTCCCATTTGTCGATTCTTGATCTTAGAGCATAAGCCATTGGTGTTCTGTTCAGGAACTTTTCCCCTGTGCCCATGTGTTTGAGGCTTTTCCTCACTTTCTGTTCTATTAGATTCAGTGTATCTGTTTTTATGTGGAGGTCCTTGATTCCCTTGGACTTGAGCTGGTACAACAATTCTGGAAATCAGTTTGATGGACCCTCAGAAAAATGGACATAATACTACCTGAGGACCCAGCTATACCACTCCTGGGCATATACCCAGAAGATCCTCCAACATGTAATAAAGACACATGCTCCACTATGTTCATAGCAGCCATATTTATAATAGCCGGAAGCTGGAAACAACCCAGATGTCCCTCATCAGAGGAATGGATACAGAAAGTGTGGTACATTTACACAATGGAGTACTACTCAGCTATTAAAAACAATGATTTAATGAAATTTGCAGGCAAATGGATGGAACTTGAAAATATCATCCTGAGCAAGGTAACTCAGTCACAAAAGAACGAACATGGTATGTACTCACTGATAAGTGGATATTAACCGAAACATTTGGAATATCCAAGTTTCACTTTACAGTAACTGCTGGACTGAGAGTGAGGTCCCAGATGGAAGAGTTAGAGAAGGGCCTGAAGGAGCTGAGGGAGTCTGCAGCCCTATGGAGGGAGCAACAGTGTCAACTGGCCTGACCTCTCTCCCCAGGTCTTCTTGGAGGCTGGACCAGCAACCAAAGAATATACAAGGAGGAACCCATGGTTCGGACCACATATGTGACAGAGGAGGGGGAGGAGAGGCCCCAGTAAAGGGGAATGTCAAGGTGGGAATATGGGAGTGGGCAGGCGGGTGGGTGGGAGGTGGAATTCCCTCATAGAGATGGGGGAGGGGGAAGGGATAGGTGGTCTCCAAAGAAGAAACCTAGAAAGGGGGAAACATTGGAAATGTAAATAAATATCAAAAAAAAAAAAAAAACACAAAACCCCCAAAAAAAAGAATCAAAAAAAAAAAAAATTTGTAACTATAGCAATGTCTGCTCCCTCTTCTAAAGTTCTATGGGAGTAGGTGAAGTGGCAGATTTGGATTTTTGCTTCAGTGTAAGTCTAACCATGTAGCCCATTAAATGTACCATAAAATGCTCAGTAAACATTTATGAAGGAGTCAAGTGACTGGTCAGTGAAAGTGTTTGTGGTGTATCAGGGAACTGGACAACTTAATCAACAAAGATGAGTTTGAGTGGTTTCTGTGGCCAATGCTCAAAGTTCTGTATCATTTTGCTTTTTAGCTATAAAATGGGATCATTGTAAAATTTCCTCATGTTGGACTTCTCCATTCTCAGAGAAAAAGGGGAGGGGGACAGGGGAAAGGCTTTTGATGAGAGAATGGGGTAAGTGGGGCTGTGATCAGATGTTAAGTGAATAAATAAAAAAACTAATGGAAAAATCCCCCATGTTGACACTTAGAATTTAAAAAAAAACTTAAAATATCCTGAACACTTCCTAGATCCATTCTGTATGAAACATAAGATTGCCACAGCTAATTAGATGTCACTACCACCAACGCCTTCCTACTACGGCTGCTGAGTAATTTTTAATTGATTCTTGCTATAAAAATAATATATACTCTACAAACACTCTGTTTTTATTGTCAACATACCTCAAACCAATGCACTGTTTCTCCACGCAGGCATATGTACATCAGACTACAGCCCCAATATCTTCATCAGTATACCACCACCCTGTTCAGGTTGTCATCAAATCCCCCTCCTCTGAGGTGTGTGTGTGTGTGTGTGTGTGTGTGTGTGTGTGTGTGTGTGTGTGTGTGTATGTGTGTGTGTGGTGTGGGTGTACTTTAGAATATACTATATATTGGTGTCTATTATATGTAAGTATATCATATATTCTAAAGCATTTATTAAATATATAGCACCCTACTTATTTTCTGTTGTACATGTGTAGTTTTCTTTAATTGAATCTTACAACCTCTAATCTACTCTATAACACATATGCCGTGAACATTATATTTTGCTTGTAATTATATGAAGTTCGCATATAGACTTTCCCAAATGAAGTTTCATGCAAATGAGGAATGTAAGTGTATTTTCCGAATAGGTCTGTTGACTCCGCGTTCAATTCGTTCTGGTAGAATGGAAGTATGCCCCAGTGGCATGGCGTTAGCTCGTCTTATTTGGTCTCCACCCTCGCTTTAAACCCCTCTCGTTAAGTAGCACAGTGGCTTTTCACCTCTTTGCCTGGTTCATCTGGCCCAATAGTGCTCTTTCTCCCAATTTGCCCACACTGAACCATGAACACTAAATGAAGCGAATAATTTGGTGCATTGTTGGGGGGTGGCATGGGGGTGGAAAGGGGAGGGGACAGCTGACAGTGAATGGTGTCAGCTGCAGAGGCAGCAGAAAAAGCCGACATCTTAATAAAACAGCCTCAGGCAAAATCCCATTAAAGCCTTCAGAAGGTTGTTTCCCTGCAGTTGAGCAGGTAGGCGTTGAGCACTACGAGGCAGCCCTGAGTGCTCTCTGGGAGCCCAGTTCAAAAAAAAAAAAAAGAGTGCTTTTTTTTTCCTTATTATAAGTCATCCACCAGCATAGCTCCTCAGAGTCATTTGCAAGGCAGAGAGGAAGAGAGCTAGCATAGGAAAGAAGTAGAGAGGAAGGAAGGATGCTGTGGAAAAGAGCGGTATAAAGGGACAGAGTTCCTCTGCCACTGCAGGAACAGTAAGAGGGCTGCTTGTGCACCCATTAGTAGTGTAGTGAAGACCCCCGAGCTGACCTTTGGAGAAGCAAGGAGGCAAGGAAGCAGTCAAACCCAGGCAGAATGATAATGAGGATGAGGGATCCAAGAAGTGCATTGTCTGGCTGGCTCCTAGCTTAAAGAAATATGGTGCATTCTTTGCAAGCAACACGGGTCTGAGAGCTGAACAATTCCTCTTGAGAAAAGATGACAGGTATGGCAGAGACCTATAGTAAAACATGCTCATATGCACATGTATACCTCTCTCCGATGCACACCCTCAACACATAGCAACCGGAAGTGCTCCCCAATATTTTTTTCCGTTTTCTCATAGTATACCACCCACAAGAGCTTTGTCTGCAGCGTGTTTGCTGGCTGACCTCTCAGGTTTTCAAAGCAGCAACAACAACAACAACAACAGCAACAACAACAACAACAACAACAAATGGATTGCCATTGACCTAGCACCTGCTCCAGCATTCAAGATTCCTTCTCTGAGGAAGTTCATTGATATATGTAGAAAATATTTCCACTATTACTGTAATAAGTCGTTTTTAATTTTTTTTAACAGAACAACAACCACATTTTGTTAATAAGCACTACAGTTAACATAAGCACAGTCTTTTTAATTGTCTTGAAGCTTACTATCCTTTAGTTGGTGGAAGTTAAAGTACCCCCTAAAGGGAGAATTCCTTGTTCAATTAGCATTATTTAATAACAGCTAAGTTAAAGATTGCTTCAATGCAGGCGTCCTTCACTACTACAGTCTGTATGGTCCTGACAAACGTGTGGGTTTAAAGTCATTCTAAATTCAATCACATTTGAAGAGAGAGAAGTTTTGCTTTTAAATAACAAATATTAGGAATTGAATCCTCAGTCAGGTAAGACACCTGTCTCTAGGTTTATTTTGTTCGTTGGTTTAATGCAGATTTTCCTTATTAGGTTTTTCCAAAGATTCGAAGCTAAATTAGGCATATTCTACGGTACAGATTTTAGCTTTAGCCTTCCACACCTGGGAACTATGCTTAACAAATTTTAGTTCACACACCAAGGAAGATGGTAATAATACCAGAGATTCTGAGAGAAGTCTACACTTTAACTTATGTACATTTTTGAGGTACTGGGAATGGAACTTGGGACATTTTTTTTTTAATGTTAATTGTATGCTGTAGCAGTGGATTGGATCTTTAATATTTTTGTGTTTTTAAATTTGTCAGACAATGTTTCTTTAATTTTTCTCTGGCTTTGCCATAGACATGTTGTTTCCTTCCAAAGTCTCCCAAGTAGGCGATTATAGGCCAGTTATCTTCTGTAAAATCAAATTTGATATTCAGTTCCTGAACCAGCTCTAACCAGGTGTAAAAGTTGTACATCTTTAATTTTATCAACTTGACTAAGTTGTTTGACCTTTAGGTAAAGTTTAAAGCTATTTTTTCAGTCTCTAGTTCCTCGGTGTCTCTCCATAGCACCCTGCTAGCCTCAGCTGTAAGCAAAAGAAATATGGGCATTGATTAAGTCTAAGCAAAGTTAACAGAAAATCAATTTTCTAATTCTAAATTGGGGTTATGTGGCATCTAAATCTCAGGAGTTCTTTCTTTCTTTCTTTGAAAGATTTCTTTAATTTTTAAAATATACTCCAGCATTTTTTTGAGTTTGAAATATGTTCTTTATTCAAATGAATACTATTTTAAGATAAACTTAAGCTATTTGGTTTTGTTTTAACATCCTAAGTAGGGAGTTTGATATAATTCTATATTTCTGGCGTTGTCTTTCACTCAGTAAGGAAGGAATCGCAAGATGTAACGTGTTGTGATTTGAGTAGGCCTGAGTGATATTATATTGCTCTATTGAATTTTTATACAGCATGCCTCATGGTATAAACGTCAGAGTCTATATGACCCAAGAAGATGGACACTCAGCTATTACTCTGGATAAGTTATCTTCAGCTAGAACCAATATGAGCCCACTGGGTCCACACAGCTTCATTGGGTATTTTGGTTGTACAGGGATCAGGGTGAGATTCTATAAGTATAGAATCCTTGGTGATTTTTGTCACTGCTGTTATACTTGTAGTTGAAGTGAGGTGTCATTTTGCTGTTTGTTATCGAATATGGCATGGCACTGGGGGAAAAATAACAGATTGAGGGTTCAAGAGTTGGTTGTCTTAGTTATTTCAAGACTTTGTTCAATTAACATTTGGTTTGCCTATAACAGATAGGTAACCCCTGAATCTATCAGGCTGTGGTATGAGACACAAAGCTGTCTTCTAATAAAAGTTTCTAATACAGAGAGACCTCTAGTGTTAAAACCTTCAACTGCACTTACAACTGTGACTAGCTGATGAGCCATCAGAGAAAACAGGATATATTGAGGGTATAGGGGTTGATGCTTCATATCTAGAAAATTTCTCTCCAAATTGCCTAGCAATGCCTAAACTCTGATCTACACAGAGAGGGGGGAAGGGAGGGAGGGAGAGAGAGAGAGAGGGAGAGAGAGGAGAGGAGTAGAGGCTGGCAATAGCAAGTTGAAGGAGGAGGGGGAGGGGGAGAGAAGGGGAGCAGAAGCAAGAGAAAGCAAGAGCAATAGAGCAAGAGAGCATTTGTATACTCCCTTCAAGCAATTTCTCAGGCACGTTGGGTGACCATGATGATGTCTTTTAAAGTCCCAGTGTAAGAATTTAACAAGAGGGAGATTACCGAACATGTAGTCTACCAGGATTTTGAGGAATAGAGCAAAGGGAGTCTCCTTTCCTCTCCATGATGAAAATTCTTAAGCAAAGGCTTGTCATTTTCCCTGTATCATACATGTATTGCTGACCTGATGGGACTCAGAGAATAGTAGCAGTTCTACTATTGGCTCGGGTAAATCACAGGACAACTGTGAAAGAATGAGAGATGGGTGCTGCTGACTTTTCTCAAGTGTCACAGCGGGAATGGGAGAGTACCTGTTCTCAAAAACTGTTGTCAAAGGATGTGATAAAAATAAATGCTCACTATAACCTGTTTTTATGTCTCTTCCAACATTTTAGGCATATAATTTCCTTCCACGTATATATTGTACAAGGTTATCTATTTGTTCAGCAGTAGTAATACTCAGTGCTTAAAAGTCTTCACTATAGGTCAAAATACAGTCGATCTATAATCCATCTATCTACTTATCTATCTATCTATCTATCTATCTATCTATCTATCTATCTATCTATCTATCATCTATGTATCTATCATCTACCAATCATCTATTTATCTAAATATGTATGTTTATATATATATGTATGTATTTATGTTTATATCTATCTATCTATCTATCTATTTATCTATCTATCTTTCATCTATGCCTCTTTGCACACAGAGATTCTTGCAATGTAATATGGTAAATGCTATAACGAACCACACAGATTTTTAAGGAGATACCTGTTACTAGCATTAGAACCATTATAGCAGGCAAAACTTTAAACTCACTGCTCTGCAGGGATTGCTTCCCATTTGGAGAGCTACTCTACCCAAGGCCATGTCTGAAATCAACACAGTTCATATCTAATGTCTTATTAATATGTGCTTAAAAAATACTTGTCATCTTATCTAACTGAACATATCTAAAAGAATGTTCTAGCTTGAGATATTTCTCAATGACTTATCCAAATCTTTCTTTGGATATGTGTTATGTAATGTTTGCTTCCCAGTTCTGCTTCTTCTCCTTCTTCTTGTAACTCTGATTTCCAACAGAACATTTCAATAAATCTCTTGTGTTGCGTTCTCCTCAAAGCATTTCCTAAAGAAGGGAGTACTTAATACAAATGACTTGAATATCTCACATTTGAAAATAAGGAAATGAAGGCACAGGAGGGAATAAACCTTTCTTTTTCCAAACTATAACTTTGTATGATTATATTTGTATATATACACAAATATAATAGTTTTCCTAACAGTAACCTTTTGTATTGTTGTCTCATTGTATTATATATATGCATATAATGGGTTTTGATCAAACCCACCCCCAACCCCTCGCATGTTCATGTGCTCTTTTACTGAGAGTCTAATTAAGGCTGCCTGTATGTGTGTGGGTGTAGGGCCATCTGCTGGAGGTATGCTTTTTGCCCCTGATCACTAATATCATAAATGGCAGGGCTAATGCAAAGTATCTAGACCCCCTGCCCAAAAGCACTGTTCCCTGATGCTTGAACTTGCCTGGATAAGTTCTAGTTTACCACCAAGCTCCATAGTGTGAGTATAGGACATGTGGCCTGGGGCTATAACTGAAGATCTCAGAGCAGATAAGGAAGGGACCACTAGGATGAAATGTCACTGCTGTGCTCTGCATACAGATAAGGAGTCCCGACATTTGCAGAGAAGGACAAGATTTCTTTTTCCTACATAAATGTACTTTACTAAAACAGTCATAAAATATGAAAATATGTGCTCGATCTCATCAATTAGAGAGGTTTTATTAGGTAGTATTTATGGCTACATCAGTTTCATTACCTTGAAGCTATCTTTATCCAGGGAAGATTGTGAAGGAGAAGCATTAAACTAGCGATTATATATGACCTCAAATAAGTTTTATTGCAATGTGGCAGCCTTGTTCTCTCACTAGATGAACATTATATAAGTGGGTATGGTTAACCTAGAATCTCAAGGCGCATCTGCCTCTCAGTCTACATTCTCCCTCAGATCCCCATCTGTGACCGCTTTCTCCTGTATTCTGCACCTGTTCTCTTGGCCTCCATATTCTGAGGGAAAACAACAGCGTGGTTGTAATTATGTCATTAGGTATTGTGAGAACTGCTTACAAACATCCTGCATGTGTCATTGGCTTGGTATTCAGGGAATGCTTAGTGCCACAGCCTCTAATCTCCCTTCCCCCTCCCCGCTTCCCCCCATCCTTCCCTCCCTCCCTTCCTTCCTCTCTCCCTCTTCTTTTTCTTCTTCTTTTCCTTTTAATTTGTGTCAGTGTCTGAAGAAGATTTCAGAATGGCGAAAGCTTGTAAAGATAATTATAAAGTGAATGTATCCTTAGAAGCACGGGTAATTTTCTGATTGTTTATATTATATTCACAAAGCCATTGAAAAATATCCTTTCATGAAGCAGTAAGTTGTCTGTGGTCATTGATAAATGCTTTTAACACAAAAAAAGGGGGCAACTATTAACGACAAACAATAAGTAATATGAATTAAAGCTGAACAAGTGCAAAACAATGAAAACATGAGATCACCATGTCGTTTTGTCAAACACTAATGAAAATAAATACATAGTATTCAGATTGTGCCCACTGAGTTTCTTCTGAAACATCAGAATTCAATAAGCCCAATAGTTGTGATGAATATTGTATATTAAAAATAAGGTAAATTGCACTTATAGATTAAAAGATCTTAGTTTGGGATAATTTGGAAGGTTTTCTTCTTGACAATTTCAAAGCTACTGGCACTTTATACTACATATGTAGTTGTAGTGAATTCCACCCCATGTAGCTGGGTAACATGTAAATCAGGAAATTGAGAGACATCAAAATGAGACACAAATGTGAGAAGAATGCCCTCATTGCACCCTTCCATCAACATATAGCTTGTCATGCTTCAACATGAAGCTCAAGAGCATGTGAACATGAAGTGTAACCAGCTCAGACACACCAATTACCTTCTAAAGAGAGGTTTTCCCAAGGGATGAAAGTGGGATAGGAGCTAAAACAGCAACAGTGACTGCATTTCTGTCCAGAGACGTTTGTCTCCCAGAAAGCATGGTACAGGGAAGAATCTAATTTGTCTGTGAATGACTTAAATTGTAGATAAAAATGTAAGCTATGGTGTGATGGTCTGAATGAGAATGGATCCCACTGGCTCATATGTTTGAATAACTAGTCTCCAGTTGGCAGAACTGTTTGAGAAAGATTAACAGGTTGGCTTTCTTGGAGGAGGTATGTTACTGGGTGCTTTAATGTCTCAAAAGTCTATGCTATTCCCAGTTAGTTTTCTCTGTCTCATTCTTGTGGATGAAGATGAAAGATATCAGCTACTGCTGCTCCAGTGCTAGTCCTCCCTACTACTGCTATGCATCCTGTGATGATTGTCTAACTACCCTTGGAAACTTTTAGCTTGCCACAATAAAATATTTCTTTTATAAGTTCTTTTGCTTATGGTGTTTCTTTGCATTCATAGAAAAGTAACTAAGACGTATTGTTTCCAAATTGTTATCAATTGTTCTTTTGTAAAAAAAAAAAAAAATTATCTTTTAATTTCATGCATGTATGTCTTTGATGTGGGTGCTCACAGAGACCAGGAGAGAGCATCAAATCTATTAGAGCTGGAGTTACAAGTAGTTCTGAGCTGCCAGACAGGATTTTGGTAAAAAATATCTAGTCCTCTATAAGAGCAGCAAGAACTCTCAATAACGGAACCATCTATCCAATATATATGTAATAATTTTTATATACAACTTTTAAAAGAAAATTAAATGTTATCGAATTTTCTAAAGCAAACACTGTGAAATATATGTTCATTATAGCCAATGGATATAACAAACACAGACATGTCAAGTATAAACTGTATGCTAAATGCAAACGCCATTCACTTACTTTCTTATTTTTTTTTAAATAAATTGGTTTTTATGGGGGGGTATCTGGCCAGCTGTAGATTTGTTTGAACTGCTTATATATTCACACACTAAGTTTTGTATTTCCATATTCATTATCTTTTCCCATAGTTTATGTTTTATTTTTTTAAAAAAATCTTGTAGGGTGAATGTATTTCTCATTTTAATTTAGTTAAAGCTAACCCTTTGTCATTATATGTATGCTCTTATGCCTTACTTACCAAATTGTTTCTTTTAAAAAGCCACATTTTGGTCCATTTCTTCATAATATTATGAAATTCTATCTGTTTTTACTTAAGTAATTATTCTGATTGATCTTCATTTATAAGAAAGACAATTCAATTTAGATTGATTATTATTCTTCCAGATAGACAACATTTTCCCAGCCATGTTTAATATATAGACTTGCTTTTACATGGTACTGCTCCACTTTTTTTTTTTTAAATTAAAAATGGGTTAATTTTATAAATATGAAAATCAGCACTTAGAGTATGATCATTGGGATTTTTAATATTGGTTGCCAAATTCAGCGAATCTGGACTCAACTAAGAATTAAGTCATTGGGCACAACTGTGAGGGACTTTATTTATCTGTATCCATAGGTGGGAAGACAGAAATCAGGTGGCATTTTCTGGTGGTAACCTACAGAAAAAGAGGCCTAAGTGAAGCACTTTCTAGTTTTTGCTTCCTTGCCTTGAGTCTAAATGGAGAATAAACCTATTCTGTTTCTGTGGTTGTTGCTGCTCTGAAATCCTTTTGCTGTTATCAGAAGCCAGCTTTATTAGACTATAATGTGAACTGAATATTAGAGGTTCTCCAGGATCTGTCAGTCTTTCAGCATAGGACTGGGAATTCTGAGTTATCCTGCTTAGGGAACTGAGTGGCTACTAGGTTCTCAATCTCTCCAGTGAGGATAGTCGTGTTAGCCTGCCCAGATCATCTTGTGAAAGGACATCTAATACATCTTTCTGTTCCTCTATTGCAGCAGTTCTCACCCTGTAGGTTGCAACCCTTTTGGCAACCCTGTATCTCCAAAATACATTAAATTTGTAATAGTAAAAAATTACAGTTATATGGACAGCTCCATCTTCTCTTCTCTATGGGCAATGGGCCATTCTTTTTAGCCCCATTTTGTTCTACAGCAGGATAGCTACACCCTTATTCTTGGCCACAGAAAGATCATAGTTTGCAAAATGAACAGCAGAACAGCAGGAAGCTTACTCTCCTTTCTATTGTCCCTAATTTCTCTCCTCCACATCAGGCCATAGGCCTCCTGCCTGCCCAGCTGTAATTTGGTTCTTACACATATGTAAGAATAGAAAGTGTCATCGTGACCATTTCAAAACAATGTGACACCCTGAGCCTTATTAAATTCAAGGTTTACTTTTAAAAATTACAGTTATAAAGTAGTAATGAAAATAAATTTATGGTTGGGGGGTCACCATAACAATAGGAACTGTATTAAAGGGTCAGTCAGTTCATTAAGAAGATTGGGAAACACTGCCCAAGAAAAACCTGACTAGACACATCAGTATCTAGTGTTCAGTCCAAAACAAATACTGTACATTTTCTCCTTAATTCCAACTTCATTGCTGCCTTTTAAATTAAAAACAGACTTTTCTTTCCTCAAATAACCCTGCAATATTTAAAATTATGTATTTCACAATTGATATTTTAAATCAACTATCTAGCAGAGTGTTTAGATGTCTTTTTAACTCCAAGGAGAAGAATGTTTAAAATCTCAGACGATGACACCACTTAGCTATTATAGTTGATTGAAAATAATTTTAACAGTGCATTCTAATCATAATTTTCCTTCCCTTCTTTTCTCCCAAATCCTCCCTACATCCCACAGCCAACTTTATGCCTTCTTTCTCTCTTTCTTTAGAAAATAAAAATCAATAATAATAATAACAATAATAATCCCATAAAACAAAGCAGAGAAAAGAAAATCAAAAACAAAAAAGAAACAAGAAAAAGAGATACATGCACACACAGATATCCCTACAACACATTCCCCCCCAAAACAGACAAACTTAAATTCACACAAAAAGATCAGAAACCATAGTAGGTAAGCCAAATATAAGTAATGTTAAACAAAACAAAACAAAAACTCGCATAAAGCATTATGAGACAAAACATCTCCAAAAATAGCATTGAGTTTATCTTATGTTGGTCCTCTACTCTGGGTATGAGACCTCTTTTAAGTGTGGTTTGTATTCCCAGTGAGTCTCTATTGAAGAAACTAGTTTCTTCTGTGTTAGTGACTTTTAATTGCCGATAGCTTCGGTGTTAGGGACAGGGACTTACCCATCATTTACTATCTTGCTACTTGCACCCCATCTGGGTTGCACTTTTCCAGGCCCTGTGCATGCTGCTGCAATCTCTGAGGAGTCATATGGTGTCAACCCTGTTAAGTCTGTAAGGTACTGTTTTCCTTCCTATCTTGTATCCCCAACATCTCGCAATTTTTTGGCCTCCTTTTCTGCAGACTTCCCTGAACTCTGATTGGAGGGATTTGATGAAGACAACCCATGACATTTTGAAGGCCTTTCACTCTGCTTCTTTCTCAGTTATGGGTCTCTCTAGTTTTTCATCTATTGTTGAAAAAAAAATTTCTGATGCTAAGTGAGACAATGATCTCTGTGTATAGTAAAATATCACTACAAGTTATTTTATTGCTGTGTTTATTTAGCAGAAAAAGTTTCATTTTCCCCTAGATTCATGTTCTATCTAGTCTCAGGTCTTGGCCACCTGAGTAGTGTCGGGTATGGATTCTATCTCATGGAGTGAGTCTTAAATCTAATAAGATAGTGGTTGGTTACTTCCACAATGTTTGTGCCATTATTGTACTAGTATATAACGCAGACAGGTCACGATTGTAGATCAGAGAGTGTGTAGCTGGATTGGTGTCTACTTTTCTCCTCTGGTGACATACAGAATACGCTCCAGTACCATAAATACGACTTAAGAGAGGTAAAATATCTAGTTAAGCATCATCGCAACTTCTCAGTCTTTAGTGAGATACCTAAGTGTTGTCTTCAATTATGGGGCTTTACCATCAATTTATAGAAAGCAAACAACATACTTGGCAATTGTTTGGGTTATTTGTGTGTTTACACGAAGCCCCATTTGGCCAAAAACTCAATTAAATATAAGCCATTCCTGGCACTGGAGATTTTACTTGTTGTCACAAGAGATCTAGTTGGGGCTCGTCTCCCCCATCATTTGGTGATTCTATGTATTTTCTTTTTCTTATATAAATACATTTTAAGAGTCTTCTACTAAAGTATGTTTCCATATATTTCTTCAAAGAGCACTTAGTATTAGTAGTCCATAGTCATATGTATTCAAGACCCCTTGCATCTAACCAGAACTACATATTCAATTTTTCCTATCTTAGGAATTCTTTCTCTCCCTCCTAATCCCTCACTCTATACTTAAGGTCTATGGTTATCAGGATAGTAGCATGACTACTGAAGGCTTAAAAGTTAAGCCTGTACATATAAACAAATACATACCTTTTCTTTTGGTGTGTGTGTGTCTGGGTAACCTCACTCAGGATGATTTGTTTCTAGATCTATCCATTTACCTGTGAATTATGTTATTTTATTTTGCTAACAACTGAGGAATATCGCATTGTGTAAATATACTGCATTTTCATTATTCATTCATCCGTGATGGACACCTTGTTTGTTTCTACTTTTGGCTATAATGAATAGAGTATCAAAGGCATGAATGAACAATTATCTTTATAGTAGGACATAGAGTACTTTGGGTAATATACCCAAGAATCATATAGCTGTATCTTGAGTTAGATCTTTTTCCAGATTGCCAAGGAACTGACACAATGATTTCTATAATGGCTATATAAGATTGAACTACCATCAGCAATGAAGGATCCCGCATTCTCACCAGCACAACCTACTATTTGTCTTATTGATCTTGGTTATTTTTACTGGTGTAAGATAAAATCGTAAGTAGTTTCAATTTGCATTCTCCTGATGACTAAGGATGTTGAACATTTATTTAAGTGTTCCTCAGATATTTGTGTTTCATCTTTTGAGATCTCTCTATTTATTAAAGTATCTTCTTTTTTTGTTTTTGTTTTGTTTTGTTTTTTCATTTGCAAATACGATTAATTATGCAAATTGTCTTGTTTTCTCCATCCTTAGATGACAATGTTTATAATCTGAAAAGAAGAAAATATTTTACTAAAGTAATGTTTTAACTAATATTATTTGAGTATCAGTGAGATGGCTCAGTGGGAACTGTCTGTGGTGTTCAAAGCTGGCAACCTAACATTAATCACCACATAAAGTTGTCCAAAATCCTGCCTTCTAAGGAAACTATGTAGAAATGCTGGATAATATAACAGCAATGAGTTTTATTTAAAGAATAATAATTCTGTTGAATGTATGTATATAATGTGATTATAGGTTTTTAGAGCCATGACAGATATCTACAGACTGGAAGACAACTTTATGCACTCTACTTTGGACATCAGTACCTCTTTTTAATTGGGCTATTTGTTTTCTTGATGTCCATTATTTGATGTTTTGTTTTAGTTTGCTTGCTTGTTTGCTTTTTTAGTTTTTTTTTTTTTTATTTTAGATAATGGCTCTTTATTAGATATGTAGTTGGTTAACATCTTTGCCTGATAATATAGTCTGATGCTTTGTGAAATTACGATACCCTTTGTTATAAAAAGACTTCAATTTTTTGAGGTCCCATTCATTAATTGTTGTTCTTAGTGTCTGTGCTATTGGTGTTCTGTTCAGAAAGTGTATGCACGTACCAGTGAGTTTAAGACTATTCTCCGTGTTCTCTTCTATCAGCTTCAGTATATCTGGCTTTATGTTGAGTTCCTTAATTCATTTCAAGTTTGTAACTCAGCTATTGTGTCAGCTTAAAAGGATTTAAGAATCTGTGAGCTTAATTTAAAAGTTAGATTGATAATCAAATCTATTTTGCAGGACTAAAATTAAGAGAAAGTAATACAGTAATTTACAACAGTCAAAGCTTGATTAATACATTAATTTTGTGACTGAATTATATATGTGTATATGTGATGTATTTGTGTGTATGTGTTCACATGAGTGAATGGGCATGTGCTATGGAATACTTGTGGATATTATTCAAAGCCATCAATGTCAGTTCTTAACTGTTTGAGACAAGATCTCCTTTGTAGTTTTCAGCTAGGTTCACTATACAAAGTAGTTTCCAAAATTCCAGGCTGTAGTCATTTAACAAAAAATGTTCCCCATTGTCTTGAATATCTGCATGTTTGTTCTGCAGTTGGGGAAGCTTATGGTGTGTATGCTGGTTGCAGGCTTTGAACATTTTCAGATCTCTCTCTCTCTCTCTCTCTCTCTCTCTCTCTCTCTCTCTCTCCCTCTCTCTCTCTCTCTCCTTGCCTGATTTTTCTTTAATGCTAGAGGCTAGAGGTATTGAGTTCTCTTTGAATTCTGACTTGGATGTCTTTTAGAGGTATTTCTATTGCCCTTGCTCCTTATTAACAGAAGTATATACAATCATCTTCTTTCTTAGTTCTCTCTAATTTTTTGATATATTATTTTCAGTAATTTAAAAGGAAATACGTAGATGATAAAATAACTATGTTAAAAATAAATAATTGTTTTCTCAACTCTTACTTGTGTTATAGTTGTACCCATCACAATATAATAATGTACTTGGGCAACAAGCCACCCAAAATGTCAGTGCCTTAATACAACATATGTCTAACTTCATTGATATCACATATATGTTACAGTATAGTCATAAAAACATTGATCCTGCTGCTATTGTTACTCTGGACAAACTGTAGGAATACTCACCACACTACACCTGTCCAGTTACCAAGACTAAGGGATGAATAAAAGTTACTGGATGGTCTTCATCAGGAATTACACAGCATAGCAACTCCTTTCAATTTTGCCAAGAAAATACCTACTACACATTGCCGTGTCTATCACAGAGAGAACACCAAGAAAATAAATTCTTAATGTTACAAGAAAGCAAAGCACAAATAAATATTTTATGGTCAGGATTCACAATTCTCAAAATAATTTAGTTTATTTTTGTTCCAGAAATTCTGTAAGTTGAAGACTGGGTTTCTGAGAATTATTCTCTATGATTTCTCTGTTCCTATGCAGGTTTGGTTTAGATTATGTATTTCTACAAAATGTCCTTATATCCAAAATTATGTCTGCACCGAAGTTCATTATCAGCAGTTTCTACTACCTTTGTTCCATTAACTCCAGTGACTTTAATTTTACTTCTTTATTACCTTGTAAACATAAAGCTTACTCATGATTCTTTTTTCACATCTCTACTCTTATTGACGTTCCATCTATGTTTAAAATGACCTTGTTACTTATCAAGTATGTCACATTCATTTTCTTGCTAACACCTGATACAGGTTAGTCACTATCGCTGTCACCAATATTACTATAAAAACCACTGAGCTTGTCTGAGCACTTCAGCTTTTGCTCATGTTGTGTCAATTCTGTGCACCCAACTATCTTTCAAATGTGCCATGACACATATGTTCAGAATATACCAATTATTCCTAATCATACTAGAATAAGAATGAAATACCTTTCAATAGCTAGCTTTCCTTTCTCTCATTCCCTCATCTATTTACCCTGTTCTAGACACACTAGGTTGTTTCTTGGGAATGTTCCAAAGTTATTCTCTTCTTGAATGTAAATGTGGTTCAAAACTGTTGGACCTAGATTGTAAAAACCCCAGAGAGATCACCAGGCACCACAACACCACTGCAAGCACATGAGAGTCTTTATTTAAGCTTGAGCTTGGTCCAGGCTACCTTCCTGATGAAACAGGAAGGAGAGTGACCCCCAGCTCTAGGTGAAGGGGTTTATAAAGGGAAACAAAATGCAAGTATGTTTCTAAGCCTTGACATTACCTGAGAAGGTAAAAGAATGTGAGTCTCTTTCCTAGAGTCCAAGGGTGGGGGCCATATCACTTCAAGGACAGCAGATAGCTTTCTGGACAACAGCTTTCTCCAAGGACAGCATATTAAAATAGAGTTTGGAGGACAAGATGGAATCTGTCTTGTTGGTTTTTTTTTTTTTTTTTTTTTTTTTTTTTTTTTTTTTTTTTTTTTTTTTTTTTTTTTTTTTTTTTTTTTTTTTTTTTTTTTTTTTTTGTCTCGTTATTGGCCATGTCTCCCTAAGGGCAAGTTAACTTAGAATGGCGTCTTAAGAACAAAATGGAGTTTATTCTGCTACCTCAGTCCCTTCAAAGCCACTTTGTCCACACTCATATTCCTCACCAAATTTCAATTCCCTTCATTCTACACTTTTGATATGATAGTTTATCAGGACTTACTTTGATTCCCACTTCTACCCTGTTCTATATGGTTTTGCTTTTAGTTCTCCTCATAGTATTTATTGTTTCTTGGCACCATGCTATGTATTAGGTCATTTAATACTTATCTCTTTTTCCTCTGAATGATGTTTTCCATTGGCACGGAGCAATGGTTTATGTATTTAACACTTATTTCTGGTGTGTTTTTTCTCTCATATGTGAACATTTTTCTTAAAATGACTGGCAATGTTTGGTTATTATTCAGCTCACTTATTTTCTCTGATGAGAATTCTGGATGAGCTAAGTAGAACATCTTAGAGATGATAGCAAGAACTAAAGCAAGAAATAACTCTCCAACCATAAGAAAAGACCTGACCTCCTTGTCCTAGCCTTCACAATGCTGGCTTTCTTTGTGTATTACACAAGTATATATTAGTATTTCATACAGGTGTGGTGAGCTTAACAATTTTCATTGAAAGCATGAAACTGTGATGTCATAGGAATAACCAAACACACAGCCACATTGATACCCAAGGAGTGTTCAACCACACAACTATATCAACACCAAAGAAATTATCAGCCACTCTCAAATGATTAAGAATAGTATGATCAGCCACACAGTCACTTGATTCCATAGAAATAATCAGTGATACAACCACATTGTGGTACCTGCTGTTTTCTTATTATGTTATCTTAACCCTATTGTTTATGTTGTGTATTAAAAATATATTTACATTAAGGAAGATTATTTAGAAATGAAGAAGAAACAAGCAAGATGGAGACAGAGTCCATGAGGAAGGCAGTGGGGGAAGCACATCAAATAAGAATATATTGACATATACCTGTAAACATGTCATAGTGAAACCCATAATTTTGTAAGTCACTTAAAAATTAATAAAAGCAATTGGGATTAAATTTACATAAAGGAGAATGTCAAGGTGGGAATACGGGAGTGGGTAGGTGGGTGAGTGGGAGGTGGAATACCCTCATAGAGGTGGGGGAGGAGGAGGGGATAGGGGGTTTCCAAAGAGGAGACCTAGAAAGGGGGAAACATTGGAAATGTAAATAAAGTATCAAAAAAAACATAATTTGATGGGATTTTGACTAAGATATACACTTATTTACAAACTATGACAGTCACTACTATGAATTGAACAGCCAATAAGATATCAATATGATCATCAAAACTCCCCATACCACTTCATTATTGCTCAAGATTTTGTCTCTTGCCCAACTACCTTAGCAAAAGAAACAGTGGAAAAGAAGAAGGAGGAGGAGGAGGAGGAAGAGGAGAACAACAACAACAACATCAACAACAAAGCCAACCACAAACAACAAACAACAAAAATATTAAAAGAGGACAGGTTTGTTTTTACATATTGTGAGGGCAGAATCCCTCCTGGCACACCAGGCAGGAGGAGATGAAGTGGAGCTCTGAATGGGTGGGGCAGCAGGATCTCAGTCTGGCAGTGAGTGCCAGGGGTAGAAGGCCTTCTCAGGATAGTAATGTAACAGTTCTCTTAGGCTATATTCAGGGAAACAACTCTCTTAGACTATATTCAGTGAAACAGCTTATGCGCACGAATTTTATTCCAAGTGAACTAGGGCCTATATATGAACCTTGGAGAGTGGGAAGGGGTTTTCAAGGGGAAGGCAGTCACTGGCTAGTGCTTAACCTACTGCCTGATTTTCATGTAATGGCACTCCAGGAATCCCAGGTGCTTGCTGAACAGGTTTTTCTCTGAAGAGAGGAAGTTGAACTTGTAATCTTGCCAAGGACTCCATGACATTCCAGGTGGAAAAAGTGGTGGTCTGGTCCCCCAGATCAGATAGAGAAGAGGAAGCCCCTCTCATAAAGGGGAGTCCTACATTTTACACTAAGCTCAGAAAAGCTGTCCAGACATAGTAGACAACAACCTTAATAGCAGGGTCCAATAGAACAGTACACGTATGTTTGTCTGCCTTCCTTCTCTTTGTACAATTTATGAAGACTAATTCAAATCATTAGATCTTGTTCGATCATTACTAATTATGGATGAGTAGTAGTAGCATCTTCAAAGTAAGAAATATCAAAATCTGTTTATCGATTTATTTGTTGATGGCATTTGGAATTTCTATGGTTTAAGGATATTATGCACAAAGCTGTTATATTTCTGTGCATATCTTTGTGCACAGATACATTTTAATTTCTTTAGAGTAAAATCATATGTGTGGGTTGTTATATTATACAGTAAGTATAAACCTAATTTTATAGAAACATTCATAACTATCCCCAAAAGTAGTTGTTCCCTTTTATGTTTGTGTGACTGCTAATGTCTCTTAAAACACTAGCAAATACTCAACATTGTCCATGTATTTATTTCTATTTGTGATGGTGGCTATGCAATGTCATTTTTTTCTGTTTCTTTTTTTTTGCTTATATGATGTTTACTATAAGTTCATGTGTATATGCCATTATTACTTCATCTTTTGTGAATTGCCCCCTCAAATATTTTATAATATAATAATCAGTTTATTCATCTTCATGATATTGAAATTTTTATATATGCTGTATACAAATGCATCAATCATTATATATGTTGCCAATATTCCTCCTAATATGTAATTTGACTTTTTTTAGTTTACTAATTTTGCTTTTTGAAGGGCAGAAATTATAAATTTTAATCAAGTACACCA
This sequence comes from Uromys caudimaculatus, assembly GCA_028551405.1. Lineage (NCBI taxonomy): Eukaryota > Metazoa > Chordata > Mammalia > Rodentia > Muridae > Uromys > Uromys caudimaculatus. Next base: position 22,741,779 of record CM052709.1, read on the forward strand.
TATTCTTAATTTATGATTTTTGGTTTTTGTAGATGGAATATATATTCATTTGATCAGTATTATGAGTATGTCGCCTCACATTTCTTCCAGAATATTCTAATTTTATTCTTAAGTTTAAAATAGGGCTATCTTTGTAAGGATCCATGATTTGTGGAAGAATGATATACCAGACTCAAATAGTTGGTAAAGACAAAGAGTGTTTTATTCTGCAGAAGTCCAGCATGCTGGGGTCTCCCCTTACCAAGACAGAGAGACTACCAAGTGAGCTTGCAGGCCTGATTTAAAGCACAGTAAGGAATGCCGGGGTGGGTGATCACTATGTTAGTTTGTTGGATCCATCTCTACAGACATTCCATTACTGAGGTGTGGAAAATGAAAACTTGCTGGGGAGGTCTGGAAACGGTTGCTGAGGAAGTAGCTGAGGAAGTCTGGAAACTGCTGCTGACCCATTGTCCTTGCCTCAGGCCAGGTGGCAGGGCAGCTTCTGAGGCCTGGACTTGCTTGGAATTGCCCAGTTCTTGGAAACAGAGATTTAGGTCTTATCTCCTTAACTGGCAACTTGAAGCCTGTCATGGAATCAGACTAGCCTTCTCATCTTAATGCTTCTCTTATGTTTCTTTTATTGTTTATCCCTCCCACCATCTCTCTTTCTCTGAGTACATGTGTGCATGTGTGTGCCTGTGGGTATTCATGCATGTGCATGCATCTTTCTCTCTCTCTGTGTGTATGTGTGTATGTTTATGAACTCTCTCTCTCATGCTCATGTGTCTTGTCATATATCTTTATCTAGAAGTCAGAGAACAACTTGTAGGAGTTGGTTTCCTCTTTCCACCATGTGGCACCCGATGATCAAGCTTAGATCATCAGCCTTGGCCACAAGGGTATTTACCTAGTGAGTTATTATGTCAGCCCAGTATGCTAGGTTTTGAGCTAATTTGTAATATAGTATACAATAGAGATCAATTATCTCCAAAGATTTGTCCTGATTTTCTAACTCTAATTATTAGAGAATTTCTTTTATCTTATTGAATGCATTGGCATGATTGTTAAAATCTGCTGGCATTGAATATGCTGGAATGTTTCTGTACTTTATGGTCTGTTCTTGTATTTATTCACCATGACATGGAATGCAACCTCACAATAAAGATACCAGGAATATTATTTTATTCTTAAAATATTACAAAATGAGTTGTACTTTCTTCATCCATTTATTCATTGAGTCTGTTTCGAATTTTGGGATACTAATGCTCCAGTAAACTGGAAGTGTAAGATGTTTGTTTATTTGTTTGTTTGGTTGGTTTTTGAGACATGGTTTCTCTCTGTAGCCCTGGCTGTCCTGGAACAATTTCTGTAGACCAGGCTGGCCTAGAATTCATAGATCTGCCTGCCTCTGCCTCCCAAGTGCTAGGATTAAAAAACATATAATGGTTTCTCATTCTTTCTGTACTTGCTAACAGCTTTGGCTTATAAAATGAGTATTACATGACTGGAGTCCAAAAAGATAATTTTGATGCTCAACACCCACTTGGCAGCTAACTGATTCTATGCCTTATATTCTCAGTTCCAATGTATCCGATGTTCTCATCTGGCTACTGAAGGCACAAAACAAAGATATATAGGCAGGCAATGCATCCATCCAAATATAAATAAAAATAAATAAATAAAATAAATGAAAAATAAAATCTAAAAAGACTGTCTTATTAGGATAAATATGTTCAATATTATCATTTACCTTCACATTCTGATTTCTTACATTTTTTCATTTTTTCCCTTACATCATTATCTTTTGTTCATTGAATCTCATGTGTGCTTTTAGAATTTGATCTTTTCTGAAAATTTTGTCTTGTGATATTCTCATTTTAGCTCTATTCTCTCATGTTTATTATCTTGATTTCTTTTAGCATTTTGTGAAATAACAATCTTTTGGTAAGTCTCTGTGCTATATTTTTATTGAGTATTTGCTCCAATTTTATTGCCTAGTGAGGAGAATTTTGTTTCTTTTTCCTTTTAATATTTAATAAAGTATGAGTTGGGTTTGACCTTATTAGTTTTTATTGCTTATTTTATTTGTAATTTATCTTGGGGGAGGATTCCAAAATGAGTGAGGGCTTTGCCAAAGTCAAAGAACTACATCTTCTGTTGTTTAGTCCCCAATTGTTTCTTTTGTTGCTTTGATCTTCAGTTTCTCTTTCCATCTATATTATACAGCTTATTTTCTAGTTAGAGCAGCTTTTCTCTATTACGATTGCCTGTTTGAGAAATGAACACTGACTGAATAGTAGAGTCCGTCTGGAATAATGCTCTTTTGGTCCTTTTTGAGCCTCTGAGCTTGCATTACTCCTTGCAGAGAGGAAAACTTTCTGTCTCTCTGTCTCTGTCTCTCTGTCTCTCATTCTCTCTCTCTCTCTCTCTCTCTCTCTCTCTCACACACACACACACACACACACACAGGCACACACACATACACATTAATTTATTCTTGTATTCACTTTACATTCCAATTACTGTCATCCTCCCTCCTCTCTTCCCAGTCCCACCCTCCCACACCCCTGTCTCACATCTCTGTATTCCCTTCACTAAGGAGAAGGGGAGCCTTCTCCCTTTGTAGCTCTTTTCCACTTAGCCCGGCTACTTCCTATTCTGTGGCTATTAGACCTGGTGGTTCTCCTCTTCTAAACTCCCTCAATCATCACCCCTGCGGCTTCCGTTTCTTCAGAGACCTAGTACTATGTGGCTGAGACTTCTTTCTTTAGTCACTTTGCTTTGTCTGACTTATGCATTGTTTAGCCTCGGGGATCTGTTTTCCGGTTTTATTTAGAGTTTAGAAAGATTTGATATCTATGGTGCTACATTACTGTCAGTCCAGATCCCTTTACCATTTTGTTAGTTTAAATAATTTGATCCTCTTCTGTTCTACCTCTTATAGATTGCCAGTTTTCTTTAAGATCGTCAGTGATATACCTTAGGGCATAGTTAAATGGACTATGTGACATTCACACTTAACTAGTGTTTATGTTATGATTATTTCTTTACAATATATTTTCTACAATATATTTTGTAAATATAACTACCTCCCCCAACTCCTCGCAGACCCTCTCCCTCACTAGACACCCAATTCAGTGTCTGTTAGTTTTGTTTTACAGCCAAAATCCAAGGTGTGCTATTCAAATATTCTTGGATGTGTGCCCTTTCACTGGAATGTGTTTGACTTACCAGGGACACCCCTAGTCAACTGACTTTCCCTCTCCCAGCAGTGATTCAGTTCCAATCACTACTTCCTTAAGCGTGGGATTTGGTGCCTAACTTTTCTCTCCCTCTAGGGATTTCATCTGGTTTGTGCATGTTGTGTATGTTCTTACGCCACACATGGACCACTGTGAATTCCTTTATGGCTTCCATGCTGTGTCCAGAAGAATGAGTTTCCATGTAAACATCACTGCCTTCAGCTCTTATGTTTTTCTGGCCCCTCTCCTTCAATGCTCCCTGAGCTTTGAGAAAAAGGGATGGGATTTAGATGCCCCATTTATCATTGAGTATTCCATTTCTTGTATTCTCTGCAACTTGATCAGCCGTGCATCTCAGTGTTAGTCATCATCTACTGTAAATAATAGCTTCTCTGATGAGAATTGAGAAGATCATTAATCTGGGGATATAATAATAGTCATAAGGAATTGGCTTAATGATATGTTTATTTAGCAGAATAATATCAATCAGTTCTCCCCTAGGTCCTGTGACTTGTTTAGCCATAGGTCCTTAACTCAATAATGGGTCCAGACATAGCTTTTGTCCTGTGTAGTGGGTCTTAAATAAACCCAAAAAGTAGTTTGTTACATCTCTAATGTTCATGCCATTATTTCATTACTGAGCATATCTTGCCAGATCAGTCATCATTGTATATCACAGTGTTCATGTAGAATGCATAGTACCTCTAGCACTGTGAAAGCTAACTAAAAGAGATTAAGCTTCCCACTACCAGCTTGATATTTCAACGTTTGATAGAGTATATAGTATATGATATTTTAGGAATAGGGTCATACTTTCAAGTTCTGGAGGGTATGCAATGGTATTGACAATAGTCTGTTATGTTTGTGCGTCTATGGGAACTCACTGGCCAACAACTTTAAAAATGGTAATTAATTTCTGGCATTGGACTTTTTTGTTAGCTGAAAAATTCAATTTATTGGTTTTCTATTTGTTTATTTAGTTTTTGTTTATGGTAGGTTTCTTTTGGGAGATTTTAAATTTTATTTATTTTTAATTTCATATCATGTAGCTTAGTCCACTGAATTGCTATAAAGTTAAGGGTAGCCTTAAAATTTGATCTTCTGCATTTCACATCCCAAGTGCTATGTTTTTCTTTTATCTCCTTTCTTTCTTTCTTTCTTTCTTTCTTTCTTTCTTTCTTTCTTTCTTTCTTTCTTTCTTTCTTTCTCTCTCTCTCTCTCTCTCTCTCTCTCTCTCTCTCTCTCTCTTTCTTTCTACAAAATTGTATAAAAATATTTAAAGCATGTCTGGAGAGTATCAGTAAACATATACCGATGTTTTGCCAATCTAAAATTTTAGAATAGTTTTGGTAAATGGTCCAATTTTAGTATCAAACATTGTTGTCATTTCAGGAAAAAGTTATAATGTAACTGACATTTTGACCACCTACTAGCAAGCAAAGTTGTCTACCATGTATATTTCCTTTTCTGTGTATTTGATTTTTCTCTATGTACTCCACCTTACATTTATTTGACACTTTTGTTTCTATAATTTCTTTCAGAAAATTTGAAATGAAATACATTAGATAATAGTATACCGTAGAGCAATACTATATTTACAGAGTCCTGATGTAAAATTAGATTTGAATAGTCTTTAAAATATCTTCTAAAACAAACTCTTAACTAGAATGATCAGACTGATAAATGGAGAGATAAAATAAATTGTCCATGTTCACTTGTTCTGCAAAGATACTCATCAGCCCCTCTGATGTCTATTGCGATCCTTTTACCACATAAGGCGCTATGATTGCTCTCTCCCTATCCGTGCTAATGTGGGGAATTTGATCTGGGGAGATTTAAGCTTTCAATAAAAAGAAAATTACATGCGTGAAGATACAGTAATGTTGCTTTCTGATATTTAATTTTATATTACAAACTACATATAATACAATTGTTTTTATTAGCATATATTAACTTATATAATATTGGGTTTCATTGTGACATTTTCATACATCTAGATAATGTTCTTTGCTTGTCATTTGGATTGGTTACACCGTGTTTAATGGACCAATTATTATTTTATTAGATAAAAACCTTAATTTTTAAAACATCCAAAACTGGATATATTCACATACATTTGTTATAATGTAAAATTGAACCTTATTCACAGCATGTTTGTAGAAAATATTGCAATAATTATACATTTTGAAACTAATTGTGCACAAATAAATCTCTATTCACTACGAAGCCTCTTCAAGAGTCTTTATGAGATATGTAATAACAAAATTATAATTATAATTCTCAGATGTGAACCACCATACAACTTCTTAAATTCCTTTTGCCCCATTTCTATTTAGAGGCTCCATTTTTCCACAACTTTGCCTCTGTGTTCACATTACCTCTGTATCCAACTTACTAATACAGAAAGCATTGCATCTCCTGCTGTTCTGACTGACAAGACACTGAATCTCAGTTGACACCTTTGGCAGTTTGACAGTGTCAAGGTCACAGATAGATGTTTGCACTAAAGAGGACAATGACATTTCAAGTTTCAAGGTGTAGCATTATGCACATTATATGATAGCACACAACAAGTATGCTGCTATATAAGCATGCATTTCTCTTTACTTTTTTAGGCAACAAATACATTTGTTTCTCTAAAGTGGATTAACCAGCCTAGACAGTCTATGAACTGTCAGAGCAGGTATGGGTCTTCGATACACCGGTCTCAGGAGATCAGAGCTTGTCTACCATGCAGCTACTTCCTAGTCAGATCAATACAATCCTACATTTCCCTCCAATTTGCTAACAGAAAAATATTATCAAAATACAGAACTATTGCTTTAAGTTGCTTTTGTTTTGTTTTCAAAACAGGAAGTAACATAGATCCAGAACTCAAGTGGAAAAAAGTTAGCTGATGAATAAACACTCAAGAACTTGGGGGAAAATATATTTTTTTATTACCCACTAAGCTAGGATAAGGGTTATTATCATGAGATAATCATTCCTCTGGAGCCATACAAGACAGGGGACACAGCTGAGTGCTATCATGCCCATGGGATGTGATTAGCTCATGATAACAGCATCCCCTGGACTCATTGCTTTATGAAATGTCTATTCCCCCCTCCCATTTTCTATATATAAATAAATGATTTTGGCGGACAGATTCAATTCCCACAAACGGCAAGTTTGCATTAAAATGCGTAAGCTGTGAGATTCACAGATATTAATCTACCCTTTTGGAATGCTGAACAGTCAATCAGAATCTTTCTTCGTCTCAAGCTGTTTTATGATATTATTACAATGTATTTTGTGACGGAATGGAGGGTAAGGCAAGTTTCAGAGAAATAGGCTTGTTTGGGCTCGATTTAGTTGCTTGAGGGAATCCTCTACACAAAATGACTCTGGCTGCTCATGAAGGCATCCTAACTTTCTCATTATTTTTTTTCCTGTCTGACTCAATTTCTTTGCTGTGTCTTAGAAGTCTGAAGTTCATTCCTCTAACTAGATTAATAAAAGCAGATTTCTCATTTTATATTTCGGAATTGGCAGAAGAAAATACTACTGTGGTAATGTCAGAATAAAGTGAGAAAATGCTAGTACAGAATTTGGAAATTAACTTGGAAATAAGTTTGATTTTTTTTTTATTTAGGTACAAATGGGAAGATTTTACTATAGTTGGAGATTGGTGTGATAGTTTTATCTGAATCCAAATGAATATTGTGAAAATGCAATAATAAGTTGATACAAATTTAAAACTTAATATCATTTAAAAATGCCAAAGAATTTGGATAATAATATTACTGTGATGACACTATCTCCATCATTGTGTGCATGAGAAGCATAAAAATACATTCTTATACATTTCTAATAAACACTTTTTACTATAAAATATTTCCGTGTGCATTCTAATAATATTAGAATAAATTATTTTATATGAATAATGTTGGTATCTCACCATGAACGAAGAGGTGAGGACATAATCCCAGTCCACAAAGTTATTCAATCCTTCGCACAGACTGTCTTTTTGTCACCCTTTGTCTCTAGTGTTCACATTGCTGAAACCATGCAGGCATTCATCACTTGAATATGTAGTGTCTTTAGCAATAATACACCATTTGTTATCTTTTCCTACTTCTATCATTCTACCAATGCTGCCTTTATGGGATTAATGAGAACAGATTTCCCTCTTACCACACTAAGCCAGTGAACAGAATTGTGCACTTATTTTTCTGCAGTGTTGGATGGAAATAAAACTTCAGTTATCAACTTGGATTCATAAAGCATAAAAATGCAAATAGTGTTTTGCATGAAATTTTAAATTATAAATATTGTCAATATTTTATGAATCAATAGACTGATATTGCTGGCACAGTATCTTGGAATAAAATACTGGGTTCTACAATTCCAGAGAATAGATTCTCTTTTCCAATTTCTGTAGCTTTTTGGAAAGTATGTGTCAAAATTTGTGAAAGTAGGTGAATACATAAAAAGTTCATCTAAATGTGGAGCATTTGCTTACAATAAAAGAGATGTAAAAGCATTTTTTAGATACAGTTCAAGATGCTGTAGATGTCTTACAGTCTAATGTGTACTAGTGAGTTGTTACCCATAGGCACCTAAAGATCTTATGATCACAACATCTGTTTAAAACACGGTCAACAAATTCTGACTTTTTTAAGGGTTCGATTTGATTTAATATGCACATTTTTATAAGATTTTATTTTATATTTTTAATTATGTATATGTGTGCATATATTTATGTCTGTATATGCATATGTATGCATTGTCTATAGAGGCTAAAAGAGAACATTGGGTCTCCAGACATGTTTGCCAAGAATTGAACTTGTGCACTCTATATAAGGAATAAATACTCTTAACTGATGAGCCATCTTTCCAACCCCAGATTTTCCATTTTATGTAGAAGGATTATGTTTTATATTTTATCTAAAGTTGTCTCACATTTATGTCTAAAGGTAGATCAAAATATGAACAGGCACACATTCGTAAGTTTTCTAATTATTCAGGATATTTGCTATGTGGATGATCAGATTAGCCCAAGAGTTGAAGAAATCAGTACCCTCACAGAAGCAGGTGAAGGGATGGTATAGGGGGTTTCCGAGCGGGGGTGGGGGGTGGGAAAGGGGATGACATTTGAAATGTAAATAAAGAAAATATCCAGTAAAAAGAAAGTCAATAGCTTGTTTCAAAGTCAAGAGAGTGAAGATTAATTTCAGATACATTCAAACAGTAGACTCCAAACCAAGAAAGCGCGACACTTTATCAGACACCTTATTCAAACAGTAACAAAGTTTATTCCATTGACATTGCCTTTCTCCTCAAAGAAATTTTAATAAAGAATAGAGCTGCAGAGTTCATGGCCTTCCAAGGTGCTTGCCTTGTAGGTGCAAGGCCTTAGCTTCGCTCCCTATCACTGGGGAGAGGGGAGAGAAAAATATATTACCTCAAAAAGTATATAAAATACTGAGTTATCATCAAATGATTATCTTTCTATGACTGTTCTTACAGTTCTAGCCTTATCTTAAATTTTAGTTTCAGTCTCAGAAAGGTGAGTGAAAAACCTCCCATTAAATAGATATTTTACGTGTGCACACTGAATGCTTAATATGATAGTGTGCTGAATTAATTCTGAAAGATTGCATGAACATAATGAGCATTTATCCGTGTGTTAGGAATAAATTTGTCGTAGCACACATTTGCCAATGACAGTGTTTCCTCTAGATTTTCAAGGAAGTTGTCTAAACAGATTTTCATAAAAAATATTAAGTTTAGAAAACAGTGCTCCACTAGTAGTAAGACTGAAATATAAAATATTTTGCTGTATATTCTTCAGGCTTACCATGTGAAAAGCTAAGTATAGTAACAAAATTGTACTTAACTTGAGTTTTTTAAACCTGTGTACTGGAATCGAAAACTGTCTCTCCCTGCTTCAACGCACTGCTGTTGGTGCCTGAAGCATTAGTATACATATGTACAGAGGCATCAAAAAACTGTTTTCAGACAACCTGCCCTGGCTCCATTATTGGAAAACTTAGAATGTGGGAGCAGCACTGGCTGTAAAGGCACAAATAGTAACTATTTTAGGATCTAGGCGACAGAAGTATGCTACATATTCCTTTGCTTCTTTTACTAAATTTAGAAAATGCAAAACCATTTTTAGCTTGAGGGCCATATATAAGCAGAATGTATTCCAGAATGCATATGGCCTGAAAGTCAAAGTGTGTGGACTCTGAATTAAATAACAGAAATGCATTTTTAATAGATGACTATGAAGAAGAAAGTAAATTATATTAAGTCAAATCACACTAAGGGAGCTAATCAAATGAGTCTAGGGCAAGTTCACATACTGACAAAGGAAATGGGAATAGATGATGGTTTAAATTATAATGAGTAGGACTGGATTTAGATATTCATTGAATTAAAAATTATGAAAAGTTTTGGTTAAAGATACCTAGGAGCTACTTAGAATTAAACCTTATATTTATAAATTATTATTATTACGGGTATTGTTTTATATGTGAATATAATATCTGTGGGGGTGCATGTGTCACGGTGTATGTGCAGAGAACAATTTTATGCTATTGGATCTCTCCCTTTGTCTTTATGGGGTTTGGGAATCAAACTCAGGGGACCAAACTTCTGCATCAAGTAAAAAACACACTGAGCCAACTCATCAGATCCTAAATACTATTTTATAGACAAGGGTTTATTAAGGTACCCTGTAATCCTTAGATGTTTTTTTTAATAGTGCTCTAACCTGAGTGAGGATGAATACAAAACCTCTTTTCATTTTTAAGAAAGCACAACTTAGTATACACTAAATTTCTTACACGAAAACAGGAAGAAATAAAAATTTGAAGTCCAGATTAATGATTTGAAATTATTAGTGGAACAAAGTCAGAAAAAGTAGAGTAACTGAATTTAAATAGAATATTAAGCAGCAGAAAAAATGAGTATATTAAGAATGTTTGTTTAAATGAAACTGATGAGAAAGAGGATATATATTTACATTTGTAATATTCAAAATATCATTTTGATGAAAATAACAAACCAGAGAAAGTTTATGCTTTCAACTGCTGCACTGATATGAAGCTATTTTTTTCTAGACATGTACTCATAGGAAAAGATAAATGAGGAAAAAGAAACAAAATGCAATCAATATATTGGTCTGAAATATTTATTTATATTCAATGATGTAAATGTTGTATAAATTCGTACATTTGGAAAAGAATGAAGAGGTTAAATTTAGCCAATGCTATTGGGTGATGGTTTTCTATTCTTTATATATTCTATACAATTTTTTTTTTACGAGAGCAGGAATACACTGTTATTAGATTGTTTGCTTTGAAGATAAACTCTCTGACGTGAAAAACCTTATCACAGACAGTTTCATTTCTGGAGTTACAGAGTCCACATATGAAATAGAAAGTAGAAATTCCAATTCATTATCTGACTAATATACTTCACATATAATAAAGATGCATTTGGAATTATACTTTTTGAATCTCCTCTTTCTAGGTGCTGTGCATTTGAGCAAACTGAAGTCAGCAGACTGAAGTGTTGTTGCATTAGGCTTTATTACATGATCACAGTCATTCCATCTCCCTGGGCTTGGCCAGATGGGAATGCCTCTCTTAATTTAACAAAATATCTCTATTGTGCTATTTTCTCTCCTTTTGTGTCCTGACCAGATAGATAGCTTCATTGAGCTGCCCACAAGGCTGCCTGGATCCCTATTCTCCAGCTCACTGAGATATGTCAGTCTAAAAGCCTGGATAAGCCTGAGGAAGATGCTCTACCATTCCTTCTGAAGTGTTTGCATCAGGACTGGCACTGTTTTGTCAGAGTTTTAGCTGCTATTTAATTGCAAGGTGATTTCTAACTTCTTAGCAGCTACATCTTACTTCTAAATGATAGTGTGTGTGTGTGTGTGTGTGTGTGTGTGTGTGTGTGTGTGTCAGCATCACTGTTAAGCAGAAAGCAGTTTTTGTTTTTCTTTTAGCATAGTTAAAATTCCTGCAAAGGGTTTAAAACCCAGCTATCCTATTGAGCAGAGCACGGCCCTCTGTGCATAGCTAGGGTCTTTGTGCCTGAAAGACTCCCCCATTGTACACCTGTCTTGACAGATTGAGGCCCCAGAAAGAGTATCGCTTAGTCACACACTAACCAGCAGGGGGAAAGTCTGTGCCTTTTATTAAAGCATACCTACTGGCTTAGTGTTTGGAATTCAGTTCTTCCTATAAATCAACATCAGAGCATACAACTCAGCGTGTTCAAGTGCTTTGTTTAGACATCAAAGGAAGAACACAGGCAAGCAGTATGATAGAAATATAACTAATCACTTGCAAATACATCTTTCCTGTCAGTTGGAGCTTAACCTTTCTGTTTAATGTGACTGAGAAAATGCAGTTATTTCTATCCTGTTTCCTTTAAAGAAACATAGCCTTGTTTCTACGAAAGTAGGTATTTGTTCTTCATGCAATACAGTGCAAAGTGTGGCAGCTCAGAACCATGTAACTGAAGGAAGTCACAAGAAAAGTAAGTCCTGTCAAAATCTAAAAGCTGATTGTCACTTAGTGAAGGACAAATTCACTCCCATTGAATCTTCTGTCTGACAGAGGCACTGGGAGGGAGAAACAGCTTCTGATTCACTAGCATTAGGATCAAACGTCAAAGATAACTTTTAAAAGGCCCTTTTAATAAAAACTGGCAGAGATTTCCTTATTTGTTTGTCAAGTGTCACTGAATGCAGAGGGTTGCTTTGTGGTACATCGATTGGGATTGGTTTAACTTCGTTTTCCTCTCATGGTCTTAGCCATCCATGAGGGGCCTAGCAAGGATTTGTTTGAGGTGCTCAGAAAATCCTGGAATCTATACACCCCTCCTTTACTTTGAATGCTACAGATTATGGATGAAAGTTTGGTCACCTGCATATGGATCGGTGGCATTAGAGACATCAAAGGGAAAAAAAAAAAAAGCCAAGAAAGAGAAGTGGAGAAACAACAAACAAAAGTGCCAGGATACTAACTCAGGAGGCAGAGCTGCGGGGATGGTGCAGGGTGGCTGAGACTCAGTATCCCTGGATGCCTGGATGGAGGAGCCCCGTGTTTGTGCTGGCCTTCTCTCTGAATCTGGGAGAATGTACACATCAGGACAGCTCAAATGGAGCATCTCTGAAAAGGAGAGTTTTGGTTGGTTGGTTAGTTTTTGTTTTTTGTTTTCTATTTGATATGTATTTCTACCTAGGATTAGAAAGCTTGATTTTCAAATATATGAGTGTTAAGAAAATGTGTGTGGTGACTCTATCAGTGAGAACTATATATGATTGGTATTTATGAAGTCTGATGATTGCATGCCAGTATAGTTATTACCGTGCACATGAAAGTTGATGTTTTCAAGTGATATTCACTCTTACATTAACTTCATAATAAGGGGGTCGAAGGTGGAAATGCAGAAGAACTGTTGGCTTTGAAAAATCTAAGATGTCTTCTTAAGCCACTACTACAAGTTGTAAAATCTTGCGTAATTGGTATTTGGGAGTTTTGAAAACTAAATGAACTCTCCCATATGACACACTAACTTGCACTTTCAGAGACCTTTATATCCTATTTAGCAGTGGTAGTATTGTTATTTAAACAACACAACATGGGTCAAGGCTTTTATTTCAAATTTAGAGGAGTCAATAAAGGGCATAATCAATTGATTCCGTATCTCCTTGCTTATTATTTAATGATGATACATTTTACTTTAAAGGAGCAAGATTGTTTACTTGTGATATTCTGGCCAAATAATGACTTGTTCCTGATCACACAAAGTTGGTCTTGTACCTGTACCCTGGTGTCTGGAAGGACTTCTCTACTCTACTTGTAGCTCTATCAGCATTACTAAATAGAGCATGGCTGTGGTCTCTCTCCACTCTTGGCTCCCCTCATGCTATTCCTTACAAATGTGCTCTGTGCAGAGCATGGGCATTCTATGTGGGAGTATTCACATATATCAAGGTTAATAGCCGCTTCCCACTGGCAAATGCTAATCCATGTTGCCAATGAGTCTTCACTGGAATAAAATGTGGCAGTTGAGCCCAATTAAATAAGGCTTGTCTAACAGCACCACAGAATTATGGCACTATAAAAATGCTAATGCACACGCAGTGCTTTGAAAGAGATGGTAACATCCTTGAGGGCAGGAATTTGTTCTGTCCTTGGGTTGTGTTCTGCATGGAAAAAAGTGGAACACTTAACGATTCTGTTCTTAACAGCAAACTAATTCTCTTTGTTTCAAGAAATATTTAGGAGGAAAAATAACTTCCAGAGGCTGTCTTCGCAGGAGGGGGAAACAAATTGGTGACTTACAGAAGTCATGTCTGCAGGATCTGAACAGCACTTGAAACTTCTGCAGCACTCGAAAGACTGAAAGTTGAAAAGTCTCAGGGAATTCACATGTGCCCTGGAAGGGAAGAGAGGCAAGACTCCCTCTAAGTAACCCTGTGCAGAGCACCTCTGCTCTGAAGGTCCCTAGAGTATCCACGCCTCTCTCCTTAGAGAGACTTAGATCAAGAGCCTACCCAATGATACCTTATTCATGCTTCCACATGTTTTTCTGCAGCCAAAGGTAGCTGGAAAGACAGACACAAAATGTTTAGAATAGGTTGTCAGATCAACTATCACTTCATAAGAAACCTATACAGAAGTAAAGACTTTGGTGTAGTTATGTAAAGAACAAAGTAGCTTGAGTGGGAGGAAATTAGGAAAAGAATTGAGAGACATTATTACAGAACGAAAAAGAAAAAAAAAGAAAGAAACCAAAACCTAGTACTCTGGGTTACCGTCTGACATAAATATACATAAGGATTAAAAAGACAATTCATTGAGATATTCCAACTCTTTATATTCTCAAATCTTAAAATCAGTTTCAATATATTTATTATACAAAAGTTAAGCACATATCTAATCTTTATTTATGTTTTGTAGCTTTTCCCTTTGAAGTTGCCTAGGTGGGTTTCTGATCTTGAAATTCGATGTTTTAAGTAAACATGTAAATATGTATGTATGTATGTATGTATGTATCTTTTCAAGTACATGATATATATTTTATAAAATAGATACATTAATTAAGCCACCTTGTAGCATTCAAAAATAAACATAAAACAAGATTTTCTTCACAACAGTTTCCTCTGGTAATATTTATTTAACGTGTGTGTGTGTGTGTGTGTGTGTGTGTGTGTGTGTGTGTGTGTGTGTAAGAGCAATGTCTCTTTGTTTTCTAACTCATTTCTAGAAGCTGGAAACCATTCTGCTAATGTCTCAAATATTCCTGTAACTCTGCCTCAGGGGAGTACCTAAAAGCAAGCAATTGTGACATACAATGCTTGAGCCATATTTACAGAATAAAATTTCCTCCCCTTGAAAAAGTTGCCACACATGAGTAACAGATTTTAGGAAACCAACCTCTGCCTTCTCTTTCCCAAGCTCTTCACAAGTTGCTAAATGTGTTCCCATATGTTCATAAGAGACTAGTAAGTCAACAGAAATAAATGAAAAACTGATCTTATCTTTGCTATACATAGGCAGATAGATATACAAATAACCACCCTTAATTGTAATAGAGGATATGCCATGCTCTTGACCTGTCTTATCTTGGCAGAGAGAAAGGATCTGGGTTGGGTGGTATTTTTAAGAACTTTGTGTAAAGGGAGTTATTTTTCTTGAGTATGATATGCTAAATCTTGGAATTCTGGACCCCACATATGCAAAACGAGTTCTAGCAATTGGTGCAACCTACGACGTTATATACTTTGTGTCTTGGAATACAAGTGATAGCCTTTTCTTATTCATGTTTCCTTGGCCCTGAGATATAAATAGGAAGTTTGATACTAACATTGATTTCAGCACAACGGGCACATTCGATTTAGGTGAATTTACCAAAGGTGGAGATTATAAATCAGTCTCCTCAGAAATTACCATAAATTGAGTGTGGTCAAATACAGTGCCTATTACTTCCACCTGAACCACAGAGTCTAAAGCCATTTAAATAATACAATCTTTCTCATCTTTTGCAAATTATTAACTCTGACTTTGTTTTTCCAAGCTGGGTAATTATCATTTTCCCCCTTAGCTTGATTCATCTATAGGAGATGGCTTGAGGTTTAAGTGGCTTTTTTTTCCACCCAAATCTATCCACTAACATGAATAGGAAATGTATGTATTACACACACACACACACACACACACACACACACACACACACACACACACAGACACCACACACACACAGGGACACACCTGCATACATGTGCACATATGCACATACAAACTCTTCTCTTCTCTTCTCTTCTCTTCTCTTCTCTTCTCTTCTCTTCTCTTCTCTTCTCTTCTCTTCTCTTCTCTTCTCTTCTCTTCTCTTCTCCTCTCCTCTCCTCTCCTCTCCTCTCCTCTCCTCTCCTCTCCTCTCCTCTCCTCTCCTCTCCTCTCCTCTCCTCTCCTCTTCTCTTTTTCTCCTGTCTCTTGTCTTCTCTTTCAACATGCTTTTGAACAAGTCGAGTGATAACCACTAGAAAGATAAAGAGAGAACTTTTAACAATGATCCTTAAGTCTTCTGCCATCTTTTGTAGGGAAGAAAGATCTGGTGAAACACATGGTTAGTCAGCATCAGGAGATATTGCCTTGTTTCATAAATGACCAAAATAAAAGAGTCTTTTCTAGTCACATATAAGCTTCTGTAACGGTCAAACAGAGTGTGTGAGCATGCTTGCACAGATCTTCTCACTCTGCTCCTTGAGTTTGGCATGTAGAACGTCTGACTGTGTTTCTGCCCAGGAAAGATGCCTTTTACAAGTTTCTCAGCTAAACTAAATTCTAGTTCTCTTTCTCTGAAAAGTCTATGGTTTTGTCAAGGGAAGTCCAAGGAATTTTAAGACAGCACACTTTCTGTATTTAGTAGTAAGGTGACTGAGCTCAGAGTCAGTTTACACCATTATTTAGTTTTTTATTTTTAAAAATTTCCTACTAATAATGATCAACTTTGTTTCCTACAAACTGCTCAAGTGCATAAAGTACAAGTTTCTACAGTCTCAGGAACCTACAGAGAGATGGTTTTACATTTTTGGACATCACATCCTTCTAAGAATTTAATCCAGGCTCAAGTTTCTCTAAATCCAATGTCTATAAAATTCACAGAAATCAAAAATAAATAAATAAAATAAAACAAAACAAAACCTCCCAAAATATCAACAACAAAAAAATCTACTTTGCTTATTTTAGAAAGCAAGGAATTTTCCCATGTTTTATCTGGAAGACAAATTTATGCAAGTTAAAAGTGGACTGTGTAAAATGTGGTGCTATTGGTTAGATATAGTAAGGATTCCTTTTTTTAATCTATCCTCCTAAAGAGAAACTGTGTGCCAATGAAAAGTGAAGTGGATTGGAGATGCTTACATCCTTTGGGTGTAACTCTATCATTATCCATGATATATTAACTAATTCATCCTGATTCATGGTATCTCAGTTTTCATCTTCTGAATAAGGATAATAAATATATACTATGGAACCAAGCTAGAATTTGTGACATTTTGTAAAAAGTCCATATAATTTTCAGGCATGGCTCTGCTTCCCAAGCCTGAATGTTATAATCCAAATGGAAAATTTAAGTCTACCTTTTCAGAAAAACAGATATTATATGGGATTCTATACTTCAAAGGTGACATAGGTACACACAGATATATTGATAGATCTAGAAATGAAACCACCAAGTGTGGTACATGATACGCATGAACAAATCAGGAAGACTGGGGTTAAAGCAGCCTGTGAGTAGCAGACCATTCCTAATTCCTATCCGTTTTAGCTAGAGCTAACACACTCAGCAGCAGTTCATTTCCTAGAGAATCTCTCCAAATAAAGGATTTACCAGAGATAGACTGCTCAATACTGCATTAAGATATACTATCCATATATATAATATCAATGTAGAACACCATGCTATAAAATAATGTGCATTTGATACAAACTTTGATAATATATCATTCACATTTTGGATATTAATATCATAGAATGTGTCTGTCATGTAACTGGCAATGGTTTTACATCACAGTCAATAATTTCTTTCTTCAGACACTAGAAAGATTCTTGCAGAAAGTATGTTTTATACGACATTGTCTTATCTAGAATATAAGAGAAATATAGACTATGTAAAAATGCAAGGGGTTCAGAAACAGCTGAGACAGAAAAGAATTATCAACTCAAAATTAAAGTTGGAAACATTGAAGCATTCTTTCTCTTTTTAATTTTTATATGTTCTCAATCTGAAACTGTAGGAGATTATTATAAATTTAGTTAAATATTTTCAAATGGAATGTTATGGTAAATTTTAACTCATATATAATGTTACATTACTCTTAATGTGGAATACAATATTCTTAATTTTGACTATAGGTATAGTTTTATATCCAATAAAGATAAGATATGTAGGCATAGTTTTTTTTTTTTATCTAATTAGTACCACTAAGGATAAGAGATTTAGGGTAAAACTAGAATGTTAAAATGGTTCTACTTTTAAAAGTTTTTCCCTTTTTTGTTTTTTTTGTTTTGTTTTGTTTTGTTTTGTTTTTTTGAGACAGGGTTTCTCTGTGTAGCCCTGGCTGTCCTGGAACTCACTCTGTAGACCAGGCTGGCCTCGAACTCAGAAATCCACCTGCCTCTGCCTCCCAAGTGCTGGGATTAAAGGCGTGTGCCACCAATGAGGACTGCATGTACATACACACAGAACCATGTCACAAACATCACATAGCTTTTTTCCTTCCCAATGCTGCTTACTAAATACCTTTAAACTTTTGAGGTTTTCTTTCTTTGTTATTTTACCATTATAAGACCCACGCTGGCTATCTCATTAGCGTGAGAGACTGCTAATATCGAATGTTGCTTTCCAAGCTCCACACATTTACATATTCCTCCTTCTTCTTCTTCCTCTTTATTTCCTTGTTTATTAAATACAGTGCATCTCCTCCTGGCGGTAGCACTGGGGAATTCACAAGCTCACTGTGAAACACTGCAGTGACAGAATGTCATTTCAATTGCCTTATTAACCATATGAAAAAATATATCACAACGGTGAGAAAACTTCTCAGTTATCTATATCTTTCCCTTAGGCTATTGTCATGAGCCACTGGCGTACTAAGGGGAGTGTACTAATTCAGTTGTCAGCTGCCTCGCCTATTATAAACGGGGAAAATACCAGTGGAAAATATGAAACCCATAATCAGAGTGCCAAAGAGGTCTGGATAGCTCTGTCCACTTGTAGTCCTGAATTAAACACTCTCTAAAAAAAAAAAATATATTACTTGAATTGTCAGGGAGAATGTTGTTGTCACACATCTGGCTTGGTAATGAGGCATTAACAGTGTTGTGAAGACACCTTGCAGGGGAACATAAAACCAGGGGCTCATGCTTGAAGTTTCAAGGTGGAGTGTATCAGTTGTCTCCTGCTCTTTTATGAGAAGATTTCATGAGAAAGTTAGAAGAGTAAGACAGCAGAGAAGTAGGATCAGAGTCTTAGGCAAGACAACATGCACGTGCACACACGCGCGCGCACACACACACACACACACACACACACGCACACACACAGAGAGACAGAGAGAGAGAGAGAGAGAGAGAGAGAGAGAGATTTTTATTAACCTAAGTAAATATGAAATATAGAAAATTTAAAGTTGTTAGATTTAACCAGGAAAAATGGAATTATGTTAATCCCCAAAGTCACTTAACATGCCAGTGTAGGAAAATGAGCATTTGATTCAACATATAAATGTTGAACTTTTAAGTTACTAAATATGGAAATATGTGTGGCAGCTGATGTGTAAAGCATATATAAAATCTGCTTAATTATAAACTGTCAAGGTAACTCCTTATATATGTGAAAATGACTTCTAACATTCATAATTTTTGCTTTTGAGGTTGAATAGTTTCTTTGTTTCTTCGTTAGAGACAGTCTCACCATGTAATTTTGACCAGCTCTGAAATCAGTATGTGGGCCAGGCTGGCCTCGAGCACACAGAGATTGATCTTCCTCTACCCTCTGAGTACTGGGATTATGCTACTATTTCCTGTCTGCCACATGTGCCTGTCACAAGGACAATACTTTATATGATGACACACAAGAATACCAAAGTGGTGATACTATGCTGCTCATATACTGCACATGTCTGACAGTCTGCACAGTGATTTATAGTTTGTTACGTTGTCATCCATTTTAACATTGCTACTGACTGTGTGTGTGTGTGTGTGTGTGTGTGTGTGTGTGTGTGTGTGTGCATCCTAACAGTTTAACTTCTGTACAGGGTGCATTCTTCACCTGCCATTACATACTTAACAAGTTATCAGCGTCATAACCTTTGAACACAAAGCCTTTTGGGGTTTTTCTTTCTAACACAATGACTCATTGATCAGTATAAGAAGAGTTCTCATTTGGAATTCACATTAAAAGTCATAAATGGGGAGAATAAGTGCGCTTATATATAGGATGAAAGACTGTAATATGTCCTCTGAGATATCCATTATTATGGGACATTGGGAACATGATGTTGGCCCCCTTTACCCACAATTGTGGACTATTTTTTGTCTAAGTATAAATAACTATTGTTGTTATCATTTACTAGTTTTTAATTTCACAAAGATTCTGAAGGTATTCGAGCAAAGAAAATTTAACTATATATGCCAGCCTTAATGTAGCTTTTAAAGCCCATTTTTGTTGTGGAGATAGAAAAATGTCAATATCTGTGGTAGAACATAGAAAATGGGCAAGGTTATACAAAATTCCTTGGAGAGGGTTTTAAATTGTGACTATATACCTTTACAACTTTAGACATATACACGACACCATTGCATAAAGTATACTGTCACTGTCCTCACATCTATTTTGAGTTCTCCATCTGCTTTTTGTTCAGTTTATTTAAAGGAATGTGGTTGGTCTAGTTCATCAGATCCAAAAGTACAAGAACCAAAAACTCCTATGAGCTAGTGGTCTTTGAAGGGATACTTATAGCTCATCCAATCAACTGCAGGGATGGCAGTCTATGATTTGGAATGTTCTATTCAGATATCTTCAGCTTGGATATGCAAGAAAAATTGTATATGGCTTTATTAGGTGAGTAGTTGTAAAGTGCCAGCCTACATTACATTTGTGGATTCTCAGGAATAGAGTGTCTCTGCTGAATCCTTCTCTTCACAGATGTGTATGTGTGTGTGTGTGTGTGTGTGTGTATAAATATATATATATATATATATATATATATTTATACACACACACATATGTATGTATATATATATGTATATATATATATATATTACTATATGAGAAGTGCAATACTGAGAGATTAGAAGTTTAGTCTCCAGATTATAATCAGCTGCTCATCTGTTACTGACATGTATGCCTTTCCCAACTGAGTGTAACACAGTCGTCACAATCTTCCAGTGAAAACAGTGACACTTAAATCAGAAAACCGCCTTCATAAGGTTTTCTTTAAGGTATGTAAAATAACTGATGCACCTCTACTGAAGGAGTTACTATGAAGATACTCTAGCAAATAATGTATATGGAAGTTTGTGATTCTCCTATTTTCAGAAAATATGAATTATTATAGACATTAGGAATGTAACTGCATAGCTGACTACAGCCTGGAATTCTATGTTTTATTAGTTCTTGAGACTTTCATACAATGTGCTTCGGTAATATCTGCCCCTCCCCCAGCCTTTCTATGATTGACTTCCCTTTCCTTGACATACAAATTTGTATCTCTTTTACAAATACCTCAAGATCAATTTGTGGTGCCTGAACCTTTTGGACGCATGGTTTTCTACTGAAATTTCACTTACCAGGAAATACACTCTTAGAGAAAACCATCTGTTCCTTCCCCAAGAGCTAACAATTGTCAATAGCTCCATGGTTAGGGATAGGATTTTATGTCCAACTTCACTCTCCAAACTGGGATTTTGTCTGACTTGATGATTGTTTAAGGAAACACAATCAATAATCTTTAATTCCAGCTTTGTCATTATTTCTGATTTAGAACAAGTCACCTCTGATTCTGTAAAATGCTGACAAATATTAAATTTAAAGAGCATTAGGAAAGCAAAATTTGGGATGGAAAACATCTAATATTTTAAAAATTCCAGAATAAGTTTCTCAAAGAGCTCATCTTTAAACTTACCTCTTATCTATGATGAATATATCAATCTGTATTCTCTATTGTCTTTTGGTTTCACCCCATGGCTTATAACAGTATTTTCTAGAGATTTAGATAGTAAGAGAAATTATAGGGATATGGGGAGGTGGGGGTGTGTGGGTGGAGGGGGGTGTCGGGGGGGAGGGGAGGAGGAAGGGGAGAGGTATAGAGATTATATATTGGCATATGTGAAGACAAAATGTCTAGCACTTACCAATTTGGTAGTTACTTTACTCAGTACTTACAGGCTTAGAGATCTCAGTCAAGGGAATCACTTGTCATTTCTTTTTTGGAGACCAGGAAATACATAGTAATAAATATCTTATAATCACTGAACATGTGACTTAAATTTCGTTGTGTTAAGATTTGAAAGGAATGATGACAAGACGTAGAGTGATCGACAGGAATAAATGAATTCCTGTGAGAATCACAAATTTAGGGGTAACTAATAGTGAGGATGGATGTTGTCAAAAGGAACACCACACACACAAAGGAGATTGTCACTCGATATAGGGACCATAGAGCAAAGTGTCTTCTGTTGTTTGGATTTTAATAGTCCTACAGTGGAACATGCCTCCTCAGATTCTAGAACTTATTGGCTTAGATCACAGTGTCATGTCAGACCGGTATTTCTACGTGTGCAGTTGTCTATGCCTTTACCAATATTCACACAAGCATTCTGTTTCTCCTTACCCATGGGTAGCTTCACCACTGTTCTGCTGTTCTTCTGTTGCCTTATGGTGTGATGCTTCTTCCTGTCTTTCACCATGAGAGGTATATAAGTTACTATGACTACCAGCCATGTCGCTCCATTGACCCTGTCACAGATTTGATCCTCAGACATTCTCATCCTGGGGAATTTTTAATCATCACTTCTGTCATTGGCAATTAAAATACTAACTATAGATGCCATGAAAAAACACCTTGACAAATGCAACTTAACAGGGAAAATTTCATTTCATCTAGTTACGATTGATCATTGTAAAAGACTTCAATGTTGCAGAAATGTGAAGCACCTTGAAAGATTGCACTCAGTTAAGGGAAGAGAGCAATGAAGTAACACATGCATACAGTTAGTATCTCCTGACAACTCTGGATCAGATAAATTTATTGCTATTGTCTTATAGGTTAAAAATTCTGTTACTTGGTAAATATTTGAAATTAAGAAAGTTATTTGTAATTGTTTTC
The DNA here is from genome assembly GCA_028551405.1 of Uromys caudimaculatus. NCBI lineage: Eukaryota > Metazoa > Chordata > Mammalia > Rodentia > Muridae > Uromys > Uromys caudimaculatus. The sequence goes on from CM052709.1 coordinate 22,764,402, forward strand.
TTAGCTAACCATCTGTGGTTCTTCTTCACTTTCCTGAACGGCTTCCTTGGATGAGTTGTGTGAAATCTTCAGTCATTTCCAGACTCTAAACTGGCAGAGACTTTTTATGATCCTGTAGTTAATGTACACAGTGACAGGTTCACCATGACCTTTCATGGAGTCAAATCTGCTTACCACCTGATGGCTGTCTCTCGTGCCACTACAGTCTACTTCAAGTCTCCACACAATTCACTTCTGTTTTAATTTAGTATTTTTTCCAAATCACACAAAGCATATTTTATTTGTTTTCCTTTTCATTCTTTCCTGTCTCTTCACTTTATTTATACCTTCCCCCTTTGCAAGGTCCACCTCCCATCTTCATCTCATAATAAAGCTACATATACAGGCATTTAAATCTATAATGTGAATATCAAAGTACTCATGATACGTATCTTTGATTCTTGTTTGTTTCGCTTAATGTGATAAACTCCATACTCATATATTTTCATGCCTTAGCTATATATTTGCACATAATAAATATATAATATGTAATATACATATAATACATATGCAAAATAAAACAATCTAAATATAAACTTAAAATGTATATATAAATCATTCATCTGATAAAAGGTATCTAGGTCAATTTTATATTGCTTGCTATGGATAGTGCTTATGTCAACATGCCACAGGGACAGCTCTCCATCATTCATACTGCAGCACTCCCCAGATATATACCAGTTAGTTATGCAAGTGGGTTATATGATAGTTCAATTTCTAGATTTTTAAGGATTCTGTATCTGACTTCATATTGACTGCACTATATATGTTCCTACCCGTATTGAATAAGACATTCTTTTTCCTTCCATCCTTGTCAGCACTTACAGACATTTGTTTTTGAAACATGAATTGCATATAATAATGAAATCAATTACTATTACAGCAAAACTATACATACTTTTCCAGAAAACTAAATGTGCCACGTTAACACAACCTCATTTTTTCTATAGAGACCAATTACTCAAATATTTTCATCTGTGGCATAGTAGTCAAACCAAGTGAAAAACCAGTTTTCCATTTTGCCATATAAGAAACAGGAAAAAGCAGACCACAGTGTGGAAGGTAAATGCACAGTCTTTGAAAGTGCATGGTCATATTTTGAAGAAAAATAGTTTGGGGTGGATAAAACAAGAAAAAGGCAGACACATTTTTAGACATGTCATAACATTTACAGTGAGTTTGGGTGAAAAGAGCAGTAAATTCCAGCAGACAGAGAAAATCTGCAGCCCAGCCAGTCCAGAGGGAATGGAAGAACAAAAATCTGTTTTCCACTGAGATCTTAAAACCTTCTGTTGCAAAGGCTTCCTGAAATATGAAGATGTTGGATATTTCCTCCAAAGTTCTCTACTTGCTGCATTGTTAATTTAGCATCTCAAATGCTTAAGCTTTTCTTCTTGTCTTTTGGGGATCCCTGGGAGTCATGCAGGTTTAGGATTCTCAGCAGCATTATTAATACCTAGGCAGACCAATTTCAATTCAAGGTATCATTCTTGCTTAATTGAAAGTGAAGGTAATAGGGAGAATTGATAGAGAATGTTAGGAGCTTCAGTTTCCGGTGCCTGATTCCATTTCTTAATGTATGCAAGACCCACCTTGTATCTAGCCAGTTCTACAACTTGGTACATTTCCCCATAATATAATATAATACGATAAAATATGATACAATATAATATATATATATAATACATATACTGAAACAATATAATTATATATAATATAAAGAATGTATATAATTATATACATATTAAAAATAATACAAGTGTATGATATATGAATATATATAATATATTCATATATATTACATGATGTATTTATATACGTATATTACATAATATATTCATATGCATAATATATTCATGTATATTATATAATATATCAATTATATTGTATTATTCTTCACTTCAGTAAACTGCTCATCATGTGCTCTGGGTGTGACTAACAAGAGTTTATACATTGCTAGAGAAGTTTAGTGGAGTCACAGCTTGGACATACATAAAATCAGACTCAACCCATGCAGATGTGGAAAAGAATTTCACTTAATATTATTATTTTTTTCTCTTTCTCCTTATCCTCATTCTTGATTTTGGTGCTTTGTATCTTTTCTTTTCTTTTCTTTTCTTTTCTTTTCTTTTCTTTTCTTTTCTTTTCTTTTCTTTTCTTTTCTTTTCCTTTCCCTGTCTTCTTTTTTTTATTTTTTATTTTTGAATCTCATTTCTAAGCTATTTCTGGGATTGTACACACTAAGACAGAACTTAAGCAGTGAATTATGCATCTGGAATATTTTTGCCTTCCTTTGAAAGCTCCAATGGATATATGCTCATGAGTTCACACAGCCAGATTTGACAACTATGAATCTGAAGAGACTAAATATATGGTCACATTTATTTTACAATGTGTAATTTCTAGATTGTAACACACTATATTGTCATATACTGAGATTTTCATCTGTCATTGTATTCTTGTTTTTACTACTTTAAAAAAAGCCTCTCAGGGCCAGAGATAGTTTATTATTTAGGCTTTTTAAGAGTGTAGAACTGATGGAATGATTCTATCTTATAAAAGATATTTATTAGAGTTTCTTATTAGGTTGTGGCTGGGTCTCTAATCATGGATGTTTGCATGTTGGAGAGGTTGAAAATTCAGTAGCTACTTGGTCCATAAGGCCACAGGCCTCACATTCTCAATCTTCTGATGGAAACCTAAATGATTCTTAGCAAGCCATGCTTCTTCCAGTCACTGTGGAAGGAGAAAGAAAATGAATTTTAATAGCAGCATACATAGCAACAGCATCAGGGAAGTGGCAGGGGAAGCATTCACTAATAGAGTAGAAGTAGATAGCTCTCTCATCTCTTTCATCTCTTATCTCTTACCTCTCCCCATTCCCTTCTCCCCTCTCTCCACGTGGTCATGGTCAACCTCCACTCCTCTACTTCTCTACTCTCTCCCTCTCTCTGCCTTTCTCTGCCTCTACTACCCTATTAACTCCCCTCCCCATGCCCTAAATAAACTCTATTTCTATACTATTAAAAAAAGAAGTAGATAGACCAAAATATATTCACAGAATCACCAAGAAGTGTGTCTCTTAGTACATTGTAGATTGAATCAAATAGCAGTCAAGATTAACTATCTCACATGTCAGCACATCCCCAATGATGGGATAAAGGCATGAGCTAACAAGAACAATTGTATACTACTCTGTCTAATAAACTCAGAGACTCAGCATGATAACATAGGTACAGAGGTCATTCTCAAATCCAGAAGAGTATACTCCTTTAACAGAACCAGAGTCTGTTTATAACAATGACTTTTGGACCTTTGCCAAGGGCTTAGGAACATGAGCCTCTGTAGTCAGAGTTCACTTGACAAAATAAATATTAACTAAATAAATTCACTTTAGGCAATTTAATAAAAAAAAATAGAAAGAGTAGAATTGTGAGCTCTCTTCCCAGCACCTTTTTTTTTTTCTGTGTAATTCAGTTTGCCCAGTGGACTTTGTACAAGGTACTCTTTGCAGCCTAATGCAAACGGGAGAAGGGAGAAAAGACGAGGAAAATAGCAGAATTTCCACTTATATGGATTTTTTCACACCTCTGTCTAAAGAGAACTTCATCCCAGGAGAGAAATGGAATAATCAGGTGGAGTTCTTTGAATCCATCAACAGTTTAATGAATGAAAACTACCATACTCTCAGCCATGCAGAGGTCAGCTGTGTTTTATCCTTTCCTACAGAAGTGCACTGAAACCCAGTTCTAAAACTGGGCAGACATTGAATTCAACCCCAAATCCAGACTGGGCACTATAGAATTGCTTGGTTAAGAGTCTTATTCAGCTAATTTTTCTTTCTAATGTATAAGATTAAAAAGGTCATTTGGCAATGTACAGATGTAGAGATTTCTTTTTGCTTGGACATAAGAATATGTATTCTGAAAGAAATAAACCCAACAAACCAAGCTGGAGTTGATTCGATCTTTATGTTTCAAGATTAATTATTGAGACTTTGGATAAAAGAGCAAGCACAGCCTCCAACTCTAACAAACACAAGGGCTCCAACAAAACAGCTAATTCTCCCTGCTGCAATTTGGGTACATTCTCATTTCTTCCCAAAGAATATCAGTTTCAGTATCAGAATATTTTTAGATGCGAATTACTATTAAGGACACCCATGAGTGTTAAAAAAAATAATACTATTTTCTTACAGTTTATACATTCTCAGTACCGACTCACAACATTAATAATGTGATTTTATTTTTTTGTCTACTTTTAAGAATTTGCATATGACAGGGAAGGGTCAAGTAGGTCTGTGACTTACATTATAGTTTCTTTTGGCACTCTAGAGTCATGACTCTAGAGATAATTATGTGCTTTTCAAGAGGAAGAACGCATGCATACACAGAAGTAAAGTTAGTGAAATAAACAGAGGTAAAAGGATTAATGATAGTTTTCCCTCATATTCATCCTGTTCAATAATTATTTATTTTAAATGTACCATTCTTTGCTTATTCCCCTTTAGATTTCAGTAGTTTGGATATATGTTTCATCACAATTAACCTGAATATACAAAAGAATGATAACTGTTAGAACAAAAGCAGGGTACTAAAGTTTAGGACAAAACCAAGAGCAGAAGACACACACATGCATGTACGTGCGCACACACACACACACACACACACACACATATCTGATGTCATACAATATAAATGACTGTCATTCTGAATATTTGCCTCTGTCTCATAGGATGTTCATAAAATTTCTTCAGTGTTACAATAGAATCACTCCTCTGAGAAATCTCATACTGTGAGAATGCACTGAAGTAATTGAGTTGGCAGATGGTCTTAATATAAGAAATATATTGATAAAACTACCACTTACCTTCTTGACCGATGAAGCTGATAAAAGTCAGAGTAGAGCGGAGAATATATGAGGGGAAAGCACACCGGCTGCTTAGACACCTGCTGTGGGAGTTGCAGTCAACACAATACAAGCTATCTCATTCACTTTGATTAATTTTTTCTTCTGGTGATGTTATTTTATTCTCATCTCATTGTTCAAGATATTTACTTCACTGGGGTTATTTTCCATTTTGTTGATATGAAGTATCAAGTCCCACATTTTATTCGTAGCCTGAACAAATACCCTTTGCCCATCTTTACCTGTTCATAGAACCGTGGCTTCCCATTCATATGTAAGCTGAGTCTCACTAGAACCTGTTTCAATCATTTTATTTATTTCGTTCCTCCGCACTTGGCACACAGGAGATAGTCCAATGAACATATTCCGAATCGAATGGGATTGTGTATTAGTAGCTGTACCTCCTCCTGAGCTTTGTAGACCTGAATAATTTTCCAACTTCAATATATTAGCTTGTTTATTTCTTTCTGGAGGTGATCTTTAAGCAATTAGCTAGGTTGTGTTGGACTGACATGCCAAGCACACAAAACCTTAGTTACTTTAATTAATTATTCCTTCCTAGGGTGACTGCTACTTCTGCAGGCCCTTCTAGTAGGAAAATATACTTGTTGAATTCAGAAATATTTGGATTTAAATGCCAGCTTACAATGAGATTAACGGTGTGAGCATATATAAGTTGCTAAACATCTCCACAGTTAAATTCCCTTACTTGTTTTAGCAGTTACCTTCTAGAATACCTGAAGCACAGCATCACTGATGAGAGATCTGCACCAACTTCTGTAGCATAGAACAAATCATCCTAAGTCATCTAATAATACTGTTCATAGGCTTCACTGTGCCAAAATGAACTGAGCCTAATTCTCTAATGGTATTAAAAAAGTTTTATAGCATCTCTCATTAATTCACACCAAAAACATACTCCATGAAAATAAATCCATGTTGAACTCCACAATGTATTGACTCATTCAGTTCAAATCTACTAATTAGAACAGTACACATTTAGAGTAAATGCTAAATCTCATGAATTAGACTGCCCTGTGATTTTCCTAACACTTCTACAATGAACTGATATTATTTAGCACATCATCAAGGTGAAAAGAATATGAAGGCCACAGTCTTCTGGTAACTAGTGAAGCTACATAAATGCCTGAATCCAGCTGGCTTTCTCTTTGTCTGTTTACACAGCCTCACATTGAAACAGTTAAAGACCTACAGGTTACAGTAAAGGAATCACACACAAAAAGTAATTTTTATTCTAAATTCTAGGAAGAAGGTTTTTTTAAAAACAAGTTATGATTCTTTCAACATAATATTTGCTATTTTTCTTTATTCAGTTCTTCATCCTTTGGGAGGATGATTATTGTATAATGCGTACTGATTCAGTTCATTGTTGTACATACAAAACTGATCTTCACTGTCAAGCACTTTATAGTCTAATGAAGAAGAGAACTTTTATAGTAAATAAAACAATGTGGTTGCATATATTTTAAAATGCATATTAGATATATTTTTAAATTTGACAAATGCATTTAAGAAAGAATGAATGAAATAAAGTCCTCAAATAGCAACATTTATAATTCAAATATTATTTATTTTAAATTTTGTTATTTTAAATTTTTGGTAAGTGGTGTGAGTTTTTATGCTTTTTAAAATTCCTTCACTGATAAATCATTTTCTCTCACTGTCAGCAAAGGCACAAGCCAACTACTATATTGTACGAGTATTTAAAGTTCAGATGCTAATCCTTTTGTTCTTAGGTTGAAAAGAATATCCTCTCCGAGTCTGAGGACTCATATATATATAGTAAGAGCACCAGAAGTGGTAACACATAGAGCTACGGTATTAAACACAAGCTGAGGTTCCATTGCATTTCTTATTGCAAGGTGCTGTTCTCACGATGTTTCCCTGAAGGTAAAGATCGTGGTCCTTATTTTGATTTTTTACAAGATATAAACTGAGAGTCTAAGAAACTGATTTCTTGTATTCTGCAGTGGGAAGTGATGTCCCGTAGAAACAAGGTAACAAGAATCAGGGTTCTTTCAGCTCTACAGCCACAGGCCAGTATCTGTATAACACAGTGTTATGTCTGGTTTCTATAACATATAGACAAGTGATCGACTACAGAAAGTAACAGTCTATTTTGATTCCCGGGTTCTGGAGGTTTCAATTTGTGATGTTTAACTGTGTTCTGGGGCCTGTGATAGGTCTCAGTACTTTGGATGTAGGGGCAATAGGATGGAGAGTTCAAAATTATTTTCAGCTATCGAGTAAAAACTATACACGACCTAGGATGTAGAAGACTCTGTCTCAAAACAGAACAAAACAAAACACACACACACACAAATAAGCAAGCAAGCAAACAAACAAAAACTAAGTTTTTGGTAGACAAGCTGTTTATCCCGTGTTGTTGGGAAACAGAGAAAACACCAGTTTTCCAATAATACTTTTGAAATAACAACACCCCCCCCCCACCGATGCCTCAAACTATCCCACAATTCTCCACAATCGAAAATTTTATCACCTTCCAGTAGAACCAAGCTCAAGGCCAAGCCTTCAGTATTTGCATTCACCTTGGGGAGGCATTCCATAAAGTCTTTTATAATCAGATTTTCCATGACTGAACGCTACATGTCAGCAAGCGTCTGGCCCCACTTGGGTAGTTCTAGGACTATGTTACCAATAGCAACCTTACACACTGACCTCTGACATCCCCACTCTAACAGAAGCTTATCAGTCCCAGTCCATCAGTCTTTCTTTTTGATTTTTAGATCATCTACACATGATATAGTTACTGCTATGTCTACCCAAGAACCCTGAAGTCTACAGGTTCAATGTGTGACTTAAAGTGGAAGAATTGCAATTCGGGCATTTAACCTCCAGATCTGTGTCCTTCTTTATTGAACTAAATTATTATCTTGGGTAGAGACTTACAAAAGTATTATTGTGCACCCAAGTATTCATCAAACTTTGCTCCTTGTTTCTGTGTAGCCACGACATAACCTTATGTAAAGGAGAGGGAAATGTATTCTTTCTTTGGTATTTTTCTATTTGAATTAAAAACATAAAGGTCTTTTTTTTTTTGTTTGGTTTGGTTCTTTGTTTGCTTGTGTGTGTGTGTGTGTGTGTGTGTGTGTGTGTGTGTGTGTGTGTGTGTGTGCGAGAGAGAGAGAGAGAGAGAGAGAGAGTAGTGGTGGTGGTAGTGGTTAAGTAGGCCATAAAACTCCAGGCAATATTCTTCAGGAAGCTTTGTTAAAAGTATTTTGGTATAGTATTGTATTCTAAATAAATAAAGAGTTTCTCTCTCTCTCTCTCTCTCTCTCTCTCTCTCTCTCTCTCTCTCTCTCTCTCTCGATAGGGACTAGCCCAACTAGTTTCAAATCCATGATCCTCCTGCATCAGCCTTCAAAGTGCTGACATTATAGGCATACACCATTATCCCCATCTTTACAGTAAAGATTTTGGACAAAGAAAATAAGATAGTTCTTCATAACACCTACTTTATTCTTTTAAACTCCAAGATTCCCAGAATATATCTTTTAAAAGTTATGGTTCACACATTTTGGTGACAAACAAACGTTGACAATGAATTTTAATCTATTTTATGTTTATTATAGATATAGTTTAATCTCACTGGAAAAATGAAGATACTACATATTGCAGCCTCTAAAGCTTTAAAAGAGGACTTTGAGAATGTAAAGCAAAGTGGCCATGCTGTAGTTTTTCATTGTGACAACACTGCCACCTAGTGCTGATGTATAACTATAAAGAAAAATTCAACACACATTTTGGCTTTAAATCCTAAATCTATATTCATACAAAGGTTAAAATTAGATAATGCAAAAATCAGTGCAACTGAATACATTGCTTCAAAATATGAAGAAATTATATTTAATTCCTCTGATCAGCATGGAAAAATAATTTTTCTGTTGTCTTCGTAAAAGGAAAGGAAAGGAAAGAATTATTTGAAACAAGAATATAATTGACTCTTTTGCATTTCATCTATTAGAAGAACAGGAGTTATTAAAATAATTCAGTGTAGTTAAATTGTATATTAATTGGAACATAAGGAGATGGAACCTTTGTGAATTGGTAAACATTTGAATTACACTCTGAAAAATGCAGATTCTGTTGTACAATTAACTAGATACACTGTCACAGAACAGGACTTAATAAACATCCAGAATGACAGGAATTCTTGTGGGTGCCAACCCAAGCATTTGATGTGACTAGGAGTTATGTGCTTCATTATGTTGGTTAAATGGTATTTTTAAATTCTTCCTAATAAGTCAAGGAATAAAATTCTATACTTCATTACAACCTTTGTCCAAATTGCCTGACAATTAAATTAAGAGTCTAGTGTACATGCCCTGCATACAAGCAAGCTCTAGAACTTGTCCCCCATCACTAATACTTTCTAAAATAAATTTTAAATGGGACATTTTGTAGAATGCATTTCCCAAGTTACACGGACTGTATTTCATGAGGATGTTTGTGATACAAGCTGTAAATCAAGTTAATATTGTCACCTTACTCGTACTTGTAATCTTCACAGAACTCTGGAAACTGATGGCAATGTTTCTTGGAATGCCTTAGCGTCTTTGTAAGGCATTTATCAGTTACTATTCTCACCTTCCATCTTTCTCCTGCTTTTTGAATTATTTTAAACTTGATTTTCATAACTTTACTAACCATTTGATACCTGTCACAGAAATGATGGATACCTTTACAACCATTGTTCCTGGTCTTCAGATCTAGTGACATAAATCTTTCATCCACCAAAAAAAATAGAGTAAAACACCGTTCAGACAATTTTGCAATAATGTCCTCTGTGAAGTAGCTAAAGAGCTCTGTGTGACTCAGAATTTCTACCATTATGATAAACCCCATGACCAAAACAAAAACAAACAAACAAGCAAAATTGGAGAGGATTATTTATTTGAGCATTTCAGCTTACAATTGTGGTTCAGCATGAAGTAAAGTAAAGGCCAGGACCTGGAAGCTGGAGCCGATGTGCAGTGCCATGGAGAAATGCTTCTTACTAGCTATTTCCTCAGAGATTTTTTTTCCAGCCTGTTTTCTTACACCTTCCTGAACCACCTGCCCTGGGTTAGTTCTTCTCACAGTGAGTAGTTAGACCCTTCCACATCAGTCATCAATAAAATCCAAACCAAAACAAAAACAATGCCTTATAGACTTACCTATGAGACAATCCTATGGAGGTATTTTCTTGATAAAGGGTCCTTCTTCCCAAATGACTTTATTTTTGGTCAACATGACTTAAGATACAGCCAGCACATGGTTCATAAATTTAAATGTCAGTTACTGATATTAAACATATCGTCTAGACACTGTAGTGTTCATAAGGTTAAGAATAAAATCTATAGCTAATCTGTGTTATACAATATAGCCACCATGGAAGTTCATGTGGCCCAGGACTAGGTTACTATATTAATCAGCAAATGTTGAGTGACTGTTTCATTCTGTTTCATTGTAGACCATTGTCTTTGCTTGCACTACAACTGAAAGAACCACAGTGCAGAAAGCATTGTCAATCCTATGAAGAAACAAAACAAAATAAGAACATGAAGCATCTGACATGACAAATCAGCTGCTATGTTCCAAATTAAGTAGACAGGCAATATTTGTTTAATAGTATACCTGAAGAGTCCAGGGGGATTGATAATCAGGTCTCTTAGCTAGGGTTTCATTGCTGTGAAGGGACAACATGACCAAAATAACTCTTCTAAAGGAAAGTATTTAATTTGGGCTCATTTACAGTTTCAGAGGTTCAGTTCATTAACATCACAGTAGAAAGCATGGCAGTATCCAAGCACACCATACTGGAGGAGCTGAGAGTTCTCCCTCTTGATGTGAAGGCAGCCAGGAGGAAGCTCTGATTCCACACTTGGAGCTTGAGCACAAGGAGACTTCAAAACCCACCCCAACAGTAAAACACTTCCTCCAACAAGGCCACACCTATTACAACAAGGCCACACCTCCTAATAGTGCCACTCCCTATAGGCCAAGCATTCAAACACATGAGTCTATGTACAATATACCTATTCAAGCCATGACAGCAAGTAAAACATTTGTTGCGCAAGTGGAAGGACCGGGATTCAGATCCACAGAACCTATGAGGTGGTATGGTAGCCCATGTTTATTCCTGGAACATGCAAGGCAGAGAAATGGATCACTGGAGCAAGCTGGCTATCTAATCCAGCCACAACTATATGCTCGGTTGAGAACACTCAAGGAAGACAAATTGTCACCTTGGATCTCCCATACACGTACACACACTTGCACCCAAACCCACTCTGCCCACATACACATGCATACACACAAGTACAGCACACACAAAGAGCAAAACAAACATAATACTAAAGATGTAGATGTGTACTTTGATGGATATAAAGCAACACAATTGAGAGGAAGATTAAAGGCATTTACTGTTAAAGAAAAAAAATGTTAAAGAAAAATTGAAGGGCGGTGGGACTCTAAAACTTGTATGTCTATTTTTAATCAGTGTGCAGTGGTCACTGATGAAATGGGATTACATAGATAAAAGAGACTTTTTCTAAGCCCTTTGGTCAGTTGCCTGTCTTAGGAGATAATTTGGTACTTTTTATTGGGGGAGTGTAATGAGCAAGAGAAAGAGTATAAAATGATTACGTAGAAAGATGACATTAGATAGTCTAAACTGATGGGACAAAGCATAAGACTATTTTCAGGACTGAAAATTTGAAAAGTAGGCATCAAGTCTAGCTTGAAGCCCTCTAACTGTTGAGACAAATGAGGGTATGAGTAGCACTACAAATCAGATGGTTGCTTTCTTTTGAGGTACTTTGAATACAAGCCGGGTTTCAGGAAACTTAAACTTTTACATAGTTTGATGGATATAATTTCCTTTTATTATCTAGACAAAAGAGAATAATATTCCATATGTGGAAAAGAGAGGAAATACCTCATGCTTTATGTGGATAAAATTATCTTTCCATCCTTGAGATTGCTGCTTTGATTCTAGGCAGAAATACTGCATCATGAATGGCGACTCATCTGGCTTCTCATAGAAACATAGTAGTTTGAACTCTTGATATCTAAGAAGAGAGTTAATGTTTGGGACACCCAGTGTTTCTTGTGTTGGAATGGAGCCATGGTCTGCACTTTTCTGAATCAATTTGTTCCATCCTTCCTCTTTCTCAGTTTCTGAAGGTTTTGGTGTCTTAGAGCATCCATTAGCACAGAGATAGAGAATGACAGAACTACAGACAACTCAGGAATCTGACAGTAGGGGACATAGTCTTCCTTGGGGAAGAACATGCCAATTGGTTATGCAACACCAAATGGTCAAAACATGCAAGTAACATTATATAGACTGAGCAAGTTGTGCATATGTATTAGAAAAAATGAATTTGTATGTGTACATACATTATTAAGAACAAATAAGGGAAAGGATATAACGTAAACTGTATGGAAGGAGTTACTCCAAAAAGAGTTACCTGTATTGAAACTGTTAGATTTTGAAATTTTTCTGGGTTCATTAATTTTCTCTTTATTTTTAAATACCTATTTTAACAAGTTGAATGTGGGAACGTCACAATGTGCATACTCACCATTTTCTCCTTTGTGACTGCAGAAGAGAGGTGATTTAATTCCAGAATCATGCAGTGTGGAGAACAGTGATAATTAAGGTCAAAGTCTTCCATGACATCATACCTCCTCTAAGCTTGCTGGAAAATGGAGGACTCCCTCTACCAGCAGGGCTTCCCATTCTTTAACCTTGTCTGGGGATCCTGACTTCCCACACCCTCTACCTAGAGAAGGTTGAGTAGTCCTAGGCAGACTTACAAACTTCATCTCCTCCCTACACTCTAAGAACCCACCCAGTAAGTACTCAGGATCCCTGGAATACTTTTCCGTACAAATGAGGCATTAAGGGAACTTTAAACTCTAGGCAATGATTTTCATTTACCCTGAAAACTCCTTCCCACTCTCCAAAGTCCGTATATACCTCTGGGTCACGTGACCCTGAATAAATTTATTTGTGCATATATATGCATTGTTCTACATTCCAAAAGCAGCTTCTAATCCCTTCTCTCCTCTCAGTCCCTCCCTCCTTTGTCTCCCCTTCCAAGGCATTCACTCCTCCTCCATTTCTCTTCAGAAAGAGCAAGCCTTGCACTGGTATCAACCAACTGTGGCATATTAGGTTGTGAGACTAGGCACCTCCTCTCCTACTGAGGCTAGACCAGGCAACACAGTAGGAAGAAAGAGTTCCAAAGGAAGGCAACAGAATTAGAGACAGCTTCTTATCCCACTGCTGAGAGTCTGACAAGAAGAGCAAGCTACACAACTACAACATATGTGCAGAGGGCCTAGGTCAGTCCCAGGCAGGTTCCCTGGTTGTTGGTTCAGTCTGTGTGATCCCCTATGGGCCCAGGATAGTTGGTTCTGTGGATTTTCTTGTTGTGTCCTTGACCCCTCTGGCTACCTCAGTCCTTCCAAGACTTTTCCACAAGACTCTTTGAGCTCTGCCTACTGTTTGACTGTGGGTCTCTGCATTAGTTTCTATCAGGTTCTAGGTGAAGCCTCTCTGAATGCAAATGCAATGAAGAAGGCAGGACATCTCTGAGATAAGCTAGAAACCTAGGGCAATGGAAACTACTGGAAATCTATGTAGGTAACCCTAGCTAAGACTCCTAACACTGGGACCTGGGAACGCTGAACCGTGGATTTCCTATAACCAGGCAAGACTTCCAATGAGGTGTTTGGGATACCAACTCAGCCACAAAATCTTGGACCTGCAATTTGCTCTGCCTACAAGATGTGCTAGGGAAGGTATAGAAATTGTGAGTGTAGCCAACCAATGACTGGTCTAACTTGAGATCCATGAGAGGGAGTTTACCCTGACACTGCCTGGAGGGCCAGGTACTGGAGGTTGGATAGCCCAGAGACCTAGGATAGAAGCAAACACAAATGGGGGGGGGGGATCAATGAAATGATTCCTAATGTTATTCTGCTATCCTCATAGATTGGTTCCTAGCCCAACAATCTGCAAAGAGGTTTTCTTGTATTTCAAGGGGAGGCTGTTGGGACATTGAAAGTGAGAGAGGATAAAACACATAAACAGATTTGAAGGGTAGAATCGAGGCCTAATAAGAACCTGAAGCCTATGGGAGGCATTGTTGGTGGGGATTGAGGGCAGAACATTCCTAAGAAGGGAGAGATGTCTGTACACTTTTCCTGATGAAGACTTTGGGAAAAACATGTTTAATGAAGGAGTTCTGTGCTCTTCAGGGGAGTATAGAAGGTAAACACCTGTTGCCAATCTAAGTGTTGTCAAACCAGCAGTTACATGTAGTCAGAATATGGGGATAATTCAGGGGTGGTGTGGTTTGGTTTTGCTCTTATTTTTATTTTTATTTTGTCTTTTTTTTTTTTAAACACCAATATGTATCTTTTATTTTCTATCATGCAGTTGTAACCCTGAAAACATCGATATCCAACAGAGTAAGACATTGGGTACAAAACGATAATACTTGGCCCATGTCTGCAGAGAACAAACAGTCCATCAAGGTGACAGAATGCAGTGTGCCAGTCTAATATCAACTCTTCTTTGGTTCTTTCTAACGTGAGTTAAAGTGTATTTAAAATTAAAATTTCACTTGAAAGCAACATGAATCAAAATGGAGTGAGGTAATATAAACACTATAGGAGATAATTTTGAAATACTAAATAAAACACTACATCAAAGACATATAGAAATGAGGGTTCACTTTGGTCTTTATATGGATTATTTTGTCTTTAAAAATTAGTAAATAGATTGGTAATATTTAAAATCACCAGCCTAAAAAATAAAACCACCGAAGAGGGAGAAAATTTCCCCACAATAGACACGGCCTAAGAAGAGAGCAGGAAGTCAGATAGACAGTGGACATCAGAAGAGTAAACATAAGAGACATGCAGTGAAGCCTGCTCCAACAGCTGAATCAGAACTACATCAGCATTGCTCATTTAGTGATTTCAGTTTATGAGAATAAATGATAATTTACTTTCTTTCTCCCAAGAAACCTGAGAGTGTACCTCCTTTAATTCAGTGAGAGAGAATACAAAGAAGGAGATCATGTAGGAAATTTGTTGCACGTTGTCTGAAATACTAATTTTTTATTTGAATATTTGAAAATCCTCGAAAACCTCAATTGACAAGACATTGATTTTCAGATGATGGAAATTAACCTTCATGCATATCTAAAGTATGCCCTGGAACATTGAAATTAAATATGACACAATTCATTAGAGGTCCCCTTTTGTTTTACGTAAGTTTTATTTTCTAGAGATACTTTACTATCTTATCAATAATCTGTGTAAATTTTTACTGATCAGACGTAGGAAATGGGGACAGTGTACATTTTATAATAACTTCTCAAAACCCTGGCTATTTAATACAGTTTGCAACCTTATCATAAAAGCCCTTTGGAAAATATTGTTTAATGCATGGATCTTGTTGCTTATGAACAAGCAAAATATTGTTTTGTGCCCTGGCTGTCATTAAATGGTTGACAGATTTGGGAATGGGATGTAACAAGATGCCCGTAGTTATCCAAGGCAAGTTTTTCTTCTTTGACAAAATAGAAAATCAGTCCCTGTATGAGTGCTCATCAGACTGTACACTTGGTGAAACAAACTGGTAAGGGAAAGACCTGAGCCTCCATTTCTATAATTGGGCCAGAGTTTCAGCACACACTCATAAAAGCTGGTTCATTCTGTAAAACATGACACAAATGTGATTTTAGGAAGAGGAAAATTATCATTTGCTTTAAAAACAATTTCCTCTGAGCTCTGGATCAGTTGTCATGGTGGAGGAAAGTAACCTACTAAAGTGTTTGAGGCAACTTGCACCTCCTTCCATGAGATGTCACTTTATGTAGAAGCTGAAAATGACAAAACGAGATTCCATTTGGAGAAAAGGCAAACCCACACACTTGGCATGTAGACAGTTGAGTAGGGGGAAAATGAAGAAATTGATACTGTCAAAGGACTTTGTAACTGAAAGGTGGTCACTTTATGGAATGATCCTCCAATCAGTAGGCTATGTAATATTGAGTCTGAAAGGGCCAATGTTACTTAGAGATGCAGACATAGAATCATCAGACTGTGCATTGGGAAGCTGGTGGGCTCCCATCTAATGACAGAGAAATTCCATTGTACACTCCCATTTGCCTACGGACATCTCATTTTGAAAACAAGGCAGACAAATTGGGAGGCAGTGAGATGAGATGTGATGCCATGGTGAAGAGAACGATGAGTTGGCATCCTGGAAGTATCAGGCAAGCAGATGCAAATGAGAAGCTCTGAAGGAGCAGCAGTGCAGGGCGGATTTCACAGCTGTAAGTGCGCTGCACTGAGGTAAAACACGTCAGAGGCTGAAAGTGGAACAAGTCAGGATTCCGCAGAAGTTATTTATTCTTCTTTTAAATGTTTAAGGCATTACTCATTTGTCTTACAGGAGAAAATGTACAACATATATAGCTTGGTTCATTTGAAACTTTTTTACCACAGGAAATCCACTCTTTTTCCAGAAGTGTTCATGAACCAGAAGACTGTTAATCATTCTGAGATTTATAAAACCTTCCCAAGAGATAAAAGGCGCTGCCCAGTATATCTCATGATCATGAATTATTAACGGTATTAACAATATTTTAACTTCACATAGGTAGTATAAATGTTTCAGGACCTTGCAGAACACCTGTTTGTTCTGTAAGACTGACTGACTGATTACACTTTCAGAGTTGTAGAGATGTGGAATATTCAAATCCAGAGCCACATCACCTAGAGTTGTCCCTAGGCATCCCTCACTCTTACTCATGAAAGGATCTAAACTGGCTATTGACATATGCACTAACTGATTTAATTCTCACTTTAAGCTTCTTGCGTTAGTTAACAGACCAGAGCCCATGAGCAACATCAGAACATGACGTAGAATCACAGAAACTCTCTCCATGTGGCATAAATTGGGCTTTTCATGACACTAGTGAGTCTCATAGTTTGATGCTGGTAAACAATTATGAAAGTCTCAGCATCTTTTAAAACTACTTGGCACTATGCCCAAAAGTGTGGTGTAACTATTTTTTTTTTTCAGGCTGAAATGAGCTTCCCCACCATGGAGCACAGATATGCCAGTAAAATGAGCAAACTAACTCAGTGCTAACTTCCTCTATAGTGGTGGTAGTGGAGCTGATATACACCAACCCAGAAGAGAGGGTTGGTCACCAGATACTCACTCGATATTTGACCCCTACTGTCTCCTGCTATTCAGTTTCGCTGACCTTGGCAGTTGCTGGAGTGCATAGGAGGTGTAAAGTAGACTGGGTTTGTGGCTGCTCTGCATAGCATAAAAAGATGTATCTTTATCCCACCCCAGGAAAAGTAACACAGCTCCAATGCATAATGGTACCATAGAAATATAATCTGCCGGCACAGAAAGGGTGCAGTAGAATCCTTTAGTACAAAAGGGTGCAGTCATAGAAGCCATGTAAGCAGAAAGAAGGCAAAGCGCAGGGCACTTAGGAAAGAAGTGAGAAATAATAACAAAAAGATCAGAAGCCAGATCTGAGTGTGCTTTAGAAATGGGAAGAAAGTGAAACAGGCCTGAAAGGTCATTGGAGACATGGGCGTCTGTGATGTAGACCGAGTCAAGGGCAAGGATTAGGATCTTACCTAGAAAGATCACTCAGAACAATTTTCATTTTTAGTAACCATCTCATTTAAAATGAAAGTTGGATGTGGCCTAAATAATGCTACTCATGTGTTATCAGCCCTGATAATCTCTGTCCATAGATGGGTTTCCTTAACTTAGATAGGTTCAACATCCTACTATCTTTCCTTTAGGAATGATTCCTGCCTTAGCCTGAGGTTAAATCACAAGATATAGCTAAGTGTTTAACAATATTGGCTTTTTAAAATCAATGAGATTATTAAACTACCAATTATCTAAAAACAAGATGGAATATAGACTCCTAAATAAGTTTTGGAGATTAAACAAGAAAATACACAGGGTCCAATATTCCACATGTTAATTTGAAGAGGCACAGTGAGAGTTGCTTGATTGCATTCTGGAGTTTTATTATTCTAACAAAAGCAGTGTAGGATTAATAAGGAACAGAGAATAGGTTATAAACATTTTAACATTAGTTATATACTAAGCCTATTTATCTCTTATCTTAGTGTTAATCGTGTTTAAATTTAGAATTCTTATCCCCAACCTGCAAAGAACATTTATCATTTCCTCCCTGGTAAGGTGTAGGACTGCTCTAATGTTAGCCTAGTAGAAATATGAAGATATAGGTTTCCCTGCTATTTTTTAGGCATTCAAAAAATGCAGCTGTTCTTGGTTATTCCAAAGACTAAAAAAGTATGCTTGCATCTACAATTTTCTTACCTACAGACATAGGCTCTGACAGCCCTCATCCTAACACCTAATCAAAGAAATGAATAACAGTAAAAAGTAGAGACAGGAGTATGATTCAGCATGGTCACAATGGGCCCAGTAATCTTTAACTCCATTATTATGCTATTGAAATGAGCTTCAGATTTAAACAAAGATCAGTGTAAGAGGTAAGCGGCATGCATAATTCAGTATTTTTGGTCAATGATTTGATTGCTGCTCAGTTCTAGTTTGCTATATGGTCCTGAAGAAGTTGTCTTCACTGTCATCACTTAAGGGGAGCAATTTGAGTCTCATGAAATGATTATTTTGCTCCAGGGTGTGACCTTACTATCATAGATAATTGTCCCATTTTGCTGTAGTCTATTCAGAAAACTGATAGTAGTTTGGAGGTGCTTTGTGATCCATGTCACATAGTTATTTATCTATTAATCTTCTAATTTCTTCAATTCAATATGACTCAAAAAGAAAGCCCAAGCAGACACATTTAGAGACAAAGCTGGAAAAGATGGAATTAGTTAGATCAGTGGCTAATACCTTTCTTCATACACAGATACGTGTGTGTGTGTGTGTGTGTGTGTGTGCACACGCGTGTGTGTATGTGTGTATGGAGAGAGAGTCTTCATGAATTTTCTCTTTTGATTCATAATTCCTAGTTTAGAATTTTTCACATACAAATATACACAGAAATATTGTCAGTTTTCCTCTCTATTTGGGTCAATTTTCTCTTATTGTTTTTAGAAAGTTTATGTCTGATTCCCTTCTTCTATCTTCTCCTAGCTAGACCACTTCTAGGTAGACTCTACTCTCCAACATCCTAGTGACATTGGTCTTCTTGAGGTTACCAGTGTTTTGAGTCAACTTTTACAGCTGTCTTCTCATTAGGTATAACATTTTAATCTATCTGCATTATACACTTAGTACTATTTTTATCCAAATAGCTTCATGATGACATGAAGTCTTTGTGGGAACACTCTGTCTGTATACTGACATATAAACCTGTATTGATACCATAACCCATATTATTAAGTTCTCTGACTATATTTATTTATAATACATAATTATAGTTCATATGTTATATTTTTCTCTTCCACATGTCTTATTTAGGATCAATGTTATATTTTCTTTGTGTGACTTCCTGCTAGCTTGTCTCTTATTGTTCTTACTATATCTTCTACCATCATGTCATGGAATACAATATGATCACAATACATCAATAAATAGTTTGCTCAAATTATGTTACAATCATTCAGGGTATTTTTGAAGTTAATTGATTTGAAAGGAAATTAGCCTATAGGTCCCTTCATCAGAAAAAAAGTTTCATATTTAGTACTGAACATATTTTTGGACTAAATTAGAGAATGTCTCTATATTTTTAAAACAATTATGAAAGTGATTTTCTTGGCTTATCATAATAATTAAAATGTCCAAAGAGGGCTCAGGCACATGGAAAATATATGCCTGTACTGGGCAACTGCATCTTAAAAGAGCCTATACATTATTTTTCTTTTT
>CM052709.1:22789301-22796371 GCA_028551405.1 Uromys caudimaculatus
TCTGTGTCTCTCTGTGTATGGATTTCTCTGTCTCTCTGTGTGTGTCTGTCTTCTGTGTCTATGTCTGTCTCTTTGTCTCTTTCTGTCTCAGTCTCTGTGTCTCTGTGTCTCTTTTTATCTGTCTCTGTGTAACTCTGTGTCTGTTTCTGTCTACTTCTGTCTCTCTATGTCCCTCTGTCTCTCAGTCTCTTTCTGTGTGTCTGATTGTCTCTGTCTGTCTCTGTATCTGTCCTGCCACTGTCCTGTGTCTTTCTCTGTGTCTGTCCTGTCTCTCTGTCCTATGTCTCTGTCTCTCTGTGTGTGTGCCTGTCGCTCTGTCTCTCTGTTTCTGTCTCTGCCCCTCCCCCCCATTTTCTTCCTAAGCTGACCATATAGTCATTCCTTCCACATAAACATTCCTCTCCTTTGAGTAATAGGCATGTGCTACCTAGGTATTCCTGGTGTCCAAAGAGGCTAGGAAGGGAATCAGGTGCCCTGGAACTGGAGTCACAGGAAGTTGTGAGCGTCCATTTGTATTCTGGGAACTAAGTCCTCCTGGTCCTCTGCAAGAACAGGAACTGCTCTTAACTACTTAGCCATCTCTCCAACATCAGCTCAAAGTTTTGCTTTACATTTTCTTTAAAATCTTCTCCTGCCCTCCTTAGTACTTTTGTTTCTCTCATCAAAACATACTGTTCACGATTGTCATAAACTAGGCTTTACATGTTTCAGCCAAGGAAAGAACAGAGAAGGATGGATTTTAATTGACACTCTGCTTAAACACAAGAGAATCATGATGAAAACTCTGATATATGACATAGAAATCAACAGAGGTTATAAAATTGTGTCTTCTTAGTTTGATGGAGTCACATTCTTGAGGGACAACTGGGGTTTCTCATCATCTATTATGCTTGTATTTGAAAGCTGAGGTCAGGCAGTTCAGGCAGTTGACTAATTGGTTAAGAGCCCTGGGGTTACACAAGAATGATGGAGTTAGGACAGCTTACAGTCAAAAATGGACTCTACTATTAATTTTTAGCAGGTATAAATCAGGGTTGAACTTCCCCACCCTAACTGACAGAGATTGTATTCACATCTACCAAGGTGTCTAATGATGGTGATATTGTATCACTTTTGGGATAACTAAAGAGTGTGAGTACAGAAAGCATTGGAAAGTAGTCCACTCATCAGTCTACTGAGCTGATAGAATATGACTTTGGCCTCTCTTAGAGGAGAGAACAGAAATTCCTTTCCTTCAGGATAGTGCCTATTCCAGATCAAAGATTCCATTTCTGGTAATTGAGAAACTGATTTTTCTCTGCAAAGAAAAAAAATCAGTTCAACTCTGCCTGAGCATGTGGTACATGTGTTGCCTGTGTCTACAGCCAGGGAAAGGCAAGGAATGCATTAACACAGTTCATTAAAACTGAAAATAAGTGTGCCGTTTACCTCTTATCTTAACAAATGCAGCATGAAGTAGAGATAAGAAGGTGGTTTGCCTGTCATTCACCAAGTAATCTTTAATAAGAAGAGGAGGCTTGGGGAATCTGAACATTGAACAATTTTATAATCTTTTTTTAGAGAAGAAAATAAAATCTGGGACACGATAATAAGGCATAAAAAACACTTGTGTAAAATGAGAAAATGCACCAACAAGATAAGTAAATACAGATGTATATGTGTGTGTGCATATAAAAACTGAGTAATACTTCATATAAATACAAAATTTTTAATGAATTTAATAATTATCATTAAAGGGAAATGATTGTATTTATATTTATTTACATAGTACAAACTATTGAGAATACTGCTTCTGTTTTGACAAGACACCAGTGAGAATGGTAACACCATGTTCTTTCCCTGGCTACATTCTTCTCCTACACACTGATATAGAACATTCTCCCAGAGTGATAGGACACCAGGTCATTCTTTTTCGAGTGAACATAAAGAGACGCTAAAGCAGTGAATTTCTCTACTAATTTAATTACTGTATTCCCAATGTAAATTTTCTATGGTTGAATTCCCAAAGAATAAGAATATTGCACATTGTAATTAGAACAAGAGTAAAAATACCTTAACATTTGAAGAATTAAAAAAAAAAAAAAAAAAAACATGTTTCTGACTTATATCTAGAAACTTTAGTAAGACATTTTGCAGGCACATGTAGAAATGAAGCCTTTAATTGTTAAACTTTCTTAGCCACCTGACACTTTGAGAGAGTATAAATGAAGAAAATAAGAGTTAGGAAAATAAGGAAATGAAGAATGTCACATAGAGAAAAGAAAAATATTAATCAAATATTTCTTTGATAATGGCCATGCTTTTTTACCTTTAGTAAAGGAGCTTGGTAAGTGATTTTTAATTCTTCTCCACCTATATATCTCCATAGTAATAAATCACATGTGATTGGTTTCTAGTATCACAACTTATCAAACACTAGATGGAAACAACTTAAAGGAATAATTTAAGAATATATATATTGTGAGTTGATCCTGTGCTACAGCTCTCCATACCCAAATATCACCGGTAGAGAGTTGATCTCCCAGGAGTGCTGACACACCTGTGAGCACAGGTAAGACCACCACTTCTGCTCAAATTCTTGGCCCAAGAGGGACCTGCCGAGAGCCATCAGGACTCAGGAACCAAGGAACAGCTGGCCACAGGATCCCTCTGATTTCCATCTGGACCCTGTAGTTGACCCTGTGCCTCAGCTCTCCAGAACAAAATTCCTCCCAGAGATATCTGGTCTCCCAGGAGTACTAACATGTAAGCTTGAAGGAGGAACAAGCCACAGTCAGAGACAGCATGACCAGTTAACACTAGAGATAACCAGATGACGAGAGGCAAGGGCAAAAACATAAGCAACAGAAACCAAGGCAACTTGGCATCATCAGAACCCAGTTCTAGCACCACAGCAAGCTCTGGATACCCCAACACACCAGAAAAACAAGACTCTGATTTAAAAATCACATTTCCTGATGACGATAGGGGACATAAGAAAGACATAAATAACTCCCTCAAAGAAATACAGAAGAACACAGATAAACAGGTAGAAGCCCTTAAAGAGGAAACCAAAAAAATTCCTTAAAGAATTACAGGAAAATACAACCAAACAGGTGAAGGAATTGAACAAAACCATCCAGGTTCGAGAAATGGAAATAGAAACAATAAAGAAATCACAAAGGGAGACAATCCTGGAAATAGAAAAAATAGAAAAGAGATCAGGAGTCAGTCATAGATGCAAGCATCACCATCAGAATACAAGAGGTTTTTTAAAATTATTTATTTATTTTTGATACTTTATTTACATTTCCAATGTTTCCCCAGTTCTAGGTCTCCTCTTTGGAAACCCCCTATCCCCTCCTCCTCCCCTGACTCTATGAGGGTATTCCACCTCCCACCCACCCACACACCCACTCCCTTATTCTCACCTTAACATTCCCCTTTACTGGGGCCTCTAACACCCTCAGGCCCAAGGGCCTCTCCCCCCCTGATAACCAACAAGGCCCTCCTCTGCCACATATGTCGTCCAAGCCATGGGTCCCTCAATGTGTATACTTTGGTTGGTGGTCCAGCCTCCAGGAAGACCGGGGGGGGGGGGGTCAGGCCAGTTGACACTGTTGCTCCCTCCATGGGGCTGCCAACTCCATCCGCTCCTTCAGTCCCTTCTCCAACTCCTCCATCTGGGACCTCACTCTCAGTCCACCAGTTACTGTAAAGTGAAACTTGGGTATTCCAAACTTTTGGGCTAATATCCACCTATCAGTGAGTACATACCATGTTCGTTCTTTTGTGACTGAGTTACCTCGCTCAGGATGATATTTTCAAGTTCCATCCATTTGCCTGCAAATTTCATTAAGTCATTGTTTTTAATAGCTGAGTAGTACCTCATTGTGTAAATGTAACACCTTTTCTGTATCCATTCCTCTGATGAGGGACATATGGGTTGTTTCCAGCTTCTGGCTATTATAAATATGGCTGCTATGAACATAGTGGAGCATATGTCTTTATTACATGTTGGAGCATCTTTTGGTTATATGCCCAGGAGAGGTATAGCTGGGTCCTCAGGTAGTATTATGTCCATTTTTCTGAGGGTCCACCAAACTGATTTCCAGAATACAAGAGATAGAAGAGAGAATTTCAGGTGCAGAAGATACCATAGAAAACATTGACACAACATCCAAAGAAAATGCAAAATACAAAACACTCCTAACCCAAAACATCCAGGAAATCCAGGACACAATGAGATGACCAAACCTAAAGATAATAGGTATAGAAGAGAGCAAAGATTCCCAACCTAAAGGACCAGTAAATATCTTCAACAAAATCATAGAAGAAAACTTTGTGAACCTAAAGAAAGAGATGCACATAAACATACAAGAAACCTATAGAACTCCAAATAGATTGGACCAGAAAAGAAATTACTCCTGTCACATAATAGTCAAAACACCAAATGCACAAAACAAAGAAAAAACATTAAAAGCAGTAAGGGGAAAAAGGTCAAGTAATATATACAGGCAGATCTACAAGAATTACACCAGACTTCTTACCAGAGACTATGAAAGCTAGAAAATTCTGGGCAAATGTCATACAGACCCTAAGAGAACAGAAATGCCAGCTCACACTACTATATCCAGCAATACTCTCAATTACCGTAGATAGAGAAACAAATATATTTCATGACAAAACCAAATTTACACAATATCTTTCTACAAATCCAGCCCTACAAAGGATAATACATAGAAAACTCCAAGACAAGGAGTGAAACTACACCCTAGAAAAACCAAAAAAGCAATCTTCTTTCAACAAACCCAAAAGAAGATAGTCACACAAACATAATTCTACCTCTAACAACAAAAATAACAGGAAGCAACAATCACTATTCCTTAATATCTCTTAACATTAATGGACTCAATTCCCCAATAAAAAGACAAATGCTAACAGAAGGAATACATCTGTTACAATCTGAGTACAACAGTACTCAGAATTTTGCTGCATATAAGAAAAGCACCTTAGTGTCAAGGACAGGCACTACCTCAGAGTAAAGGGCTAGAAAAAAAATTTCCAAGCAAATGGTCCCAAGGAACAACCTGGAGTAGCCATTCTAATATTGAATAAAATCGACTTTTCAATCAAAAGTTATCAAAAAGAGATAAAGAAGGACACTTCATACTCACCAAAGGAAAATCTACAAAGAAGAACTCTAAATTTTGAACATCTATGGTCCAAGTGCAAGGGCATGCACATTCACAAAAGAAACTTTATTAAAACTGAAAGCACAAATTGCACCTAACACAATAATAATGGGAGACTTAAACACCCCACTCTCATCAATGGACAGATCATGAAAACAGAAACTACAGAGCACTCACAAAAAGGGACCTATCATGACCGCCCTCTGAAAGACCCAACAAGAAGCTGAAAGAGTCAGATGCAGATATTTGCACCCAACCAATGGATAGAAGCTGTCGACCTCTATGTTTGAATTAGGGAAAGGCTAAAAGAAGCTGAGGAGGAGGGCCACCCTGAAGAAGGACCAGCAGTCTCAATTAATCTGGACACCTGAGATTACTCAAATACTGGATCACCAACCAGTAAGCATACACCAGCTGATATGAGGCCCCCAACACATATATAGCAGAGGACTGCTGAGTCTGTGTTCAATTAGAGATGATACACCTACTCCTCAAGAGCCTGGAGGCCCCAAGGAGATTAGAGATCATGTGGGGAGGGGGTTATGGGGACATCCTCATAGCAAAGGGGGTGGGAAGGAGGTATGGGATATGGAAGAGTTAGAGGGTGGACTGGGTGGGGGGGAATAAAATCTGGAGTATAAAAATAAAAATTAATTTAAAAAAAGAAGTCTTGGGAAGATAAGGCATTCAAGGCCCAAACATAAACATTGTAAAAGCAATATACAGCAAATCAGTAGCCAACATCAAACTAAATGGAGAGAAAGTTGAAGCAATCCCACTAAAATCAGGTACTAGACAAGGCTACCCATTCTCTTCCTAGCTATTCAATATAGTACTTGAAGTTCTAACTAGAGCAATTAGACAACAAAAAGAGTTCAAAGGGATACAAACTGGAAAGAAAGAAGTCAAACTATCACTATTTGTAGATGATATGATAATATACTTAAGTGACCCTCAAATTTCCACCACCTAAACCTGATGAACCTAAACCTGATTAACAACTTCAGCAAAGTGGCTGGATATAAAAGTAACTCAAACAAATCAGAAGCCTTCCTCTACTCAAAGGATAAACAGGTTGAGAAAGAAATTAGGGAAACGACACCAATCACAATAGTCACAAACAATATAAAATATCTTCGTGAGTGATTCTAATCAGACAAGTGAAAGATCTGTATGACAAGAACTTCAAGTCTCTGAAGAAAAAAATCAAAGAAGACCTCAGAAGATGGAAAGATCGCCCATGCTCATGGATTGGCAGGATTAATATAGTAAAAATGGTCATCCGCCAAAAGCAATCTACAGATTCAATGCAATTCCAATCAAAACTCCAACTCAATTCTTCATAGAGTTGGAAGCAGCAATTCTCAAATTCATTGGGAATAACAAAAACCCAGGATAGAGAAAACTATTTTCAACAGTAAATGAACTTCTGGGGAAATCAGCATCCCTGACCTCAAGCTGTACTACAGAGCAATAGTGATAAAAACTGCATGGTATTGGTACAGTGACAGGCAGGAAGATAAATAGACTAGAATTGAAGACCCAGAAATGAACCAGCACACCTATTGTCACTTGATCTTTGACAAAAAGCTAAAATCTTCCAGTGGTAAAAGGACAGTATTATCAACAAATGGTGCTAGTTCAACTAGAGGTCAACATGTAGAAGAATGAAAATCGATCCATTCTTATCTTCCTATACAAAGCTCAAGTCCAAGTGTATCAAGGACCTCCACATAAAACCAGATACACTGAATCTAAAAGAAGAGAAAGTAGGGAAAAGTCTTGAACACCTGGGTACAGGGGAAAAGTTCCTGAACAGAACACCAATGGCTTATGCTCTAAGATCAAGAATCGACACATGGGACCTCATGAAATTGCAAAGCTTCTGTAAGGCAA
>CM052709.1:22796471-22835019 GCA_028551405.1 Uromys caudimaculatus
AGATGCTGGCGAGGATATGGAGAAAGAGGAACACTCCTCCATTGTTGGTGGGATTGCAACCTGGTACAACCATTCTGTAAATCAGTTTGGTGGACCCTTAGACAAATGAACATAATACTACCTGAGGACCCAGCTATACCTCTCCTGGGCATATACCCAGAAGATGCCGCAACATGTAACAAAGACACATGCTCCACTATGTTCATAGCAGCCATATTTATAATAGCCAGAAGGTGGAAACAACCTAGATGTCCCTCATCAGAGGAATGGATACAGAAATGTGGTACATTTACACAATGGAGTACTACTCAGCTATTAAAAACAATGACTTCATGAAATTCGCAGGCAAATGGATGGAACTTGAAAATATCATCCTGAGTAAGGTAACACAGTCACAAAAGAACACACATGGTATGTACTCACTGATAAGTGGATATTTGCCCAAAATTCAGTATATCCAAGATACAATTCACAGACCATATGAAACTCAAGGAGAAGAAAGACCAAAGTGTGGATATGTCTGTCCTTATAAAGGGGAACAAAATACTCACAGGAGGAAATATGGAAACAAAGTGTGGAGCAGAGACTGAAGAAAAGGCCATCCAGAAACTCTTCCACCTAGGGATCCATCCCATATACAGTTGCCAAACTCGGAATCTATTATGGATGCTGGAAAATGCTTGCTGATGGGAGCCTGAAGTAGCTGTCTCCTGAGAGCCTCTGCCAGAGCCTGACAAAGGCAGAGCACGGGGTCCCCAATAGAGGAGTTGGAGAAGAGACTAAAGGAGCTAAGGGGGTTTGCAGCCCCATGGGGAGGGCAACGGTGTCAACCAGCCACACACCCTGGAGCTCCCCGGGACTGGACCACCAACCAAAGAATACACATGGAGGGACCCATGGCTCTGGCTGCATATGTGGCAGAGGATGGCCTTGTTGGACATCCGTGGGATGAGTGGTCCTTGAGCCTGAGCGGGTTTGATGCCCCAGTGTAGGGGCATGCTAGGGTTTGAAGGTGAGAGTGGGTGGGTGATTGGGTGGGGGAGCACCCTTACAGAGTCAGGAGGAGGGGGATGGGACAAGGTGTTTCCAGAGGGGAGACCTGGAAAGGGAAAACATTTGAAATGTAAATAAAGAAAATATTCAATAAAAGCAAAAAAAAGAATACATATATTCTTCACCAAAAAGTAGGAAGAGGAGGAGGAGGAGGGAGGAGAAGAAAGGGGAGGAGGGGGGGGAGGTGATGATTTATGGATTTAAGAGAGAGCAAGTATTGAGTGGGAAGGGTTGGGGATGTAATGAAAAGAGTTGGATGTGATATAATTATGTAATAATGTAAAAAACCCAATTATTATTTTAAAAGTTAACTTTGGCTTCTGGTTTTAAGGCTATTTCAGTCCACTATAGTGGTGTGACATGGCAGAGGAATTCATTCTATCTGTATAGTGAGAATGTGTTATGGTAGGGTTTGCATGAGAACCCAAGAAGGCAGAGCTTGTGACCTTGAGCCAGCAGAGGCTTGCTTTTATTGACTACTTCTGCCACCCAAACCTTTCTTCACACAGACTCCAGATCACTCAAAGTATTGCCTCAAACTGGGAAGAGAACATTCAAAAGCAAGCCTGTGAGAGATATTTCAGGTTCAAATAGTAATAATATGCAATTAAACTGGAATTTTAAAAAAATGTACAGGCTGCACTGTAATTGTTACCTCAGTGATTTGAGATCTATGCAAGTTTTAGCAGACATCCTTCTCCATTCTTTAATATAAGAAAATAGGCCCCACAATAATAATGATCTTTTTATACCCTACTTTTATTTTTGATAACAAAGTATCTATTTTACACATACCATTTTAAATAATATTATATATACTGTCTGAATTGGTTTTGGATTTTGCTTGGATTACTACATTTCTAGCAGGTCCTCATATAATTTTCTCTGCAGCAGAAGATAGTTTCAACTTTGACCTTCCTGTCTTCACCTGCAAAGTGCTAAGAAACAAGTTGGGTACCACCATTCCCAGCAAACCATTTTAGGGTGAAACTAATTAATATCAGCAAGAATATTATTATGTACTATAAATTTGTGTAAAATCATATACCTATACATTATATCTTATCTATTTTAAGACAAATACAGCTAACAGTGAATTTTAACTAGGTATTGTGATACATACTAGCCATTGAAAAGTAGAGGCAGCACAACCAGGAATTCAACCTTATTCTTATCTACACAGAGAGTTCTTGGATTTCCTGAGCAACATGGGGCTCTGTCAAAAGAATAGATGAACAAAGAAGGAAAGAAGAACTAAAGGAAGGAAGGATGAAAGGAAAGAGAGATATAGAAGAGGAAGGGAGAGAGAGAAGAGAAAGAGTGTGTGTTTTACAAATTCTTCTAAGACTGTAGTAAATATTATTATCTATCCATTTCTTACACAAACTCAGCCATTTTCCTGTTATTTATGGAACCACTTTTGTGTCTCCAACATTATCCAAGTGTTCTTATGTTAAAACCATTCAGAGGTACTATAGTTTCTTCATGTCTATTTTAAAATAAGCTTGATGAAGACTGGAGAGGCAGCTCAGCAGAAAGAACATGGAATACTATTGCAGAATATCTATGTTCAGTTCCCAATACCCAATTAGATTAATTCACAACTGCCAGTAACTCTAGACCCTGGAAAGCTGAGTTGTTGCTTTTTGTTTGTTTTTGCTTGTTTGTTTGACTCTGTATCCCCAGTACTTATGTAAACATAACACACACACACACACACACACACACACACACACACACACACACACACACACACACACACACAGGTTTAAAACTAATAAAAATAAATCTTCCCCCCCTTTTACTGAGAAGCAGTAATTTTTGAATATAATATATCCTGATTACACTTTCTACCTGTTCCAGTTTCTGCCTACCTCCTCTCTCATCTGGATCCCTTTCTGTCTCTCATGAGAAATGAACAGGTTTCTAAGAGATCATAAATAAAACATAACAAAATAAAATATAATAAAAACAAAACTTATTACATTGAAGTTGGACAAAGCAAACCAACAGCGGGAGAAGAGCCAAAGAGAAGGCACAAGAGTCAGAGCCCACTCATTCAAACCATTGGCATCCCATAAAGATACTAAACTGAACATTATAACGTATATGCAGATGATTTGGTTCAGACTCTGCAGCCCTGTGATTGCTCCTTCATTATTCTGTGAATTCGTATGAGCTTTTCTCAGTTGATTTAAAGGAACTTGTTCTCATAAAGGTAAATCTGTAAAAAATAAACATGAAATATTGCTTGGGCAGTTATCTCTATTTATGTATATAGATGTCCCCAACCCTTTAGTGTGCTTACAAAATATCGCCTGTAGCCATTACAAATGTGGGTTTTTGTCATCAGCTTTGTGCCAATTGTGAGTACTTTTGGTAAAAATAAGGTCACTCCTATCTTTTGCATTTTCTGCATATTTCACCAAAGATTCAATGCAATTCAGACTTTCTACAACTCAATAGGCAATTAAACTCTCAGAGAGCATGACTCTCTTGTCTGGCTTTAATTCTTTTGGAGATGCTTATAGGTATTCAGAAGATCCCAATTACCAAGGAATACAAAAGGATGACTTTTTTTTTTAATGTTTTAAGATCTTAATGTAGTCATTGTATATTGATAAGGATTAAAAGTGACTTTTTCATTAATTCATTTATTCACTTTACATTCTGGTCAAAGCCCTCTCTCATCCCAATCCCACCCTCCCATTCCCATTCCTCATTCCCTTTTTATTCAGAGAAGGTGAGCCTTACCCCTCAGGGTAACAAAACTACCTGGCACATCGAGTCTCATCAAGACTAAGCACATCCTCTCCCACTGAGGCCAAACATAGTATGCCAGCTAGGAGAAAGTGTTCAAAAGGCAGGCAACAGAGTCTGAGTCAGAGACTGCTCTCATTCCAATTGTAGAGGGACCAACATTAAAACTAAGCTGCACATCTGCTATATAGTGTAGGGACCGAGGTCTAGTTCATGCATATTCTTTGGTTGGTAATTCACTCTCTATGAGCCCCCATCCGCCCAAATTAGTTGGCTTTGTAGGTCTCCTTATGGTGTCTTTGACGCCACCAACTTCCTCAATCTTTCCCCTGACTTCAAGAAGACTCCCTGAGTTTGACTTCAAGAAGACTCCCTGAGTTCTGCCTAATGTTTGGCTGTGGATCTCTGCATCTGTTTTCTTCAACTGTTGTATGAAGCTTCTCCGGAGACAGGTGTACTAGGCTCCTGTCTGCCAGCATAGCCAAGTATCATTAATAGTGTCAGAGGTTGGCTCTTTCTCATGTGGTGGGTCTCAAGTTGGGCCAGTCATTGATTGGCTATTCCCTCAGTCTCTGCTCCATCTTGATCTCTACATGTCTTATAGGCAAGGTGAATTTTGGGTCAAAGGTTTTATGGGTAGGTTGGTGCCCTCCTCCCTTTACGGGAAGTCTTGCCTGGCTACAGGAGGTGGTTATTCCGTGCTCCATATCCCCTGATGTTAGGAATCTCACATAGGGTCCATATCCTCCCAAAAGCCTCCCTCATCCCACAGCATCAGCTTGTCCCAGAGATGCTCTCACACACTGATTTTCCTACTCTTTCCCAGCCCTCTCAACCCCAACCCTGCTCTTTACATACCAGATCCCCACCTCTCTTCTCCTCTCAAGCCTTTCTTCCACCCATTTCTCTCTCTCTCTCTATCAACTTCTAATGTCTACTTTATTTCATTTCCTGTGTGAGATTCAAGCATCCTCCCTTAGGCTCTCATTAGTTAGCACTTTTGGGTTTGTGGATTGTAGTATGGTTATCCTGTGCTTTAAGATAAATATCCAAACTAACAAAATAAAAAATGAAAAGGGGGACATAGCAACAGACACTGAGGAAACTCAAAGAGTCATTAGGTCTTACCTCAAAAGTGTGTACTCCGCTGGGCAGTGGTGGCGCACACCTTTAATCCCAGCACTTGGAATGCAGAGGCAGGTGGATTTCTGAGTTTGAGGCCAGCCTGGTCTACAGAGTGAGTTCCAGGACAGCCAGGGCTATACAGAGAAACCCTGTCTCAAAAAACCAAAAAAGAAAAAAAAAAAACCAAAAAAAAAAAAAAAAAAAGTGTGTACTCCACAAAATTTGAAAATCTAAATGAAAGGAATGATTTCTTTGATAGACTCTAACTACCAAAGTTAAATCAAGACCATATAAGCTATCTAAACAGTCCTATAACCAAAGAAATAGAAGTAATAATCAAAAGTTTCTCAACCAAAAAAAGCCCTGGACCAGATGGTTTTAGTGCAGAATTCTACCAAACTTTCAAAGTAGATCTAATACCAATACTCTCCAAACTATTCCACAAAATAGAAACAGAAGTAACATTGCCAAACTCATTCAAATTTTTAAATTTGCAAAGTTATTTGGAAATAACTCTTTATTAGATTAAGTATTTCTCAGTCATTATCTGATTATTAAAAATGCAAATGACATACTTTATTCTTTATATACAAAAAGAAATATTTTGCCTTGCTTCATTACCTTCTGAAAGTAAATATTACAAAAGTTTAAATAAGTTCATAGTCTTAAAATCTTATATATTTCAATGTATATAAACTGTTCTTGCTGTACTTCAAATTGCCCCATAATGGCCTTCAGGTTGTTCCTTGAGTGTGATGTGGTCCTTGAAAAGTGTGCTATGGGATATCTATCAATGATTTTGTACATTGCCCATGTCAAGCTTAAACTCTGTCTTTTATCTGTGGGATATAGCTTCATTCAGTGGAAAAGATAGCCTGAGGCCTCTGACTCCCTTTTGATAATGTCCAATGCACCATTCATAATTGTGCTGATAATTATTTTTGGCATTTGCAATGGACATAATTGAGATGTGTTAAAATTCACATGTCGATCAGTGGCAGGAGACCTCTGCCTGGCCCACCAGGGCTCCATAGTCAAATAGTGCTGGGTGAAACCTGTCAGTAAGGGAAAGATGAACAACACTGCTCAGTGGACCTAGTCTGAAATCTTTGGGGCATAGGGACTGAGGAACAGCTGGGGGAAGGAGCCTTCTGGTTTCCATTTGTGGCGGGAAACCTCTGCCTGGGTCACCAGGGCGCCATAACCAAATAATGTCAGGAGAAAGGTGGACTCCCAGGAGTGTAGGCAAGTCTGTCAGCTCAGAGGAACCCATCTGGAACCCTCCAGGACAAAGAGACTGAGGAGGGGTCTTCTGGGTTTTTTTGGAGGATGGGGAGCAGATCCGGTGACACAGGGCTCCATACTCAAATAGTGCCAGGAGAGAGCTGGTATTCCAGGAGTGCCAACACACCTTCAAGCACAGGCAAGACCACCACTTCTAGAGCCATCAGGACACAGGAACCAAGAGACAGCTGGGGACTAGATCCTTCTGGTTTCTGTCTGCACCCCAGAGCTGACCTTGTACGACAGCTCTTCAAACCCAAATTCCTCTCAGAGAGAATTGGTCTTCAAGGAGTATTGACACCAAAGCTTGCAGGAAGGAAAAGACACAGTCAGAGAAAGTAAGACCAACTAAAACCAGAGATAACCAGATGGCAAAAGGCAAGGACAAGAATATATGCAACAGAAACCAAGGCTACTTGGCATCATCAGAACCCAGCTCTCCCACCATAGCAAGCCCCAGATACTCCAACACACCAGAAAAGCAAGACTCAGATTTAAAATCACATCTCATGATGATGATAGAAGATTTTAAGAAGGAAATAAATAACTCCCTTAAAGAAATACAAGAGAAAACAGGTAAACAGCTAGAAACCCTTAAAGAGGAAACACAAAAATCCCTTAAAGAAATACAGGAAAACACAATCAAACAGGCAGAATTACAGGAAAACACAATCAGACAGATGAAAGAAATGAACAAAACCATCCAGGAACTAAAAATAGAAATAGAAACAATAAAGAAGTCACAAAGGGAGACAACCCTGGAGTTTGAAAACCTAGGAAAAAGATCAGGAGTTATAGATATAAGCATCATCAACAGAATACAAGAGATAGAAGAGAGAATCTCAGGTGCAGAAGATACCATAGAATTGACACAACAGTCAAAGCAAACGTAAAATGCAAAAAGCTCCTAACCCAAAACATCCAGGATATCCAATATGCAATGAGAAGACATAACCTAAGGATAATAGGTATAGAAAAGAGTGAAGATTCCCAATGTAAAGGACCAGTAAATATTTTCAACAAAATTATAGAAGAAAACTTCCCTAACCTAAAGAAAGAGATGAACATAAATATACAAGAAGCCTACAGAACTTCAAATAGATTGGACCAGAAAAGAAATTCCTCCCATCACGTTATAGTCAAAACACCAAATACACAAAATAAGGAAAGAATATTAAAAGCAGTAAGGGTAAAAGGTCAAGTAACATATAAAGGCAGATCTATCAGAAATACTCCAAATTCCTCACTAGAGACTATGAAAGTTAGAAGATCCTGGGCAGAACTCATGCAGACCCTAAGAGAACCCAAATGCCAGCCCAGGCTGCTATACCCAGCAAAACTCTCAATTATCATAAATGATGAAGCCAAAATATTCTATGACAAAACCAAGTTTACACAATATGTTTCCACAAACCAAGCCCTAAAAAGGATAAAAGATGGAAAATGCCAACTCAAGAGGGAAACTACACCCTAGGAAAAGCAAGAAAGTAATCTTTCAGCAAACTCAAAGAAGTTAGCCACACAAACATAAAAATAACATCGAAAATAATAGGAAGCCGCAATCACTATTCCTTAATATCTCTTAACATCAATGGACTCAATTCCCCAATAAAAAGACATAGATTGACAGACTGGATCCATAAACAGGACACAGCATTTTGCTGCATTCAGGAAATGCACCTCCATGTTAAAGACAAACACTATCTCAGAGTAAAGGGCTGGAAAACAATTTTCCAAGCAAATGGTCCCAAGAAACAGGCTGGAGTGGCCATTCTAATATCAGATAAAATCAACTTTCAACCAACAGTCATCAAAAAACATAAGGAAGGACAATTCAAAGGAAAAATTCAAAGGAAAAATCTACCAAGAACTCTCAGTTATGAAAATCTATGCCTCGAATGCAAGGGCACCCACATTCGTAAAAGAAACTTTACTAAAGCTGAAAGCATACATTGTACCTCAAACAGTAATAGAGGGAGACTTCAACACCCCTCTATCATCAATGGACAGATCTTGGAAACACAAACTAAACAGAGACACAGTGAAACTAGCACATGTTATGAACCAAATGAATTTAACAGATATCTATAGAACATTTCATCCTAAATCAATAGAATAGAACTTTTCAGCACCTCATGGTACCTTCTCCAAAACTGATCATATAATCGGTCATAAAACAAACCTCAAAAGATATAAGAAGATTGAAATAATCCCATGCCTCCTATCAAATCATTATGGATTAAGGCTGGTCTTCAATGGCAACAACAACAACAGAATGCCCATATACACATAGAAGATGAACAACGCTCTACTCAATAATAATTTGGTCAAGGAAGAAATAAAGAAAGAAATTAAAGACTTCCTAGAATTTAATGAACATGAAAGTACAACATACCCAAACCTATGGGACACAATGAAAGCAATGTTAAGAGAAAAACTTATAGCTCTGAATGCCTCCAAAAACAAAACAAAACAAAACAAAACAAAAACAAAAAACAAAAACAAAAAAAACCCCAAAAACTGGAGAGAGCATATACTAGCAGCTTAATAGCACACCTGAAAGCTTTAGAACAGAAAGAAGCTAATACACGCACGAGGAGTAGAAGGTAGGAAATAATCAAATTAAGGGCTGAAATCAACCAAGTATAAACTAAAAGAAGTATACAAAGAATCTACAAAACCAGGAGTTGGTTCTTTGAGAAAATCAACAAGATAGATAAACCCTTAGCCAGACTAATCAGAGGGCACAGAGATAGTATCCAAATTAGAAATGAAAAGAGAGATATAACAACAGATTATGAGGAAATTCAAAAAATCATTAGATCCTACTACAAAAGCTTATACTCAACAAAACTGGAAAACCTGGATGGAATGGACAAGTTTCTAGACAGATACCAAATACCAAAGTTAAGTCAGGATCAGATAAATCATCTAAACAGTCCCATAACCTCTAAAGAAATAGAAGCAGTCATGAAAAGTCTCCCAACCAAAAAAAGCTGATGACCAGATGGGTTCAGTGCAGAATTCTATCATACCTTCAAAGAAGACCTAATACCGATGCAGGGATGGTTCAATACCCAGAAATCCATCAATGTAATCCACCACAAAAACAAACTCAAAGAAAAAAAAAACACATGATTATTTCATTAGATGCTGAAAAAGCATTTGACAAAATTCAACATCCCTTCTTGATAAAAGTCTTGGAAAGAACAGGATTTCAAGCCCCATACCTAAACATAGTAAAAGCAATATAGAGCAAACCAGTGGCCAACATCAAGCTAAATGGAGAGAAGCTTGAGGCAATCCCACTAAAATCAGGGACTAGACAGGGCTGCCCTCTCTCTCCCTATCTATTCAATAAAGTAATTGAAGTTCTAGTTAGAGCAATTAGACAACAAAAGGGGGTCAAAAGGATACAAATTGGAAAGGAAGAAATCAAAATATCACTATTTGCAGATGATATGATAGTATACTTAAGTGACCCAAAAAATCCACCAGAGAACTGCTACAGCAGATAAACAACTTCAGCAAAGTAGCCAAATACAAAATTAACTCAAACAAACCCTACACTCGAAGGATAAACAGGCTGAGAAAGAAATTAGGTAAATGACACCCTTCACAATTGTCACAAACAATATAAAGTATCTTGGTGTGACTCTAACTAAACAAGTGAAAGATCTGTATGACAAGAACTTCAAGTCTCTGAAGAAAGAAATTGAAGAAGATCTCAGAAGATGGAAAGATCTCCCATGCTCATGGATTGGCAGGATTAATATAGTAAAAATGGTCATCTTGCCAAAAGCAATCTACAGATTCAATGAAATCCCCATCAAATTTCCAACTCAATTCTTCATAGACTTAGAAAGAGCAATTCTCAAATTCATATGGAATAACAAAAAACCCAGGATAGCAAAAAATATTCTCAACAATAAAAGGACTTCTGGGGGAATCAGCATCCCTGACCACAAACTGTACTATAGAGCAGTAGTGATAAAAGCTACATGGTATTGGTACAGTGACAGGCAGGTAGATCAATGGAATAGAATTGAAGACCCAGAAATGTACCCACACACTTAAGGTCACTTAATCATTGACAAAGGAGCTAAAACCATTCAGTGGAAAAAAGACAGCATTTTCAACAAATGGTGCTGGTTCAACTGGCGGTCTACATGTAGAAGAATGCAAATTGATCCATTCCTATCTCCCTGTGCAAAGCTCAAGTCCAAGTGTATCAAATACCTCCACATAAAACTAGATTCATTGAATCTAATAGAAGAGAAAGTGGGGGAAAGTCTCAAACACATGGGCATAGGGGAAAAGTTCCTGAACAGAACACCAATGGCTTATGCTGTAAGATCAAGAATAGACAAATGGGACCTCGTGAAATTACAAAGCTTCTGTAAGGCAAAGGACACTGTCAATAGGACATAATGACAACCAACTGATTTGGAATAGATCTTTACCAATCCTATATCAGGGCTAATATCCAATATATACAAAAAACTCAAGAAGTTAGACTCAGAGATCCAAATAACCCTATCCAAAATGAGGAACAGAGCTAAACAGAGAATTCTCAACTGAGGAAATTTGCAGGACTGAGAAGCACCTAAAGAAATGTTCATCATCCCCAGTCTTCAGGACAATGCAAATCAAAACAACCTGAGATTCTACCTCACACCAGTCAGAATGGCTAAGATCAAAAACTCAGGTGACTACAGATGCTGGCGAGGATATGGAGAAAGAGGAACACTCCTCCATTGCTGGTGGTTTTGCAACCTGGTACAACCATTCTGTAAATCAGTTTGGTGGACCCTTAGACAAATGAACATAATACTACCTGAGGACCCAGCTATTCTACTCCTGGGCATATACTCAGAAGATGCTCCAACATGTAATAAAGACACATGCTCCACTATGTTCATAGCAGCCATATTTATAATAGCCAGAAGCTGGAAACAACCCAGATGTCCCTCAACAGAGGAATGGGTACCGAAAATGTGGTACATTTGTACAATGGAATGCTACTCAGCTTTTAAATTCAACGATTTCATGAAATTCGCAGGCAAATGGATGAAACTTGAAAATATCATCCTGAGCAAGGTAACTCAGTCACAAAAGAATGAACATGGTATGTGCTCACTGATGTGTGGATATTAGCCCAAAAGTTCGGAATACCCAAGATTCACTTCACAGCAACTGTTTGGCTGAATTTGATGTCCCAGATGGAGGAGTCGTAGAAGGGACTGAAGGAGTTGAGGGAGTTTGCAGCCCCATGGATGGAGCAACAGTGTCAACTGGCCTGACTCCCCAATGCTCCTGGAGACTGGATCACCAACCAAAGAATACACATGGAGGGACCCATGGTGCTGGCCACATATGTGGCAGATGAGGGCCTTGTTAGCCGTCAGGGGGAGGAGACGCCCTTGGTCCTGAGGGTTTTAGATGCCTCATTATAGGTGAATTCCGAGGAGGGTAGACAAGAGTGGGTGGGTGGGTGGGTGTGTGGGGGAATACCCTCATAGAGGCAGGGGAGTGGGAGGGGATAAGGGGTTCCAATATGGAGACCTGGAAAGGGGGAAACATTTGAAATGTAAATAAAGTATCAAAAAAAATAAAGAAAAGAAAATGCACATGTCACATATCTATATTGATCCTTTTAATTGATAGCTCACATCCTACTGTTTCATATAAGGAAACAGGACTTTTAAGACATAAAAGACTGTGTATTATCTCGAATGTTTTAATCTCATTTATTTCTTACTCCTGATGAAACACCTTACAGAAAGCCTTATTGATACAACCATTATAGTACAGTTTCTAAGGATTGCCTTGTGATTTTTTTCTCCTATTGCCTGTCTTATTGACCCACAGTTGCACGTTTCTTTACTAATGTCATTATATTACAGCTCCTCATTTTTTTTTTTTTTTTTTAGTATTTATTTATTTACTTAATGTGGAACCCAGCACATGCTGTTGGATTCCCAGTAACTGTAGTTACCTATGAGTGTGAGCCTCCTCATAGGTGCTGGGACTCAACCCAGGTCCTGTGGAAGAGACACCACTGTTCTTACCCACCAAGCTATCTCTCCGGGCCAGGTCATCCTTCTATTGCAATTTGATCTCAAATTTCAATACTCTTTATATATTGAATGTCCATCTTTGGTCACTCTATTAACGTCTTTCTAGTCATATTTTTGAGAACAATTGTTCCTTTGCATATAGCCTTTAGAAAGAGGAATAAATAACTTAGTATGTATGTGTCATATAGCTGTGCCCTCTATGTTTCAAAGTTTGATTTAAGCCAGATATGGGTGGCACATGACTTTAATGCCAGAACTGAGGAGACTGAGACAGATACATCTTTGCTTGAGAAGGTTGAGATAAATAATGAGACATTGTCTCAACAAACAAAAAGTTCAGTTTGTTAGATATGCAAGCCTTGACAGCTATTCCCTTACAGTCATTCCTTTTCTTCCTGCATGAAGCCCTGCAGGCTGAAGGATCTGGTTAGGAACTCCTTTTAATGCATTATTAGTACTCTTTTTTTAAAAAAAATGGAGCAAAAGAAGATTTAGCCCTCCTCATTTCAAGTTTGGTAACAGTGATGGAGGTGGAGCACTGTTTAGCTTCACATATTTTTTCCTCATTTCTTCCCCTACCTGTTTGGCTCAGTTATGTGAGATGATCCCTGTGATTTGGCCAACGTAATGACTGCGGAATACCTGCTTTCTTCTCTTATTTGTATTTTCCTATTATTGGTCACTTGGCTTCTGAAGGTTTTTCACATGTCAATTGATACTGGTTTCTGAGGTGGTCTTCCTTATAGTAGTGTTATCTCTTGCTCTTTAACTCTATCATATACTTTGTAACATCCAAGGGAGGCATCTGATCTCAGTGCTGCTTTCGTTCCTTTTTATTATCGACTATTTTGATACAATATTAGATGACAGTTGCAAGACCTTCTCAAACTTTATAGTGTTCTCATCTGTTGCTTAAATGTAATAGTAACAACCTGCGGCTCACTAGCCCTTGAGACAGTCTATTTCTCTGCTCTATATTTACCTAGTTAGTCCTTCCTCTTAGTTCATCTTTGCAGTTTCAGCCAGTCAGTACTGATTACCCCCAAATGCGTGTTCTTCCAGGCAGGACCCCATGGCGACTACTTCCTCCCTAACACCCACTGAGACCAAATTCACCCAAACCACACAATGACATGCTGTGTGTTCTTGTACTCATGCATTATGGGAAAACAAAAAAACAAAAAACAGAAAGTTTTCCCAGTTTCACAGCAGCACTTTGTACAATGCAACAGATGCAGGCTACTGGTTTTGCATGTCTCCATAGCATGTACAGATGCCAGGAGTTCCCTCTTGTTGTCTCCCTGTTCTCCCCATAGCTTAGCGCAGGGCTTGTAGCTGGTGTATTTCCTAACAGTACTTTGTCACATGTATTTTGTGCTATTAAATAATGTTATTTGCCTTCTGTAAAACTTTGTTAGCTGATAGATTTTCTTTGTTGTTTTGGTGAAATATGTTGAGTTAAAAACAAATTGCAGTTCCATTGCTTTTTTCTGGATTCTTCCAAAATTAAAAATAAATTTAAGTAGCTTCCAGTTATTATCAAACTTAGCATACATCTTTTTAAAATGTATGATTTGAAAACATTCAAAAGCATCTGATATAGCAACGAAATTTTTATGAATTGCTTTGGAAATGCACCCAGCCAAAAGCATTCCAATCTATGACTGCTGGTAGATACATTTTTAAATTAATATTTTTAATACTTTCTTGAGAATTTAATGCGTGTACATAAGCTGTTTTGGTTATATTCATTCTCACTCTTCTCTTCCCTCTATCACTTGACAGATCAACCTCTACCTTCCCATACTTTCCAATTTTCTGTTCCCATATATATATATATATATATATGTGTGTGTGTGTGTGTGTATACACATATGTATATGTATACATAAACATATGTATATACATATATCAGATATCTGTGTTTGTGTGTGTATGTATGTATACATATATGTATATATGTGTGTGTGTGTGTATATATATACGAATGAACGAAAAGGCTTCTAAAACAGTTTCTAAGAGGTCTTTTCCAACTTTCTTCATGCTATTTAGCCCTAACCCTCAACGTCCTACCCCATACTCCCTTCCCATCCCTCTCTTTGCTTAAACTTCCCTCCCTTATTTTGTTCTTCTATTGTTCCCCTATTAAGATTTTTATTTTTCCTTCCCACCGAGGGTCCATTTCTAGTTTCCTGAATTCTATAGTTGCTCCATCTTAAACATACAGATATAAGGGTTTGACCCTAGGATTCTTGGAAGAAGACCTCTCTGTTTGTTTTTTCTGTATCTAGGTTACTTTGTGCTATCTATTATTTTACAGTTTCATTCATTTACCTGAAAAATGTAGTTTTCTTTATAACTGACTAAAACTCCACTGTGCATATACAGGTGGCATGTTTTCTGTGTCCATTCCTCAGCTGATTAGCATCTAGGCTGTTTTCATGTCTTAGCTACTGGGAATGAAGAAGCCATGGATATGATTGGGCATTTATCTCTGTAGTAGACAAGAATCTTTGATATGCCCAGGAGTGGTATAGCTGGGTCATAAATTAGGTATAATTCTAGGATTATTGAAGGCCCACATCTCTGACTTCAACATTGGCTGTACTAGTTGAGCTTTTTAGATTTGTTTTCTTGGTGATATACAGAGTTTTTCTGGGTTGTTGCATTAGCTGCTTTTCCATTGCTGCAGTAAGGTATCATGACCAAGAAACTTCTAGAAGAATGATAGCTTACAGTTCCACAAGGTCAGCTTCCATAACATCAGGGACCGTTTGGCAGGAGGCAGGAGGCATGGTGATAGGAACAGAAAACTGAAAACTCACATCTTCAACTACAAACACAGCAGAGAAAGCAAATGAGAAGTAGGCAGAACACTTTACTCTCAAACCCAGCCCTCAAACCCCCAGTAATGCCTTGCCTTGGTCAAAGCTGCATCTATGAACCTCTTCAAAAGTCACCACCAACCGGGGACAAAATAGTCAAATGTCCCAGACTGAGGAACATTTTGATTTAAACCACCAAACTTTCCCAGGCTGAACTCAAACCACTGGATTGCAGAGTTTCCCCTGTCTGCATCTTCTAGTTAGCTGGCATGATCAGTGAGTCCTACTATGATGGAATATCAAAATTGGGGACTGTACTTTATGTTTTCAGGGTCCTATAATCAAAACTTCATAAGTATAATTTTGAGCACACCCTGAACAAGTCCCTGAGAGGGATCATTTACTCATTACATCTATAAATGGAACAACTGGGTCATTTGAGAATCTGGTGATTCCACAAGGAAAAGAAATGTGTGATTGGGTTAGAAAGATGGCCCTGTGAAAAAAGTACTCACCAAACAAGTGTGAGAAGCAG
Organism: Uromys caudimaculatus; assembly: GCA_028551405.1. Lineage (NCBI taxonomy): Eukaryota > Metazoa > Chordata > Mammalia > Rodentia > Muridae > Uromys > Uromys caudimaculatus. Next base: position 22,812,134 of record CM052709.1, read on the forward strand.
AGTTCCGATCCTCAGTGCCCCTCACAAAACTACTCATCACTGGAGATATTTCTAATCTCAGTACATCTAAGGCAAGAAGAGAGGCGAAGACAGAAAGAGTTCCAAAGCCAGCTAACTGGGCACTCAGAAGGATGAGCAGCAAGAGACTCTGTCTTCAGTGGGATGAAAGAACCAATACCCAGGGTGGTTCTCTGACTCTGTGTGAACGGTTGCTCGCCATGCCTGTACTTGTACTTGACCGTGTACACACATGCCCAAACGGAGATTTGAAACAGAAAAAAAAAGTATTATTTCCCTGGCCTTGAAAAGTGCTTTTGCTTTGCACGGATGAAGGTGCCATCCTAATTCTCTGCTCCAATGATCAATCACAGCTTTAATTCCCTTCCGATTATAGGGGGATGTGTTAGGCTTTGCTCTTTGTGGGTGTTTCTCAATGATTTTTATCTGAGTATTTTTTACGTAACAGGCATGAGGGGGTATGTATAAGTAGCTATCCTAATATTTCCATAATAAATCTGGCATGAGAGCCCAACATTTGGGAAATCCAGTCCTGTGGCAGATAACTTGGCATTTAGGAGGAAATAGTCCTCTTCATTGACATGTAGCCAAGACAAGGCTATGACTGTCAGGCCTGTGGAAACTGTATGAGCAAAGTACTTCATCCTATTGCAAGATACATGCTGCTGGGCTGTGGTTTTAAAATCGTGTCCTGATTCCTCCCACGCATCTGCAGACACGATCAACGCTGCTTTTGGCTTAGCAGAGAAGCCTGCACTTCAGACTGGACTATGGAACTATTTCCCTGACAAGGAGTCACTTGCTGCATGGCATCTTTTCGCTTGATTATTAAGATTTGCCTCTTGCCGTTCTCCCTCGAGCTTTAATTACACGATTGCAGCATGTTCAAAACATGCTGCCAGGTTTCTCGTTGTACAGGAGGCAGAGCGAATTTCCACATCCCCTGTGCGTCCTTTATCCCTCTTATTGATTTCCTAGGCAATTCTATATTGATTTTATCTTCATATTTCAATGCCTCCTCGGTCTTTTCTCTCTCTTATTTCTCCGAGCTCTTAGAACTCTGGCTGTTTCCTTGATCAGTCAGGCCATCCAATTAGGATTTACGTGTGATCCTCTTTTGCCACTCGGAGGACTCTCTATGATCCAGGCCAGAGCCCAAATATTCTTAACAGGACGGCTTTTATCTAAAACTCACATTGCCTTTCTAACCCCCGGAACCAGTGCGATCAGATGGCCTGAAAAGAAAGCAAAATGAGAGACCTCTTCCCTAACAGTGCCATTTATTCTCCTATCCGGACCCCCACCCCAACCAAATGAACAGAATCTGGGCTTCTCTGCTTCAAACTGGTGATGTAGTTTCATCTGAGGGCTTTGTTCTCATGTAGCACTCAACAGTGTTTAAAACCATGTAGGAATGCATCCTTTCACTGTTCTAGATTCTCTTGTATGAATATTTGTATTTTGAAAATTATATCTTGGATTCTTGATAAAATTTTTAAAGATAAATAAAAATGAAGTAAATACCAGAAAACAATAGTCTCTTCATTGGAGCAACATTTGAACGGAAGATTCCAGTATCTAGTTCAAAGCAGAATATTTGGTGACTACAACAAATTTAGCTACAAAGACACTTAGGTATGAATAAAAATTATAAATAAAAATTAGCTAAATGACACTTAGTTACAAATAAAAGCCAAAATATACCTCCTTCTAGATGAGTTTTTAAAGGGATAGGTTTAGTCTAAGAGATCAGCTCATGTGAATATAATGCATATTTCACAGGACCTTGAAATATTTCACAGGTGACACTTGAGTTCAATATGGAAGACTGTGGCATCAAAATACTTCATTTTAATAAGGGATTGTTTGAAATTCTTTCATGAGCTAGAGAGATAGCTCAGCCAGTTACATGCTTGACCCTGGAGCAGAAAGGCCTTGATTCAAGCAGCACCTGCATCCACCTAATACAAGTGTGGTGGCTTACACAACCCTCAGCACAGGTGAGGCAGAGATCATTCAATTATTAGGGCAGGCTGGCTGCTATGCCAGCTTAGCCAGATCAACAAAACTCAGACCCAGAAGAGATCTTGTCTTAAAACAAAAATGAACCCAAGGTTGACCTCTTAAAATTTAACTGGTGGGTGCTAAGGGGTCACACGGATGGTCAGTGGTCTGCATTCCTATGCCATGAACATTTAACTATATGATAAAATAGAGCTGCCCAGTCCAGATGACCCATTCTGAGATAAGATATTTCCCCATTTTTGCGATTATCCCCAGAGTGTTCTTTGGGAGGGGATTTTATGATCTGTTCTGGATGTTATGATCTTACAGCTGGTGTCTTATGACCTAGTTTCTGAGACTCGTGGTTTATTCCTAGAGCTGGTGCTTTATGGCCTTTTCTTAAATAAGGCCTGGACCTCTAATGGAGGCAAATGGGGCTTAAGTTGCCATTTCACTCTGGCCTCCAGAAGCATATACGTGGATCTCTGTAAAGCTAAATATAGGAAATTTTAAATTATCTATTCTCCAGACCAAAAGAAAAAAATGTTTTGAGACTTTGTTCTTGTTCTTGTTGGTTGTGTGAATATTATGTTAGGATTGATTACTTGGTGTTGGATAACCAAGCAGGGGCTGCATCCCAAGGGAAGATTAAATTTCCCTCTCTCAGCTGTCCTTGGTTGCCTATAGATCTGGGTCTAGAGATGGGGGACCATGAAAATTCACAATAGCATTTCTATTGGCCTCGTCCTTGGTCAGGATATGTTTAGGCAATTATACTACAGGTACCATGGTGTGGTTCCTCTTTCATTTCTAGGATACACAAACTCTCAGCCTACTTCCTGGTCCTCTCTCTCATATGACCTGTGTGCCTCCTCCCCCCTGATGTATTCTGAATTTTGGGTGTAGGAATTATGGTGCAAATATATCCATTGTCAGAAGTGGTCCCATGATCAATCTGTTCACTCCATTTTGACAAAGTGTGGCTTTCTGTGAAGGTCTCCCTTTGACACTTAATTTGAATATAATACTTCTGGCCTCCTAACCTGGGTGCACACACTCAGCCTGTCCCAGATGTAAAGGTAAAGATTTCTAATTAATGCTAGATGACTACAGAAGCACAGAACTGGACAGCAAGTGGCTGTAATCTATTGAATGTTGCTTCATTCATTTGCTCGCTTGATAAATATGCATTCAATATCTTTTTGGTCTTTTCCTAGTATTTCTTTCTTTAGAGTATAATGATTTTGTGTAACTACTTGATTCCTTTTCATACAAACACATATACACTCACATGTATATATATATATACATATATGTGTATATATATGTGCATGTATATATGTGCATACATACACAGACATATATATATATATATATATATATACATATATACATATATCTGCTTAAAGAATAAAAATTCACTGCAAATCAATTAAGAAGAGTGAACTATAATAACTGAAATCTTTCCTGCATCAGCAAGTTCATAGTGGAGCACAATTAGGACACAGATTTGTATTTTATTCTATTCAGATACGTTCTTTGGTAAGGTTCTATTATTCTGTCAGAAGTCCTATCACTACCACCTAAACTTCTCATTTTCCCTAGCAGATCATATATAATGAACTAAAAATAGATACCCTGCTTTCTAGCCTATTAAATCAGCCAATGAATGGAGATAGACCAACACAGGGACTTCCCAGTGTGCCTCAAAACTCCCCCATGGAAGCAGACTGAATACAAAGCTTGGTCTCAGCTCACACCAGTCTCTTGCTAACTTCTGACTCTCACCAAGTCAGTGTTGTATATTTTAAATTCAGAGATGACATCTCTGTTGAGTGAACAGCAGAGAACTAAACTGTATAAAAGGTAACTTATGCATATATTGTCATGAAGAGCAACACAATCCAAAGGAGAGAGAATGTAAAACTCTCAAAGTAGAAGCAGCAAGTTCCTGTGTTTCCTCATAGGGAGGGCATTGCATTACTTTTCAAATATAGTGAACTCACATTAGAGTTCTTACTGACCGAATCACAGTATTTTCTCAAAGGAAACTCACCCTGTGTGCAGAGCTTGGTAGGGCTCTGGTGGGGACAGAATGGCATAGTTTCTGGCCCTGGGACAGAGCTTCCATGTGAGCCTCCTTGAGTGTATATGGCTGCTGTGGGCATGATGGCTTGTTTGTATAATGTACATATTTCACTTTCCTCCAAGAAATGTCTTCCCTTTTAACAATGACTCCATGAGAATTAGAAACAGCACTATTCTAGGAGTTGAGGGTGTGGCTATGCCTCCATAAAATGGTAAACTTTGGGTGGGACCTTCAGGACAACCCTTAAGACTAAGGGAAAGAGCTCTAAATACATGATTTCAAAAATATATATAATTCCCAACTATGCAAAATATAAGGATGCAATGTGAATTATGAAGGGCTTCATGAATCTAAAGGAGCAGCTATACTATGAGCCAGCTTGTCAGAAAAGTGCAAAGGCAGGCAGATTCCTGAGTTCAAGGTCAGCCCAGGACAGATCCAGGTGTGGTGGAAATGGTCACTTCAGGGCAGGGTACCACCCAAGTAGCTTATCATCTGTGTTTAACAAAGGCAGACAGATCTCTGAATTCTTTTGCAAAGTTAAGAAAAAAATATATGCTTGCTGTCTCTTAAAGAATCAAAGGGCTGGGGTCAACAGATGCTGATTCATAAGATAATCAAAAAGAAACATGGAGTAAATGACTGGATTAATATGTAAAATAAAAGACTGGACCTGTGTTTGGTGGAGATGAGCTATCCAGAGAATATTTTAGTATAAAAAGAGAGAACTGCTTGGAGAAAGGACAGACAGATGGAGGGACAGATGGAGGGACAGACAGACAGTCACACACACACACACATACACACACACACACATGCACACACACAAGCAGGACATGAATAAGAAAGAGCTCTTAGAATAGGAAGCAGAACACAAGCTTGCACTGATGATTTGACTTCAAGTTGTTATTTTCACTGCTCCCAGACACCTCCTCTCTCAGAAGCCCTGCCAAGCCGAGGCTGGTCCTTGGCACCTATGGTGGAGAGATATAGCTTCTAGTTTTCCTTCAGAAGGTGAATTCTTATTATCCTTTCCTCAGACACTGACAGAATGTGTTTAGGTAACTCCAAATTCAAATTTCCTCTAGGCACACATGAAGTGGTATTTATTAATAAATGACTTGTTTGTTATTAAAAAAATGAAATAATGTAATTACTTTGAGGTCTTATTATTTTTACTGAAGTTCCCAGAAAAGTAGAGACTGTATTTCTGTATGATGTAATAACAAAGATTAAGGAAAATCATGGGTTTTATCATTTAAAGTTTTAGCTCCTTTCTATGTTAAAATTTTGTTTAAAATTTAACATTTAGGATTATTTATGAATTAATTGTCTTACAAGCATTTTATTTTTAATAGAACACATTTTATTTATTCTTTGATGATTTCAGATCAAATTATCATTACAATATTATTGTAGCTCAACTAGTAAAATGCTTGCCTAGGGTGCACAAAGCACTAGGTTTAATATGTAGTATCTAATGAAGCCAGATATGGAGGCACACACTTATATTCCAAGACTCAGGAAGTAGAGACTGAATGATTAAAAGTTCAAGGTCATCCTCAGCTACAATATACATTTCAGACAGTATGGATACTAGAGACCTTGTATCCTCAAGAAACACACACACACACACACACACACACACACACACACACACACACACACACACCAAAACTTCTCCTAAACAATATTGTTCTGCTGTCAACAATTCTTTCTTTTCAGCATTTTAGTATTTTCCTGAGTTCAGTGGATGAGTCTTAGGATCTATAACAAATCTACACTGTCCAGTCTGATTAAATGGTAATCAAGGAGAGGCTTGCTGTGTTTAATCATTTCAATGATTTTTTTCATAAATAGCTGCTGACATGTGATTTCAGCACCTATATTTGCATTTTTGAGTGTGGTCAAAGAAAGTAAAAAGCATTTTTTTCTCAATGACATTAGAATAAGTCAAAGACAGGAAATAAGGTGCTAAAATGAATGGTTAATTACAATAAAACAAAAATGTAATTAAATATCAGGACAGAAAATATGAATTATACATTTAAGTAACTAGAATTTGCATTATCCCATGGAACTTAGTGGATAGTCTTGCATAATAGCAGTGTTATATTCATTTCATCAGTTTATTGAGTTGCATAATATTCTTCATTAAAAAGATTTCATATGTTTTCTATGTTGTATGTATTCAATTAATGAAGAATGGTCTGTGCTACCACTGAGAATTTGTGAGAATTTGTTTTTCATTTTCTATGGTTACAATAATTTTATTAATAAGCAATAAATCTTTCAGGGATACCTTGACACCTGTGAAGTGTCAGCTTTTAAGCTTGTAGCATAAGTTATGCAGCAATGTAATTTTGGATCCTTAAACAATATAGTAAGGATCTATTCACCTCCTTCTAACCCAAACAGACATTAACACATTTAGGTTTTTTTTTTTTCAAGAGAAATACAGTTTCAACCTAACCCATATTATAGTATTTCTGCCAAAACATTATATATGTTCACTGTAGAGGGATTTTAATCCAGCAATATGGCTACTCTGGCTGGCATACAAACACACCCTTAACCCCAAAAAAGAAAGTTGAAGTTAGATTATAGAAGGAAACACCCATGTTTGAAAGTGATTTCTAATTGAGTGGCAGACAAAGTGACAAATCAGAGAAAGATTTGACATAATAGGATGTGCCCAACTCTCAGGAAAACAGAGAGAAAAGAGGGGCTACTTCAATGAGAGCAGCAAAGAGAGAGAAAAAAGGAAAGGCAGTTTTACTTGAAAAGTTTTCAGAATCAGTTGAAGAGAGAATAAGCTAGACACAGGTGAAGACAGATCCAGCCAGAGAATAAAAAGGAGGCAGAAGATTAGAAAAGATTGTCAGAGTTAGTTTAAGGCCAAGCAGAGTAAAAGTCAGAGAGAGAAGCCAGACTGAACCAGGCAGCTTGGAGAGGAGTTTGAGGCAAAAGTGCTCATTTAAACCAGCCAGCAGAGTTCAGAAAAAAACTAGGAAAGGTGAGTTTATTCAGCAGTAAGTCTCAGAGGCTGAAAACAATCTAGGCCTAGATTAAATTATAAGGAGGCTAAAAGCTTCCAGGACTAGACCTAGGTTGGCAAAGTTAGTTAGCCATGAAGATGACAATTACATCAAGCAGATAAAAGTTACTTCTACAGTTCCCATATTGTAAAAATCAATGTGAGGTGTAGATGGCTAGTAGTCTGTACCTCTCTCTCTCTCTTGCTCTCGCTCTCACTCCACTCTCGCTTTTGCTTGCTGTGTGTTTTTCATATATATGTTAATGTCATATGTATGCTAATTAATGCCATATATGCCAATTAATGCCATATATATATATATATATATATATATATATATATATATATATATGACCAAATAATGCCAATTAACACTAATGACATTACATAAAAGTTACTGCATATAACACCAGTAATGGTAAGTGAATACATTATCCCCAAGATATTATGCACTGGAGATATGCTTATATCAAAGTAAAATATTGTAGAAAATGAATGAAGTATCCTATGTGTCCTTTACAGATTAAGCTTTTAATGTGATTTAATTTACTCTGCCAAACTAAAAGCAACTCCTCATTTCTAATTTATTTAAAGGAACAAGATTGCATTCACCCTAGTTGTAGACATGGAAAATAAAAATCATTCGAGAGTCTTCTATTGATACAAGCATTTTTTTTTTCTAATATGACGAGTGGAATTTGAAGCTGATGAAAATAAGGCTGGAAAAAATAGAAGGATAAAACAGAAGTTACAAATATGTGTGGTTCACATATTTCTCAGATTTAATATTCTGAAATGTGTAGTATTTATAGCTGGGTTGCACTCTTTTCTTTTGGCACCTTTAGGCTCTTGTGACAACAGAGTCAATGAATGCTCAGAGCAAACAATGGCTCTTGGGTCATTCTGATAATGTGAGTCCAGGTGAACTTCTTTGAAGGAGAACATATTCATGGAGTTTCAGTGAAGTGGTTCTGAACAGAAATGTCAAAGAGAAAATGAGAAAAGGCAATGTTGAGATTTGTTTTGTGTGTAGTAAATTCTCCAAGATGAATGAGAATTCTCATGCTATGTTATCCCAACTTATACTTACTAATGTTTTAATTTACTACTGAATAGTGAGGCCACATGAAAGTTAAAGCTGAAAACTCCCTAGTGACAATAACCAGAATAACATGAAATAATACTACACATTCAAGCTTTTTTACAAAAGGAAATAGCCTAGGAGATATGAATTGGCACATATAGGGACAATATAAAATAATTAAAGATTTCTCAGAGAAATATACTGTGTGTGGACTTAATATTTGATATTTTTACATTAGCAGATATATCTTGAAGATTCTCTAAGCAAATGTGTACTCATGACTAATGTCATTTCAATTCAACATCTTACAAATAAATATTTGATGAAAACATGCTTTTGAATATTAAGGAAGTATGTAGAAATTTTTAAAAAAAATCATTGTAACATCCACAGGAGATACTGTAATTCAGAATTAATTTACAATCTAAATTCCAGTATCATCATTTTAATTCCTTTGATCTATTTTTTTCATATTATAGGACTATTAAAAATCACTTGGCATTTATTTGTGGTTGCTGGTTTTTACTTATTTTTTGATTCAATTCTCTATAGAAGGGTTGAGTTTGCATACTCAGTTTTATTTACAACAAATTATCAGCATTTGAGATTTATGCTTCTGCTTGTTTGTCGCAGCAAAACAGAGATGGAGTGTAAACTCCCCAAACCTCTTCTTTTAGGCAACATTGTGATGAGGCCTGCCATCTCAAAGACTCAGACTGAACACAGCTAGTGATTCTACAGGTGAATATTCTATTTATATTTCCCTCCTGTCCCGTTACTTCATTGTGCTCGTTGTTTTATTTTCCAGCTTGAATCATAGTCACGTTTTAATTTCTGATGTTCCCTAAACAGCCCCAGTGTCTTAACCTCAGTCAATGCTAACTCCTCTCACCCTGAATTGATTCACAGAGCCATCAGTGTGTGCAGGAACATGCATAATCCCCTTGCTTCTCCAGCCAATGCTTCTGCATCTATGCAGTCTGGCAATAACACCCACAATTTCAGTAGTGAAGGCCTAGCTGTGAACTATGAAATAGCATATGCATGACCTTCTGTTGAAAATACAAAAATAGAAAAAAATTAATATTAATATAATGATCTTTTTCCCAAGAAGAAAGCACTTATATGCTTCTCTCCTTTGCTCTCGCCTTTCTCTGGTGACAGAGAACTAAATTTAGCCAAGAAAATGAGCAATTATCAGCAGGTCTAGACCCAGAGTTGAATAAAAGTGAAGCTATTATCATTGTTAGAAAACTAGGAGAAACTACAAGGAAGAGAGGTACTTTTGATATGTTACTTTTGATATGTTCAGCCTGAGTCTTTGAGATAGTAGGCATCATAACTGTACAACCAGGGCTGGCCACAGTAAAACTATGCCTCTATGATACACTGTTACAGCTTAGTTCTTAATCGTGGCTGTCATGGAAGCAGTTCTTTTTTTTTTTTTTTTTTTTTTTTTTTATTTCTCACATCTTTATTTCTTCGGGATAGGGGGTCTCCCCTATACAGATTGGGATGGTCTAATATACTGTTTAGGAGGGGTCAAGGGTTTGACAACAGATACTTCTCATTGGTTTGGTCTGAGGGCTTCGAGGCACCTTATTTGCATGTGGGAGGGCTAAGTGTTGCTCCTACATGACAAATCTCACATGACAGGCCTCTCTGTAGGTGTTGTGAAAGCTGTAGCTGTTTTTACAGGAGTCTTCCAGGAGTGTTGGCCAAAAACATATTCCTGTCCCTCGTGGATTATTCCACTGGGTCTCCCAGAGTTTTCAGCCTATGCTCAACTGGGTGCCAGACTGCCTGCCACAGACTACTGCCCCACAATTCCCCCTTTTTCTTTTATAAGGGAGAGGTGTCATCACAATAACTGTCTCCCATATTGGGAACAGTTTGATACTGAACCAAGACCTGATTGGTGGTGAACTTTGCAATGCTGCTTATATGCTGCTTTAGAAACTCAATGAGGCAGGGTGCCAAGAGAAGCAAGGCTCCAATGGCTAGTATGGGGCCGAGGAGGGGAAGAAGCCAAGCTAACCAAGGGGTTAGAGTACCAAGGGGAAGGGGTGTTTGGAGTATAAGCCAGAGGGTAAGGAGGGTTAAGGGTGGGGGGGGTTAGGAAGGCAAGGGATCATTGAATCAATTGTTTCATGGATGGTACAGTTTGAGGGTAATAGCATCAGTTTAAAGCAACATTTGATTAATCTAGATAGACATCATGGTTTCCTTACTATTATATAGCTTCCCCCAAGTTCAGTAGCCATTTGGCTTTGGCAAGAAAGTTCATCTGTAGCTGGAAAGTCTCATGTCTGTCCTCTGTGGGGCTGAGCATGTGTTTCTGGATCTCAGCATGCATCTCAGGAGTCTTCTGTCTGGAGGAAGGCAGCTTTGTAGTCCCAGGCAGGTCCCAGGAGATGGTGTTGTCTCCGCTGGATCTATGGCAGCAAGCTTCTGCGGGAATAAGCCTGTAGGAAAATCACGAAAGAGCAGAATCCCAGCAGGGGGATGCTTGCATAGGGTGAATATCAAGTTAAGCCTGTAATGGTTTGCTTGGGAGCACATTATGGTCCTGGAAGGTATCTTTTAAGTCTGCTTTGGATAGCAGAGGAAGAAAAGTTTTGAGATTGGTAGTAACTGCCTGTAAAAGGAAACTGGTTGTTAATTAAGGATTGAAGAAGAACCGGTGATCCAAATAGTTGATTTGACCTGTGGGAGTAGATTAGGTGACTTTTGAACCTTAAAAGAAATCTTAAACAAGTTGGAAGATTTTTTGGACATATCAAGAATCCTAGGGAGAAAAATAAACATTTAAATAAAGAAGCAAGAAATTTTTTTTTTTTTTTTACTATTTTTTTTTATTTATTTATTTTTTTGATATTTTATTTACATTTACAGGAAGCAGTTCTTGTATTGTCTTCTCCATCTTCAAACATTTTATTTCCCAAACCTGTACCATTTTGCTGCTAGTGAGGTATCACCTTGATTCACAAATCTAGTCACATCATTTTATGCTTCAGAGATGGCTCCCTGGTAGCAAAATCAACAAGTGTAATCTTTTTAACCAAGAAATTATTTCCTGTCCTTGGTATTAGCTTGCTTTCCAAAGATTATGTCCCATAGCACTGTTTCTAACTTCTACAGCATCCTCCTAGTGCTTGCCCTGTGCTATAGCTTCTTGCAGTAGTGTGAGTCCCTCATTCTTACATAGCCAGGCTCCTGTTGTAAGGTGTGCTCTTTCCTAAACCAGTACAAGTAACTGGACAATCACATACCAGCAATGAATACAAATGAAATTCCTTATTTCTCCAGAACAACCACTGATTTCATTGCCAGGTTACAGTGTAAGGTGTGCATCAGTACTGTACAGAGGTCTCAGGTCATTTTCAATAGAATTTGAGCTACAGTACCCATGTCGTATTAGCCTATGAACTCCCTTCCCCTAGGACCTTCTTCAAGTTGGTTTATAACATAATCCTCTACAAATATTCTCATTGTGTGGCAGTTCGAAGTGCTGCAGATAAGAAAACTACTCGATCATTTGTTGACACCCTAAGTGCTAACATTGTTAAAATAGAGTATTGAACCATGTGTGAGGGGATGGCACTAGATATTTATTCAAAAAACATCCTATAATCATGCATTAAATTAAAACCTATTAATTATGCTAATAATTATAATTATTTTTTATAGTAATGAAAAGAAAAAAGTGTTTGCATTCAGAGAGATCTCTGTTGATATTTTACCTCATACTGGATACCATTCCTAAAGATTAATTACTTACTTTGTGTTATACTTCCACGTGGAGATTAAAAAATTTACATTTGGAGAATGTTTTAACTTTTCAGTAAATTCAATGGGGTTACATGGTAAAAATAAATTGCCAATATCCCAGCACATCTACTTTGAGATAGAAGAAGGTCTTCTTGTGGAAGAGTTTCACCTTAAATATCTAACTGGGTAAAAACTATTCTTGATAGACTTGCTTCTTATTAAGAGTATTAATTGATAATGTCAATCAGGTGTTTTGTTATGATGAGATGAGGTGATGAAGAGGCATAGTAATGAAAATGCTCAGAGATGGCTCACTGACAGAACCAATACATGAAATTTAAATTTTCTCAGTTTGTGCTTGGAAAATACAGCAAAGCTAGCTGGTCCTATTACGACTTTCACCCCATGAACTGGCTTATTAGTTTGTAATTTGACACGAAAAGAATTAAATTTAACGTGAAGCTTGGCAGCTTCCATTCCGAATGTCTATTCTAACTGTATGGAAGTTCACTGAGTTGTATAGACTTTGAGTCTCGTTAATATTGGCATGTGATCTTTATAAAATTAAAAAATCCTTAATTGTTATGCTAATTAATGAATGCACCACACTCTGCCATTGAATAAGCTTCTACTGTGGTCGCTATTTTTGATGCAGCAATATAAAAACAAGTGAGGTGAGTCCCTACTTTTGAAAAGCTGCAAAGTTAGCTGTTCCTCAAGATAGGCATCAATGTATTTGAAAAGATATTTAAGAGACTGGCTTCCTGAAAGTATACTGGATGCTCTATTACGGCACAGCTTTATATACATCTCTATTAGAATGTATATGGGAATTTATTGGCTTTCTCTTATAATCCAATCCACTCATTTAAAGGGAATTCTGAAGAATTTAGAAGCATATAACAAAATTCAAAGAGGATTTATATATCCACATACCCAATGACAGAAATACACACATAAAAACTACACATCATAGAATTTGAGACTTATTTGCAATATTTGGGTTTCTGGAAAGGGCTCCAAGCTTAAGTAATAGATACAAATATTCAATCAATGGGAAGGTGGATTTCTTGATTTTGTGGAATTAGAAAAAGTTGCAAAAACCCCATGCAGTGACAAAGATCGATTGTACATAAAAGCATTATTTCTTAATGAAATGGTTTTTAATATTACTGCTTATCATTTTCTATGATAATACATTTTATGGTATTAAAAGTTGGATCTTTTTATTATAGAAATTCAGCTTTTTGTAATACAACAAATGATTAAATTTAATTAGTGGATGAAGCTGTATTTCTAGAAGGCAAATGTAGCTATAGCAAGCAAGAAAATAATTTTAGCATTCATATTGTAAGTACTGACTCAAGTTTGTCTTCATTTTACTTTCACTTAGGATGAAATAAATCAAGATTTTTTAATTCACAAATTGTTCTCCGAACCATTATTTGCATGCATGCACATTAGAGGCAGACCTCCAATATTATATTATATCTAAGTGTTTGAATTTCCAGCTAGTAAATCAAATCTGTAACAAAATATTTAATAGAAACAGGTCACCTTAAGCAAAACAGATTTTAAAAGAATTATCCTTCTTTTCTTTCCTGTACAAGTTTAAACTACAGACTTGAAATTGGAAATTGTTTTAACATGCTAGAAGCCAAAAGATCTCGTGACTTTTATTCATTTTATTCAAATATAAATTACACGTCTTGCAATAAGGTATCTTTTGAGTACAACACATTTGTTTAGAAGTAGATTATTTTGTCATCCAGTGACAGAAAGGTCCATTTCAATTTGATGCTTTTAGAACTTACTGCATGCATATATTCTTATTTTGTCTTAAACAAAAAGTGTATGTTTTAAAGATAAAAGTTTTGATAAGTAGGAAATGTTCCCACTTAAAAATATGTGTATACAATTCACCAAATTTTAGTTGTAATTATTTTATTAAGGCACATAGTGCTTGTGAAATTATAGTGAACTAATATTGTACGATAACCAAGATTTTCAAGAGGCAGAAGGGCACCAATAAAACACAGGAGAGACAGTGAAGGCTACAGACATGAAAAGAATGTAGAGATGGCCAGTCTCTGCCCAAGCACGTCCCTTTCCTATTTAAGGAGTTGCTTTACTGGGCCACTTTATGTTCAGTATATTCTTTGAAATGTAGGAAAGGCAAAAATTTGTTGGCTAGTGAAGGTATACTTTATTTATATAAGAACTTTATCAAAAGAAGCTTATATGTATTTATGTACATACACACACACACATATACACACAAACATATGTATGAAAATATCCATATGAATATACAGGAATATTTTATTTCTACTCCATTGATAATATTTTTATATGACAATTTCTTAAAGTATATCATGAAAAATAACATAGATTTGTTCCTTTCTAGCTTGAGATGAAGCTTACAGAACTCCAACATTTCCTTTAAAGTTCTGTTTAAAACTTCCAGGTATGTACAAGCAGAATACATCTTATATGTGTAGTTTGTAACTGTTTAAGTTATACTAGCTGTGTCTTATTTCAACAGTGTGGAATAAGTTGGAGATCCAAAAGAAAAAAATGTTAACACAGCTGAAAAAAAAAATCAGAACATTGCTACACATGAGGTCATCCCAACCACGCTGTGCATTTCCCAGCCATGCTGAATGAATGAAGAATCCACGTTGATTTAGTCCTGAGTCTCAGTTTGTGGAAGATGCATTAGCCACATTGAGCACATGTGCTCTTGTGATCCTAGCCTGAATGGTGTTCCCTACACAATTTAAATATATGGCAAAATAAAAGCCAACATTTCAAGATTCAAAATAAATCTAAACTATCACTGCCGTTTAAGAGAAAAAAAAATCTATTTCAAATCACAGATGAAGATATGTCACTTTAAAAGCAAGATATTTGAGAGTGTGTGTGTGTGTGTGTGTGTGTGTGTGTGTGTGTGTGTGTTATGTATGTACACATAGAGAGTACAGAGCACAAGAAACATTGCTTAAGTTTCAAAATTGAAAAATATTATGATGAGTTGACTCCTATTGGCTAGAAGCTATAGAATATCACAGCCAAACTGGAAGCTGACGAACAGTTTATTTTTTCTTAAAAAAAAAAAAAAAATCAAAATTAGCTGAAGTAACAGACACACAGGCATATATTAGATCTCGAAAAGGACAGTAAGCAAATGTATGTACGCATGATCCAAAGATGGAGAGGATGTTTAGGCCTTTTGCTTTTAGTCGGTTAAAAGCAAACACCGTACATTTCAAGGTTAGGGGTATATCTGCACAGACACTATCATTATTAGCTCATTTTATCTCTGCTGGCTCAATGTGGTTCTCAGCTTTTTAATCACTTCTCTACTGGCACAGCTAGTGTGCCTACAAGTTGTCTGGAATTTTAATATTGCTAAATTTAGTGATGCAAGTTGTGATTAAATTGCAAAAACTTGTTTAAGGCAGACCCTGATTGAAGAGAATACATGCTTATTTAAGGAAAACGTACAACTTTGCAAAAATTATAAAGCTCTATATATAGTTTCACATTTAACAGCTTTACCAACCTGCAAAAAAGTTGGTTCTTGTAGAGAACTGCCAGGCTATGTAGTCTGAAATCTGGAGTCGTAATACCAGAGAGCTGTCAGTCAGCCATCCATCCATCTAATTGGCTTCTTCCCATCTTTCCATCATGTTTTTTTTATAACTGGTCGCCTCTGGCTAAAATGCAAATCATGAGGAAGAGCCGTCTAGAAAAAGCTGCTGCTTTCTTAATTATCTGTCAGAGTATGGACCAGTGGACCCAGGGCCGCACTGTAGAGTTATGCTAAGCAGCAAGGCATCATGGGAATTGGAGTGACAGCTCATTTTCCTCCTGTGTTTTCTGTGTTCGAATGACAATGCAGAAATATGGGTTTTCCCACACTTTCTCTGAACACCTGGGCTATTGCTCAGGGGAGCACAAAGCCAAAACTGTCACATTTCCAGACATGGTCTTATTGCTGTCACTGTGACAGGATTGTTGACAAATGCCAGCAGTCATCTCGGCATCTTGGGAAGTGTCTGCCATGATTGTGTCAACAGCCTGACAGAAATTGTTAATGTTTAAACTTCTTCCACTGACAGAATCCTGTCTTGCTGACAACATTTGTCATATGAAACTCAATCTTTGTCAAAGTTGCTTAAAAATTAACACTTTCTCAATTTCCTTCTTTTCCCAGTTTACTGCCGAGCAGTGCAAAATTTTAGCAATATGATTTTAGCAAGGTAATGTAACGCAGTAACTCAGGTCCACATGCCACCCAAATCTTCCAACTGTTATAGCTCAGGGATATCTTGTCCTTTTGACCCTTTCTGCCAGAATAATTAGACACCTAAACACTAAACACATATGAAATATGCATCTACAGTTAAGATATGCAGACATATATAATATATGTATGCCTTAGGATTCAAACTAGTGAATTATTCAAGATATATAAAGCATTATTGCTAAATATACAATGAGAAAATTTAATTAAGCTTCCCAACTTTTACTTACATAAAATTCATTTGCAAATTTATAGATATACATTAACCAATTTCTTAAATTAAATATTTTAATTAATACATTGATATTGTAATATCTATGACAGTAACCTGATAGATTAAAGGGGCATTCTGTTTGGACTGAAGAATTTACAATGATTATTTAATGTATTATTTTATCAAACAAGGCTATTGTGATGATAGTGTTAATATTCTCATCCTGGCTTTGTTGGGAAGTATTTATGTGAGCAGTGTAAAATCAATGAGTTCTTCACAAAGAAATATCATTATTAACATCCACAGGTGGCACATCTGAGTAGATGTTTCTGTTTCTGTAGAATTCTTTGGTTACTTTGATGTGGATAGGATACCTCTGGCTTTGCTAGATACACATGTGATCTTCTACACATTTTTACCCTTCTTATAAATGATAGGAAAAGAGGAACTGATTAAAAGAATTAAAGTGTCCATCTGTCCCTGAAAAATTAATCCATGTGAAACTAAGTGACAGGTTGTTAATAATAGTATAACTATTTCTAATTTTAATATTATTAGATAGTGTGTAACAGTGCATAAATATGGGATACAGTTGTATCAGTGGGAACATTATCACAATAATGTACTATAAAAATAGAAGTCTCCTAAAATGGAATGTGTCTCATAGTGTAATTTGCCCAAATTGCTGCCAGATATGATTTCTAATATTTTGCTGACACTTAATACACCAGGGACTGCTTATTATAATGACATGTATAGATTTTTATTTGTCATTAGTGCATTATATTATTTTATATGTATTTCCATCCAAACATTATAAATTCCTCCAATAGTAGATTTTAAGGTTACAAACATTAAGTTAACACATGTTATTATGCCGTAGACCAAATAATAAATATTTTAGGTATTTCTCTTTTTCTCATATCTACTTAATCTGCCATCATAATAAATCAAGCAGTGTTAAGATGAGAATGGTTTTGTTTTGATAAGATGGTATTCAGAGATAGGCAGTGAGTTGTTTTGATTAACAGGTTGTATCTTCCTGTTCCAGACTATGACAAGCAAATAAGGTCTCTGATTTCAAATTTCTCCACCCGTTTTCCACACTAGCTATTTAATGCTTAGGATATTTAGACATATCATTTCATTAATAAGTTATTTCTCAAAATAATATTGAAAACTTTATTAACTCCCTAATGTTGTAAGTGACGATTGGTGGCCATGACACTAAATGTCCCAGATTATGAGAAATAAATCTGTGAATCTTATATGGGTCTGTCATAATTCAGAGCTTTTAGTTACTAACATTTGGTGTTTCTAATAATTCCTTTTAAGAATTTTTAGGAATAAGTTTATTAACTTAGAATTTCATACAATATAATTTGAATATTTTTCACCTCCCTTCCCAAACTCCTCCCATTGCCAACCTCCGCACCCTTCAGTGAGCACTATTCATTCTCCAGCATGTAGACGACATAGTCCAGAGAAGTTCCTTGCATTCATAATTCATTTTAATTCATGTCATTGCACACACACACACACACACACACACATACACACACAGATACTGATAGAAATGTACTTATATATGCATTCATACATGTATATAATTTATCTCGGTTTTCAGAAAAAAATGAAACTAATACAATAAATTTTTTACTCAGTTTCTCACTTTATGAGGATTTAGGACTTATCCAGGCCTTGTACTAATGGAATTGTACACTTGTTATATTCCACTGCCATTTTGTGGATGGTACACATCACTTCTTACTGACCATAGTTCCAGATAGATGTAGTAAGAAGTATTTCATTAGCAACACAATGACATTCTTTCTGCACCATTTAGCCAGAATTAGATAAGGCAGTTCTAGATATTTTCTCTGTTTTTTTTTTCTGTGTATTTCAATAAAATACCATTCTATTAAAATCCACAGCTATGCATATATTTTGTTTTAGGTTATATGACATAGGGAACCTATAGAAGCAAAACTTTTGGCCACCAATACTGTAGTAATACATTAAGAAGTCAAAAAACTTTAAAGACTATTTATAAAAGCCAAGTATAAAGAGCAAAGACTACCTCTCTAGGAGAAGAGGAGTTTAAGCCTAACCATTTTAGGCTTAAAGTTTCAGGATTCTGAGACAGAATTGTTTGTAAATTTTATTACATGATATTTATAATTCATTATTATAGAAGCTCTGGGAAACTAATATAGACACCAAAACATGAGAACAGTATTCATCATATAGATTTTAGATTTAGAACCACATAAATCTAGATTATAATCACAACTCCTGCATAGAATTCTCAGTCAACTCTATACTAGAATAGGAGAGTAGGATAGCTCATAGCCAATGTTAAAAACATATTGTAAATATATTCATCATGTATTTTTTTCCTGTGATAGGATCTAAGTTAGCATCCAAAACCAATACAGGTCTTTAACAGAATCTCATCTTCCATCAGATGCTCATTGTTCATACATGCACATGCATACACACATATACACACATACACACAAACATCACACAGACACATCACACATCTCATACAAGCACATGCATAATCCATCACATACATCACATGCTTTAGACACACACAAAAAAATACAATTTGGTCTCTGGTTATTTTCTGTCACAGTAAGGTATGGAATTTGCTCCCTAGAAACATTAGCCCTTGGTGATTTTGAATTAGGAGTTATTTTCATCATGACTTCATTAATTCTCATACTCAAAACAATTTTGTATTTTTGTAAAACTATGAATAAAACTATAGATGTGATGTGGGTGAATATCTTAAATTTGGGACATACCTGCTGAGGGATAAAAAGACAGATATAGATGGAGCTGTGACCTGAAACTCTGGAAACATCCATTCTCCATACAGACTATCTGCACTGGGAATCCCAGAAGGCAGAGACTGTGAGGGCTGGTGTATGCTTATGTCCAGAGGTGAATCAGTGTTACATTTTCATGACTCAAACTGAGAAAAGGAAAGATACCACAATCTTCATCCATGATTTGAACAATACTTTTCAGATATCTTATCATTAAGATATGGGGCAACATTGGAGGAAGTAGGTCTTTGGGCATTTATGTTTGAAAGGTGTGTATTACTCCAGGACTCCCTCCATGCCATGATGAAGTCCCCTTGCTCCCTCCATGCCATGATGAAGTCCCCTTGCATACACAGCACGTCCTCCACCATGATGTTTAGTTTCATCATACATGAGCTCAGGAGCAACGGGCCCAGAGACATTGGACTGAAACTTTGGAAACTGTGGCCATTTCAAGACTTCCTTTGTTAGAGGTTCTCTTACTTTTTTTATGACATAATTTCCAAATGTGACCCCTAATGAACTACGTAAAAGTCCAACTGGCTCCCAAAACCTCAAAGAAAACCCACACAAACTTATAATGCCATCTGATTCCAGTTAAACAAAATTAAGAGAAGCCAATCTGCTTCCTCTGAGGATCAAATTGAACAGAAAAGAAAGAGGAACTCAAGGAAGGCAAATGGGATATATATATTGTACCCATTTTGTAAGGAATATGAATAACTACTTTATCTGTTATAATGCTATAATTAAAAGGATTTCCACTTATTACTGTGTGATAGAGGATTTGGGAAAGAGAATAGAGGGACTGAATTAATAAGCTGACAAATGAAGCTTAATACATTATTATTCAGGTTGCACATAATTGACATCACTTGGGAGTAGGGAGAAAAGAATAAGACTGAGAACGGTGAGCTGCAACATGGGGGCACTTTAGCAAATGAAGCATTTACAGCCAATTACCATGCTATTTTGTCTTTACTCCTAGGTCCTATTAAATGTCTTGATATCCTTTGGGAAAACATGTCATACACATGATAAAATGAGGTTAATTACAATACATTCAAAATGTAACTCATTTATATCAAATTTCACTCAGGGGTATTTATTTTACGTAAATCTATCAATTTTGGACTTATGATTATATAAACTTTGGCAGAGGACCACACTTTTGAACAAGTACTTTATTTTGCTCTCCAATTCTTTTCGCCAATTTAAATGTTTATTTTTACGATATTACTCTCTTCATTTCAACAGGGATTTCTCTTGTCTTCTCTGGAATATCTCTCTACATGGTCCTTCTGTCTAACAACAGTAATGCTACAATCCTTGACCTTATGTAGTGCCAGTGGCTAAATATACATTTGAATGTACTGTGGAAGTCATGGCACAGTAATTACTTCCTTCCCTAAAGGAACCATCTATTACCTTTCCAACCTGGTAAAAGAGGACAAACATTCCTGATGCCATCATATCTATATGCACAGGCTACAGAGGCTGGATACCGGCCAACAGCCAATTTCTCCACCCTCTTTCAAGTAAGATCTGAGTTTTCAAAGTATAGTTCTTTTGCATAATGCTGAAAATTCTGCAAAGTAAGTTTTGTCCCTATACATAGAACTCCAGGCTTTAGTACTTGAATGTTAAGATTTGAAGAAGTTTCAAGAAATGAACTAGACTGCACGTTCAGTGCAAAGATTAACACATGTAGCAGGAAAGACTGAGCCACCTCTATGTAAGCACCAGGGACCACACAGCCACAGAAGCATCTCCTGCAGGAGAACCTAATTGAGAACTTCCTGAGAGACCAAGAATTACTGGTGCAGACAAAGCCAGACAGTCACGAACTGCTGTTTAGAAGAGACGCTTTCTTGGTACCAATAGGGTGTGGGTAGAGGGTATTAAAGGGGCTTGCAGCAATGATCAGATAGATGAGCTTGTGGCAGCGATTCTCACCTGATCCCAGAGTCTGTGTCATTGATTTCGTGCCACCTACCTCCAATCCCCAAGGGCAGATAGGGTCCAACATCGAGTAGTACAGGGCACAGGCAGCAAACAAACATCACAATCAAGTCTAAATTCAATGAAAATTTCAAAATGGGGTCGGTGGCAGTATCCTTTGAAGTTGAGGAAGGTTTTGTTTGACATAAATTACTCCTGGGACTCTATGGATAATGAAAGTCTTGGACATTCCTTTGTCTTACTTTTCTAGACTACTGTCTTAGTTACAGTTTTACTGCTGTGAACAGACACCATGACCAAGGCAACTCTTATAAGGACAACATTTAATTGGGGCTGACTTGCAGGTTCAGAGGTTCAGTCCATTTTCATCAAGAGAGGAAGCATGTGACATCCAAGAAGACATGCTTTTCGAGAAGCTGAATGGTGTACATCTTATTTTGAAGGCAAATAAAAGACTGACTTCCAGGAAGCTAGGAAAAAAGTCTGAAAACACACCCCTACAGTGGCACACTTCCTCCAAGGTCATACCTACTCCAACAAGGCCACACCTATTCCAACAAGGCAAAACATCTTAACAGTGCCACTCCCTAGGCTAAGTATATTCAAAACCAACACAATCACCCATTTTATCAACATGGTCTGTTCAGGCTCCTCCGAACAGTGTGAAGTTACATTGATTTTTTTGCTTTACTGAGTAACAAAGCCCTTTCTGGTCTCTCAGTGAATCCACACCAAGAAAGGATAATTAAAAGATAGCAGTAAAGGAACCCCACATAAAGTCTTGAAGGTAATATCCACTAAACAGTATGTTATGGAAGGATTTAAGGAATGACCCAGTCTAATTTTTTTTTATTTTTATTATTTGATACTTTATTTACATTTCCAATGTTTCCCCCTTTCTAGGTCTCCTTTTTGGAAACCCCCTATCCCCTCCTCCTCCCCCGCCTCTATGAGGGTATTCCACCTCCCACCCACCCACCCACCCACTCCTATATTCCCACTTTGACATTCCCCTTTACTGGGGCCTCTAACACCCTCAGGCCCAAGGGCCACTCCTCCCACAGATGGCCAACAAGGCCCTTCTCTGTCTCATATGTGGTCCATACCATGGGTCCCTCCATGTGTATTCTTTGGATGGTGGTCCAGGCTCCAGGAGGACCAGGGGGTCAGGCCAGTTGACACTGTTGCTCCCTCCATGGGGCTGCAAACTCCCTCAGCTCCTTCAGTCCCTTCTCCCACTCCTCCATCTAGAACCTCACTCTCAGTCCAATGGTTACTGTAAAGTGAAACTTGGGTATTCCGGACTTTTGGGCTAGTATACACTTATCAGTGAGTACATACCATTCATTCTTTTGTGACTGAGTTACCTCGCTCAGGATGATATTTTCAAGTTCCATCCATTTGCCTGAGAAATTCATGAAGTCATTGCTTTTAATAGCTGAGTAGTACTCCATTGTGTAAATGTACCACATTTTCTGTATCCATTCCTCTGATGAGAGACATCTGGGTTGTTTCCAGCTTCTGGCTATTATAAATATGGCTGCTATGAACATAGTGGTGC
>CM052709.1:22835119-22886431 GCA_028551405.1 Uromys caudimaculatus
GGTCTACATGTAGAAGAATGAGAATTGATCCATTCCTATTTCCCTGTACAAAGCTCAAATCCAAGTGGATCAAGGACCTCCACAGAAAACCAGTTACACTGAATCTAATAGAAGAGAAAGTGGGGAAAAGTCTCGAACACATGGGTACAGGGGAAAAGTTCCTGAACAGAACACCAATGGCTTATGCTCTAAGATCAAGAATCGACAAATGGGACATCATGAAATTGCAAAGCTTCTGTAAGGCAAAGGACACTGTCAATAGGACAAAATGGCAACCAACCAATTGGGAAAAATCTTTACCAGTCTTATGACCGAGAGAGGGCTAATATCCAATATATACAAAGAACTCAAGAAGTTAGATTCCAGAGAACCAAATAACCCTATCAAAAAATGGCAAAGAGAGCTAAACAGAGAATTCTCAACTGAGGAAATTCGCAGGGCTGAGAAGCACTTATGAAATGTTCAACATCTTTAGTCATCAGGGAAATGCAAATCAAAACAAGTCTGAGATTCACCTCACCCCAGTATAATTTTTAAGAGCCACTTTGATGGAGTTCTAGAAGATACATATATTGGAACATAATTCTTGATATTTTTTAACCCATTTCCTCAATTATGTTTGGAGTTGAAATTTCTAAGAACAGACATTCTTGTGAAGAGTTCTCTATGATCATGGGTTTATAATAGTGTACCATGAGTAGCAATAGCCTAATTAAACTAATTAGCTAATAGTCACTGAACTAAATTCTTAGGTATTTTAGTTTGTCAAGCTAATACAGATGAGTAAAACAATGGAAAGGACCAAATACTTGAGAGATAGCTGAAATTATAGTAATTGTTTGACTGCTGATGTAATGACTTTTTAGGCTATAGGGATTAGAATTGCAATTAGAACATTTAGTATAACAGTTAGAATAATCTAAATAAATAGACAATTGATTCCCTCCCCTCTGTCTAAATGCACACTCCAATGACTAAATGACAAGGAAGAAATTTATTTATTCATTTATGTATGTATGTATGTATGTGTGTATGTCTTTATTATTTATCTATCTATTTATTTATTTATTTATTTATTGTGGTTTTGTGTGTCATGGTGAAGTAGCAAAAATCACCAGCAACTAAAAAAAATCTCATTTTTATAGTTAAGTATCTTATTTCTCTGTCTTTCGGGCTTTGTATACTTCTATGATGTTTAACAAACCTCACCATTTCTCTATCCACAAATTATATAAAGAAAACTCCCACGATTTAAGAGTCCCAAGAACAAATTGAAAAGTAATAAAAAATACAAAGATGCCAATTAAGATATTGTCTATGTGTAGGCAGGAGTATTGCCCCTTTAAAAGAATGCCTCTCAATGAAGTTTATCAAAGCTAGCTGCTGCACTTTGACATGAAGGTTTGGGTATAGCACATGTCAGTCTGGCCACTCCATCACAGAAATAACTTCCAAATGTGCAGCAGATGGTAATTGAATTTGACTTGAGGCTTTTGAAGATATATGTTCAGATTAGCCAGACGTGGACTGCACAACTCAGAAATTAAGGAATGTCGTGTCTACAATAGGAATGTGACAATAATTTGAGGTATCAAGATCAGGTGGTGACATGAGCCATTCCCAGAACAGCATGGAATGTGACAAGACGTGAGATGGGGTGATAGAAGGTGTTAGCAAAGTCATGTATGAATGACACTTCCTAACTTCTCTAGTAACCCTGTGGTAGATTAACATAAATCTAAAATAGCATAACATCTGAACCAGTACTTGTGACAACTCCCAAACATTCACACGCACAAAGGACATTTGCAGCTTCTGAGTGAGTGTCCTCTGTGGAGGAGGTTTGTAGAACCTCACCCACACTCCATATGCCTACTGAAACGTCCTCATTGTGATCCGGATGTGAATTAATGACAGGCATCAATCATTACATTCTTACAGATCTCTGACAGTGACAGCTCACTGGTAGTTAGTTTATCAAGACAATTATTTTGCAGATAATAAGTATCCTACAGCTTTCAGAAGAAACCACAAAGTGGAACATTGCAGATGAAAATAAGGGAAGAGCATTCATGATCACTGTCCTCATCTCCAACTCATGACATCTCAACTACAGAATCATGAAAACAAAGCGTCATTGCTTTTAATTAGAGGTTATCTACAGTAAAATCAACCAGGACATGTTTGACAATTTGCTTTGCTTTCATTCATTGTAATATCAGACTATTGAAAAGTTTAGTCTTTTGTTCTGTCATAAATGTCCAGTTGGCTTATAAGTTGGAAAATAATTCCAGACTTCTATTTGAGACTTACTAAATATTTTGTAGTCATAAACTCACTTAATCTTTATGCTGATTTTATGGATGAAGTATCTGTGCTTTTATCTTCATTTTCTTGTCAGGAACTAAGCAGAGTGAGGCCCAAGATTACACAGCTAGTAACTATATGGGTTAGGTCAACCAGGTGAAACAGGCTGCCTGATCCAAATCTTAAAATTACTGTGACTTCCAGCATCATCCTTCTACACAATTTTTTATACTCCATCTGCCTTGAGAACACTAGGTACAATGTCCTGAGAATAACACTCTTCACGATTGTGTCAGGATTTACTGAACTCATAGCATGTACCAAAGGTATATACAGAATTGTACAAAGCTGCATACTGAGTTTTTCTTATGTCCATTGTCATCACAAAAGCATGGGAAGATTTAAGGACATCACTTCCCATTGCTGGACTTTAAACTTTTTTGTGTGTTTTATAAAGTGAAGGCACCAAGAAGAACATTTCTGTGGACAAGTAGAATGATAATACTTATATGAACATAGACCTTAAATTAGGCTAAATTATAATATTACATTGTGTTTGTATTTAAAATCCCCTTCATTTATTTCTATGTAAAGACCTTGATCACCCTTTTTGCCATTATGATTAGTAACCAACTGTTCACACAAGTAAGAGAGATTTTTGCAAACTTTGAACCTTACAAAGTATGCCAGCTGCCTACAGATTCATGAAATACTCAGGTCAAATTTGAATAAATTTGGTCAGATGTGAAGACCTCCAAAGTAAGAGGAACTCAGTGACTTATGGGTGTTTTAAGCCACTGTTTGGATTGACTTGTTACGTAAAAGAAACTAACTGATAAACTCTAATGCAAAGGTATTCTGAAGATTGTGGTGATATTTTAGTCCTTTATATACATCCAAAAAAATGAGATCTCTATATTGGCTTTAACACTTAGACCTGACATAAATTTTCTTTTCTTTCCTTTCTTGAAAAAATATGAAGTCAGTGATTGTTCTTCAAAAGCCGTACCTTCCGCAATCTTCTATAGTACAGTGCTTTTCTATAACAGAAATTAACTTTGTTGTGTCTA
The DNA here is from genome assembly GCA_028551405.1 of Uromys caudimaculatus. Taxonomy (NCBI): domain Eukaryota; kingdom Metazoa; phylum Chordata; class Mammalia; order Rodentia; family Muridae; genus Uromys; species Uromys caudimaculatus. The sequence goes on from CM052709.1 coordinate 22,838,497, forward strand.
CATATTTTTTATAAAGAGATCCTTTGAAATTTTTCTTATAATTAGGTGTGGTTTTTAAATAAAGACCTTAGTACTAGACTGTCTATGTGGGTAGAATTGTTTATTCATAAGTGTGTTTCATATTGCTTTCTTCAAGATTCTAGCCTTTACTCAATATAATTGAGGTTACATGAAAAACAATGTCCAGGTATGTGTGTTGTTACCTAATTGTTGTCAGATTTTCTGCACTCAGATGGTATCAGTCAATTTTCTTTTATCCCATGTGTCACAGCCTCCTAGGGCTAAGAGTCAGGAATGAAGTTGATTTTGTTTACCCTTTGGACAGAACCTTAATAACTGATTTTCCCCTCTGTTGAAATGAATAGCTTATGATGCATTAGCACTAAGACTGTAGTGGACAAAAGAGGAATGAACAGGCCTAGAGAAATCATACCTAAAATATTACATTAAAATTAAATTGATGAATGAATGATGCTCTTCAAAGACAGACAGCACTAACTCTGATGCCTTCTTTTCCCTCTGCTGGTTTTTTCAAAGTGGACATTTGGTCCACATTATAGCCTGATGCATATGCTCAGATGCATTGGAAGTTCCATCTGTTCTGCATAATACTTTCAACGAAGGTCTCAGCCAGCATTTCAAATTCTGTGGCAAATACTTCGATGGACATTAGACTGTAGTATAAAGTGGAGGAAGTAACAGGAAGTCCGCAAATACTTGGATGCACAAAAAATAAGAGAGCATAGTAGGTCAGAAAGACATTGCTAAAGTAAGAAATATTTTTTCCCAATAATAGCTGTCATGAGGTTGGTGTTGATCGATATCGAAGGTAGTTTAAAAGAAGGGAAAAGATTGAATAGTTATAGCATCCCAGCATGTTTGAGAGGTTGGATGGCTTAGGAATAAACAAAATTACCAGTGATTCTATTTACTAGGCTTGACAGAGATGCATCATTAAAGCAGGAGAGAGTGAGGGATAAGGGATGAGTAAAATCTAGGGACACTGGATGAACAAGAGCTACAGGGAAGGGACAAAATATTGGTTGAATATGATTTGGCCCAAGTTGTGTTTAGAGTCCAAATGTTTTTCACTTTTAGTTAACAATATAATGGCCTTCATTTATTTTTTTTCACTTATTTTGGACGTGCCAGTTTGTTTGCAGTCATGATTGTACATAATTCCTTTATATCATAAGGCTCTGGTGGCATAAGGTAATAAATATAATTGAATAAGGAAAAAATAAACTGTTGAAAATGTTTCTTAACAAAAATCTCAGCAAAGTGTATTCATGTGACTATTGAGCATCCAAAAGCAAAGAATTAGGGCAGATGGCTTTTGAAAAAAGAAGGGGCGACAGAGGAGGAGAAGGAAAAGGAGGAAGAGGAGGAGGAGGGAGGAGGAGGAGGAGGAGGAAGAGGAGGAGGAGGAGGAGGAGGAGGAGGAGGAGGAGGAGGAGGAGGAGGACGACGACGACGACGACGACGACGACAACGATGACGATGACGAGGATGAAAAGGAGGAGGAAGACCAGGACAAGGAGGAGGTGATAGTGGCAAAAAATGGACAATGCAGAGGGACCATGGACTAGAACCCTACTAGGATTACTCCTGCTGCAGCCGGGAACAGTACTCTGAGAACTTAGGGATACAGTTGGGAACAGTCTGTGTCTGCTGTGAGAATTCAGTTACTCAGTAACGGTTTTGTTGATGTTGCTGGATCTCAGAAAGTCATCCCTCAAAGAATTAAACTCTCGTTATAGCTCTAGGCAATTTTTATTTTTTAGTCTGTTTTCCTCATTTCAATGCTTCACATTTGGCGGCTGAAAAATCCAGTCTATGAAAATAACGATGAACAGAGAGGTTGGAAAACAATCCTGATGCGATTGTGGTTTGTGGTTTTGATGCAGTATTTAAAATGGTTTCTTTTTGGTTGCAACCTCATGTGTAAGGAAAGAGTATACAATTAAGCTTGTTTGTTACTAATGTATTAATTAGTGTTGTTGGCATGGCTTTTCAGTTGGCTATACTATTTCCATTTGTAAATAAAGCATGTCATTCATATATGATTAACTTAATGACAGACACACAATAGGAAAGTGGAAATGAGATGCTCTGTGGATGACACCAACAGATATGCTAATGTGGACAGGTGAAATCTCAGGAGACCTCAACTCTATTCAAGAAGCTACAGGCAACCTAGGAATACTGATAAGAGGAGGAATGGTCTTTCTCAGGGAAGAATACATCAATTAGTTATCCAACAGCAAATGGTCAGCTCTGTAAACATACATACAAGTAACATTATACAGACTGAGTTAGTGATATTTATGATACATCATATAGACCAAGGAAGTTATATTTTTCATATACTGTTGTTGATATATACACACATCAGCGATCAATGAAAAAAGATTCCATGAATTTGAAAGAGAGAAATAAGGGGTGTCTCAGAGAGGTCAAAGAAGAAAAGGTGGGAGTTTGACACATTTATATAATAATCTCAAAAAATAAAAAACAAAAATAAATATTAAGTAGACCGAGGAGTGCAGTTTGTATTCATGGCACTCCTGAGGCAGACAGGCAGATTCCCGGGACCCACTGGCCAGCAAGCATAGATTACTAGGCAGGACCAAGCTAAACAAAGACCTTGTGTTAAAACAATAAATCCATGTTTACAATATTTTTACATTAATTTTCAACAATGGATTTTGCAATAAATCATTCTTTACAAACCTATGTATAGGATGCCTGAGTAATAACAGATGAGGTTGTCCTGTTATCCCCACATGCACACACACACACACACACACACAGAGAGAGAGAGAGAGAGAGAGAGAGAGAGAGAGACAGACAGACAGACAGACAGACAGACAGACAGAGGGGGGATAAATGCCTCCACATCACACACAGGTGCATCAACATACATAAACATCCATACAAACAAGCACATATAACATACACATATAACAAAAAGAGAAGAAATAAAATATGTCCTTGAGGACACATAAAGCTAAGTAGGGATTAATTGTAAAATTTTGGAGGGCAAGCAACAAGGAGAATCTAACAGTGAAATATTGTTTTGGTTTCTTAGTATTTTACATTGAAGAAAGGAGGTTATCATTGGAAATTTTATATTAAGTAAGACTATTTTTTCACTTTCCAAGAGTAAGGAAAAAATTTGGAATACAGTAGAAATGATTCAGAGAAGGTTTTGTGATTTTGACAAATCTGTATAAATTAACCGAAAGGCAATTTTATATATATAAATATTATGTATGTATATATATATATATATATATATATATATATATATATATATATATATATATATATATATATATATATGTTATGACTTCATGGCTTGCAGGTCTTTGCCAATAGAGCTTCAGATAAGAGCAATGCCTTTGAAAAGTTTTGAGAACTTAACAAAATCCACATATGTTTCTCAAAATATTCATAGCCAACTATTTATAATAGTGATGCATTTTCAAAAGTAAACTTTCCTTCTACATTAAGATGGAACATAACTGATAATATATTCCTATATATGAGAAGCTGAATGAGTAATTTATTACTATGTATAACACTGTAGTCAAGTCTCACAAACACGATGCTGTATAAAAGAAAATGGACTCTAAAATATTACTTAATATATGAGTCTGGATAGAATTAAGTAGTCACAAGGCTAGCCTGTAACAATAGAAGCTCAACATTGATTATTTTTTATTCTTTTAAGAAGAACAATGGGTAGAGACTGTGAGGTTGGTAATGACTTAATTTGAGCCTGGGCGGTAGTTTCATCTAAATCTATGTAAAGTTTTGGTTTTTGTAAGCATTTTCCTTCCTGTCTTTTTCTTCTCTCTCACTATTTGTGCCCCTCCTGATGCAATTATATAGCATTATAACAGTTGTAGATCTTCTTTAAAGCTCAATTATTTCTAATGCTACTGTGAATTATAAATCTGCATACATATGAAAATAGTAGCATACACAACTTGATAGGCTATTTTGAAAAAATGAACCCCTAGCTAAACTCAGAACCATTGTCTGCTTATAGTATACAATTATTATAATGCCAATCTAAAATAACTCTCAGGTAAAACAAGGGTAGGCTAACTTGCATATTGTGTTGAATATATGTGGCAGAAAAGGTAGCAGGGAACACATAGGAGAAAGGTTTAATTGACAGACTACTCTATGCCTTCAAAATTATTCTAATGTCATTCAGTTTTTATTCAGGGTGAAGATTTGGGTCAGTTGCTCATTAATCCAATCTGGCTTTCAAATCTCAGCTACTATTATTAACTCTTTTGTCCAAATGTTATTCAAATGAGTCTCTCTATTAAAATAAGTGAACTGATGCAAACAAAACATATTGTTGCTCCCTCTGCCCCCTCCCAGTTTGGCAGCATGCTAGTGATGGATCTGGCATTCTTGGTGTCAAGAGCTCCATTGGCATCTGTTACAACAGAACCACGATTATCAGACTGAAATGCAAACAAATGGAGAAGGGACAAGAAAGAGATACAGAATATTTGAAATGTTCTTCTGATTCTTTGTTCCTGAACACACTCCTACCTTTCCACAAACTTCTCTAGTCTTTGGGAATACATTCTCTAACTCCTTTCTCTGCAGCAATATGGATGGGTAAACAGGCACAGACATGCTCAGGGCAGACAGGCTGTAAGTCTTCAAATGTATAAAAAAGTGTCTGGTAAGCTTCGGGCTCATGACTCTTTTTTCTTTATTTTTATATATTTATTATTTTTATTTTTTTACAGCTCAGTAGTTGCCCCCCTCCCACAGTTCCTCAATCCATTCCTCCTTCCCCCTGTCTTCAAGAGGATATCCCTCCTCAAAAGCTCCCCTCTCCATGGGGTCTCAAGTCTCTCAAGGGTTAGGTGCCTCTTCTCCCACTGAGAACAGATCAGGCAGTCCTCTGCTGTACATGTGTCAGGGGGTCTCATACCAGCTTGTGTATGCTGCCTGGTTGGTTGGTGGCTCAGTGTCTAAGAGATCTCAGGGGTCCAGGTTAGTTGAGACTGCTGGTCTTCCTATGGGTTCACCCTTTTCCACAACTTCCAGTCTTTCCTTAATTCAACCACAGGAGTTGCAAACTTCAGTCCAATGGTTGGGTATCTGCCTCTGTCTCAGCTGCTTACTTTGACATCTGTTTTCCACTGTGTTTGTGTGTGTGTGTGTGTGCGCAAGCGCGAGCACACATGTGTCTTTACCCACAGATCTTAAAGTCTCAATTGGTGCCTGACTGAGTATTAAAAGGACTTACCAATCTATATTATTGCCTCCCACTATTAATGCTCATTAATTGTGTACACCATTCTTAAAAAGATTACTTTCATGAATCTGCACTATCAAGAAATCTGCCAATATCAAATAGTTCGCAGTACTAGGACAGATTAATGGGAATAAGTAGACTTTGTAATGGGCTTCAATTCCTTATTCTACCTGCAGAAACTATTCCCATCTCTTCAGTTTTCCTATCAGGATAAGGAGTGATAAAAATCTGACTTACTCAGAGAGCTTTATAAAACTTAAATTAATTAAAATTTGTATTGAGTAAAATAATGTCTGGTACATGGAGCACAAAATGTGATATTTACTTCATTCTTATTTATTAATAACTTCAGGGAGAAAGTTTTTAAATAATAATTCTGGAAGATGTCAGTAATCTATGTCAAATTGGAAACTTTCTGATTGAGAGATCACCAGACATCTTATGAAACAGTTAGAATGCAATCGTAAGCAAATAATGTAGGAGCTCTCAACCTGAGCTCCTCATAAGGCACAACTACCATGCCAGATAACTGCAGCCAAGCACAATCAATTATTCTGAATATAGAAAGACAGTTAATAAAAATAAAGTGTTGAGTTTGTGCTTTCGGGTCATGCAGCACCAGAGACTGGAAAGAGGCAACTTCCACAGAGAATGCAGTCAACAGGCTTCAGCTGGCCAGTCAGCCTCCATTGCTCTTTACCATCAAGCTCATCAGGATTCTCCATCAACATGCCGGCAGTATGTCCTTCTACACAAGGTTTAGATCCTAATAGCACACCAAGCATGGGATAATCAACATTAACCTCTCTTTTAGATTTGATTTCCTTGTGGTCAGCTTAGCCACTCATTGGAGTTCACACCTTAATTCTTAGATAAATAGAACACTACATGAAAAAAGAGCGGTATTTCAGAATTAACTCCCAAAATGTCTTCCTCTATAGTCATCGTATATTTCATAGAAACTTTAATACATTTCACTCAGTTGTACATGGAACTCTTCCTGGTCTCTGAATGTGAAATGGCTCAGAAAATTATTTTTTCCCTAAACTTATGTAGACATTATAATGCATGTACCTGTGGGTTTTTTTTTTTTTCAGTAAACATGGTAATCTATAGTATACTCCACAGTGATTGACACTGGGAGACAGAGCTGTCTGTCTGATGTGAATGTGCTCTAAAAGAGTACCCTGTTTACACATCTATTATAATTACAACTCTAGGTAAGCTTATAGAGACTGTATTTATCCACTTATGTCAAGATTATCCCATATAATGAATTATCCCATATAGTGTTTAGAACCAAGATAATGTCAAAAGCAGCAGCACTAACAGTAATGTTTAGCATCTACTGAGCATTTGGGTCCCACTAGTGATACCACATTCATTCTTCAACTCAAAGGGAAGCAGAAAACAGACACACTTAAATATTCAGAATCTTTCCCAGTTTCACATAGCAAAGGGATGATGTGTACAAGATAAACACATGACTAACTACTGCAAATCTTATTCTGTGTGCATCTCACTTTAAACCGTCTGAATGAGGCTACTCGTACCAGGTAAACGCTGCGCTTTCCTCGAGGCACTCGGCTTCTAAGTTCTATGTCCATATAAAGTAAGTGGAGGATTAAAAAAAAAATTCTGACGATAAATGTTGCTGAATGTTCTGTAATTACTTCTTCCAAGAAACAGATTCTCTCTCTTTAAGAAATTGGGCTTGCCGGTCAGTGGTGGCACAAGCCCTTAATCCCAGCACTTGGGAGGCAGAAGCAGGCGTATCTCTGTGAGTTCGAGGCCAGCCTGGTCTCCAGGACAGCAAAAGCTACACACAGAGAAACCTTGTCTTGGAAAGCAAAAGGGGGGCAGTATTTTAGCTTTTTCACTTATTTATTTTCTTTTAGTATAAGTATAACTGTTTTGCCTGCACACATGTGTGCAATGCATTCAGAGGCCAGAAGAGGGCATTCAGTCCCCTGTAATTGGAATTAGCATTGGTTGTGAGCATGGGTTCTGGGTATTGAATCCAGGTCCTCTACATGAGCAGCCAATGCTCTTAACTGTTGAGCCCTTGTTTAACCATTTCAAATTAAAATGTTAAATGGAACTCACGTCGGTCTCTATTGAAATATAATTGTAATCTTAGCAACTGCTAGGGGAAGGGGGAAGGGAGGGGCAAAGGTAGAGCCATTATGAACTGTAAACCAACATGAGGTATGTAGTGAATCCAAAAAGGGCAGAAGACTGAGTGAGCCTCACAGTAGGGCTCATCTCAAACAGTAAACTAGAAGAGATATACAAATGAAACAACAATGCGAACCACAGTGGAAGAGGCCCTGTGTAACAAAATAATTCAAGGGCATAAGCAAAAACTTAAAAGAAGTCATTCTTTTATGACTTCAAACATTTTAGTATTTTTATTTTAGGTGTGTATTTTAGTTTCGTGTGTATGCATGATGTGGTGGCATGCACACCTGTGCACCAAATGCCTACCTGGTGCCTATGGAGTTAAGGATGTTTGTGAGGGAGCCAGTGGGTGCTAGGAATCGAACCCAGGGATTAAAAAAAGTAAGCTTGACTGCGGAGCATTCTCTCTAGCTGCAACAACAAAAGTCTTAAAAAATGTGCTCATTAATGACTTAATAAAAATATTGTCCTCAGAATCCGACAGCAGGTAGAGCACTACAGTGACAGTAAATCATTCCACATACTTAGAATAAAAGAGATTTTATATATATATATGTATATATATATATGTATGTATATATATATGTATGTATATATATGTATGTATATATATATATATGTATGTATATATATATATATGATTTATCCCATATAACCATTATAATAATCCTCTGATTGGTGGGGGAATAAAAAGACTAGCCCTTGGGATTGAAGCACGGGTCTTGCATATGCTCAGAAAGAGCTCTGCCACCAAGCTATATTTCCAGGATGCAATTGCTATCATTATTTCAAATGCTATTCATGAGAGAATTTGTTACCTTGTTTATTTACCAAAATTGAAAGTAACTAATTAAATTGATCCTTAGAAAGTCCATCATCAGAGTCTGTGTTCCCTGCCATTTACCATATTTAAACAACAAGGAATGTCATTCTTCTTTCACAGTGGACAATTCAGGGTCTTTCCTCCAAACCATTGCTTATTTTATATATTCTTTAATCAGAAAAAAATATTCACGCAGCTTTGTCTCACAAAGGCAGGATCTCAGCCCTTCTGCATGCAATGTGCATAGTCTCCAGCTACCACAAGAGGGCGGTAGTCATATTTTCAGGGTGGGTTAATGCCAATCAAACCCTTTTGCTCCAAACTTTGTAGAGGCCCATGACCTTTGTCGATTCTGAATGGAAAATATAAAACCTACTAAAATGAAACAAACAACAAATAGTTTTATTTGTTACATAAAAGGCAGTCTGCTCCTGGAGTTTCTTATATATTTCAGAAACTCTATATATAAAAATTTAGTTGTGTGGACATTGGATTGATAACATGGAAGGAGAAAGCACTAATTAAACAATTAACATTACATATTCATGGAATGTTTTGAAATTGTAACTGCAGTCTACTTCATGGATGGAAGGACTGAAAATTGAAGACATTAAAGGCCAATGTCTGCTTTGGGCAGTGATGCTTATTAACATGAAAGATTTCTCACTTATGCTTCCTTCAAGTCTATGACGTAAGCATTTTCCTTTTGTGTTTTGGTTTTCTAAAGAATGGGTTTCTCGCTGTGGCCCAGCCTGGCCCGTAATTCACTATGTAACTCAGACTGACCTTGAATTAATGGCAATCATTCTGCATTGCCTTAACCTCCTGAGTACTGAAATTCTAAGTGTGTCAATATGCTCAGCCCCCTTTCCCCCCCCAAAGAAATCACTCTTATTTCTCATCTCCAATGGAGCAGTTAGAGAAAGGACTCAAGGAGCTGAAGGGGTTTGTAACCTATAGGAAGAACAACAATATCAACCCAGACCCCCCAGAGTTCCCAGGGACTAAACCACCAACCAAAGAACCCATAGAGAGACCCATGACTGCAGCTGCATATGCAGCAGAGGATGGCTTTGTTGGACACCAAAGAAAGGAGAGACCCTTGGTCCTGTGAAGGCTCTATGCCCCAGTGTAGGGGAATGCCAGGGCAGGGAGTTGGGAGTGAGTGGGTAGGTGGGGGAGCATCCTCATAGAAGCAGGGGGAGGGAGGATGGGATAGGGGGTTTCCAGAGGGGAAAGCAGGAAAGGGGATAACATTTGAAATGTAAATAAATATCCAATAAAAACAGAAAGTTAGCATGAAAATGATAAAAAAAACTTGGAGTTTTGAGTAATTGGTCTTTTCCCTACAACTTTCCTTCACTCTTATTGTGGTTTGGTGATACGTTTTTGTTTTTGTTTTTTTATTGCTGTTTCCAGAGTTAACTGGCTGAACAGATCAAACATGTATGTGTGTGTTTTTAATTTCACTAAAAAATAATAACTTGGTTCTGAGTCTCAGATCTTGTTTGCCAAGTTTCTACAAGGAGAGAATTTTTATGGTCAAATTATAAAACCCTGAAAATAGGACTTTATAATAGAAATGCTGATGCGACCGTAACTATGGTATTGCAATTGGATCAGGAAAAGAAAATTGGTTTAGATAATGTACCCTTCCGGAATGAATGCCATTCTAAATGACTGCACATCTCCATAAATCTAAGCTAACTCAGTAATTCAAAATTACTAAGATTTAAGTTTAGTACCAATAAGCAATAAACTTATGGCTACTGTTGTAATAACGGTTGGTCTCTCTACCCTTATTCCCCAGCAGGTGGTCTGCTCCATGCTGGTAGCAGACTTTAAGAAAGCAGGCAACACTTGCAAACTAATTCTGGAAGTTGATAGAAGATTCCAGAGCCATTTCAACTGTTGAAATAGTGTTGTGAGGCTTTTCTTCCCTTTTCTTTATAAATTAAATGTTCTGAGACACTTGACCTTTCTGACAAAGGAAGGGCAAATAGCTTCTCTCCAATTTCACAGCTCAGAGATGGGTCTCTTGAGTCTTAGAATTTTCCTGAGCAGATTGTTGTCAGTTTATAAGCCATTATTATTAAACTACCTCTATTAAGGCAAAATTACTCATTAGTTGTTGAAAGAATTTTATCGAGTCCAAAAAGTTAGATAATATTTCAGTCCATTTGTGCTTGACACTGGTTGATCAGTTATGAAATTATATTCCTTTCTTCCTAGGACTTAAAGGTCATACCATTCATTCAAACTATGCATTTAGTGGATTACATTGGCATGCCCAGTTGTCAGATATAAGAGACATTAGTAAACATTTTGTTGCTCAGCTTACTAGGAATTGTTTTTGCAGCAACTGCGGGACTCATTCTTCTTGCTTTATAGTTAGAATTTTTCTTGAATATTAGTAAATACTGATCTGAATTGTTTGCAAATTCATTTGAAATTTTTATTAACATCTACAATAATCTCAATATTCTTTATTGTTTTTTCTAAACTTACTCAGAAGAAAACTGTATTCAGTACTCTCTGAATATATTTCTTTCCATCCCATACTTTGAAGACAAGAAGGTACTCTTAAACTAGAAAGTGATATTAAAGATAATAGATAGAAGATGGTTAAGCTGAAATATGACATCAAATATTTTACTAATTGCCCTTTTCTATGGACTTGGCACAACCTAGAGACAGTGGGGAGAGGGAAACTCAGCCAAGGAATTTTCTGGATCAGATTGGTGTGTGGCCATGACGGTGAAAGATTTTTCTTGATTGACAATTGAGATTGAAGGGCCCAGCCCAATTTGAATGATACCATATCTAAGCTCGTGGCCATTAGCCACAAAAGAAACAATGAACAAACTACTAACAAGTATTCCTCATGGTTTCTACTTCAGCTCCTGTTTGACTTTCTGCCATGACTTCCACAATGTTTGATCATGACCTGGAAGTGTAGGCAAAATGAACACTTCCATCCACCAAGGTATTTCTCGAAAATGGTAATCGCAAATGGTAGTTGTTGGGGGATGGGAGTGGGGGAGGAAAAGATTTATTTGGCTTACAAGCATATATCATAGTCTATCACTGAGGCAAGTCAAGGAAGGAACTCAAGCAGTGCAGGAACCAGGAGACAGGAGCTGATATAGAGCCTGGCTTGTGAAGCCAGCTTTGTTTTTTGTTTTTTGTTTTTCTTTTCTTTTCTTTTCTTTTCTTTTCTTTTCTTTTCTTTTCTTTCCTTTCCTTTCCTTTCCTTTCCTTTCCTTTCCTTTCCTTTCCTTTCCTTTCCTTTCCTTTCCTTTTCTTTTCTTTTCTTTTTTTTTTTTTTTAAATAGAAAGTACCAGAAACTTGAGAGGTGAATGACTCTCAGTACTCAAAGGGAGGGACCTTAGATAAAATGTCCAATAGTGGGAAGAGGGAACTGTAGAGTCTACCTCCAGTTGAAAGACTGGAGTAGAGGTATCAAGTGAAGGTATGGGATTGCTTTCCAACAGTCAAAAATACATGTTGGAGCATCTTCTGGGTATATGCCCAGGAGTGGAATAGCTGGGTCCTCAGGTAGTATTATGTTCATTTTTCTGAGGGCCCACCAAACTGATTTCCAGAGAGGTTGTATCAGCTTGCAATCCCACCAGCAATGAAGGAGTGTTCCTCTTTCTCCACATGCTCGCCAGCATCTGCTGTCACCTGAGTTTTTGATCTTAGTCATTCTGACTGGTCTGAGGTGGAATCTCAGACTTGTTTTGATTTGCATTTCCTTGATGACTAAGGATGTTGAACATTTCTTTAGATGCTTCTCAACCCTATGAATTTCCTCAGTTGAGAATTTTCTGTTTAGCTCTCTTTGCCATTTTTTGATAGGGTTATTTGGTTCTCTGGAATCTAACTTCTTGAGTTCTTTGTATATATTGGATATTAGCCCTCTCTTGGTCATAAGACTGGTAAAGATTTTTCCCAATCTGTTGGTTGCCATTTTTTCCTATTGACAGTGTCCTTTGCCTTACAGAAGCTTTGCAATTTCATGAGGTCCTATTTGTCGATTCTTGATCTTAGAGCATAAGCCATTGGTGTTCTGTTCAGGAACTTTTCCTCTGTGCCCATGTGTTCAAGACTTTTCCCCACTTTCTCTTCTATTAGATTCAGTATATTTGGTTTTATGTGGAGGTCCTTGATCCACTAGGACTTGAACTTTGTACAGGGAGACAGGAATGGATCAATTTGCTTTCTTCTACATGTAGACCTCCAGTAGAACCAACACTATTTGTTGAAAATGCTGTCTTTTTTTCCATTGGGTGGTTTTAGATCAAGTCCTTTGTCAAAGATCAAGTGACCTTAAGTATGTGGGTTCATTTCTGGGTCTTCAATTCTATTCCAATGATCTACATGCCTGTCGCTGTACCAATACTATGCAGTTGTTATCACTACTGCTCTGTAGTACAGCTTGATGTCAGGAATGCTCATTCCCCCAGAAGTCTTTTTATTGTTGAGAAGTTTTTGCTATCCTGGGTTTTTTTTATTCCATATGAATTTGAGAATTGCTCTTTCTAAGTCTATGAAGAATTGAGTAGGAATTTTGATGGGGATTGCATTGAATCTGTAGATTGCTTTCAGCAGGATGGCCATTTTAACTATATTAATCCTGCCAATACATGAGCATGGGAGTTCTTTCCATTTTCTGAGGTCTTCTTCGATTTCTTTCTTCAGAGACTTGAAGTTCTTGTGATACAGGTCTTTCACTTGCTTGATTAGAATCACACTAAAATACTTTATATTTTTTGTGACAATTGTGAAGGGTGTCATTTCACTAATTTTTTTCTCAGCCTGTTTATCATTTGAGTATAGGAAGGCTACTGATTTCTTTGAGCTAATTTTGTATCCAGCCACTTTGCTGAAGTTGTTTATCCTCTGTAGCAGATCTCTGGTGGAGTTTTTCGGGTCACTTAAGTATACCATCATATCATCTGCAAATAGTGATATTTTTATTTCTTCCTTTCCAATTTGTATCTCTTTGACCTCCTTTTGTTGTCTAATGCTCTAGCTAGAACTTCAAGTACTATATTGAATAGATAGCGAGAGAGAGGGCAGCCTTGTCTATTCCCTGATTTTAGTGGGATTGCTTCAAGTTTCCCTACATTTAGTTTGATGTTGGCCACTGGCTTGCTGTATATTGCTTTTACTATGTTTCGATATGGTCCTTGAATTCCTGATCTTTCAAAGACTTTTATGATGTACGGATGTTGAATTTTGTCAAATGCTTTCAGCATCTGATGGCCATGTGATTTTTTGGTTTTTTTTTTTTTTTTAGTTTTTTTTTTATGTAGTGGATTACATTGATGGATTTATGGTTATTGAAACATCCCTGCATCCCTGGAATGAAGACTACTTGATCATGGTGAATGACTTTTTGATGTGTTCTTGGTTTTGGTTTGAGAGAATTTTATTGAGTATTTTTGCATCAATATTCATAAGGGAAATTAGTCTGATGTTTTCTTTTATTGTTGGGTCTTTGTGAGGTTTTGGTATTACTGTAACTGTGCCATCATAGAATGAACTGGGTAGCATTCTTTCTGTTTCTATTTTGTGGAATAGATTGAAGAGTATTAGTATTAGGTCTTCTTTGAAGGTCTGATAGAATTCTGTACTGAAACCATCTGATCCTATGCTTTTTTGGGTTGGGAGACTTTTAATGACTGCTTCTATTATTTTAGGGGTTACGGGACTATTTAGATAGAATTTCTGATCCTGACTTAAATTTGGTATTTGGAATCTGTCTAGAAACTTGCCCATTTCATCCAGATTTTCCAATTTTGTTGAGTTTAGGCTTTTGTATTAGGATCTGATGATTTTTTGTACTTCCTCAGAATCTTTTGTTATATCTCCCTTTTCGTTTCTATGTTTGTTATTTTGGATATGGTCTGTGCCCTCTGGTTAGTCTGGCTAAGGGTTTATCTATCTTGTTGATTTTCTCAAAGAATCAGCTCCTGGTTTTGTTGATTCTTTCTATGTTCTCTTAGTTTCTACTTGGTTGATTTCTGCCCTTAATTTGATTATTTCCTGCCTTTTACTCCTCCTGGGTTTATTAGCTTCTTTTTGTTCTAAAGCTTTCAGGTGTGCTGTTAAGCTGCTAGTGTATGCTCTCTCCAGTTTCTTTTTGGAGTCATTCAGAGCTATGAGTTTTCCTCTTAACACTGCTTTCACTTATCCTATAAGTTTGGGTATGTTGTACTTTCATTTTCATTAAATTCTAGGAAGTCTTTAATTTCTTTATTTCTTCCTTGATCAAGTTATCATTGAGTAGAACATTGTTCAGCTTCCATGTATATGTGGACTTTCTGTTGTTGTTGTTGCTTTTGAAGACCAGCCTTAATCTGTAGTGAACTGATAGGAGGCATGGGGTTATTTCAATCTTCCTATATTTGTTGAGGTTTGTTTGGTGATCAAATATATGATCAATTTTGGAGAAGGTTCCATGAGGTGCTAAGAAGAAGGTATATTCTTTTCATTTAGGATGAAATGCTCTATAGACATCTGTTAAATCCATTTGGTTCCTAACATCTGTTAGTTTCACTGTGTCTCTTTTTAGTTTGTGTTTCCAAGATCTGTCCATTGATGATAGTGTGGTGTTGAAGTCTCCCACTATTATTGTGTGAGGTGCAATGTTTGCTTTGAGCTTTTGTAAAGTTTCTTTTATGAATGTGGTTGCCCTTGCATTCGGAGCATAGATGTTCAGAATTGAGAGTTCTTCTTGGTAGATTTTTCCTTTGATGAGGATGAAGTGTCCTTCCTTACCTTTTTTGATCACTGTTTGTTGAAAGTTGATTTTATCCAATATTAGAATGGCTACTCCAGCCTGTTTCTTGGGACCATTTGCCTGGAAAATTGTTTTCCAACTCTTTACTCTGAGATAGTGTTTGACTTTAACATGGAAGTGCGTTTCCTGGATGCAACAAAATGCTGGATCCTCTTTATGGATCCAGTCTGTTAGTCTATGTCTTTTTATTGTGGAATTGAGTCCACTGATATCAAGAGATATTAAAGAATAGTGATTGTTGCTTCCTGTTATTTTTGATGTTATTTTTATGTTTGTGTGGCTATCTTCTTTTGAGTTTGTTGAAAGATTACTTTCTTGCTTCATCTAGGGTGTAGTTTCCCCCCTTGAGTTGGCGTTTTTCATCTAGTATTCTCTGTAGAGCTGAATTTGTAGAAACATACTGTGCAAATTTGCTTTTGTCATAGAATATTTTGGTTTCACCGTCTATGATAATTGAGAGTTTTTCAGGGTATAGCAGCCTGGGCTGGCATTTGTGTTCTCTTATGGTCTGTATGAGATCTGTCCCGGATCTTCTAGCTTTCATAGTCTCTGGTGAGAAGTCTGGTGTAATTCTTATAGATCTGCCTTTATATGTTACTTGACCTTTTTCCTTTACTCCTTTTAATATTCTTTCCTTATTTTGTGTTTTTGGTGTTTTGACTATAATGTGGTAGGAGGAATTTCTTTCTGTTCTAATCTATTTGGAGTTCTGTAGGCTTCTTTATATTTATGTTCATCTCTTTCTTTAGGTTAGGGAAGTTTTCTTCTGTAATTTTGTTGAAGATATTAACTGGTCCTTTAAGTTGGGAATTTTCACTCTCTTCTATACCTATTATCCGCAGGTTCTGTCTTCTAATTGTATCCTGGATATCCTGGATGTTTTGGGTTAGGAGTTTTTTGCATTTTGCATTTTCTTTGACTGCTGTGTCAATGTTTTCTACAGTATCTTCTGCACCTGAGATTCTCTCTTCTATCTCTTGTATTCTATTGGTGATCCTTGCATCTATGACTTCTTTCCTAAGCTTTCTAACTCTAGGGTTGTCTCCCTTTGTGATTTCTTTATTATTTCTAAATCTACTTTTGTTCCTGGATGGTTTTGTCCATTTCCTTTGTCTGTTTGATTGTGTTTTCCTGTAATTCTTTAAGGGATTTTTTGTGCTTCCTCTTAAGTTCTTCTAGTTGTTTACCTGTGTGCTCTTTTATTTCTTTAAGGGAGTTATTTATTTACTTCTTAAAATCATCTATCGTCATCATGAGATGTGATTCTTAAAACTGAATCTTGATTGTCTGGTATGTTCCGTTATCCAGTGCTTGCTGTGGTGGGAGAGCTGGGTTCTGATGACTTCAAATAGCCTTGGTTTCTGTTCCTTATGTTCTTGCCCTAGCCTTACGCCATCTGGTTATCTCTGGTTTTAGTTGGTCTTACTCTCTCTGACTGTGTCTTTTCCTTCCTGCAAGCTTTGGTGTCAATACTCCTTGAAGACCAATTCTCTCTGAGAGGAATTTGGGTTTGGAGAGCTGTGGTACAGGGTCAGCTCTGGCTTGCAGACAGAAACCAGAATGACCTTGTCCCCAACTGTCTCTTGGTTCCTGTGTCTTTATGGCTTTGCAAGGGTCCTTCTTGATCCAGTGAGTTTGACAGAAGTGATGATCTTGCCTGTGCTTGAAGGTGTGTCAGCCCTCCTGCAATACCAGGTTTCTCCTGGCACTATTTGAGTATGGAACCCTGTGTCACAGAATCAGTTCCCTGGTCACCGAAATAAACCAGAAGACCACTTCTCAGTCCCTGTGTCCTGGGGATTCCAGGTGGATCCCTCTGAGCAGACAGTCTTGTCCACACTCCTGGGAGTCTAGCTTTCTCCCAGCACTATTTGGCTATGGAACCCTGGTGGCTCAGGCAGAGGTCTCCAGCCACAGATGCAAACCAGAAGACTCGTTCTCCCGGCTGTTCCTCAGTCCCTGTGTCTCAAGGATTTGGGGTGAGTCCCGCTGAGCAGTGGTGCTTGTCTTACCCCCTCTCATGGACTTTTCCACACTCTGAGAGGTTAGCTTTCTCCTGGTGCTAGCTACTTGGCTATGTTTCCCTGGTAGTCCAGGCAGAGTTCTCCCACCACAGATGGAAAACCATTGACTAATTTCTTATAGATTTTCCAATCTGGTGAACTATTTTATTGTATTGTTGTTGTTGTTGTTGTTGTTGTTGCTGTTTTTAATATATTTTATTTATTTACATTCTAGTCTTTACTGCCTTCTCTCCTTACTCCCACAGTTGCTCATCCTATTCCTCTTCTTCCTTGTCTCTGAGAGGGTGCACCCTTGTTCCACCAGGCCTCTCACTTCCCTGGGGCCTCAAGTCTCTGGGCGATTAAGCACATCTTCTCCCATTGCAGCCAGACCAGACAGACCCCTGCTTTATATGTGCTAGGGACTTCAGACCAGCTTATGCATGCTCCTGGTTGGTGGCTCAGTCTCTGGGAGCTCCTTGGAGTCTGAGTTAGTTGAGAATACTGGTCTTCCTAAGAGGTCACTCTCCCTTTCAGCTTATTCAATCCTTAAACTAATTCAACCTTAAGTGTCCCTGACTTTAGTCCAACGGTTGAGTGTAAGTATCTACCTCTGTCTCAGTTAGTTGCTGTTAGAGCCTGTCACAGGCCAGCCATGCCAGGCTTCATCTATAAGCATATTATAGCATTAGTAATAGTGTCAGGCGTTAGTACCCACCCATGAGATGGATCCCAAGTTGGACCCGTCATTGGACTGCCTTTTCTTTAGTCTCTTTTCCATTTTTGTCCCTTCAGTTCTTTTAAACAGGAACAATTCTGGGTCAGAAATTTTGATTGTGGGTTAGTAACCCCGTCTCTCCACTTAAGGCCCTTTCTATCTACTGTAGGTAGACTCTTCTGCCTAATGTTGGGCATTTTGGCTAAGTTCACCCCCAATAAGTCCTGAGAGTCTCTCATCTGCTGGGTCTCTGGTACTTTCTAGAGGGCCCATCCTCTGAGGCTGCTTATTTCTATTCATTCTCTTGGCCCTCTGGTCTTCTCTTCTGTCGCTCACCCTCATATCTGATCCTATTACCCCTTTCCCCTCCTCTTCTCCTGTCCTACCCAGGTCCCTCTCTCCCTTTGCCTCCTGTGATTATTTTCTTCCCCTTTCTAAGTGTGACTGAAACATCCTTACTTGGAGCTTCCTTCTTGTTAAAGTTCTTATGATCTGTATGTTGTATCATGGGTATTCTGTACTTTTGGGCTAATATCCACGTACCAGTGAGTACATACCATGTATGTCCTTTTGGATCTGAGTTACCTCACTCAGAGTAATATTTTCTAGTTCCACCAATTTTCCTGTAAAATTCATGGTATCCTCATTTTTAATGGCTGAAGAGTATCTCAAATGAATGAGAAACACTTAAAGAAATGTTCAAAATCGTTAGTTATCAGAGAAATGCAAATCTAAATGACCATGAGATTCCATCTCACACCAATCAGAATGGCAAAGATCAAAAACTCAAGTGACAACACACCCTGGCAAGAATGTGGAGAAAGAACAACAGTCTACCATTGCTGGAGGGATTGCAAATTGGTACAGCCACTCTGGGAAACAAGCTGGCAGTACCTCAGAAACTGGAAATAATTCTACCTGAAGACCCAGCTATAACACTCTTGGGCATATACCCAAAAGACGCCCCACCATACCACAAGGACACATGCTCCATGATGTTCATAGCAGCCTTATTTGTAATAGCCAGAAGCTGGAAACAAACCAGATGTCCCTCATCTGAAGAAATGGATACAGAAAATTTGGTTCATTCAAACAATGGACTATTGGTTTTTAAAGTATGTTCTTATGATTCTCTGGATTTTCTATGTATGTCATTCTGCAACCTTTTTATCTCAAATTTTCTTCATCTAGATCTTTATCCCTTTCACTTAATTTTGATCAGGGCCTCTCCATCTTAAGAATTTTATTAAAGAACAAGCTTCTTGTTTTATTGATTCTTTGTGCCATTTTGCTTGCTCATTTTTATTTTATTAATTTCAATCTTGAATTTGATTATTTCCTGCCATCTATGGAGTTTGATTTCTTCTTTTGGTTCTAGAACTTGAGGTGTGCTGTTAATTTACTTACGTGAGATATCTCCAGTTATTTTGTTGTTGTTGTTGTTGTAATTTTGAGATATGTTTGTTTGTTTTTATGTAGGCACTTAGTATGGTGAACTTACCTCTCAGAACCACCTTCACTGTGTGCCATAAGTTTGGGTATGTTGTACATTCAATACTAGAAAATCTTTAATGTCTCTCTTAATTTCTGTCTTGGCTTATTTTTCATTCTGTATTCAGTTGTTCAGTTTTTGTGTATGTGTAAACATTCTGTTGTTTCTGTTGTCTTTGATATCCAGCTTTATTCTGTGGTGGTCAGATAAGATTCAGGGTTCTATTTCAATTTTCTTATATCTAATAAGACTGTCCTGTGACTGAGTATGTTGTCAGTTTTGAAGAAAGTTCCATGAGGTGCAAAAAAAAAAAAAAAAAAAGGTACATTCTTTTGTGTCTGGGTGAAATGTCTTGTAAATATTTGTTTGTTCTTTTTGGTTTGTGGCATCAGTTAGCTCCAGCATTTCTCTTTTTAGTTTTTGTCTGGATGACCTGTCTCCTTGTGGTATTGAAATAACACACTACCAGTGTGTGAGGGTCAATATGTGATTTAAGCTGTAGTAGTGCTTCTTTTATGAACTTGGGTGCCATTTTTGTTTGATCCACAGATGTTAAGAATTGCAATATCCTCTTGGTGGATTTCTTTTTCTTTGATGAGTATGTAGTGCCTTTTCCTATATCTTTTGATTAACTTTGGCTTGAAGCCTATTTTGTCATATATTATAATGGATAGATAATCTTTCTTCTTGAGAACCAACCCTTTACCCAGAGGTGTTGACTACCCTTTATGCTAAGGATATATTTCTTGGATTCAGCAGAATGATGGATCCCTTTTCACACTCAGTTTATTAATCGGTGTCTTTTTATTAGGGAATTGAGAAAACTGATGTTGAAAGTTATCATTAATAAGTGTTTTGATTCCTGGGTTTTTTTTTTTTTTTTTTTTTTTTTTGGTTTGTCTGGGATTTTTTTGTTTGTTTTTGTTTTTGTTTTTGTTTTTTGTGGTGGTCCCTCCTTTTTGTTTTGCTCATCTGAGATTATTTATTCTTCAGTATAGTTGACTTCTTCTGGTTGACATTTCCCTTCTAGTATCTTCTGTAGAGCCCGATTTGTTGAAACACAGGGTTTAAACTTGCTCTTATTATGGAATGTCTTTTCTCTATCTATTGTGATTGAAAGTTTTGCTGGTAATTGAAATCTGAGATGGTATTTGTAGTCTCTTAAAGTCTACAGCTCTTATGTTCAGGTCATTCTGGCTTTTAAAGTCTCCATAGAAAAGTCAGGTGTTATTTTAATAAGTCTGTTTTTATATGTTACTTGGTCTGTTCTCATTATACATTTTATTATTCTTTTTTTTTGTTCTGCATGTTTAATGTTTTGATTATTACATGTCTTTTGATTATTACTTCTCTGGTATAGTGTATCTGTTGTCCTATATGCTAGTTGTAACTTAATAGACATCTCCTTCTTTAGGTTAGGAAAATTTTCTTCTATGATATTGTTGAAAATATTTTCTCGGCCTTTTATCTGGGTTTCTTCTCCTTCCTCTATCCCTATTATTCTTATCTTTGCTCTTTACATAGTATCCTAGATTTCCCTGGTGTTTTGTACCTGGAGTATTTGAGACTTAACATTTTCTTCAACTGAGGTATTCCTTTCTTTTATCTTTTCTTCAATACCTGAGATTCTATCTTTCATTCGTTATATTCCATCGGTGAGGCTTATCTCTGAGCTTCCTATTTGTATTCCTAAAATTTTTATTTCCAGATTTCCCTTAGTTTTTCTTTTCTTTTCTTTTTCTAATTGAATTACTTTCAGATATTGGAATATTTTATTCATTTCTCTCCAGTGCTTATTTCTGTTTTCATAGATGTCTTTAAGCCATTTATTCATTTCCTCTTTAAGGTTCTCTAATATATTCACAAAGGCTATTTTAAGATCCTTGTTTTGCTCTGTTGTATTTCTCAGGGAATACTGTATTAAGTTTGCTCAACTCTAGTGGATAAATATTGTCTTAGTTATTATTGATTGTGCTTTTATGTTGGCATCTGGGTATAGGGTATTGTAATTCTAGATACTGATATTTGCTCTTTCTTAGTTCAGTGGGTTTTTATTCATTAGTTTTTCTGGCCTTCTCTAGTTTTTAGGTGCCTGTGGTGGTAGTGGCTGTGCATTACATGGTAGGGGATTCATTTGAGATCCTGCAAGGTATGGCGGGGGTTCTGTGCAGTATATGTGCCTATGTATTGGGAGCCAATTCTTAGGAAAGGGAATGTGCTTTGTGTTCCTGAGAGGTCCACAGTAGGGGGAAAACTGTGTGTTCCACACGTATATACTGCGTTTTCTTTAATACTAGAAGACAGTGAGGAGAGACTACACAGATAACCTGCTACAGAGCAGGGGATGAGACTAGGGGACAAGTGTACAGGGGTGAAGTTCTGAAGCTTGAATACCTGCTTCACTTGCCTTCTCTGTCAGGCTTCACTGGCTGGTTCTCAGAGAATGCCTGCTGGATTTAAGAGGTGGGAGAACAGGATGAATAGGGAGAATGGATGGAGGAGAAAGTCTAAGATGCTTGCAGTGTGGTAGGGGAGGCCACAGCAAGTTGTTTGCTACAGAGCATGGAAACTACATTTGAAAGAGGATGGGGAGTGGCAAAGTTCTGCAATTAACTACATGCTTACCCAGCAAGTGTGACCTACAGATTTCCATGGAATCCAATCTTTATCTTTCAAGTACTGGGATTGTAGGCTTGTACCACCACATGGAACTTAAAGGATATCAAGTTTTAAAATATGCTATCTAGACCTACCCAGACGTAAAGTACTGCATTGTACCAAACAGTCCTGGATCCTTAGATGTGTATTCTCATATAAGATTTTGAGCTCTTTTGTTAGAGGAAGAAGTAGTTGTTCTCCAAAGGAGAGTTGAAAGAACCTTTGATCATCAGTAAGTCAGAGGTGGTTATTGATATCTAGCTTTTGAAATCACATTTGCTTTTCCTTCAAGGAGCATATCTAGACTGCATTTTCTAACCCACAGTGTAGTTTAAAGTGGCCGTGAGATGGTGTACTAATACCAAAAAAAAAAGGATTATATATATATATATATATATATATATATATATATATATATATATATATATATATAGAGAGAGAGAGAGAGAGAGAGAGAGAGAGAGAGAGAGAGAGAGGCATGGCATGGCATGCATCATTTTTCTACAACTTACTGTCAATGAAGATTCTGCTTTGCTTTACATAGGCCCCTGGCATACTGCACATTGAAAGTAACAAAATTTAAGATGTAAGAAATCCTGGATGCTTATATCCATGCTTGAAAGAGAAAAGTCTATAGAATAGTGCCAATTTTCATATTTCATTTACAAAAAATAAACATTTACCATGCTTGATCCAAGTGCATGCTTTCATGAATTTCATGAATGTTATGACCTAGTTAATAGAATTTCTAGGAACTTAATGTACTCATTATACTGTAAATAGAAATGACCATACATCAAAATTATTCTGAGGACAAAATGATCAAGGGTAAGTAGCCACTTTAAAGACTTTTAAAGTAAAGTCCAAACTTTATATTTTAGAATGGTTTTTACATGGGCTATTCTATAACTTGGACATCACAACTTAGCCAGTTTGTGTCCTGGAACCCTGGCTGAGCAAGGCCAGAAAATGAAAAAAGTATACACACACACACACACACACACACACACACACATACACACACACCCACTCAATGATACTGGAACTTGTTAGAGTTCATGAACCCATACCATTATAACATAGAATATTGGTATGTTTATGTTACCCCATAGGGACAAAATTTAGAAAGTCTACTAAAAAGTCTTTGTAGGCAAGGATCCTTAGGTTGTAAATATGCAAGAGGAGAAAGTGCAGTTGCTATTTTCTGCTAGCACAATGAAGAAACATTCATAAACTTTCATACATTTACTCACAAGAAAAGCTTGGCCAACCCTCTTGAACCTGGACCATATGGGTACTAGTTCTGCCTATTTTCTATGGTCCAATTTGTTTCAGAGGCCTCAACAGGCCTTGTTCATGTCAAAATACACATTGGATCAGAACTGTACTCACAGAGGACTTCCTCCTCTCCCTACAAAGGAAGACAGAAACACTTTCTATTCAAAATACCATGGTCTGCAATAGGATCCAATTGTTATTACAAGCTTATGACAGGTATGTGTACTGTGGGAAACATTTTTCCTAAGATTATAAAGATTAACTTGTAATATTAATAAAAGGAAAATATAATTTACTAAACTGGAGTGCTATTTTAGTTTTAGCAATATGGTTCAGGGAAACAAAAAGGTAGTTTGGTTTTACTGTAAGGTTTCTCTTTCTATTTTAGATACCCATGGACCTCACATGTGTGTGCAACTCCGCTAGCTCAACCTTTTATCATCAAAACCCGAGAGCTGGGTAGAGTAGTAAGGTGGCTGCTGCATACAGTGAACCTAGTGACTGGAAAAACAGATCTCAGCTAAGTACTTGTGTTTGAAAGATACCAGCACTATCTCCTACCTTCTGGTAGAGCTAAATTCCTTTGTCTTTTAACCACTATAATCTATACATTCAAGTAGCAAGAAAGAAGCAATTGAAGTCCATTCTTATATTTTCTAACATCGCCTCTGTGTTTGTAAACGGACTGTTTTGACAATTTTTTGTTTTCTATAATACCATAACTTTCAGTGTCCCCACAATGTAATAAACTTTTATCACTAATGTAATGACTACCTGTACTCAGAATAGCAATGAAGCATAGATTTGTATCAAAGGAAATGTGACATGCTAATGAACAGCTCTTCTGAAGTAGCCATGTGGTTGGGTTGAAACGTTACATGCTGTCCTGGCTAAATTCTCTGTCTTTAATTAAATGGGTGTCTGTGCTTGATATCACAGAATGTTCTTGGATTTTCAGCCTCAGAAGTTTCTCATTACACAGTGTGAGAATAGTTTGTAACTTAGAGGACACTGAAAAGTAGCATTGCTTCAAGACTGCCTGACCCCGAATTTCTTCTGCTACAACACTGCTCAGAAATTTCCTTCACCTTGAATTGCTTACTAATTGATTTCCCTTGATTGATTTGTTGTTTAAAAATCTATATTTTTTGTCCTCTAAACAGTATCACTTCTGTTGAAGCTTCTACTAAAGTATTGTTGCTGCTATCTCATTTGTAAGTTATATGAGATTAGATGAATGCTACAGATTTCATAACCTTTAATATTTGTACTGGTGTCCATACAATATACATGCCATTTTTGCTGTATACTTTATTGAAAATACCCCATCTCCAACAAAAATCTGAAAATGCAACTCACACTTATTTTTACACTTCACATACCATTGTCACGAGAGGCTAGTAGAGATACTTCTTGAATTCAAGAATGACACATTTAAGTTACAAAATTGGCAAGAGACTGATTTATATCTTAAAGGATCAAGGTATTTATAAAATAAATGCTCAAAAGAATAGGAGGTCAGAGATCTGGAATAAAAACTACTGGGTGAATTTTCTTCAAGGTTGAAGGGTGTAGAGAGCTCATCCTGACAAATAGTCTTCATGCAAAATGAGTATGGGCTTTGTGTCTTCTAGGCTAAGGGCAAAAATTATATGACCACTGGCACTAGTGATAGTCTATATAATGTGTTCAGATAATGGAGTATGCAAGTTCCTAAAATTGGCCGAGGAAACACAAATATATAACCGATACTTTGTGCTGGTTTCTCCATAGAGGCTATTGGTTATTTAAGAATTATTTTGGCATCTGTGGCTGGAGACCTCTTCCTGGGCAACCAGGGCTCCATACCCAATTAGTGCAGGGAGAAAGCTAGACTCTCAGGAGTGTGGGCAAGCCTGTCTGCTCAGAGGGATCCCTCTGGAATCCCCAGGACACAGGGACTGAGGAATGGTCTTCTGGTTTCTTTCAGTGGCTGGGGAGCAAGCAGATACTGTGACACAGGGCTGCATACCCAAATAGTGCCAGGAGAAACCTGGTATCCCAGGAGGGCTGACACATATTCAAGCACAGGCAAGACCACCACTTCTGTTCAAATTCACTGGATCAAGAGGGACCCTTGCAGAGCCATCAGGACACGGGAGCCAAAGGACAGCTGAGGACAAGACCCTTCTGGTTTCTGTATGCACCCCAGAGCTGAACCTGTACCACAGCTCTCCAAACTCAAATTCTTCTCAGAGAGAACTGGTCTTCAAGGAGTATTGACAGCAAGACTTGCAGGAAGGACAAGCTACAGTCAGAGAGTGTAAGACCAACTAACACCAGAGATAACCAGATGATGAAAGGCAAGGGCAAGAACATAAGGAACAGAAACCAAGGATACTTGACATCATCAGAACCCAGCTCTCCCACCACAGCAAGGCCTGGATACCGCAACACACCAGAAAAGAAAGACTCAGATTAAAAATCACATCTCATGGGGATGATAGAAGAGTTTAAGAAGGAAATAAATAACTCCCTTAAAGAAATACAAGAGAACACAGGTTAACAACTAAAAGCCCTTAAAGATGAAACAAAAATCCCTTAAAGAAATACAGGAAAACACAATCAAACAGATGAAGGAAATGGACAAAACCAGCCAGGAAGTAAAAATAGAAATAGAAACAATAAAGAAATCACAAAGGGAGACAACCCTGGAGTTAGAAAACCTATGAAAGAGATCAAAAATCATTGATGCAAGCATCACCAACTGAATACAAGAGATAGAAGAGAGAATCTCAGGTGCAGGAGATAAAGTAGAAAACATTGACACAACAGTCAAAGAAAATGCAAAATGCAAAAAGATCCTAACCCAAAACATCCATGAAATCCAGGACACAATGAGAAGACAGAGCCTAAGGATAATAGGTATAGAAGAGAGTGAAGATTTCCAACTTAAAGTACCAGTAAATATCTTCAACAAAATTATAGAAGAAAACTTCCCTAACCTAAAGAAAGAGATGAACATAAATATACAAGAAGCCTACCTAACTCCATATAGATTGGACCAGAAAAGAAATTCCTCCTGTCACATTATAGTGAAAACACCAAATACACAAAATAAGGAAAGAATATTAAAAGCAGCAAGAGAAAAATGTCAAGTAACATATAAAGGCAGAACTGTCAGAATTACACCAGACTTCTCACCAGACACTATGAAAGCTAGAAGATCCTGGGCAGAACTCATACAGACCCTAAGAGAACACAAATGCCAAACCAGGCTGCTATACCCAGCAAAACTCTCAATTACCATAGATGGCAAAACCAAAATATGTTATGACAAACCCAAATTTACACATTATGTTTCCACAAACCCAGTCCTACAAAGAATAATAGATGGAAAACATCAACTCAAGGAGGCAATAACATCAAAAATAACAGGAACCAACAATCACTGTTCCTTAATATCTCTTAACATCAATGGAATAAATTCCCCAGTAAAAAGACATAGACTGACAGACTAGATCCATAAAGAAGACTCAGCATTTTGCTGCATTCAGGAAACATACCTCCGTGATAAAGACAAACACTACCCCAGAGTAAAGGGCTAGAAGACAATTTTCCGGGCAACTGGTCCCTAGAAACAGGCTGGAGTAGCCATTCTAATATCAGATAAAATATACTTAATAACTCTCAATTCTGAACATCTATGCTCAAAATCCAAGGGCACTCACATACATAAAAGAAACTTTACTAAAGCTCAAAGTACACACTGCACCTCACACAATAATAGTAGGAGACGTCAACATCCCATTACCATCAATGGACAGATCATGGAAATGCAAACTAAACAGAGAGAGACAAAGTGAAACTAAAAGATGTTATGAACACAATGGATTTAACAGATATCTATAGAACATTTTATACTATATAAAAAGAATATACCTTCTTCTCAGCACCTCATGGTACCTTCTCCAAAACTGACCATATAATCAATCACAAAACAAACCTCAACAGATATAAGAAGATTGAAATGATCCCATGCCTCCTATCAGATCACTACGGATTAAGGCTGGTCTTCAATGACAACAATAACAACAGAAAGCCCACATACACATGGAAGCTGAACAATGCTCTACTCAATGATAACTTGGTCAAGGAAGAAATAAAGAAAGAAATTAAAGACTTCCTAGAATGTAATGAAAATTAAAGTACAACATACCCATACTTATGGGATACAATGAAAGCAGTGTTAAGAGGAAAACTCATAGCTTTGAGTGCCTCCAAAAAGAAACTGGAGAGAGCATACACTAGGAACTTAACAGCACACCTGAAAGCTCTAGAACAAAAAGAAACTAATAAACCCAAGAGGAATAGAAGGCAGGAAATAATCAAACTCAGTGCTGAAATCAACCAACTAGAAACAAAAAGAACTATAGAAAAAAAATCAACAAAAGCAGGAGCTGGTTCCTTGAGAAAATCAACAAGACAGATAAACTCTTAGCCAGACTAACCAGAGGGCACAGAGACAATATACAAATTAACAAAATTAGAAATGAAAAGGGGGATATAACAACAGATTCTGAGGAAATTCAAAAAGATCATCAGATCCTACTATAAAAGCCTATATTCAAGAAAATTGGAAAATCTGGATGAAATGGACAATTTTCTAGACAGATATCAAATACCAAAGTTAAGTCAGGATCAGATAAACCGTCTAAACAGTCCCACAATGCCTAAAGAAATAGAGGCAGTCATTAAAAGTCTTCCAACCAAAAAAAGCCCAGAACAAGATGGGTTCAGTGCAGAATTCTATCAGGATTCTTTCAAAGAACTAGTACCAATACTCTTCAGTCTATTCTACAAAATAGAAACAGAAAGAATGCTACCCAATTCATTCTATGAGGCCACAGTTACACTGATACCAAAATCTCACAAAGAACAACAATAAAAAAAAAACTTCAAACAAATTTCCCTTATGAATATCGATGCAAAAATACTCAATAAAATTCTTGCAAACTGAATCCAAGAACACATAGAACGATCATTCACCATGACCAAGTAGTCTTCATCCCAGGGACACAGGGATAGTTCAATACTTGGAAATCCATGAATGTAATCCATTATAGAAACAAACTCAAGAAAAAAAAAACACACACTGTCATTTCATTAGATGTTGAAAAAGCATTTGACAAAATTCAACATCCCTTCATTATAAAAGTCTTGGAAAGATGAAGAATTCAAGGACCATACCTAAACATAGGAAAAGCAATATACAGCAAAGCAGTAGCCAACATCACACTAAATGGAGAGAAACACGAAACAATTCCAATAAGATCAGGGACTAGACAAGGCTGTCCACTTTCTCCCTATCTATTCAATATAGCAATTGAAGGTCTAGCTAGAGCAAATAGACAAAAAGGAGGTCAAAGGGATACAAATTGGAAAGCAAGAAATCAAAATATCACTCTTTGCAGATGATATGATCCTATACTTAAGTGACCCAAAAATTCCACCAGAGAACTGCTACAGCTGATAAACAACTTCAACAAAGTGGCTTGATATAAAATTAACTTAAACAAATCAGTAGCCTTCCTATACTCGAAGGATAAACAGGCTGAGAAAGAAATTAGGAAAATGACACCCTTTGCAATTGTCACAAACAATATAAAGTATTTTGGTGTGACTGTAACCAAATAAGTGAAAGATCTGTATGACAAGAACTTCAAGTCTCTAAAGAAAGAAATCGAAGATCTCAGAAGATGGAAAGATCTCCCATGTTTATGGTTTATAGGATTAATATAGTAAAAATGGCCATCTGACTCAAATCTACATATTCAATGCAATCCCCATCAAAATTTCATCTCAATTCTTCATAGACTTAGAGAGAACAATTCTCAAATTCATTTGGAATAACAAAAAAAAAAAAAAAAAACAGTATAGTAAAAGTTATTCTCAACAAGAAAAAAACTTCTGGGGGAATCAGCATCCCTGACCTCAAGCTGTATTACAGAGCAGGAATGATAAAAACTGCATGGTATTGGTACAGCGACAGTTAGGTATATCAATGGAACAGAACTGAAGACCCAGAAATGAACCTACACACTTATAGTCACTTGATTTATAACAAAGGAGCTAAAACCATACAGTGGAAAAAAGACAGCATTTTCAACAAATGGTGATGGTTCAACTGGCGGTCTACATGTAGAAGAATGCAAATTGATCCATTCCTATCTCCCTGTACAAAGCTCAAGTCCAAATGGATCAAGGACCTCCACATAAAACCAGATACACTGAATCTAATAGGAGAGAAAGTGGGGGGAAAGTATCGAACACATGGGTACAGTGGAAAAGTTTCTGTACAGCACACCAATGGCTTATGCTCTAAGATCAAGAATCGACAAATGGGACATCATGAAATAGCAAAGCTTCTGTAAGGCAAAGGACACTGTCAGTAGGACAAAAGGGCAACCAACAGATTGAGAAAAGATCTTTACCAATCCTAAATCCGATAGAGGGCTAATATCTAACATATACTAAGAACTCAAGAAGTTAGACTCCAGAAAACCAAATAACCCTATCAAAAAATGGGGAACAGAGCTAAACAGAGAATTCTCAACTGAGGAAATTCGTAGGACTGAGAAGCACCTAAAGAAATGTTCAACATCCTTAGTCATCAGGGAAATGCAAATCAAAATAAGTCTGAAATTCCACCTCACACCAGTCAGAATGACTAATATCAAAAACTCACGTGTCAGCAAATGCTGGTGAGGATGTGGAGAAATAGGAACAGTCCTTTATTGCTTGTGGGATTGCAAGCTGGTACAACCACTCTGGAAATCAGTTTGGTGGACCCTCAGAAAAATGGACATAATACTACCTGAGGACCCAGCTACACCACTCCTGGGCATATACCCAGAAGTTGCTCCAACATGTAATAAAGACACATGCTCCACTATGTTCATAGCAGCCATATTTATAATAGCCAGAAGCTCGAAACAGCCCAGATGTCCCTCAGCAGAGGAATGGATACAGAAAATGTGGTACATCTACACAATGGAGTACTACTCAGCTATTAAAAACAATGACTTCGTGAAATTTGTGGACAAATGAATGGAACTTGAAAATATTATTCTGAGCGAGGTAACTCACTCATGAAAGGACGAACATGGTATGTACTCACTGATAAGTGGTATTAACCCAAACGTTCGGAATATCCAAGTTTCACTTCCCAGTAACCATTGGACTGAGTGTGATGTCCCAGATGAAGGGTTTGGAGAAGGGACTGAAGGAGATGAGGGAATTTGCAGCCCCATGGAGGGAGCAACAGTGTCAACTGGCCTGATCTCCCGATGCTCCTGGAGACTGGACCATCAACCAAAGGAAACACATGGACGGACCCATGGTTCGGACCACATATGTGGCAGAGGATGGCCTTGTGGTCCATCAGTGGGAGGAGAGGCCCTTGGGCCTGAGGGTGTTAGAGGCCCCAGGATAGGGGAATGCCAAGGTGGGAAGACGGGAGTGGGTGGGCAGTTGGGTGGGTGGGGGAATACCCTCATAGAGGCAGGGGAAGGGGTGAGTGGATAGAGGCTTTCCAAAATGGAGACCCGAAAATGGGAAAACATTTGAAATGTAAATAAAGTATCAAAAAATTAAAATTAAAAAAGAATGTATGATAAATACAAAAAAAAGGAGTTACGTTTTCATCACTTTTGCAGCACAGAACACTAAGAAAGAGTTAAATCTCCAGCCTTTAATTAAGCACAGAGATTTATAGAGTAAAGATATAGCACAGTGTGTTATGTAGTAAAAATAAAGCACAGAGAGTTGAAGAGAAAAGCCGGTGGTTTTCATCCACAGAGTAAGCAAGAGCTGGTTAAGTCTCTAGAAGTCGTCAGTTTGTAGCCACCAGTACTACTATGGAGCGGTACAAGGCTTCAACAGTCTTTTGGCCTTCGTCCAATTCTATGCTCCACTTCAGCTCCAAACCACAAAAGGCCCCTGACACATCTTGGTGAAGGATTTTTCTAGACAATGCAAATCTGTACAGTGAATATATATCTACTTCTTCAAATAAATACAAAGTTACAAGGATCGTGAATAATCATAGAAATGTTTTCATGTATCCTGTATGTCCTGTAATTAATGGAATTAGAAATAAAGTACTGAATTCTAAATGTCAGTGTTCTATAATATCCATTTATAAAGTGTTACATAGTAAAATAGCAATGATCTTGTTCTGTTCAACATAATGAATTCCCCATGCTCTCTCCTTCCTCAGGAAGCAAATATTCTGTCTTGGAATGTGAATCCCTTCTTTGACTTTTACTTAATTCCATAGTTTCCATTACTATGTTATAGTATGAAGCGCTCGCTATGCATAACATCACCAACGCTATAGGTTCACCTTTCTTTGTTTTCCCTTTGTCACCTGAGGTGAAAATGTAGGATGGAAATCTCAAGCCAGTCCCATATAATCTTCATAAAATCTCAAATCAGCCCTAGGTGATCTTTATGACTCTGTACTATTCTTTCTATCATATTTACAATTTGTATGGAACAAATAAATCATATTTGCCAGAGCAATGTACAGTTCCTTACAGTAGTAGTAACATTTTTGGGTCGTATTTGAAGGGCAAATGCTAAACTGCCATTTAAAACCTGCCAAATCACACATGAGAGGGCTGGTGCTCCCAAACCTTGATTGAACAAGCCATCTTGGAAATTATTACGTAGGTAAAATTTAAGAACCACAGTGCCAGGTTATTTGGTTTTTGTTTTCATTTTTTTTGTTTTGTTTTGTTTTATGTTTCTTTCTTTTTTGTTTTGTTTTTTAACCTGACCATGTAGTAGAAGAATTGATAGCTTCCTTTTTACAGTAGTATGAGCTTCTGTAAACTGGGTTGACTCCCAGCAACTTCTTTTATTCTATGTAAAATAAGTATGCAGATTGAAGCAGACATCAATTTCAGGTCCATAAAAAGGATGATGTAAAGTATTTGATTTTGAAGTTTGGAATATGTGTTAAATAATTAACTATCATTAAAATGTGTGGATTTCTTCTCTACAATCATCGGTGAATAGTGAACTCTTGGTTATATTGCATGTAAATGATTGTATTTTAGAATAGAAACAAATTTGGTCTCTGAGCCTCTAGTTATTTTAACTTGTAACACACGAGAGTTTAATTGATAGCTCAGCTCTAACATCCTGAGAGACAACACTGAATGACAACAATAACAGGTCCACTTGAATAGTTAGCTCAACACATATCATATAAATGAGGTCATGTAGCTGTGATTTTTAACATTCCTTTTTAAACAATAATTTAAAACAACTATGTCTTATTAAAATAGTCAAGAAAATGGTTGACTACTGTGAAGTTCCATTAAAATTAATTTAATTAGCTCTTGATTTCTTAAGGAAAATTACTAGGAATAATTTCATGACCATGTTCTTTGAAAGTGGAAGGAATCACCCACACAGACAAATGATTTTGGTTTTTGCAAGCTTCAGTAGTTAAAGGTGCTTTCTCAGAAGATATATAAATAGAAGTGGTCATTGTTTCCTGACTGCAAAACTAACTCACTTTCAAAAGAAGATCCATTGGCATTTCGTGCCCAAGAAACTGCACTATGAAGTTTCATCACTTTTTCTTTATTCTTCTCTTTTGGGTCACAATATTAACAGGTAATATGGAAACATTTTTTGGGAGTACTTGTAGTAATGGAGTTGGGGAGGCATCAGCTGCTGTTTGTTAAAATTATAAAAACTGGAAGAATGAGAATACTATTATCCTGGATTTACTATGCTATTCTTGAATTGCCCATATAACAGAAAACAGTTACTAGGAGGAAACCTGGTAAGACAAGAATAAAATATAGTTTAGTCCATAAAATTGTATTGATACTTCTTACTTATCACTGCTTATGCTTATGGATATTATATATATGAATGTGATGACACATAGGGGGATTGTCTTCCACTGGGTTCATACTCCAATATGTTAAAATCTAAAATGATTACAAAGTTGAAAATGAGAGTAAGTATAATTATCCCATACCTTGTTGGGAAAAACTTTGGTTGGGCATTATCAACAACAAGTTGTAAATAACTCAGTATTAGAATATTTACTTCAGTTTTACTATACTCTACAATAATAGACTATTAATAAAGTCCTTTTTATCATTCTTTTCTCAAAATTACAAGCCAATTCTGACTCTTCTTGTTCTTTTGTTTGTTTGCTTGCTTTTGTTTATTTGTTTTGACAGTAAGTTCTCTTGTCTTCTTTTCTTCTCAATACAGTTTCTCTAGCCTGATGTAAAGTTCTGCATAAGCACATAATTCCTGATGACATTCCTAAGACAATTTTCTGACTAGCGCAATAGTTATTCCTTCTTATGATCACCTAGTACATTTAGATGAAAATTTTACCCCGTGAACTATCCCTTCCCACCAGGAATGAAGTAAAATTCTGATTGTCCTATGAAATGATATGCATGCATTAACTTTACAAATGCAAAATAAGAATACTTATTTTCAATTATTTATTTATATTAATTAATTAATCATTTAATCCATCCATTCATTGTAGACTGATTTGCCATTATGTATCCTAGGCTTCATATGGCCTCCAAAACATAATAGATCATTTTCTATATTTTCTGCAGTAATTTATTATATGTATTAAATGTATTTCAAGTCTTTATCTTCTGGTACTATCACTAATAACTAGTTACTTATGTATTCCTTCAACAAAAGGAAAAATTATATTCAATACAGTCTTGGAAATTATAAATCATTTAGATCATAGACTGGCATAAATTATATAGTTTGTCAATCCCTTTATGCATAATTTTTTTACTTCCAAAAGGAAGATATGTTTCTTTAAAATTACACATGAACTAAAGCTCATTATTACAGACAAGAATACTTAAAAAAAAACAGTTACTATCATTATGTCTAAATGCTATTTTCTTTTCAAACTCAGGTATAATATAATTGTTAAAGATAATTAAAAGTCTTATTTTCAGTTTATAGCCCACTAATGTATGGTAATAGAACTAAAATAAATGAAAACATGCATCACCAGAACTGGGTAGATGACTGAGTGCTTAAGAGTGCTTACAGTTCTAACAGAAGTCTTGTATATAGTTCCACAGTTCTCAGCACCCACAGTAGGTATTTGAACTCCACCTACAGCCTCAACTCTATGGGAATCTAGTGGTCTCTCTGGTCTTTTTATGAACTTTCATGTATATGGTGTACGTAAACTATTGCAGGGACAAACACAAACATAATAATAAGCAAATATTTAAATATATAGAATGTCATGTGTGTCACTCTTAAAATTATGTAGATTCTTTAATTTTCTAATTGTAATACAATATTGCATACAATGTATTTGATTCACTCTCCATTCCTCCCAGTAACTCATTCAAGACCTGCTCATCATATCCACCAATGTTCCAACTGCCTTCCGTTTTGTATAACCCCATCCATTATATTATCACTGACTAACGTCCTTAAAATTTCTATCGATGGAGTTTCCATTTGCATAACAGCTTTCTTCTGCATTTTCTAGGCACTAGAAATGGAATACTTTTTTTTTGCTCCATTTTTTTCATCATTTTCTGACAAACTGGAAATGGTTTTATTACCAATGGTCAATTTTTTTTTAAAAAAATCCTACATATGCTATGAATATAGGACAACATATTGTTTTATTGAAGAGAACACATTGTTTTTTTCCTAATCCTTCAAAAACGTTTAGGTAACCTAAATAAATAAATGAATAAACAAATCAATAAATAAATGTAAAGAGAAGTTGTAGATGATAGAATTATTTTGGGAATCATTCTGTTCAGATTTATCCTGTATATTCTTATAGATTCATATATAATTTGAAGAAATTATTTATGAAATTAGGATATTATATTGTAGAACAATTCCAGTTTCATAATTCTAGACAAGAACATGACAGTGTTCACCATAGCAGAATATCAATATTGGTAAAAACTTCTCTTGCCTACAACTACAAATTCTTCAATTACACTTTTTTTTTCTGATTCAAAAGGAACCAAAAAGCAGTGTTAGTAAACTTCCTTGTTCCAAAGAAATAAAAATAAGCCAGTATTCCAGCTTTTATGCAGCCTATACGCTCAACATTCATTGAAACACAAACATTTATATACAATGTGGAAATAAGTGTGCGATAATGGAATCATAACACCATAAGAAAGTGGCCACAGGGTGTATTTGGCACTTATGCAAATTTATTCATTATCAAGATTAACAAACAAAATTTTGAAGAATGCCTTTTTAAACAACTATTATTTCAGGAGTGGTATGGTAACTATAAAAACCACGTAAGATCCAAAAATGAATGTAAATTCTAAACCCTCCTTTCCCTCTTCCCTCTTTTTCTCCCTTTCTTTTATTCCCCTCTCCTCTTTTCTCTTTGATCAATGCTTTTGTTACATATAGATATAATTTAACAGACATATTTTGGGAAAAAAAATCACAAAATGTCCAGGAAAGTTGTAAGCATTTGAATAATTTGCTTAGCATTGCCTGATCCTAAATATTTTGAAAGATAAAGTTAAATTGCAATGAAAGTTTTAAAAATAATTAATGAAGGCCCAAGATTCAGGTTGATTATTTATGAGAGCAGAAACAGGCATTCCTAATTCTATGAACAGTGGCAGAGAGAAGGCCAGACAGTGTAAATCCCATTTTTCCATTCTTCAGAAACTGTCCTTGAGCCATTACCACCCAGTCATTTCTGAACAACTGTTTAGTCCCAGTAAGCTTTCTGAGATATCCTTTATATTAGGTGACAGCAAATTCATTTAAACTTTCTCCAGCATTTAAGAATGGTCATCCTGTAATCTTTTGTCTCTAGAATGATCTCCTTATGGCTATGTTGTACATTGATTCCTAATTCTAGTCATTCTTTCCTTCTTGCAGCAAAAAAAAACACTTATCCTGAGTATGGTAGCTTGGATTTGAGGAGAGAATGCAAAATGAGGAAAGGTCACTGTAAACTTCAGTGCTCTGAAAATGAAATTAGGATTGCTTTCTGCATAAGACCCGGAACTCACTGCTGCATCTAGAGTTAACAATGGAGGATGAAAAAGAGACACACATTACCCCAGAAGAACAAGTCTCATTAACTCTTCCCCGCAGGATTTTCAAGATATGTGTATCTCCATAAAGCAAAAACGATTAAATACAATTTAATCCTGAAACTTTCAGAAGTGGTCCTAGCTCATGCATTAACTGGTACATTCAAAATTAAGCTGAGACAATATTTTGAAAGTTCCTCCAACAGTACTCAGGGTTTTGTGCCTTGCAATAGTTGACATATTAATAAGATGGGAACACCTAAGTCAAAGCAAGGGAGTGTCTCTTGAAATACAGCCTTCCAATAGATATACATTATCAGTTTATTACCCTTATGAAAATGTATAAACTACTAGGCTTTGAGATTAGATGTTGAGAACATGAATCATTTTCATGAGAGACAAAGGGCTTAAGAGAGAATAATCAAGGAATGAATAAAATAGCAAAGAAAATTCACATTGCCATTAGTGTCTACTTGTGTTTATTATTTAGCAGAGGAAAATATGAATCCAAAAGGATGAAGAGCATTTCAGAAAGAAGACATACCTAATTATTTTGTATCAAAATATAAACTATGTACAGGAATTTAGTTCTGCTCTTTACTCCTAAGAGCTGAGAATACATGAGGAGATACACATAAAGAAGCAATACACATCTTCAAGTATTGTGGAGATGCTGTTTATCCTCAGATTGTTTTCTGCCTCTGAGTACAACAGTATTCTTCCCTGTAAATCTACACAATAAATCCATATAATATCCATCCACAGTTCCTAATTTTTATTATTTGCATAGCAGTACAATTTAGCAGTTTCTATCAAGATCAAAATTCTTGTGAAAAGGTCACTCACCCAATCAAATAGAATAGGTTTAGGAAAATTAATTAAGGAGAAGGGAAATTTTAAATGTTTACTAGACTATAAATCAGAAAGAGAGAAAATAAGTAACTTATTTTATTGTGACCTCTTTGTGAGTTCATTCCTGGATTCAAATACAGATAAAAGACATTCTTTACAAAAGTGTGATACACATGGTAGTAATATGTTTTCACCACTGTGTATATATATATACATATATATATATGTATATATATATATATATATATATAGTCAATTTTCAGTATTTTAATTGAATGAATAAATGAGCTCCATTATGAAGTGGTAATTTTCTAAGCATACATTGGAGCTTTTAGTATATTTTCCTTTTTCAGACTTTAATAACTTCCGGTAGTCTGATTATTTCATATGTTTTCTTGCAACATAAACACTCAAAAGTGCTTGATGGTACTCATTTCTAGCCGCCTTTCTCTGCCTTGTCTCTCTTGGTCATGTCATTTGGACAATTCTCTTTAGAAGAGCTACAATCTACATTGCATTGAACCTGCAGGACATCGCTAAGCAGCTCAGGCTTTTACCCACTAGATGCCAGCAACATTTATTGCTTTAAGGATGAATATCAGAATGCTTACATGCCGTCATAAATATTTTCTTTAAGGACTAAAATACGTGCAAATACAAAGCATCCAGTCTCACAGAAATTAAAATTTTAAATGAAAACAAAATAATCACTAACATTGTCACCTGGTCACTAATCACACTCTCTGTGTCTTTATTATATCCATATGTATTAGCTGGGAGTGTATTGAGAAATTCAGAAAAAAAAAAAAAACGGACAAAATTTTCTGCAAATATATTAATCACATCAAGAAAGAGATTAGAAAATTATGACAATGAAATGAATATTTAGGATTTTAACTAACCTGTTATTGAGTCATTACTGCAAGTCCTTTACAAGGACAGAGAGGGGTAATACGCCATCAATATATGGATTCCAGAATTTAGCTTGGTAAGGTCCACCAAGAAGTTGAAGATGATTAGGAGTTCTTCAGCCAACAATGTAGCTATCTCTACATTTAAAGCAGGCTGTCCTAACTTGTCTGATTCTCTATCTACCATATAATGTTCAACTGAGAGAAATCACATCCCTGTCAGCTTCTGAGCTGTCCTCCCTCAAGTGTACACTCAAAACACTGTCCTAGGTATTTGGTTCAAGACAAACCTGAAGAAGATACATAGAAAAAAAATTTAGTATTTTCTTTTTTTTTTAAATTTTTAAATTTTATTTTATTGGATATTTTCTTTATTTACATTTCAAATGTTATCCCCTTTCCTGGTTTCCCACAATCCTGGAAACCCCCTATCCCATCCCCTCTCCCCCTGTTTCTGTGAGGGTGTTCTTACACCCACCCACCCACTCCTGCCTCCCCGCCTTTTTCTATTTGTATCAGAATTAAAAACTGAGGAAGGTTGTCTGTGCTTGTAATCCTAGCATTGTGGTGTAGAGTCAGAAAGAGTGTGGGAGATTTCTGGCCAGCCAGTTTAGCTGATAGATAAGCTTCAGATTCAGTCAAGGACTTTTTCTCAGGGAGTAAGAAGACTACAGAGGAAGAATTCTGATGTTTTTTTAGCTATGCATGCATGCGCCCATGTGTATACACCTACATACTCATGTGCGTGCAACACACAGTCCCTGGAACAACCTCACTCAGTATTGGATCTGTGAACATTGGAAGGTAGACCATACTGTGGAAATGCTTATTTGGAGACGATAGAAAACCACTGGCTGTGTTGAATATGGTGATATTTTGAATCAGGGCAAGGGAAGGCCAGCTAATTTTCAGCTGATGTGTTAGAATTTCCTCAGAGTACGGAGGCTTTGTTATGGAGAGCGGTAGAATGCCCTGACATAGATGTTGGCAGCTAAGTTCACGTGGTGCAAAAGCCTTAGGATGTCTATGAAGAAGGTTCAGTTGGGTGACTGAGGGAACAAAATGGGGACAATATCTAGAAGTAGAGATGGCAAAGAATTTGGAATTGCAAACTGGATTGAATCTGTGATGAAATTTTTTCAAGAAACAAAAGTTGGTTAGACCTGACCTCCCTTGCTGTTCCTTATTGACATATCTACACAAATAGCTTCATAATGTTTGTAACTCAAAATTTCACTTGATAATTCAGTCACTTTATATGATTTTACTTGATAAGACTAAATGCTCTCAAACCTCTTAAGAATGGACTATTCCGTCATATATTTCATGGTGTTCTCTACCAAACTTCTTGACAGCTAACATAGGCTTAGATTCCACTTTACAATTCTTACACAGAGTTTCCCACTTGCGTTTGCCAATATTTATTTTCTGGTCTCACCTCAAACAAGACCCAGCACAACTTAGTTACTAATAAAAGTATATGAGTTAAAAGAAAGAATGATCTGCAGGAAACGAAGTAATAATAATAATAAAAAAAAACCCTAAAGTTAAAAGATTAGTTTAACCTGCCACAAACCAATAAATCTTCTATACTAAGAAAAATGAATAATTGAATTTGTGAACTATGGACTCAAATATATGTGGGTAATTTCATCCCACGTGATTGCATGACTTCAAGTAGGATATTATTAGAAACCACACATTACAGTTCAGAAAATAAACATAAGACATATTATGTTTGGGTGACACAGGAAATAACAAGTAGAGAGCTACTGAAGAACTATGGGTAGTTTTCATTAAGTATAAAAGTTTTGTTCCTGTGTCTATTATATTGACACCCAGTCACTTTTACACATAATTTTTAAGCAACTAAGAGCATGATATTATAAATCCAGGATTGAGGGATACAGAATATATAAGGTCTCCTAAGGCATCATAATTAGAACTTTGTGTTTATACCATAGTGCAGACAATGCTTTTTAAAACTGTCTCTGTACTTCCATTGCAAGGCTTAAACACTGATGAAGAATGCTCCATTTAAGGTTAAATTTTACTGTTAATTCAAAACTGAAGTAAGGTCAATTCAATTTGAAGTACTCTATTTTGAATTCTTAGTAAGTTTTACACTACAAGAATTGTTTACATACTTTATTACATACATTTTCAAATTCACAATAATGTTCATTCAATAAGAGTTTATATCTCATAGATCAATTCATTTGTCTAATTTATTACAGGAAATAGACTATGTAGAGATATAGTGCACCACTATTTTATTTTAAGAAAGCATATCCTATCCAGTGTCAAACTCTTCCATGGACTTTTCTTCTGTTTTGGTGTCAATATATACACTGCATGAACACATGACTTCTCAAACTTACCACTACACATTTCCAGTTCTGCATGTGCTCTTGCAGAGCATCATGAGACTAAATGAAGAGTCATTGACAGAAGGGTGATGTGTGAAGTAGTGAAAATATGATATAAGTACATACACACACATACACAGACACGGACACAGACACAGACACACACACACACACACACACACACATATATATAGAGAGAGATGATAGATAATTGATAGATATATGGACAGATGTTATATAGATAAACAGATAGAAAGATAAGATAAGATAACATTTCTCTTGATACAATGAAGAAGTCAGTTACTAAAGACCTTGAGAAACTAAGATTAATTCTGGTGTACTGAGGTTTGAACTCTTGCTTGCCTGCAAGGTTTTCCTATGAAGGTTCAGTCGGAGTTCTGACTCACAGTAGTTACCTATCCTTTGACCACATTTGTGGTCAAGACTTCAAGACATTTCTTGAAGTCTATCTTCCTGATAGAGATGCAAATGATTTTAGGTTTTCCTTTTCATCTTTTCATCAAAATTTGTCATCACCAGTTCTCTTCCTCTAGTATGTTACAAGATGTACTGCAGCATGAGTGAGCAAAGGCATGCTGTGTTTCCTTCTAC
The DNA here is from genome assembly GCA_028551405.1 of Uromys caudimaculatus. Classification (NCBI taxonomy): domain Eukaryota; kingdom Metazoa; phylum Chordata; class Mammalia; order Rodentia; family Muridae; genus Uromys; species Uromys caudimaculatus. The sequence goes on from CM052709.1 coordinate 22,879,608, forward strand.
TCAGCACCTGTTTTGATGTTAGTGTGATATGTGTCTATGGATTCCAGTCACATCACAGGAACTCTCTTATACTCAGGGATTATGTTTTGATAGCACTGTACAGTTTTTACATGCATATTAACTGATGAGTATTCATAAGAATATTAAGGAATATCATTCCTAGCCAAAATATATGGATGGTAAATTTTCATTCATGGTGCTATATACTCACCACGTAAAATTTAAAAACAAAAAGTGGGTTTGGCGAAACGACTCAGTGATTAAAGTGCTTGATGTTCAAGTGTAAGGACCAGCGTTTGGATCCTCCCCACCAAATAAAAACCAGTATGTGTGACAGTCCACCTATAGTCCCAGATCTTGGGACTATACAATAGCAGTGGCTTCCTACCGTAAAGTAGCTAGATAAAATAGTCAAGAGGTAGGTATGCTCTGGGTTCAATGAGGCTCTGTCCCAGTAATGGAGGGACAAAAGAACCTGACTTTAGCCTTGAGCCTCCTCACACGTGCACACACTTGTGTATGTGTACCCACATAGACATGCACACAAACACACAGAAAAATAAGAAAAATCCATTTACAATGCATATCTTTTGTTTCCAAATTATATGATTTTATAGAACTTGGACATTACTTTTTAAATAACGATGATAAAACAAAAATCTCGATCATATTATATGACTAATGATTAAGATAAGCCACTCTTTTTATGAATTTATGGTATCTGAAAAATTATGCAAAATTGAATGCTGACAAGCTATAATGGCTCAGGAATCTTGGTTAACTTATTAAAGCACCAGAAAAGGGTTTAAGCATATTCTTTACTCCCTTAAAATGTATTAACTATAATTCTGAAAAGTTTAATGTTCATAGAAATATAGCAGTGGCCAGAAACTGCTTTTATTAAATTGCTTCCAGTACTCACCCAATGACCAGATAATACTGGAAAGTTAAGAAATGCTCATTGTATGGAGTGGAGGGATATACCTGTCTGAATTTTATTTATTTTCTAAACAGTAAGTTCTCTGAAATGACATAATTTAAATCTAAAACATAATTATGTTTACTCTCTAACTTTTAGTAAAATTATTTTACATTTTTTATTTTATGGCTATTATCTGACATATATCTCTGATGAATATTATTAAAATGTCATTTGTATACATAGAATCATGGACTCAAAAATAATAAGCACATGGATAAAGCTTGGAAAATAAAAACCTGACTTTAAAGTATGTTTTATTCTAAAGAAAAACTTAAATTGTAGATTACTTTGTCAACAATAACATCCTCACATAACAGAACTTGTATAACTTAATCATAGATTTCTGTATTTAATATTTATATAGCTTAATATACAAAGCAATAATTAAAGAATCTTAGAACACTGTTTTCTCTCTTTAGATTGTTCATTAAAGCCACCTAATGAGTCTTCATCTGTAAATATATGCACATCTACACTTACATTTATTTGCATATGAACAGCATTTCAGTTTCCCCAGTAACTGACTCTGTCAGCAAGTCTTGCATGACCACTATTCTGCTATTACTTGATTACATAGGTACAGTGTCAAAAATCAGAACAAATCAAATTATCATAGAAACGTCTAGGTTTAGGCTAGATGAATGTAAGTAACATAACAAGCATGTTATAAACATATATACAATAAATTATTAGCTTATTTTCTTTGTTAAGTGTTACTGATAGATGGTAGAAGAAAGGGAATTTGTTTCTAGTGGAAAGAAAGTAATCTTCATTTAAAAGGAATCTCTGGTCTACATACATATACGCATGTAGCAACAATTAATGAGATTATAGAGAAGCCATAAATGTGAAAGAGAGTGAGAAGGAGCATGTGGAAGGTTTTGGAGGGAGGAAAAGGTACAGGGAAATGATGTAATTGTATTATAATCTTAAAAACTAAAAAGTAATTAAATAAACAAAGAAATCTCTGGAATGAACAGCAAAAGCCTTTGATAAAGATATGAAAGACAATGGACTGTCCAGCCTTTGGTAAAAATATGCACGACATTGGACTGTCCCTTAAAAATGGTGAAATGCAATCTTTACAGAAAAGTATAAATATTGTTTTAATTGTATGTACATTGGTTTAGTAAATGGAGCATAAGAAAGGTATATCTAAGAGCTCAGGTGCTGCTGATCTTCAAGTTCAGCATTGGTGTGGGGCAAGCAAGATGCTTGTAGATTCATTTCTTCCCCAGATGACTGCTGAATTTTGAATAAAGTAATGAACATTTGCTCCTCCCCCTCTTCTTTGACCTCGTCTTTGACCTTATCAGAACATATATTTTCTCTCAAATTAATAATATATCAATAACTTCTTATATAAATGCATGTATTTAGGCATAACATCAAAGCAGAAATTTATTTTTTATGTTTTTATTAGCATCTGTTAATTATCCATACTAGTGGATTTCATTGGGACATTACCGTGCATATACAAAATATACCACCCCTGACTTTCCCTTTTGTCCCCCACCTATTGGTCTTTCTCTTTCCAGAGAGTTCCCTTCCACCTCTCATGCCTCTCTTTTTCTTGATTGCAGCCAGAAGTCATATTGATGTCAAGAATAGAATAAAGAGATGTGAAAAAGTGCGAGGAATGTGTAAGACCTTCTGTGATACTGATGAGTTTGACTATGGATACTGTATCAGATGGAGGAACCAGTGCTGCATTTAAACTACCACACACAAGTACTACCTACTGTCCATTCCGGAAAAGAAGTGCACGGAAGCCCAAACTCAAATGTTCATCTGTGCATACAACACTGATAACTGAAAAGTAAACTATTGTACAGCCACACTGGAGTATATATTTTCCTGCATCTTTTGAAGAATAGTTACATTGTTTTTGAGTATTTTCGGTTGCAATAAATGTTCTGTGAACATTTTTATCAACACTGTGTGTGAATATGTGTTTATTTTTATTGTTCTTAAGTAACTGTTTAGAAGATAGATGAGGTATGTGGTAAATATACATATAATTTTTAAAATATAAAGCACCATGCTGTTTTCTTTTTTTTCTTTTTTTTCTTTTAGATACTTTATTTACATTTCCAATGTTTCCCTTTTTCTGGGTCTCCTCTTTGGAAACCCCCAATCCCCTCCCCATCCTCGCCTCTATGAGGGAATTCCACCTCCCACCCACCCGCCCACCCATCCCCATATTCCCACCTTGACACTCCTCTTTACTGGGGCCTCTAACACTCTCGGTCCAAGGGCCTCTCCTCTCTCCCTGATGGCCATCAAGGTCATCCTCTGCCACATATGTGATCCAAACCATGGGTCCATAGATATGTATTTTTTGGTTGGTGGTCCAAACTCCAGGAAAACCGGGGGGGGGGGGTCAGTCCCATTGACGTTCTTGCTCCCTCCATGGGGCTGCAAATTCCCTCAGCTCCTCCAGACCTCTCTCCAACTCCTCCATCTGGGACCTCAATCTCAGTCCAGCGGTTACTGTTAAGTGAAACTTGGGCATTCTGAACTTTTGGGCTAATATCCGCTTATCAGTGAGTACATACCATGTTCCTTCTTTTGTGACTGAGTTACCTCACTCAGGATGATATTTTCAAGTTCCATCCATTTGCCCCTTAACCCCACTAACGGCTTTTTCTAAGCTCCTGGGAGGGTATCTTTCTCTGGAGCTCTCTAAGCTCCTGGGAGGGTATCTTTCTCTGGAGCTCGTTGGCTACGGACTCCTGGTGGCCCAGGCAGAGGTCTCCACCACCAAGCTGTTTTCTACACTTATTTTACCTTGGACTTTTCTGCCTGCCAGCCTGTTTGTCTATCTCTGTCTTTCTTGTCTTTGTGTGTGTGTGTGTGTGTGTGTGTGTGTGTGTGTGTGTGTGTGTGTGTGTGTGTGTGTGTGTGTGTTGTATCCATGTCTATCTACCATGGGACATACGTAAAGGTCCCAAGGATCAACTCCGTTCATCATGCTTGGTAGCTGAACCTTCTTGTCAGTCCTGCTTTTAATGTTTAAGATTTACAATTCCTTAATACTAATATTAGGAGGAGTTATGGGAATAACTCTTAAGTGGGTAAGAAATGATGACAGAAGCCAGAAAAGTCAAGAACACCATAAGAGCAGGCCTCACACAATCAACTAACCAGGATTCATAGGGGCTCATGGAGACTGAAGTGAACTCAAGGAGTCTCCACTGGTCTGACATAGGTACTCTACATATATGTTATAGTTGTGTAGTTTGGTGTCCTTGTGGAAATCTTCAGTGGGAACAGAGACTGTCTTTGACTCTTTTGCCTGCTTTGGGATTCTTTTTCTGTTACTGAGTTGCCTCATCCAACTTTGATATGAGGGTTTGTGCCTAGTCTTATTTTAACTTGTTATGCCACATTTGGTTGCTGTCTAAGATTAGGGAGACCTGATCTCTTCTAAAGGGAAATGGAGGAGGAGTGGATTTGAGTGAGATGGAAGCAATGAGAGGATCTGGGACAAGAGGAGGGCGAAGAATCCAGAGATAGGATGTGATATCTGAGAGAAAAAAATAATGGATAAACAATAAATAGGTAGATAGATAGATTAAAGTATAGAGTTGTAATTCGTCCATTTTCTAGTGAAGTTAAATTCAGTCTTTCCTTATTTTTAGATGTTCTAGTAGATATGAGGCTGTGCTTCTTTTGAAGGCAAATAAGTAGTTATATTGAACATTCTAAAGTGCTTCCTCAACACACATTGTTTAGAAAGTATCAGCTTCCTCTTTGTATATTATAAATTCAGAATATGTTTTAAATTCCATTTTGAAATCTTTACATTGTCTATATGAAAAATTTTGTTCTCTGATCACTATTGCAAGATACACAACAAAAAGTGGATACACTGACTTCCACCTTTCACCTTTCTTCTGCCTCAATTGCTGACTTCCCTCTATACACATTCTGAGAGGCAACCTGTTATTTGAATGACTTTAAGAAGTTTAAAACAGTGATTTGATTGTGTTTCCTAATTGTTATAAAATGAATATTGATATTGCTGAATTTTAACTTCACATTGTGTCTTTTTATAGTTCTGTTGGCTTTAAGTTCATGTATTTTGAATCACTGAAAGTAGATGGATAAATGGGCAAAATTTCCCCTCCTATTTTTAATGTTTTTAATTAAAATAGAGTTATGTAATTTTACTCCTTCTTTGCCTCCTTTCAACCCTGCTCATCCACTCTCCCTAATACCTCCCCATCCCCATACATTCAAGTTCACAGCTTCACGGTCTTTGATGACATTTGTATATATGTATGCAGAAATGCACATAAATAAAAACTGCTGGGTGTTTGCTGTCATTTGCGTGAATATGCTTTCAAGGATGGCCACGCTGTCTGCAGTTTCTCTTAATAACTCTTTTAATGTTATGAAATACCACATAAAGTTGTTAATGGTATTTTGTGTTTGAAATTTTCTTTTTTATATACCTTAAAATTATACATCCAAGCTTCTTTGAATTAATTCTTGCATTGTATCATTTTTTATTTACTTACTTAAGATTTATATTTGGTTTAGAAGTTGTGATGTGTCTCTTCTATCTAGTTGACTCTCTAGGTCATGAATCAAACTCATTTCATATGTATTTTATATATTTTGCATATATAAAATCCGTTCTTTTATGACCATGTCTTAATGAATTTTGTACTTTAAATACATTTATTTTGTTTCTTTGATTGACTCATGAAATATGTACAACACATTTACATTGTGTTACTTCAGAGAATGTTCTGGTGTTTTATGATGTCATTGTTATCTTGCTTTTCTTTTCTTTTAGTACAGAATAGAGTTATTTAGGCATGGGGAGGGGAGTTGAGAGGGAGTAGAAACAGAGAAAGGAAGAGAGAGAAAGAGCAAGAGCGAGAGCAAGAGAGAAAGAGAGAGAGAGAGAGAGAGAGAGAGAGAGAGAGAGAGAGAGAGATGTAGAGGCCAGCTATGAGCATGTGGAGAGAGGGGGGAAGGGAATGGGGAGAGATCTGGAGCAGGAAGGCAAGAGCAGGCAAGCAAGAGCAAGAGCTGTCTTGGTTTTCTTTTTCCATTTCTCACTTCTTAACAGTTTGTTCTGTCACAGATTTTAACCACATACAGTAACTTTCCTCTACATTTCAATTTCATTTAAAGTATATTCTCATATTTTTCCAGTGTTGAGACTCATATCCGGGATCCAAAATATACTAGCAGAGCACAGAATATTTCTCACACAATACATGCCAATCTTTGTTTCTTTTCTTTTCCTTTTTCCTTATGTGTCCTTACTGGCTCTAGTTCTATAAGTGGCTAAAACAAGAAAAAAGGGAGAAGACCTTGTCTTAAAATTCATAGATTTTCATTTTAATAAGATGATTGTCATGTAAATGTTATTGCATGTCTACAAAGAAAAAAAGCATGATTCTTTTTTCTTTTTCTTTTTATATATATTTTTTGATACTTTATTTACATTTCCAATGTTTCCCCCTTTCTAGGTCTCCTCTTTGGAGACCACCTATCCCTTCCCCCTCCCCCATCTCTGTGAGGGAATTCCATCTCCCACCCACCCGCCCGCCCACTCCCATATTCCCACCTTGACATTCCCCTTTACTGGGGCCTCTCCTCCCCCTGATGGCCAACAAGGCCCTCCTCTGCCACATATGTGGTCCGAACCATGGGTCCCTCCATGTGTATTCTTTGGTTGTTGGTCCAGCCTCCAGAAAGACCGGGGGGGGGGGGGATCAGGCAAGTTGACACTGTTGCTCCATCTATGGGGCTGCAAACTCCCTCAGCTCCTTCAGTCATTTCTCCAACTCCTCCATCTGGGACCTTACTCTCAGTCCAG
>CM052709.1:22886931-22901805 GCA_028551405.1 Uromys caudimaculatus
TCTCCCACCCACCCGCCCACCCACTCCCATATTCCCACCTTGACATTCCCCTTTACTGGGGCCTCTGACACCCTCAGGCCCAAGGGCCTCTCCTCTCTCCCTGATGGCCAACAAGGCCATCCTCTGCCACATATGTGGTCATTCTTTGCTATTAGTTTGTGCCAAATACAATCAAATGCAATGCATATTTCAAAGATAGTGAAGTTTAAGAGAATTACCCAATGAACTTTCTCTCTCTTCCCATAGAGCTCATCAAAAATATCTATGTGTTATATTTATAAGATGTTAAGTACTAATATTTATACGTTGTATGTCACATTAATAAGAAAATTAATTACACAAATGCTCCGTAATATGCTACTGTTAGTTATTGTAGATTAATGGAGAGCCAGCAACAGATCTAAGTACTCTTTTTCTTTGCTTTGTTTTGGCTACACTGGCTTCAAAGATCAGGATATAACAGGAATGTTAGAAATGAATCTCACAGTCTTTCCTAAAAGCAGTTAAAATTAATTAAAGCAAAATTAATGCACAATTCCTAAGCACCAATTTCTGTACTTAGTGAGAATAATGAAAGTTGAAATAAAAAATTAAAATGTTATGAACCTAATTATGTTTAATTGCTAAACACTGAAATCTTAAATGTTGATAGATTATTCAATGCTGGTTTTATGGGAAATAAATTTCTAGAACAATTTTTTTAATGGATTTGTAAAATCAGGGGTGGGGTGCTATGAGGTATTCTGAACAATCTTTATTCTGTAACATACTATCAAGAGGGTTCAAATCCTTGATAATTAACTCAGAGCAAAGGTGAGGAGGCTCTGATTAGAAGCAGCTACTAGTTCAAAGAGTTTTATTAAAGTCTGGTGCTTATTCAGGCCCAGTACTTTGAAGACATGTTCTAATCTTCATCACAACAGTTATTATGATGGCCACCCATGTCTCTGGAGGCAATCCAGGAACAAAGACGAGAAGAAATCAGCATGAAGATGTAAAAAGTTCTCCTTGTCCTCATTACATGTTGCAAGACTATTTTCTCAGAGCTAATCCCAAGTACTTTGGGAAAATACTCACATTCTCTTCTATCTGATACTGACTTAGTAAAATTGTCTTGATCAATTCATTTGCCTAACAATCATTATTACTATAGAACAGAGGTTAATTTTTTAACATTAGCTTTTAAATAATGTGTTGTATTCATTTGGCATTGCTATGAATGGTTGTCTTAGTCAGGGTTTCTATTCCTGCACAAATATCATGATCAAGATGCAAGTTGGGGAGGAAAGGGTTTATTCGGCTTACACTTCCATGCTACTGTTCATCACAAAAGGAAGTCAGGACTGGAACTCAAGCAGGTCAGAAGCAGGAGCTGATGCAGAGGCCATGGAAGGATGTAACTTACTGGCTTGCTTGCTCCTGTCTTTCTCAGCCTGCTTTCTTATAGACCCCAAGACTACCAGCCCACAGATGGTACCACTCACAAGGGGCCCTCCCCCCTTGATCACTAATTGAGAAAATGCCTTACCGCTGGATCTCATGAAGGCATTTTCTCAACTGAAACTCCTTTCTCTGTGATAACTTCAGCTTGTGTCAAGTTGACATACAAAACTAGCCAGTACAATGGTTATATATTTTAATTTATTTACTCTGTATAGCATCTCATGAGAAGGTGCTTTAATCATTTCTTGTTTATGGATACTGAAACCCAGCTGTTAAGATACTGAGTAATTTGTTCCATCTGATATAGCTGGTAAGTGGTCATAGAGAGTCTGATACCAGAATCTCTTCTACTTCCTCATGTACTATGTAATAAAGAGTATAGTTTTAAGGATTACATTGTCTATACAGTGAAAGCCTGCTTTATATGTATGCAATTAGGATAAAGTCATTTAAATACACATTCAGCTGTACAGTTTTCAAAAATAGTAGGTACTTTATAGAATGAATTGTTTGAGCAAGTTGACAAACTAAGAGATTATGAATCACATCCCTTAAGATGGGTTTCAGGAGGTAAAATATCTCATTCATCATCACTACTTAATTACCAGGCAGATAAAAGTAATAAACAAAAAATTCAATGGTAAAGTCATGTGACAGGATATTGGGGTTTCTTTTTGGAATTCTTGGGCCTGTTTCAAAAGAATTTAAGAACATTTGCCCTCGGGAAATCGGGAATCAGTAAGCTGGGCCACCTCCACAGAACCTCGTGGCTCCTAGTAAGGGCCGCATGCACTAGAAGGCAAGAATTCTGGAATGCAATAGTACATTGTCTCATTAAACAGATAATTGTTTCTCCACTCTCTTCTGTTTAGCATAAAGTAGATCTGCCTTCTTGCAGGTGCCAGACTGGTCAGATGATTGACCATCTCAACTGGATTCACTCTTAAGGGATGGTTTAATCTCATTTTTCCTCTCAGGCAGTTAGCATACTTTTGGCTAGAGGTAACTCTGCTTCCTCTTGATTAGACTCAATGTTATGGTAAATGGAACTTGAATCTTCAAAACAGGGTTCTCTTTTGAGAACTTAGGAAAGAAAGCCTGTATATATCAGAGTTGTAGCATAGATCATTGAAAGGTGCTGCAGACTGGGAACAATGGCCTCTCTGGTAAGACGTGTGGAGGAGGCTGTCCCTCAGACAAACATCTCAGAGGCGATGTCCTCTATAATAGTGACAGAAGTCACACATTCTTTTAAAAACAACTGGTAGTTGTATAAACAAACTTCACATATATCTTCATGAGTTTGTATTTTCTGGATGCAAATTATAACCTGTTTCTATCTCTAAATAGTGTTTAAATTAGGAAACTATCAGTAGGCCATGCTGACAGGATAGGCTTGGAATCTTAGTTTCTCATGAGACTGAGGCAACTGAAGGACTGCTAGGCCTAGAATGAGTTCCAAGCTCACCTTGTCAAAATAATAACACTGTCTCAAACAGGGACAAGAAAATGGCTCAGAAGAGATTTGTTGCCAAGTCTGACAATCTGAATTCAAACCCTAGAAAATGGATGATGGAAGGAGAGAATTGATTCCTGCAGATTACCTTGTGCCCCCCCCACACACAATTTTTACGCACACTATACACCACACTAACATAACACATACTAACATAATACACACAAACACATACACACACACACACACACACACACACACACACACACACACCACTCACTCACCAAATAAATAAATGGAACAAAAAATTTTAAAGTAAACTGCATTGGGATATAGCATGATGGTAGAATGTTGCAGAGCATGTTAGATGCTCTAGGGACAATTTTCAGTAATCTAAAAACAAGCAAGCAAACAAAGAAAGAAAAGAACAAAGGCCCTTCTTTAAAGAAAAGTACACGCTCAAATTTTCTGACATACAAATTTAGTTCTAGCTAAAACATATCACTAATGTTTAAAACCTGTAAAAATCAAGCCAAGGTTTTTGCAGATAAGAGCATATAAATTTGATTTTTTTATAATGAGAATCACATATATTTGATTTTTGTTCTTATATGGTAAATGTTGGCATTTAATTTGAAGAGTCCTATCTCAAATGAAGAACTATCATTTTAGCAGAGTGATACACCTGCTAAAATAATACTTTGGGCTTATAAATTGCAGTGAGTTATCATAACAATTTTTAACTCTTTGAGAATTTCACATAGTGAACCTTGGTAACAGTTACTATCAATTCCTCCCCCAAACTCCCCAATAATCCATTTTTTCCCCCTTCCACCATTCTGCATGTCTTTTTCCCCCCCCTCCGGTAAGACTATATCACAGATGATCTGGACCTCTCTCACTCTTACAAGCTTTCCAGTCTTTCTTTGTTGATGTTCTTTGAGCCTCAAGTATAGAGATTATTGTAAATATATTAATTTGGATAGGTACCTCACAGACAGTTGACCTCTGCATTTTGGGAAGTTTGGCTCTTTGTAATGATCTCTGTCTACGGTAAAAGGAAATACCATTGATTAGAGGGAGGATGAACACTTATCTAATGATATAAATGCAAATATTTTATTACAGGAATTACACTAGTTTAGGAAAGCGGCACTAGTAGAAGCCATAGGTAGTTGTATATATTTATAGTGTTAGGCAAGGATTCCCTTCTACTAAGGAGGCCTTACATCCAATTAGGTGGCTGTAGGTTACCCCCAGGATAAAAGAGCAGCTGTAGGAATATCTTGCCCTGGATAAGAGCTGATTTCTGCATTTGTCTTTGTTGGGTGGGTGTTTTGTTCTCTAGTTTCTTTTTCCTTTCTGGATTTTCAGAAATACCTGTTGGTGTTAGAAGCTGGATAATGGGATGAGTTGGGGGAAGAAAGTTTAGAGGAGAAGGTCTTTGTGTTCCTTTGGGGATGAAGTCAAAGATGAAAGAAAACACATCACGGTCCTTGCTATAGAGTCAGGAATGAGACTGGGGGATTTGATCTCAGGAGCAGTTGGGGAGGTGTATCTGCCTTCAGCTTACTTGCTACCCTGGAAGGAGCAGCTTTTTGTTTATCAAGGGGTGCCTGCTGGGTTTGGGGTCTGAGAAAAAGCAGTGAGCTTGGGGAGGAAATTTAGAAGAAGAAAGTTTATGGGATCTAATGGAGTGGGTGCAGGGAGAGTTGGGAAAGCTGCCATGGGTGTTCTGCTGCAGAGCTGGGCATGAAACTTGGGGACTGGATCTGGGGGGAAGAAAGAGAGAACATAACATGGGCAGCCTACCTCTTTTTTTGGCAGGTATGTCCTGTAGATTAGCAGAGAGTGCCTATTGGAGTTGGGGGCTGAGATAAAGCTAGAGAAGAGATGTTGACAATAGGAAGGAAGGCTGCAGCTGCTGTTCTGTTGCAGAGCTGGAAACAAGACTGAGGAACTAAATGTAGAGGGAGTAGAGCTTACTTGTTCCCTGTTCTCAGCTGTGGATGTTCCCAGTGAATGTCTGCTCATGTTAGAGGCTGGGCTAATGGGTTGAGTTCAGGGAAAGCAGTCTGAGTGAGAAGATCTTTGTGATTCATTCCTGGGATGGGGATCAGATAACCCAGGGAGACAGTAGAGAGTTTCCTGCTACAGAGAGGGGGAGGGGGGGAGGATGAGGATGGGGGATTGGCTCTTAGGAACACTAGGAGAGGTGTGGATCTGCCTTCAGACTAGTTAGTTGCTTTCTTAGGAGGAGCAGCACTTGGGTTAACAGGAGACTTTAATTTATACCTTTGATATACATACATATATATATATATATACGGATATATATATATATGTATGTATCTATATATATATATGCAGGCCAGAAGCAGACATCAGATCTCATTACAGATTGTTATGAGCCACCATGTGGTTGCTGGAAATTGAACGCAGTACCTCTGGAGGAGTTGCCAGTAACCTTAACCTCTAAGCCATCTCTCCAGCCCATATATTTTTAAAACTACATATTTTCTTTCTTTAACTTGTATGTTCTTCTTCAAGGCAATTTCTCCTACATTGAGCTTGCCATTGTAAGTGGAAATCAGAACTCAGCAACTTATATATGGTTGCTGTAAAAGAAGAGTAACTGAAATTACTGACCTATTTAAGCACATAATGAAAGTTAGCTTACTATCTAATGTGCTTCCAAAACGGCATATTCATGTACCTTTAATTTGGTTAAGCCAGCCACTATGCCTTCTCACCATTCACTACCCCAACTCATATCCAGTATTTCCTCCCCGTTCCCCACAGTTGCCACTGTGGTCCTCACACTCAATTTCTGATCCTAGAGGAAAACACACCATGGATATCTTCCCTGTCTTCAACTTGTGTGTTCTAATGAATTAAATTTGCATTTGGAGGAATGCATTACTCAATTTTCACCAACATATTCGATACCTTACTATGTAAGTTCCCAGTCCTGACAATCAGATTTAATCAATATGCTATATTTGTGGATAGTTGTCTGATAAGAAATCAGAGCAAAATAAAATAATCATTCTGAAACAGTAATTAGATTTTCAAATAAGTATGTTTGAGTACCTGGTAAAATTTTTGTTCAGAGTTAATATATCCTTCATATTTTCCAGAAAACTGTTTCTAGTGTCCATATTTTCTCTGAAGTTTTACTATATTTAAGAAAATACTTGAGTTGTCTAATATGTATGTTGAACTTGAAATATCAAATTATACCGTACAAAATGCTAGTGAGTATAGATTCTTTAGCTTAAATTCAGATTGCATTTAAACCCAGTTCTTTTAAAATTGAAAATGGATTCTTTTCTCACATAATATATCCTGATTATATTCTCCCTTCCCTCTACCTCTCCCAGTTACTCCCCATCATCTTTCCAACTGGATCCACTCTCTTTCTCTCTTCATAGATGGAATTATGTTAAGGTTGTATCAGTTTTGAACAATCAAACTTTGAGAGGGAAAAAAAAAAAAAGGAAGGCCCAGTAATGATACCTAGTCTGCACAGTGCTCCTGTATTTCTTTCTTTTTCACTTGGTTGTTTCTTGATTCTCATAATCTTATTATGTCATTTATACAATGAGTAAGCCCCCAAATATTGACTTATAACAATCAAAATTCTAACATGATTCTGATGAGTTTGTGAAAGGCTCAAGTTACTATAAGCTTAGGTGCTCCAAAAATCTAGACTGGAGCGAACATGAAAAATATGTGTTAGAACTACAAATAAGTCGGACAGTGGTAGCGCATGCCTTTAATCCCAGCACTTGGGAGGCAGAGGAAGGCGGATTTCTGAGTTCGAGGCCAGCCTGGTCTACAGAGTGAGTTCCAGGACAGTCAGGGCTACACAGAGAAACCCTGTCTCGGAAAAACCAAAAAAAACCAAAAAACAAAACAAAACAAAAAAAAACCTACAAATATACTTTTTGTCTAAATTTCCAGATCATTCCATCATATATGTAACTAAAAACATTGGCAAATAAGGACAGCTATTTAGTCCTGTTTGAGTAGTTATTCAGTAGCACTAATCATATTTCATTGGTTATATAAACCGTTTCTTGTTCAGATGTTTCCTAACATAAAAACCTCAACCTGATGTCTCACCGCAGCAAATCATACTTAGTGAGAGGAAGATACCAACCTGCTTCTTATCATAAAGGGAGTTTTTTCTACATTGACCTTTACACTCTAAGCCTATCTGAACTCCTCAAAAGTCATGTTCCTAAAATTAATTGTTCACTTAGTCAAGCACATATCATTTTATATTATAGAAAATGCTATGAGTTGATGCTATCAAGTTAAGAAAATATCAAAATTATGAATACTCTAAAGTGTTTCATGATGGATATATAAAAATTAAGATTTATTTTTTGTGAACATGCCACTAAAATTCATGCTATATTTTATTTTTCTCACCTACATTTAGCTTTTATCAAAGCTGCATAATATTCTCTCAAAACTAAATTCTGTAACTTGAAATATATTCGATAATCTAGTTTTTTAGCAGGCAGATTATATAGAAGTTTTAATATCTTAAAGTTATGAAAATTATTCACCATTTTTAGCATATATGTAAAACTATTGCATATCTTTGTGTCTTTTTTCATCTGTATAAGTCCGTGGTGTGTATGTATAGGGTTGTATGTGTGCGCACAGGCCTGTGTAGCCCAAGGGTAACATTGGGTGTCCTGTGTAACTTGTAACTTCATATATTAAAACACAGCTTCTGAATGAACCAGAGCTCTCTGTTTTGGCCCTTCTACATATCAGATATTTCCTGAGACTCCACTATCTACTTCTCATATGTTGGATTTGCAGATGGGCTACCTACATATCTAATTTTGTGTGTTCTGTGTACAGAAGACTGATCTCATTCTTGCCTTTCATGTAGTTCCCCTGCTGAGTCTTGGCTTCAGCTCCACAGAGCTTTCATACACTGGATACGGGGGTTTTAAGTTGACCAATGCTTTACAAAAGTTTTATAAGAAATAAAATATTTGTGATTATAATTTTTATAAATTTTATTTCTTCAACTTTTTGACCTGAGTATATGTTTTTAATTAAATTGCTCATATAATTGATCAATTATGTTGCTGGAATAATTCAAAACAATCAATGTTTTTTTTTTTAGATTTCATGGATAATGGTTTATTTTACTTCTTTGACACAGATTGACTTTAGTTTTTAATTGTTAGGGGTAGATTTTAAATATAATCATTTTGTATTTTTATATATTTATTTGAAAAATATAAAAAATAATTTAGAAATTGAAAAATCCATACACATATTATTTTAAAAGTGATAGTGCACCTTTAGGATAGGGCAATCTTTTTTTTTTTTTTAATTTTATACCTTTTTTTGATACTCCAGATTTTATCCCCCTCCCGTTCTGCCCTCTCACTGTCCCACATCCCACACCTCTCCAACATCCCTGTCTCCACAAGGATGCCCCAACTCCCCACCCCAAACCCCACCATTCCTCCCCAATCCCTGGGGCCTCCAGTTTGCTTGAGGGTTAGGTGCATCTTCTCTGACTGAACCCAGACCCAGCAGTCCCCTGCTGTATATGTATTGGGGGCCTCATATCAGCTGGTGTATGCTTCCTGGTTGGGGAGTCCAGTGTCTGAAAGATCTCAGGGGTCCAGAGAGTAAGTCAGTCTTACATAAAATCTTATCACAGTATTTCATTTACTATATTTTCATATACATTAATTTCAGTTGCTAGATATTTTGCTAGTATCATTATTTCTTATTTATTGAATAATTGTTTCTCATAACCTACTGAAAACACTATGTCTTCATCATATCTTTTAGTTCTTCTTGCTATTCTAAATCTCACAAGATCTAGCTTTCCTTTTGTTTTGTATATCATAAATATACCTATATGTGATAAGTATCTTTTCTGCACTGTCTCTTCACTTGTTTTGTTTACATTGTTGGGGGTTGAATAAACAGATTCCCAGTTATTAATCAAACTTTTTGTCTTTGAGTTACATCTCCAGACATCTCTCACTGGATTCACAGTAAGAAGGCATCCAGAATGTCTCCTTTGCTTGTTTAAACCCACTTTTTTCATTGAAGTATCACTGTTTGTTTTTTGTTGCTGTTGTTTTTAATCTATGTACTAATTCTACTGTTTCTTACATTATTAAAATCCTTGCGATTAGGGTGTAGAATAGAATGTATTATGTTGGGAATTCCTTCAGTCCCTTCATAAGTCAGTATTGCATGCAAACCTTCAGGATAGACTATACTGGCAAACTGGGTAGAATAGATTATTTTACTGTGACTAGAATTCTCAAGAATATGTATGTATTCTTATATGTATATATGTATATTCATTAATTACTATTAACAATGTAGTTGTCATATCTAAGGTTTTGTTTTAAGGAGTGCACAAATTAATAAATGTAATTATTTCACTATTTTGATTTCTTTCATATATAATGTTTTAATACTTCCTTTTTGTAGTTACTTGCTCTTCGTTTAATAGAAGCATAAATGAATTTTATATAAAATATAACAAGAATCATTTTTTACAATTTTTATAATTTACTCTTATTTAAAATATCTTTCTTTTAAATTCTGAAGAATATACTAGTTTAAATTTATTTCATCCTGTAGTATGTAATAATGATCAATGTATGAGCAGAAACAATTCTTACCATGTAGCTAATCTCAAGAATACTGTGTTCAATCCATTCATTAAGTGTAAGAATGAGAGGAGCTGTGGATTTTTCATAAATGTGCTACCATGAGTTGACAAAGATCCATTCTCCTTCTAGTTACCAAAGTAGTTTCCACTTGAATGGATGTTAAATTTGTTGCAAAAAAAAATCTATTCTACCTATTGGGCTCATCATATAGTTTGCTTGCTTTTCTTTAAACAAACACAAGGAATTTCCCAGAATAATTTATCAACATCAAACTAAAATGCCACCTTATTGAATAATATGTTAAAGATTACTATATTTTTTTTTTTGAGACAGTGTTTCTTTGGGTAAACCTGGCTGTCCTAGAACTCAGTCTGGCCTGGAACTCAGATTTACCTGCTTCTACTTTATGAATGCTGTCACTAAATCAAGTGTCAGCACGACACTGTTCTTACAATTCTTATTTTTATAGAGAACATTGAACTATAAGTTTCCTCTCTTTTCTGATGACCATATTGCCAACTATTTTCGCTCTCGCTCTCGCTCTCGCTCTCGGCTCTCTCCTGTTCTTTTCCCTTCCCTTCTCCCTTTTACTCCCTTATCTCTGTGTAGCCACTATGTCTCTACAGAATAAAGTTTCTGTCAGTCATTGTTAACTTTATTTTCCCTTTTCTCCCCTTTAATAAAACTCAGTAGGTCACATACTGAAAGGAGGCACAAGAATAGGAGGGAAATCTGTTGAGACACTGGGTTTCAGTGGAACAGGGAGGAAAGAAGGAAATGGAGGTAAACTCTACTAACTCTAATTAGACAAATGTGTGAGACTGCCAAAAATAAACAAATGAAAAATCTTAATGGTCTTACAAATGTTTATTTTTTATTGATCATTAATTGATTGTAAATAACTACTGTTTTTTTTTCTTCAGAAAATGAAGTAAAAAGCATTATTGAAATGCATGTTTTTGCCAAGTCAGGTTTAACTTACACTTCCAGATTCTTACAATAGCAGCTGAAATCATTTATTAGATACCTTGATTATCTTGTATATTTTTATTAAAAATAGATATTTTCATACAATATATTCTGATTATGGTTTCTGCTCCTCTAACTTCTTCCAGGTTCTCTGAACCTCTCCACCAAACTAAGCCACTCAACTCACACCCTTTTTTATTCTTTTCTATTAGAAAATAAGCATATATCTAAGGTAATAAATAAATAATATAATAATATAAAAATCAAATCAATATGGATAGAACAAAACAAAGGAACAGACAAAAGAGGTAAAGAAAAAGGAACCAGAAAAACATATAGACACAGTAACATACACATTTACACACAGAAATCCTACAAAGACACAAAAGTGGAAACCAGGCTTGATGCCCCAGTGTAGGAGAATGCCAGGGAGGGACGTGGGAGTGGGTGAGTGGGTGGGTGGGGGAGTGGGGGAGCACCCTCATAGAAGCAGGCAGAGGGAGGATGGGATAGGGGGTTTCCAGAGGGAAACCGAGAAAGGAGATAACATTTGACATGTAAATTTAAAAGTATCCAATTAAAAAAACCTAAAAAAAAAGAAAGAAAGAAAGAAAGAAAGAAAGAAAGAAAGAAAGAAAGAAAGACCAGTAGGGTTTAAATAAACAAACAAACAAACAAACAAACATAAAAAAGAAATGCCCCCACAAAGCATTAGGAGACAAAGCCCTCCAAAATTACTAGAGTTTGTCTTGTGTTGGTCACCTACTACTGGGTACAAGATGTGCGCTTAAGAGTGATTTACAAACTCTATTGGAGGAAACTAATGTTTCCTTTCCTTTTTGTTTTTTTTTTTTGTTTTGTTTTGTTTTTTGTTTTGTTTTTTTGGTTTTTTTTTTTTTTTTTTGGTTTTTCAAGACAGGGTTTCTCTGTGTAACCCTGGCTGTCCTGGAACTCACTCTGTAGACCAGGCTGGCCTGGAACTCAGAAATCCACTTGTCTCTGCCGCCCAAGCGCTGGGATTAAAGGCATGCGTTCAATTAGAGATAACGTCTATGTTAGGAATAGTAGCATGTGCCTGCCCACCCCCCTCAATGCTGAGGCTCATCTGGCTTAGAGCTGTGCAGGAACTGCGCATGCTGTCACAGTCTCAGTGACCTCATATGCGTTTGTCAGTCCTTCTGTGTTCAGACAGCCTTGTTTTCTTGGTGCTTCTCTATCCCCTCTGGCTCTGAATACCTTTCTGCCTCCCTTCTGTAGAGTTCTCTGACTCTGGAGGGGTGTACATTGATGGAAACATCTCATTTATGACTGAGTAGTATTCCAAGGTCCCTCATTCTCTTTGCTTTGTCTGGTTGTGGGTCTCAGTATTTCTTTCAATTTACTGTGGGGAAAAGATTCTCTGTATCTTATAAATTTTTCAATAATTATATTTTACAATATTGATATCCATCTCTCTCTGACTTACTCTACACACACACACACACACACTCACACACACACACACATCTTTATGTTGGGGAGGGAAATTATATATTGTGATATACTATGGAAATATTTTAAAATTCTTCCAATTTTCATAATAAGAAAAAGAAAACCTTCAAAAAAAATCACAATTTGTTAAATTTTATTTTATTCAGTTCATAAAGGTAAAATTTCAAACATCCATTTGTAAGCCTACATCTCTCAAATAATCTCTTTTATCTTGTTCATAGTGCCTTCCTATTTGACTGAGTATGTGCAGTATGAAGTCTATATAAGAACCATGAAATTATTAAATAGAAGTATAAGTCCTGATTTAGTGATTATTGATACCTCCAACTCATGTGAGGAAGGCTTCTAAATAAAACAATGGAGAAAGGCAGGTACAATGGAACAGCTTCCAAATTCTGGATAAACTGCTCTCATCCAGAAACATTCTTATGTTTTTTGTTTTTTTTTTCTATTTTCTTTATCCAACATTGAAATCCTTATGTGGCATCAATGAGAGGAGAGGCCCTTTGTCTACAGCATAGGGGAATGCTAGGGTAGTGAGATGGGAGTAGATGGGTGGGTAGGGGGAGCACCCTCATAGAAGTAGGGGGGATGTGGGTGGGATAGGGGTTTTTGGAGGGGAAACTGGTAAGGGGGATAACATTTGAAATGTAAATAAATAAAATAACCAAAAAAAAATTTTAAAAAAGGGAATCACTGGTTATCATAGTATAATCTAAAAAGTTGTAAGCATCCCACTTGATACAAAGTAAAAATCCATTTTATTAGTAATTAATATAGTTTCAATCATGTATTAGATTTACAATTCATACTTTAAGCCATATATTTGGGAGTATTGGAGAATCTAGCTGATCTTTGGTATTCTTTTAGCACACAGCAGGGTCCATTGTTACAGTAATTGTATTCATACTCCCAATTGTTACATTCAGACTTGCATGTACCATAGACCAGGAAGCATTTGTATGTTCTTTCTGGACCATCTTGTCTTTTCATCTGAGGAGCTGGAAGAAAACATCTCTAATTATTAATCAAAGTTTATTTCAGATAGGCAAAGAGACATATGAATGGATGGATGGATGGATGGATTGATGGATGGATGGATGGATGGATGGATGGATGGATGAATCTTATCTGTTGCCTAGAATTTCACATTTTTTGTGTGTAAAATCATACTTAAGTGACATTAATAAAACCTTTTCTCCTTCAAGTTTATTTGATCAACAATATTTTCCTTTGATCTTAACATTTTCTTTTTCAAGATATGTTTCAAATAGTTAATTTGAGTATAATCTCTCAAAGGAAAAAAAGATCATGAGAAAAAAAGCTGACATCTCTTTAGTTGAAATAAGCAGCACTCCCGCTATCTTATTAACAAAGCCTAACTTGTCAGTTAATGAACAAAAATCTGAAAGAAAAACAGCATTCCTACTGATAAGGAAAGGTTCATCACATCATTTAACAAAATCACCAGGTCTACTGCAGCATCTTTGCATTCACAGTTTCATTATTTAACTATTTCTTTTACTTACTTCTTCTTTAGCCAAACAATAACATGAGTTTCCTCATAAGTTGTTCAAGAAAATTCTCTTAAGACCAGTATTTTTCACATAAGGCATTTACGAAAAAATATTCCCTTTCACATTCGTGCCATATTACAAACATTACCCGAAGGACCACAGGACACAGAGAAGATGACCACCAAGATAATGCCAAAACTCTTCATTGCTGATTGCATTCTTCAGGTGAAATTAGGATAGAGCTCTAAGAGTTTGTGGTTTTGAAAAGAAGAGGACATTGTTTTTATAGCCTTCTCAGTAATTGCAATTCTGACTAATTACGTCTTTCTGAACTGAGCGAATATTCATGAATGTATTGTGAAACTGCAAATATCTCTATAATAGAGGACTTAGTGCTCTGATGGCCTCAGGGACCCAGACATGAATTCATTTTCAGTGAGAAAAGAGAAAAAGAAAAAAAAGGATTTAAAGTGCCCTTAGCAATTAGTTGAAACTATGTGCTAACCTAAATAAGCCAGGCTCACAAAAAAAATATATTTCTTTCATATGTGGAAGATAGTACGTACATACATACACACATACATACATACATATGTCATGAGAGCAGAAGCATGAGCATTTAAGGACAGACAAGGAAAGAGTTGAGGGTAGGATTGGATAAGAGTGTATTAATGAATGTGAACAAAGTACAAGAAGACCCATTTTTGACAATGTCACAATGAAATTCATTATTTTGTGCACCAAAAAAGCAAAACAAAGAAAATAAAGAACAGAGAGTATATCATGACTTTTTTTATATATGTGATTTTTTTTTTCTTCTGAATGCTTGAATATGCTGTACACTGGCCTAAAAGGACTTCTTTTTTTCTTTTTTTACATTTTTATACTGCTAGGGATTAAACCAACATCTCTCACATGCTAGGCTAGTTAGTACTTTACAGTTGAGTGACACTCCAACCCTTGTTCTTTGCATTTTTTATATATTAACCAGATTAATCCTAATGGTATTACTAATCAATAGAAACTTGTTTCTAATTGAGGAGGCTATAGCATGTGATTGGCTCCCAATTACATGTGTTATCATTGCCAGAGTTAAGGCGAACTCTCAGCTACTCTGTTAACAGGGGGCATATTCTCAACCTTCCCATTTCTGGCTTCATCACATCTTAGGAGAACATTTTTGCATTTGTATGTGTGGCTTGATCCAGATGTCGTTCATAGAATTTAGTTTTATATAAACAGGAAATATATTTCTACAAAATGTCTTAACACTGTTACATTAAAACCATTTTTACTCAGAATATAGTCAGTGTTATGC
>CM052709.1:22901905-22912144 GCA_028551405.1 Uromys caudimaculatus
CGGACTCTCAGAAAAATGGACATAATACTACCTAAGGACCCAGCTATACCTCTCCTGGGTATATACCCAGAAGATGCCCCAACATGTAACAAAGATACATGCTCCACTATGTTCATAGCAGCCATATTTATAATAGCCAGAAGCTGGAAACAACCCAGATGTCCCTCATCAGAGGAATGGATACAGAAAATGTAGTACATTTACACAATGGAGTACTACTCAGCTATTAAAAACAATGACTTAATCAAATTTGCAGGCAAATGGATGGGACTTGAAAATATCCTGAGCGAGGTAACTCAGTCACAAAAGAACGAACATGGTATGTACTCACTGATAAGCGGATATTAGCCCACAAGTTCAGAATGTCTAAGTTTCACTTAACAGTAACCGCTGGACTGAGAGTGAGGTACCAGATGGAGGGGTTGGAGAAAAGTTTGAAGGAGCAGAGGGAATTTGCAGCCCCATGGAGGGAGCAAGAGCGTCAATGGGCCTGACCCTCCCCCTGGTCGTCCTCTAGTTCAGACCACTAACCAAAGAATACACATCTATTGACCCATGGTTTGGACTACATATGAGGCAGAAGAATCACCTCGATGGCCATCAGGGAGAAAGGAGAGGACTTTGGGCCTGAGGGTGCTAGTGGCCCTAGTAAAAGGGAATGTCAAGGTGGGAATATGGGAATGGGAGGGCGGGTAGGTGGGAGGAGGAATTCCCTCACAGAGGCGGGGAGGGGGAGGGGACACGGGGTTTCCAAAGAAAAGGGGAATCATCGGAAATGTAAATAAAGTATCAAAAATAAAAATTAAAAAAAAAAAAAAAGAGTCTGAAGAACACAAGTCTCAGAAAAAGACACATGAACATTAACAGGTTAGATCACGCTTAGTTTGATACCACACTCCAACTTGTTGCATGCCCAAATGACCAATTTATGTTCTAGCTCCATCTGTTGATTTTTTAAAAAGGTACAAATACAGTGCAGTTAGAAGGGTAAAAGTCAGAATTAATTTAGTGTTTAAATAAATAAAATATGACCTAGTACAAAATTCCCCATTTTACTACAGTAGCGCCAATACCATTTTATTGTTTGCAGTAAACTACAATGTCCAATGTAGTGTATCATCTGGACCCTGTAAACTTCCTTAACTTTTTCCCATGTCTTTCATAGTTTCTAGCTAGCGACATAAATAAAGATTAGGGTTTTGGCTATACAAAAGATATGCACAGAAACAAAATAAGCAAAATTATACGTCCTACTGCCTTTGCTGAGAATCCTGTAGAGTAGAATAAGAGAAATTCAGGATCTGTGTTTCTTTGTTTTTTTTGTTTTTTTTTTTTAAGATTTTATTTATTTCATGCAGATGCATGTGAGTACACTGTCGATGTCTTCAGACACACCAGAAGAGGGCATTGGATCCCATTATAGATGGCTGTGAGCCACGGTGTGGTTGCTGGGATTTGAACTCAGGACCTCTGGAAACACAGTCAGTGCTTCTAACCGCTGAGCCATCTCTCCAGCCCCAGGTTCTATGTTTCTATTAACAAAAGTTTCATTTTGTGGATTACTCTTAAAGAAAAATGAGAAAAGTGTGTTGAGAATGGGAACAGGGATTGATGTAGAAAGCAGAACTTCAAGGAGAGAGATTTTTAAATAGAATAGAAAGTTTGCCTGCAGATATGAACTCAAAGAAAAGTTAGGTGAAGCATCATGCTTCTACACATTTCAATCAGAACTATGGCCGTTATTCTGGGCCTCTTAGCATGTGACTATGATTCCAGAAGTTGAGAGGCTTAAGAAGAGTCATGAGTTGAAGATCAGTCTGTGTTACATAATTAGAAAGGAGGAGCTTGAGGTAAAAAATTGAACATTTCAACTTATTTAGAAAAAGAAAGCCTTTGGGACAAGAAGGATTTTACAGTAGAGAGTGATATTTAGGAGACTGCTGCTGAACAACAGCCCACAGAGGAAAGTCTCTTGAGCTAAGCATAGATGTTGTAACCCCAAGAACAACAGGCTGAGAAGAGAGATGGGCAGAACCTATACTAAATGAAATCTGTTCTCTCAACTGCTTATCTTGGATACACCTAATGTCTTCTAGCAAACTCCTGGTTTGATGAACAGGTTCTGAGTGTTAGTTTCTTGTGTTGGAATAACAACCAGAGACAAAGATCAAGTCTTTTGGAATTTCAGAGCCATGATGTTTTTTTTAATCTTGTGTTTGCCTTTTACTGTAAAGGAATATTCATGCTTTACCAAACCTTCCCCAAGAGAAAACATATTATTTCAATTAATAAATTGCCTTTCAAAGTAAATTAATCACCAAAAATGCCAGAGAGACTACCTAAGTTAGTGGACTTTGAACTTGGTGGTGTTTAGAATCAATTAGGATGAACTTTTAAAGAAAATTTGCAGCCTACATATCTATCATCCCTGCTTAGTCTAGTCTCCTAACAAAGTTGGTTCAAACATTTATCATAAAACAAATTCCTTATCATGGTTAACCAATTACCACTCACATAGCCTAACTCTCTGCTTCTGTCAGGAATAAGCTTACCGGTGTAATATCTCCCACTTAGGCCTACCCACTTCCTTTCACTAGTGTTAAAAGATGCCTAGAATTGAGATAGATACTTTTCCTCTCCCCACCAAACCCAAATAACCATCTCAACCTCTAGTAGGCGAAACTGACCCCATGGTTGTAATGTAAATATAAACAGCTTGTGTAGAGCTTCTGTGTGATGGATCTCTGGCTCTGGGGGACTTCTGCAAGGTGCATTTTCTGTCTGAGCATTAGTTCACTTGTATTATTAAGAGTAAAAGTAACTGCCTTTTAAAAATGTACTCTGAACTATGTAAGAAAGCAGTTAATTCTCTTATACCAGTTCCCTGGAAATTAATCATGTACATTTTTACTGCATAAGAAATACCAGAAGTCTTGTGCCAATGTTTTTTAAGAAACTCTAATCTTTAACATTTTAAAAAAATTTTTGATAGTTTATTTACATTTCAAATGTTTCCCCTTTTCATGTCTTCCCATTGGAAACCCTCTATCCCATCCCCCCTCCCCTGCCTCTAAGAGGGTATTCCCCTACCCACCTACCCATTCCTGTCTTCCCTCCCTGGCATTCCTCTATACTGAGGCATGTAACACTTTCAGACCCAAGGACCTCTCCTTCCACTGATGGCCAACAAGGCCCTCCTCTGCCACATATGTGGTCAGCACCATGGGTCCCTCCATATGCATTCTTTGGTTGGGGGCCCAGTCTCTGGGAGCAACCCAATTGACACTGTTGCTCTCTCCCCATAGGGCTGCAAACTCCCTCAGCTCCTTCAGTTCCTTCTCCAACAACTCCATTTGGAACCTCACACTCAGTCCAACAGTTGCTGTGAGTTGAATCATAGGAGTTCTGAACTTTTGGGCTAATATCCGCTTGTCACTGAGTACATACCGTGTTTGTAATTTTGTGACTGAGTTACCTCACTCAGGATATTTTCGAGTTCTATCCATTTGCCTGGGAAATTCATGAAGTCATTGTTTTTAATAGCTGAGTAGTATTCCATTGTGTAAATGTACCACATTTTCTGTATCCATTTCTCTGTTGAGGGACATCTGGGTTGTTTCCAGCTTCTGGCTATTATAAATATGGCTGCTCTGAACATAGTGGAGCATGTGTCCTTATTATATGTTCATGCATCTTCTGGCTATATGCCCAGGAGTGGAATATCTGGGTCCTCAGGTAGTATTATGTCTATTTTTCTGAGGGTCCTCCAAACTGATTTCCAGAGTGGTTGTACCAGTTTGCAATCCCACCGGCATTAAAGGAGTGTTCCTCTTTCTCCATATCCTCACCAGCATCTGCTGTCACCTGAGTTTTTGATCTTAGCCATTCTGACTGGTGTGAGGTGGAATCTCAGGGTGGTTTTGATTTTGCATTTCCCTGATGATTAAGGATGTTGAACATTTCTTTAGGTGTTTCTCAGCCCTTTGAGTTTCCTCAGTTGAGAATTCTTTGTTTAGCTCTGTTCCCCATTTTTTTGATAGGGTTATTTGGTTCTCTGGAATCTAACTTCTTGAGTTCTTTGTATATATTGGATATTAGCCCTCTATCGGACGTAGAATTGGTAAAGATCTTTTTCCCAATCTATTGGTTGCCCTTTTGTCCTATTGACAGTGTCCTTTGCCTTACTGAAGCTTTGCAATTTCATAAGGCCCCATTTGTTGATTCTTGATCTTAGAGCATAAGCCATTGGTGTTCTGTTCAGGAACATTTCCCCTGTGCCCATGTGTTTGAGACTTTTCCCCATTTTATCTTCTATTAGGTTCAGCGTATCTGGTTTTATGTAGAGATCCTTGATCCACTTGGACTTGAGCTTTGTACAGGGAGATAGGAATGGATCAATTTGCATTCTTCTACATGTTGACTGCCAGTTGAGCCAGCACCATTTGTTGAAAATGCTGTCTTTTTTCCACTGGATAGTTTTAGCTCCTTTGTCAAAGATCATGTGACTGTAGGTGTGTGGGTTCATTTCTGGGCATTCAATTCTATTCCATTGATCTACAGGCCTGTCACTGTACCAATACCATGCAGTTTTTATCACTACTGCTCTGTAGTACAACTTGAGGTTATGATTCCGAGACTGGAGGTCCCAGGAGGTTTAGGGGTTTGGTGGGGTAGGTTCCGGCGGGGAGATGGGGACATCCTTGTGAAAACAAGGAGGCCGAGAGGAGGTATGGGATGTGGAACAGTTGGAGGGTGGACCAGGAGGGGAATAAAATCTGAAGTTAAAAAAAATAAATTAAATTAAAAAAAATAATTCTGTGACTGAAAAGATGGTGGCTCAACAGAGAAGTAATTCTATACTCATTCAACATATTCTTCCCTGCTCTTTTTTTCCCCTAGGATTCAGCTGGTTTTTAACATTTTGAAGCTTCCCATGCTTCAAAAATATGACCACCATGGAGGAGAGCCTGTCCCTGATATTCTGATCCTTTGCCAGATGACTGATATTGACAACAATCTCAAATCTTCTGCTTTCTAGCTAGGCCTAGGCAGATTCCATCTGGTTTCTGAAGGAACAGTGCTACATGGGAGTTTAGAGTGGTGTGATTTTTCTTGTACCTTCTGTTGCCCATTTAATGTAGAGCACATTCACATTCCCCAATATTTGGCCCTTTAGAACAGAAAAATAAAACTCCCAAGACAGGCATTTCAGTTTAATTAAAGACATAAGTAAATTCAAAATGAAAAACTGTTGACAAAATACAGAGAGCGAGAAGAAAAGATATGGGGTGGGGGAGAGAAAATAAAAGAATAAAATGTAAAAAAGGCTTTTTCAGAAGCTGATGGACACAGATACAGAAACATACAGTAAAACATTAGGCAGAGCTCAGGGAGTCTTCTCATAGAGTTCTGTAAGGCCTGAGGAGTCCAAGGGGTCAAGGACACCACAAGAAGACTTACAGAACCAACCAACCTGGACCCATGGGGGCCCAAAGAGACTGAACCATCAATCAAAGAACATGCATAGGCTTAACCTTGGCCCCTTACACATATGTAGTAGATGTGCAGCTTAGTCTTCATGTGGGTCCCCGATCAATTGGAGAAGGGGCTATGTCTGACGTGGACTCTGTTGTTCTTTCCCCTAGCTAGGCTGCCTTGTCTGGCCTTAGTGGAAGAAGATGTGCTTAGTCCTGATGAGACTTAATGTGCTAGTGTTGGTTGGTACCTTGAAGGGGTGGGTGACTCCTCTTCTCTAAGAAGAAGGGGGGGGGAGTGGAGGAAGGGGTGGGAGTGTGGGACTAGGAGGAAAAGAGGGAGAGGGGCTTTGAAATTCTAAGAGACCTGATATTTGTCTTTGGTTGTTATTCCTCCACAAGAAACTAACACTCAGAACCTGTTCATCAAACCAGGAGTTTGCTAGAAAACATTTTAGGTGTATCCAAGTTAAGCAGTTGAGAGAACAAATTTCATTTGGTATAGGTTCTGCCCATCTCTCTTCTCAGCCTATTGTTCTTGTGTTTACAACAGCTATGCTTAGCTCAAGAGACTTTCCTCTGTGGGCTATGGTTCAGCGGCAGTCTCCTGAATATCACTCTCTACTGTAAAATCCTTCTTGTCCCAAAGGCTTTCTTTTTCTAAATAAGTTGAAATGTTCAATTTTTGACCTCAAGCTCCTCCTTTCTGACTATGTAACACAGATTGATCTTCAACTCATGACTCTTCTTAAGCCTCCCAACTGCTGGAATCATAGCCACATGCTAAGAAGCCCAGATCAACTGCCATAATTCTGATTGAAATGTGTAGAAACATGATGCTTCACCCAACTTTTCTTTGAGTTCATATACTGCAGGCTAGCATTCTATTCTACTTAAAATTCTCTCTATTTGAAGTTCTTCTTTCTACATCAATTCCCGTTCCGATTCTCAACACACTTTTTATCAAACTTCAAACTTTAATAAATATTTTCACTTTTCAAATTCACAATAAATATTACATATGAATGCATACATTTTTGTTAGACAATTGTCAGGAGACAGAAATTAGGCTGTTAATTTGTTTTTATAAACAGGGAAGTGAACATCATTTCAGATGGCAAAAATCAGACTTTGGAAGAGGAGGCACGGCCATGTTTGCATTTCATCTGGGGGCATATTGCCTAGCTCCTTGCATTTTGTTTTCCAAAAATGAGGAATGACCCTAGAATCTCATGCATACTATGCAAATGACTTATGACTAAGCTAATCTTTAAAATTAATGAATCTTAGATGGTCCTGGAGTCTGTGACTCAACAGAGACACTTACTTGAATACTTCATAGATATGTCTTGAAAAAATTAAAGCAACTTTATAGGTTGTTAATTCTCTGTTGTTTAAAGAATGGCAGAAAATGTTTTAAAGTTAAAAAATGTTACACTGTGAATTTTCTAGAACTTTAAAATGCTTCATTAATGTTGTTTTTAAAACATTGCTTCTGTTTCTTCATAATCTGTGGGGATATATTAAAATGTTGTGGGTGAAAGATTTTGAACAACTTGTTGTCCTAGTCAGGATCATTTCATTTGGAACAGCCATCCCACAGATCTCCCTGTCTCCATTTGATTCTTTTTATGTTTTCTATGTTCTGTTTGATGGCCAGAGGGTTCTCCTTTGAAGTGGCAAAGCAATCTTCAGTATCTTAGAACTCTCCTGTTAACTCATGGCTTTGAATTTGATTGTTGTGTTACCGAGTTGGCACTTCCTCATGTAACCTGGGTCACTGTTGCTATCCTTGATAGCTCAGCTAACTTGCTTGACAGACTTAATGTCTAATGTCTCAAACTTGCAAAGTTTATATCCATGTACTCTTATTTTCTGGCATATGCATATGATGGCTTTAATTTTATTTGCCAGAATCTCAAGCAAAGTTGTTGTTCTTTCTTGTTTGTCTATTTTCTGGCTATGCTAGGTCTTAAACAAGGAGCCTGATACATGTTAGGATCCTACTGAGAAATCAGTTTGGGAACTTTGAGATATTCCATCAGGGTCCCCTCCCCCGTCCGAGCACATGGGCACCCCTCCCCTCCTGGAAGAAAGAGGATCACATAGGCTGGGAGGAAGGGGCTGATTAAGCCCCTGCTACTTTATTCTCTAAAGACCAATCAGTTTAAAAGTCACACTGTTCTGCCAGTTACATTGTGCCTAACAGCTGCGCTCTAAAATCCATATATAAGGTCCCTTAACAGGTGCAGCGTGGTCGCTCTCCCCTCTTGGTATGTAGAGCGACCTCAGCATGCTGAAACAATAAATTCCTCTTGCATTTTTCATCAAATCTTGACTCCATGTGTTCACTCAGGGGTCTCAGGTAAGTTAAGACTCCCTGGAGTCTTACACTACCACTGACTTTTTTTTTTTTTTTGGTTTTTTGAGACAGGGTTTCTCTGTGTAGCCCTGGCTGTCCTGGAACTCACTCTGTAGACCAGGCTGGCCTCCTACCACTGACTTGTAACCAGACTGTATTATCTGTAGTTGTCTAAGGGTCACCTTACTGTATCAGGACACTTAGGTGGATACTCGCCTCAGGGTGGACATTTTTCATTACACATTAACAGATTTCCACAAAGTGTATTTTAAACATAAGAGTAAAAAAATTCATGCTTTGAAAAGCCAAAACAATAAATGAATATATAAATAAATAAATGTTAAGCACAGATATTATATCAGGAATTGCTATGTGTGACTGAGAGCAACAATATTCTGTCCAAATAATTTCCTCGCAGCTTCCTCTGACTATCACTCCCCTTTGTGTTATGAATATCAAAAACGTGTGAAGTGAGCGTCAGTTAACATAAAGAGCCATGAAAGCAAAGGAAAAGGTTACAGAGAGAAAACTGTGACACCAAGACAAAAGTCTACCTTTGTCACTATTATACTGGAGCAAGAATTAAAACATGATGTCAGGCCGAGCAGTGGTGGCGCACGCCTTTAATCCCAACACTTGGGAGGCAGAGGTAGGCGGATTTCTGAGTTGAGGCCAGCCTGGTCTACAGAGGGAGTTCCAGGACAGCCAGGGCTACACAAAGAAACCCTGTCTCCTCGGAAAACACACACACACACAAAACCATGATGTCAGACTTTAATTAAATCTTGAAGCCAAAATAGGGGAAGGAATTTCTCCAAGGAAATCCAGTAAGGCCAGGACACACAGCAGGCATTCTCCTGTGGAGTAGTAATGTTAAATGCTCTTGGTAATCTCTTTTTTTCTTTGTTTCTTCCTTTCTTTTTTTTTTTTTAATCTTTTATTTATTTATCTTTATTAAATATTTTCTTTATTTACATTTCAATAGTTATCCCCATTCCAGGTCCTCCCCGCAACTCCCCTATCCCATCCCACCTCCCCCTGCTTCTATGAGGATGTTCCACCACCCACCCACCCACTCCTGCATCCCTGCCCTAGCATTCCCCTACACTGTGGCATTGAGTCTTCACAGAACCAAGGAGCTCTCTCTTCCCGTTGATGCCCGACAAGGCCATATGAGGCTGGAGCCATGGGTCCCTCCATGTGTATGTACTCTTTGGTTGGTGGTTTAGTCTCTGGGAGTTCTAGGATGTCTGGTTGGTTGATATTGTTATTCTTCCTATGGGGTTGCAAACCCTTACAGAGATCACACTTCTCACCTCCAACTGCCAGAGTTCTCTGGATCACAGAAATGAAAGACACAAATGCTGACTTTAATTTTAATATGCCTTAACAGCTGAATGACTGAGTTTCTCCCTAACTCCACGTGACTAACCCACTTCCACTCCGATATTCCTGAATGATCACCTATTAATATCTGTGTTTTTTCTCTGCTACCCCAGACCCAATTGGTGGAGTGGCCCCTGGGGCCACTTCCCTGACTTTTATGTGGCTGAATGATTTCTCACCTACAGTTCTTAAATCTGATCTATCTGCTTACCTATCATGGTTATTCTGCTCCTTCATCTTCTCTTCTACCTTTGTCCAGGAAATCTAAAAATCCTGCCTCCATATTCCTGCCCAGCCATTGATTGTTAGTAACTTTATTGACTAATCAAAAACCAATTGGGGACAGGGACTCTCAGTGTCTGTACAAGTAGATTCCCTTGTGATTTTGGGAGGTGAATTAAGACAACATGTTAGAACCGATCCCCAAAAGGCCTGATGAGCTGACTTTACATAGGAGGAGTCATCTACCGTCTTAGTCAGGGATTCTATTCCTGCACAAACATCATGACCAAGAAGCAAGTTGGGGAGGAAAGGGTTTATTCAGCTTACACTTCCATCCTGCTGTTTATTACCAAAGGAAGTCAGGACTGGAACTCAAGTAGGTCAGGAAGCAGGAACTGATGCAGAGGCCATGGAGGGATGGAACTTACTGGCTTGCTTCCTTCTCCTGGCTTGCTCAGCCTGCTTTCTTTTTTTTTTGTTGTTGTTTTTTTTTGTTTGTTTGTTTTTTTCGAGACAGGGTTTCTCTGTATAGCCCAGGCTGTTCTGAAACTCACTCTGTAGACCAGGTTGGCCTCAAACTCAGAAATTCGCCTGTCTCTGCCTCCCGAGTGCTGGGATTAAAGGCTTGCGCCACCACTGCCCGGCTGTTTTGTTTTGTTTTGTTTTGTTTTGTTTTGTTTTGTTTTGTTTTGTTTTGTTTTGTTTTGTTTTGTTTTGTTTTGTTTTGTTTTGTTTTGTTTTGTTTTGTTTTGTTTTGTTTTGTTTTGTTTTGTTTTGTTTTGTTTTGTTTTGTTT